>OV816023.1:29696973-30896973 GCA_929113105.1 Agrypnus murinus | reverse complement strand
TTATAGATTATAATTTTCGAAATGTTACGTTTTATTATTCGAAATTACCTTCCTCCATCGCCTCCACCAAATGTCGCATTTGATGGCAAAAACATAAACTGGCGCTAAATTATCTGCTTTAATATACTGCCATTAAAAAATATAAATCCATCAACTATAGAATGTATAGTCAATTTCATTAGATCAGAACATAGTTTTTCTATCTAAACCCACACACTCACCCACACACACGACGAAGAAACAAACAAAACAAAGATCATATAACATAACATCATATAACACAAATATAAAGACAGGAACCCATGCAACAAAAAGCCAGTCATATTGTAGTAGAACTAGAAACATTTTTTGCAAAACATTAACTGTCACTACCAACCTAACTTGGCGCTACCAAACATTCCATTTCAAGTGTATACTAGTTATTGACTACTTCTTCATTATACATATAATAAAGTAACCTTAAAACCATTTCGATTCTTAAATCGGTTTTGGATGATTTCCCTCGGATTTAGGCAACACTTTGTACTCCTCGAATACCACGTTATCAGTGTTGATTTCTTTAGCCTTTATTTGCTTGAATTCGTAATTGTTCCCAATTCTTGTATTAGCAATGGCGCTGTTGAATAGATTTGTCTCACTGCATTTATCTTCTTCCCAAATAATTTAACTTATTTTTTTGTTGCTAGTGGTTAATACATTTCTTTTTCAATTAAGCTACTTAATTATCGGTTTTTATGAAATGTTTTCACCCTACCTATAACAAACACTGTTTGATTATTATGATTCTGATTATTCCTGTTTCCAGTTTTTAAATAAATTTTTGGGTGTTCTATGAGGTAGCTGTGGCGGGTGAAAAACCCTATTTCAATTTCCTAAAGTGCAAAAATTTAAAAAAATTTACTGGGTATTTGATGGGTTCTTCTAGTTTCCCGTTTACGACAATTTCTGATATTATTTTGTTTTTTTTTAACAAATTCGTCGTATCTCGTTAGAGCCTTTTGGGAAAAACTACAAGAAAACCAAGCAAGCCGTTTAAGACCTTTAGTGAATGATTTACTTTCGATTGAATCGAATCATCAGATAGTTATTTGCCACTTCTGGGTCAACCCCTACTTTGATGTTTTGGTGTTTCTTCGCTCCTGCCGGCAACTGTTAAGTCGGATCTTCACTCCGCATTTCCGGAAGCATTCATTCATTTCCTAGGAGCCAGCCGACGTAATAGTAAAACCTAAGCGAGACGAGAAATCAAACCTGCGTGGGCTTACTAAAAGCCAGATGGGATCAAATTATTATCTAATCACGTTAAAGATAATAGCGATCATTGGCGAGCGAATAAGACTTTGAGTGAGTGATTTACTTTCTATCGAATCGAATCGTCAGATAGTCAATTTCCACTTCTGGGTCAACTCTTGCTTTGATGTTTTGGTGGGTCTTCGCTCCTGTAGGCAACTGTTAAGTTCGGATCTTCACTCCGTATTTCCGGAACCGGTTTAATAAAAAACAGCTGGGATCAACTTGTTTATCTAATCACGCTAAAGATAATAGTGATCCTTGGCAAAGATCACATTTTAATTGAAGCTTCGCCCAGTTGATTACTATTACTTTTATATGATATGAAATACAATGTTTTTTACTTGTTAAGCGATATGCACAGGTCAGGTGGAAAATTCTTTAGCACTTACCAATAAGGTCTGGCTCCAGTGCTGTGGAGCCGTTAAAGGACCTGGTTATTTAGCGGTTGGACCAGTATTTATGAATTTTTTTGAGAGATACCAAATAATACCCTGGATTTCGCTGGAAGTTTAAAAACTTCACGGTCATCGACTAATTCTGAGTTAGTCATCACCACGTGTAAACCTTCCACACCTTACTTTAGTAATCTAGCAAAGACTCAATTCAAATTTAATTGTTTTTTTATGTTAAACGAGAATTAACATACATGTTGTTTTAACGTATCAAATATGTACAAATGTATAGTTTGGTCTACAGAAATTGGTTTTTATGGCCGGTATTTGACAACAATAGTACTTATTCCAAGTTGTACAGTTTATGCTGTCAAATGTTACCAGGTAAGTATTAAGGAATTTTTAAGTATTAAGCAAGTATAACATAAATTTTTAAAAACTCCATTTATTACGACATAAAAGGAAAGTTCAGGATGGTTGCAAAAATAACATTGTTTTGTTGTCATTTATAGGTTTAGACAAATATTCTATAAAAAAATATTCTTATAAAGTATATGTTTCTTTTGTGTTATTTATAAAACATACGTATACATTACAGATTTAAAAATGTATTATACAAAGTATTCAAAAGATTCGTTTTTGTTTGTTATACCTGTTAAATACGGTATGTTACAGCAAGGGTATAAGCTGTATTTTTCAGAAAAATAAGATCCCTAGTATTAAAAGATTAAGGGAAAGTCTGAAGTTCAGTCTAAGTCAAAAAATAAGAAACAACACACTTAAACAATATCTTTTTCAATTCAGTTTTAGTTTGGGGTTACAGTTCTTGGAGTGTAGAGTATGCCGTCCCGGTATTATTTTATTTATACGTATTGTATTTTATTTATTCATTGATAAACATGTTCCGTCCATAGGAAGACTTAAACAAAGAAGTACCAATGGCTGAGAATCCTGAAGATGTTTACGAATATCATCAAGACAACACTTTAAGAAAATACCATCGCTTGTCAGCAGATACCAGACAAATAGTCATCAAGGTGTACAATAGTGTAAAAGACCAAGATTGTGCCACTCCCATAAAACGACCAGCAAACTAACAAAATTGTCATACACTACAGTGCATCGCATAATTTCCAACCCCGCAGTCGACAAAACAGTAAAATCTCAAAGACGACGTTTTTCACGTATTTCTGAAGGTATGGGTGTAGAGATCAAAGAAGTTATTTATAGGATGTACAGCGAGAATACAGTGCCCACTATAAATGGTTTAAAATGCAAATTGCAAGAACTGGGTTATGATATAGATTACAAGAAAAGCAGTTTTAGATTATACCTTAAGAGCATAGGTATTCGTTATAATACAGTGGCGTGCGGTGAGAATTTAGGCTAGTGAAGCAACACGATTTTAATTTTAATATACCTAGGGCATACAGGCGCGGATTTACGGGGGAGAATCCCCCCAAATTTAGAAATAAGTATACACATAATAGAAACAAATAATGTTTGTTTAGTTATTAGTTATTAAAACAATTATTTTTCCAAAAATTCCACCCTCAAAATAACTCGCTGGATCCGCCCCTGCTAGGTACAATAAAAAACCAGTGTTATAATTATTAAGCTTGAAGTTTTTCAAAGAAGAACTTTTACCCTTTATACTTATGGAATTTGTTGACTATTATTCTTTATTTTAAAAAAACTACTACAATGTATTTATACTGCACTCGATTTTCCGGTCTTTCTTAGCAAAATACCGATGCAGGTTTTAATCTTTATTGTTCAACTTGTTAAACTTCAAAGTTCTGGTTTTGATCTGCCTTTCTTAATAATTTGTAATTTCTCTCCAAAACTGTATGCAGAAAATTCTTTATTAATAATTTACAAACTGAACAAAAAAATCGTCCCGATTCGGATGTATCGAAAGTACTCGAACTTTCCACCAAAGCAGCTGAATTTGCAGTCGTGACGATAATGCAATTTTAAATTTACATATCGAGCAAACTAAATAGAATTATTTGTCTTTAAAAAAAACCCAACTTATATAAATTGAAATAATAAAATTGGACTAAATACAGTCTCATTCGCAGATTTACATTACTTAAGTAACATTAAATTTAACAAACACTAAATCGAACAAATAACCAAATTATAAAAAATAAACATTTGGGCATGAATGAAACAATGCTAATAGCATCGCCTGTATCACCACGCTCGCTAATCCACGCCAAGGCTAGGAGAAGAGCAGTTATAAGCAATGAAATCAGTGCTTATATGCAGTGTATGTAACACATTTGAATCGGTATTACCTTTCCGTGCAAGTTTAATGAGCCTAATTTAAAATAGTACTCTAAATAATTATACTTTTTGCTGTACGGAATTGATATTGAGCTTTAAGTTGATTAAATATTACAAATTTAAATAAACGATAACCATAATTTTATAAAAATATTTTTGTTAGCATTGGTTTTTATTTTTAATAAATTTGCATTTTTAATAAGCATTGCTTCCATTGCTTCCATGGACCGCACGCCACTGTTATAATAATAAACGAATGTACATTATGGAAGCTCCAAGATTGCTAAGAATGTGATGGGATTACATCTTGAAAATTAGGAAATATCGCGAAGAGGGACGTTCCATTATTTATTTGGACGAAACGTGGTACGATAGTCACGAAGTTGTAAAAAAAGGTTTTGACAGATGGAAGTAAAAAGTGTTGTTTGAAGGCGCCTGTTTCTAGGGGTAAAATTGAAATGGTGTGAGGTTCATTAAAACGCGCTATTAGGAGAAACAATACTGCTCCTAATTTAAGTGCTGAAGTGGTGAATTGAATTCGTAAAGAAATAGACAATGTCAGAATTGATTTGTGGAAAAATTCTGTGAGGCATGTTATTTCTGTGGAGAATTCGTATGTATCACCTAATATGCAAAAATTTATAATCAGATTAGATTTTGCCAGCAGCGAGTCAGATGGTGATATAAATAGTGAAGATGATCTATAAAGACAATCCCACTTGCTTTGTACCATTTAGTATCTGTTTTTTTCTATGTATAATAATAAAATTGTAATATACATTCTAAAAATACATTAATTGTTTCTATTTTGTGATACTTAAATTAGATTACCTCAATAAAGAAAACAAAAACGAAAAGACGGCCCTGAATGAACAGTTATTGAATCTAAAATATCTAAAGATATTTTTACAATAGGTGTTACTTTCGGTACTTGAGTTTAAGATGTTTTAACAATAGGTAATACTGCCGCTATTTGAATCTCAGAGCCGTAAAAACCAATTTCTAAAAACCAAACTATACATATATTATGTATTTATCAATTTGTCAAAGACTAGATTTGACCTTATCGTTAAATTATTTTTTTAAATACTATTTAGTTAGAATTATTAAATACGTGTATGAATTTCAGGTTCTGAAAGACTTTAATAATCTTTCTTCTATATCTTCTTCTAGCTTTTTGTCTTTAATTTTTGACTTTTAGCTCGTTCAAAATTTCTTCTTCCATCTCTATCCACCGTTTCTATCGGACTCTTTCTTAGCATTATCTTCAGTCAGTCTTCTTTCTAAGCACTCGAGCCATTTGAATGATACGTATGTTGGGTCGATATCTAACCACAACAGTTATTTATTCGTTCTTATTGTTGACCCTTGGTTAGTGTTTTCTTTCCTCCATATATCTCTTTTAGTATTTTTCTCTTCAATTTCGTCAATTTCTCTTTTTCTGTTGACAGATTTTCTTTTTGACCATTAGCCATTGTCATGAATTGATAGACTTTGGCATATCAGTTGGTTTTTCTGTATTCTAGTCTTGATTGTTGTCGTTTTCATAATCAATAATCCTATTCTTCTTCATTGTTTGCCATGTCATGCCCAATAAATATTATATCACTTTAAATGCTTGAAGTATCTTTACCTACACTCTCAACTTCTTTCTAATAATTCTCCTATACGTTCTTGAACATCAGCATCTCATTAAATTGCCGTGACATTTTCTTCCATTTTTCTTTTTGTTTATATTATTCTCTAAACTGTTTTATTTATTTCTGGTTTTCCATTAGATCCATTTTTAGTACTTTTTTCATTATTTCTCGTTTAAAGCTGTCTTCATTGACTCCCTGGCTTCTGTTAGCATTTCTTATAATTATTATTTTTAAGTTCTGGCTGCATATTTTCTCCAGCTTAGGGAGCATTTCCAACGTTATAGCTCTGGGTATGTTACTACTAGGATACTACTATAATAATAATAATAATAATAAAGCCATTTATTGGACACACAGAAAAATAAAACAATGTATACATATATACATACATAATTCTTAAATGCTACTGTGCCCAAAGGGGCGAAGTTCAGTATAGTCAACAAAATAGTTGACGGACTGATCTACCACTTAACCCCAACTCAAGAAAAAAAAAAAAACTTTATCATTGACTGTCCATCAAGAAGCGTCGGAGATGTAATTTAAAATTTGGTAAAGATAATAGTTTAAAGTTGTCCGGTAGAGAATTATATAATTTTGCAATATTGTATTTAAAAGATCTTTGAAATATTTGTGAATTGTGCAATGGAATTACTAATAAATGCTTATTTCTTAAATTGCGATTGTGAATTTTAGATGAAAATTGTATTTTATTGTAGAGGTAAGGAGGAGTTTTAGTAATAATTATTTTATGATAAAGGCATGCAGCATGTAAAATTCTACTATTATGCATATTGAGCCACTGGACCTCACTGATCTTAGAAGAAACAGATTCATATTTCCTGATTCCAAAAATCAACCTTAAACAACCATTTTGTATTCTTTGTATTCTCTTAATCTCTACATTGTCTATGCAAGGTCCATATACAGAGTCATAATAATTAAATTGGGATAAAATTAAAGATTCACACAACAAGACTTTAATGCTTTGACTTAATAATGTTCTCTGATTGTAGATTATTTTGAGATTCATAAAAGCTTTTTTTGTGACATTAGATATATGTTCTTTAAATCTTAGTTTTGCGTCAATTAGTAGACCTAAGTTTTTGCCGGTATCAGTAGCCTTAATATTTACATTTCTAACTTTAATATTGAGAGTATTCTTAAGACTATTTCTGACTTTGTCCTTCCCAAACAACATTACAACAGTTTTACTGGCATTGATGCTCAAGCTATGCGATTCTGAGTATTGAACAAGAGAGTCTAAATCATCATTTATTAACTGTGCAGCTAACCCTGCATCTTCAGCAGCAAAAGAGTAATGTAACTGAGTATCATCTGCATATAGATTATAATTACAATAATTTAAAGAGCTACCAAAGTTACAAGTATATATTGTATACAGGAGTGGCCCAAGAATTGAACCTTGTGGAACACCTGTTTTGACTGGCAACAAAGTTGACATTTGTTCATTCAAAATGACTTTTTGGTACCTGTTACCTAGATAACTCTTTATAAGTGTTATAGCATTAACATCCAGACCAATAAAATGTAGTACTTCTAGAAGGATGTCGTGATTTATTGTATCAAAAGCCTTTGAGTAATCAAGCATTACCAAAGCTGTCATTTTGTTTGCATCAGTGGCAGATAAGATATCATCAATAATGTTAAGTAACGCCGTTGTACAGCTATATCCTGCTCTGAAGCCAGACTGGGCTTTTGGCAGAATATCATACTGTGAAAGATGTTTAGTAAGTTGCTTGGCTATGATTTTCTCAAAGATTTTTGATAGAACTGGCAAAATACTAATAGGTCGCAGATCTTTAAGTACTTGTGGCTGATTAACTTTTGGAAGAGGAATGATGTTAGCACACTTCCAAATATTTGGACATACACTATTATTTATGTAAAAGTTTATTATATGCGTTAGAATTGGAAAAATAAAGGGACAGCACATTTCTAACATCCTAATACTAATCCCATCACACCCAACGGCTTTAGTTTTAATTTTTGTAATAATTTTTAAAATTTCAGATTCCGTAGCCTCTGTAAAATTTAATTTACTGTCAAAATTCATCAAATAATTATTAGAGTAATAAAGTAGTAAATTTTGATCGACATTTCTGAGGGTATTACCAGCACTAAGAAAATGTAAGTTTATTGCATTGACATCCTGCAGATGTAATGGGATTGCAGATATCTTCGACCTTTGATAGATATTAAGATTTTTTAGTTCCTTCCAGACAGTTTTAGAAGAACTAGTACGAATCTTATATTCTAAATATGCCTTTTTCTCTTGTTTAATAGCAAAATTAGTATAATTACGCAATGGCTTGTAAGACTCCCAATGTACTGTATTTCGAGTTCGTTTAAATCGCTTTAATGCTTGATCTCTAAGTGATATCATAAGTTTTATATTGTCTGTCAGCCACGGCGTATGACGTTTAGAAATTTTTTTATTGATTTCTATTTTCCGGTAAACATTGCAAATGCAAGAACACAGAAGGTTAGTTCTGAAATTACCAACTCAATGCCAAGTGAATGCGTAAGCTCAATTTACGAGCTTACGTTAAACCACTCATAGAATCCGAACGATATGCTTTTGTTCTTGACGCGAACTCTTGCTATTTAGTAACTCCAATATCTGCAGTCTAGGCAATAATAATACAATCAGAAAGCGTATCTGGTGGAATAGGTTAAAGAAAGAGTACACTGGTATATTAAGTCTGGAAGCTCTAGTCTATGAAGAGCTCAAAGAAAACATTTTTGTTTTTAACCATACCATCGTGGTGGCTGAATATAACCTGAACGTTAGAGAGCATGGCTAAAGGTTGGCTATTACTTATTCTAAGAAATTTTACATTTGTATATACTAAAACCGCAAGTAAGACCGATAGATGAGTCAAAAGAGTTTATTTGGAGTCTTTTTGCAAATAGAAGAATTGCTAAATTCTGAACTTTTTAGGAAACTCTTCTTTAAATGAAAAAATTGTTGATTGAAAGGAAAAAGCGATAATGATATTGGAAAGGTCACCTTGTTGTTGAAAAACTAGACAATGTAGTTAGGTGCCGTTGAGTATAGCCTGCTATAGGTTCACCTCCTACAAGGTTGAAAATTTCTAAAATCATTTCGTTGCAGATCATTTAGCAATCAGTATTATCCAGATTGGAGCCATGTACGATGAAACGAATTAAAATTTTTAACACCCAGTTTTATCAGCTTTAATTACGGAGATCTTTCTTTGAGATGTTTGAGGCTCAGAAGCGGTCTATCTTCGTCTGGAAAGAGTCTGAAGACAGCGGTTCCTTTTTATGTGACTTAAATTAGCAGATAGAAGTTGTTCGACGAGTTCCTGACATGGATACAGCAAAAATTTTAGACTATTATCACGATTGGTTTTCTTTCATTTTGCTTGAGGTTTTCATGAAAAAAGATCAATTCAAACGATCACGATAACGATTCAAATCTTGATATAATTACCTAGTTCTTTACTAGTCGGACTAAATCTTATTTAATTACACCATGGCAAAGAGGTGCTGTTTAATGGTGTTTAGTGTCTATCTTTTGAACACTATTGTCGAAGCGTGCAGGTCAAAAAATGTTAGACTGAAGAATAAAGTTGGAAAGTCGAAACTAATTAGTCAGGTTTGTCAAAGATTTTCGTATTATATTTTCTATTGGTTGGTGATGGCCGTGTCTTGGCTTACCATGCTCTACTTCAATTCTTTTTATCCATAGAACCCTCATAGGATCTTCTTGGGGTATTTTTCAAGATCCGCTGAACATAAATGTCTTCGCTAACATAACCAGACAGTTTATAGGTTTGGATTTGGATAATTAAAAGAAACTGAAAAGGTTTGCAAACTGGTTTAGACGAATAAGATCGAATATCAAAAAATTGAAATCCTAACGCTAAAATGGTATGGTAATAGTATATTGTGTTGCATGTGCAGAAAAGTGCCACTTTCTCACGAGTGTGAAATTGGCGTTTTTGCACGCGTTTGCACACACTATACTTTATCTACGACCACAAAAAAAGTAATAAAACACCAAAAGCTAAGAAAAATATTTAACCTAGAATTTATACTCGCGATTATATTTTTTACGTGAAATCTCTGGCAATAAATTAAGAGATAGATTAAGAGAGTAGCTTCCGTGTTCCCTTCGATGTTGGGAAGTGTACAGTGTACTCCATTTTCCCATAATCGGATTTACTCATTATAAATTCAATTGTCAATGTTATTTTTCAAAGCAAACTTTTAGAATTATGTTTTTAAATTATAAAATAAAATAGGGCTATAACCAATATAGTTAAACAAAACGTTTCATCTATTTCTGTCACCTACATCTCCATAGCGCGATTTTAGTGCTATCTAACCCCTTTTCGGCGTCATATAAATATATTTTGGAATGCATTGCAGGTGTTGTGGGTGGCAAGGAAAGAGATCTTTAAGTGTACCCATCGCGCTTGCACTTGTGAATTATATTAATGAAATGTTGCAAACTATAAAAGTTGTTGCTTTTATTGTAATTTAGCAATAATGAATATTATTAATATATATTAATAATTATAGAATGTTAAAAATTAATTAATTTATTAATTTTACGTTAATTGAACAACAATTTTATAATGACTTTATATAGTAATAATAAATAAGTCACCTCAATCAAGTCAACGGTAGAGACCTCGCTTAGCAAGCGAACAGCCCAGGGTTCGATTCCTCGACGGAGTGATAATCTTTCTTTATGGATTTGCATTGAAAATATAATTTAATGTAAAACTTTAAAAATTAAAATGTAAAGTTTATAATTTTTTAATAGAACTACTGATTGTGCGATATCATTTCTCACTGTCATTTCCGTTCAGTTTAGAGATTGCGAGATTGTGAGTCATTTTCATGGTTACTAGACTGCAAAATGTGTAGTTTTCCGGGTCGTAGATAAAGACATTTGTATGTAATGGCGTCAATCAATCTTTATTTCTAATAAAAGCAAGCACATTTTTCTATCAAATCTTTTACTTATTCCATAATTGCGGTAGATCTTCTAAAATTCTTTTCCAATTTTTTCAATTCCGAAGTTGCAATAATTAAAAACAACTTACTTAGAATCAATACGATTTTCAAGAAGTTCTATACGAATTACCCTAAAAATAACAAAACTATTTATTTCGTCGAGTAATCCGGTCAGAACAAAAAAACTAATCCTCGTATAATAACGCTTCTTTGTTAATTCTCCCAGATTACCAGAAATTCTCGCAGCTTTACAGAATACAAAGCCAACATTGCAACGCATCTGTTTCAATGCGGGAAGTATTCTGCGACAATAGGGGAGAGAGATAAGGAATGAGAGATGGCAGTCGCGTAACAAAACCGAGGCATTTGCATTCGTATAAACTGCATTAACGTGAATACTATTTTAACTTTTACGAGGTATCTATAGTTCTGGGTAGTGATTACAATGCAAAGTAGGTTTTACTACCGCTGCAAAAGTTATTTAATAATGAATACCCTAGGGGTTGCGTCATTTAACAACATGGGATTACTAATTAGGGCCTATGCCCGTAATGAAATTGTAGCAAATTTCTAACAATTGGATCAATTAACAGTTTGGGAAAATGTGCGGTCACAATATAACTGACCTCGTCATAAATAGTGTCCGTTTCTATTCAATAATATATTCAATAACAGGGTAAATGAGCCATAAAGGATGTGTTAGTAATAAATACCTAACAATGAAATAGATACTTCCTTGAATTCCTAGATCTAACCACGAAAAGGATGTATTTTGTGTTTTCCATATGACAGTTTTCAAATATATACGTTCTAGATTGGAGCATTTGGGGAAAGTATGCTGAAAACTAATTTGCAGATTTTCAAAAAGTAGCAGAAGAAAAGAGTATTCGGCTGTATCCAATCAAAGATATAATCCAAAACACTTCCTCTCAACTTTAAAAAGCTTAGACCGGATTAGATAAGTTAAGATAAGCAACACAATTGTTAGCCTTAACCATACTCAAGCAGCCATTTTCCAATTACATAACCGAAGCAGAAAAACTCAGGATAATCCATCGAGAGCACTTAAAACACACTATTTTCATCCCACCTCCAGTCTGCATAGGGTTACAGACTAACAAAACAATAGACTAAATTAGGTCCATAAATAAACAAGGTTCAAAGCTGCAATGAGATGGTGCAATCCTTCGTCTTCAGCACTCCTACACCTAATCCCTAATACCCATCTTCATCGCTCATGATATAGAGATGTAATCAGCGTAGCCAAGAAATAACTACTCTTGAATCATCCAACAAGTGATAAAGGTACAATCTTAAAGAGCGCCGAAAAGATGGTACTCATTATTATGGCCAGCAGTGAATTTTTCAATAACTTTCTCGCCTCGACTGTCTAATAATCGTGTCAGGGTGATTGAGATACGCAAAAAGAACAACTCGACAGGGCGATGTTGTCATTATCCCCACCACTCGGTTACAGGATTTCTTCAATTTATTTGGTTATGGATAGATTCCAATTCGGTTTTGGAATAGATTTTCGATCCCGGAAAGATAAATTAAACTCACCATATCGAAAACGGAACGTCAAGAGGACGGCAGGCCCGTAGCCAGTATTTTCTTCCCGGGAGGGGGGGTTGTTAACATATTAAATCAAATATAATTATTACAAAAAAATCTTTTATACAATAAAATAAACTTTAAACTTAACTTAAAAAATTCGAAGTTGTATATATGTTTCGGGGGGGGGGGACTTCAGCCCAAGAGCTCTCCCCCTGGCTACGTGCCTGGAAGACGGTAAGCAAAAAATCCACTAATCGATATTTAGTAACGGATGAAGAAATCGTGCTGCGGTTTAGGCTATCGTTAGCATTTACTACAATTCATGCCCGTGAACTATCACGTTCTATTAAAGCGATCCCTATTAGCTTATTAAGATTGGAAACAGTGAAAAAAAAACGATTTTGGTCATTAGCCAACTCTAGAAGCTTCCGTCGAATCTTTGTGAGAGAATTGAGGACAGAGTAACGAAATGTTTGAACCCCTGAAATGTTGTAACGATTGATTTATAACATCGCACAGAAACAAAACTAAAATGTCAAAATAAATAATTTTAAGCATAATTAAAAAAAAAACAATCTCGATATTTTCAGCCTTCTTCCTCGTCTAAGCTGCTAACGAATTTTGTTAATATGAAGTTTTTAACATGCTCTCTATACTGTTTTTAGCAGTGAGAGACGGCTGTCAGAAACTGTGGAGAAGTTTTGGGAATTTTAAAAGAACGATGAAGAATTTAAACGAATTTAAAAGAACTTTTCCAAGCGGTTTCCCCTCGGAAAATTGTATGTTCCAAGTTTCTATAAAGGTAAAATAGGATCGGGTAGCCCGAATAGCATACTAACCGGTTAGAAATGTCCATTGCCTAATAATAACTGCCTCCCCCCAACTTTCTGTTGGCAAAGGTAATATGTTCCAGCTATATTTAGAGGTGCAGTTCTTACCTACATTAATACAGTCTTTTAATCTAAATACATCATCTGGAATATACAGGGTGGTTCATAGCCCCTGCACCAAACCTGACCATTACATTTCTAGTGGCATTTGAAACAAAAAGTCTAATTAAAGTTTTTTGATAAGAGAAAGTCAAAATTTTTAGTAATTTTGAACGATGTGTTTAGAAAAGTACATATAAAATTATAAATGGGTTTATCGTGATATCATGAATAACTGTAAGTGCCAACTTTGAAATTTGAGAGCCAGACAAAATAGCTTGTCCATAAAGCACGAGTTTGTTTATGCTGAATAATACTAAGAATGGAGACATGAACTTGAAACAAATTTTAAAGGTTTAATAACAGCTTTAAATAAATCTGATTTATAAGAGAATATCTAAATATTTTTAATAACATTTGATAAGTTAGTTAATTAGATTAAAGGGCGATTTTTATTAGTGTGGGCGGCTTTGAATTTAATTTAAAAACATAAAAACCATTCGATTTTCTAAGAATATTACATTATGAGTTCTAATATCTGCGATGCGATGCGTGGATCCCACCAACTACCACGCCTTGTTTTGACTTCATTAATTAAATATTTTAATAATGAGAACACCAGGTTTAATGTGAGGCGAATTTTACGTCGTTGATGTCATCGTTTACAAAGACTTGACTTACACCAATATTCTTTTCTGAATTATCATCTAACTGACTGACCTCATAAAATAGTATTTTAAAAGGACCAGGTTGCGTAGGATCAGCAACGTAAGCATAATAAAACATAAAACATCTTTTTTTGAAGAATATAACAAATTCTACTTTATGTGCTAACAACATTATACTTTTCTATATTTAGATTTTTTTTCAAAAACTTCGCTCCTGAGGAAAAATGTTAAAGGGATTTTTTGTTTGTCTAACAAATACTTGCCGCGATTGATGTGCGTCTTATAAGATTGTTTAGGAATGATAAAAACCATTTCAGTTACGCATCTAGGTACATTGATACATGTACTGTTTTAAATATATATTCGGTAATAATATTTAATTTTAAATATCGGTATGCAATTAAGTCGATACCGACCACTTTGAACAGCTCTCAATAACTAGCCCATATATTTTCTGGAAAGAATGGCAATCTAAAAATTATTTAACTCAGCTTATTACACACGCACACGCTTTGGTATTAGTTATTGGTAGCCTGTTTCCACCATTTAATCACCGTATAGGATCTGTTCTGATAATTAAAAAAAAACAAAAAAAGCAATAAAGAAATGTAGATCGTTATATATTAAGAAAATAAAAGACGATGGTCAAATATTATAAATACAACCTGACAATATTGTTTCGACAGCTATGCTGTCATTATCAAAGGTAATATATAAAGTTTAATTAAGACCGATTAAGACGTTTCTTTTGAATTAATCAATGCAGCTACAGATATAAGAGTAGATCTATAGATTCTCAGCATTCAGTAAAAAATATCTTATATTTTCTCGCTATACCCCGAAAATGCGCATTACAAAAAAGAGGTTTTTTTTATTTTTAGAACAATTCGTTCTGAAAGGTTTTTGAATGGAACGCTTGAAGTGAAAATAATAAGAAAACGAGAAATTGATCAATGGTCAGTTGGAGCGTAGCAACGGTTAAATGAAGCGTTTTACGCGGGGGATAGCGGCTATCATTGAACTCAGCTCCTTAAGTTAGTGAACCAATTTCATCAAAATTCGAGTTGGAACAAAAGCGCTTCCTTTGTAAATAGCTAGTCAATATAAGGGTTTTCAACAGACAAGTATTTGGAAAAATTAAATAAAAAAAGATAAAATGAGCTTTCAAAGTCCAATTTTCCAAGATTTATTAACTTAAGTTTTATTTTATTGCTTCAAAATAAATTTCAATAAGAGATTGTAGATAGAACCTTCTCCTCTAAGATTAAACCACTGAAAAAAGAAACCAATCAAATTACGCGCATATGTTTTCTACCCGACAGTTTCGTAAACATAACCTCAAAATATGTAACAACTAATTATTTGTACTCCTGAACGTTTTAAAAGTAAGGATGGTTAAACAGGAAGTATTTTAACGTCGTTATATATTTGATATAAGCATGCAATAAGGTTCTCGGAAATCCGTGATATATTTCTAAGTCCTTATAGAAAGTACTGGTAGTAAGGTTATACTGAAAGGGATGTCGCAATCAAGCAATTGATGCGAAAACGCGGTTATCTCAAATACGTTAGAAGTTTATCTCAATATCTTTTTGACATATAAAGTTAATATTTCGCAAGACTGTCAAACCTTGTAATTATTGTCGGATTGTGCCATTGTATGGGATACATTAATTGGTTATTGTAGTGGACAAGGGATAAAGGAATTGAATCTTGTTGCATCTCGGCCGTGACTCCGAATCGGGCTTTTTTAGTTCCGGAAAACGCAGCCATAAATTCTCCAAAGGTTGGCTGATCATCTTCATGCCTTACGGT
Organism: Agrypnus murinus; assembly: GCA_929113105.1. Taxonomy (NCBI): domain Eukaryota; kingdom Metazoa; phylum Arthropoda; class Insecta; order Coleoptera; family Elateridae; genus Agrypnus; species Agrypnus murinus. Next base: position 30,881,374 of record OV816023.1, on the reverse strand, counting down.
ATTGACAACCACCTCAACATCATCTTCTCGATCCGGGACTACGTTATTGTTTCCCTCATAGTGCGCCAGACCATTGGAGTGTACCACCTTTGGTTTCCCTCTTAGCAATTTCTGGATGCGATAAATTAAGTCATTTATTCGTTTCTTCACCTGGTATGGGCCCTCCCAATTTCGCTGTAACTTTGGAGAATAGCCACGACGTCTTTGCGAGTTGTATAACCAGACAAGCTCTCCAGGTTGAAACCCTGGCTCTCACATCGTTCGTACGTCTTCATCCGGTCACTCGCGATTCGACTATTATTTCGGGTTCGGTCGTGAATATCCTCCAACTTCTTCTTTAAGTTGATGACATAATCATTCCCGGCTACCTCCTGCTCTATAGGTGGGGATCCAAATTATAGATCACACGGTAACCGTAACTCGCGTCCAAACATCACAGACGCTGGTGATTGACCGGTTGTTTCGTGGACCGATGCACGATCAGGAACAGATGTAGGTATTGATCCCAGTCTCGTTGATGATCGGAGACGACTTTCGCCAAATATTTGCCCATTGTCCGATTCATGCGTTCTACCATTCCATCGGACTGCGGATGTAACGGTGTTGTCCGAGTCTTGCGAATGCCCAACAATCGACAGACTTCTCCAAAGAGTGCAGACTCAAAATTGCGGCATTGGTCCGAATGCAGCTCCATAGGCACTCCGAAACGACTGAAAAACTCCTTGACTAGTACGTCAGCAACAGTCGCGGCTTCCTGGTTTGGTAGGGCATATGCTTCTGGCCAATTGGTAAAATAGTCCATGGCCACTAATATGTATTTATTCCCATCGTCGGTCTCGGGAAATGGTCCGGCAATGTCTATAGCTATTCTTTCCAGAGGACTACCCACCTTGTACTGCCTCATAGGTGCTCTTCGTTTCCCCAAGGGTCCGTTACCAGTGGCACATAGTTCGCACTTACGGCACCACTCTTTCACGTCTTCTTTACAATTGACCCAATAAAAACGCTCTCTAACTTTCTCCAAAGTCTTCTTCACACCGAAGTGTCCTCCTGAGGCACCGTCATGGAGATGTCGCAATACTGTAGCCACTCTGCATCTTGGAACCACGAACTGAGACCTAATGGTGGTGCCATCTTCGCTCTCCAGTACTCGCTTCAGGAGATCGTCTTCCACCTTCAAGGACTCCCATTGGGTCCAATATGCTTTGAGGGTTCTGTTGAACGGCTGACAGCTTCCCAGGCAGGCCTATTCTCCCACGCGCTTCCATTCTAGTACCATTTCTAATTCGGGATCAGCCTCCTGCGGTCGTTGCAATTCTTCCGGCAACCAATTGTCGTTGAAAGAGCATCGGCATTTCGATGACTAGTGCCCGCTCGATGTTCCGTGTCAAAATCGTATCCTTGTAACGGAACAGTTCGATTAGCAATTTTCCCATCTATGGACAAACTGCTGGTACTATTGTTTGATGTCACGGCATGGACGGTGATCTCTGGGTCATCTTCACTAACAGTCAACGTTCACCCTCTCTTGCCAACCCCCTTTAACTTTTCCGACGGTTGTACTTTTCTTATTTTGGGACAACGGCGTTCTACATGTCCTTGCTCGCCGCAGTTTCAGCAACGGGGCCCTCGAAATTCTTGATGATTCTTCTTACGGCTTTCTTCCTTCTGAAGAACTCTCATTAATAACTCTTCTAGGCGATCTTTGGAACTGGAACCTTCCTTTTCTTCCGCAACGGTTCGAACTCGCCCGTGACCTCGGGACGCTTGTTTTGCGGCTTCAAATTCTAAAGCGTGAGCAAGCGCATCATCAGTTGTTCTTGGTTGTGCCAGCCTTAATGACTGCTGTGTTTCCCCGTCTCTTAACCCATCAATGAAGTTCTGCACAGCGAGCTGTCCCAGAAATGAATCTGGTGCCGTAGGGTACGCCAATCGGACAAGCCGCGCAACATCGGCTTCAAACTCCTGCAGGCTTTCTCCATTCTTCTGGATAAGATTCTTCACTTGCGCGTGATACACTTGTTGAAGATGCGCGTCTCCATATCTTATCTCCAATCTAGACACTAACAATTGGTAATCATTTTCCTGTCCTGCTGGGATTGTTTGCAGGACGTTCAACGCGTCTCCACGCACAGCCACAGTTAAAGAAACGCCCTTTTCATTGCCTGTCCATCTGTTGGCCCCAGCGGCCGCCTCAAATTGTTTGTAGTAGGTGGACCAAGGTATCTTTCCATCGAACGTGGGTGGTTTTAATTTTATCCCTACGGCAGGACCCTTTTCTTCTTTAAATTGTTTCTTTACTTCATTAAACGGCCACTCAGACGTTGATGGAAACCATAGTTGGCTCATTCTATCTTCCAGCATTTCGGCCATATCGTCTTTCTTAGTTGTTGGTGGTAATTGCATTTGGGCTATTTTCTCTTCTACCATCTTTATTACCCTATCTTGTTCCGCCAATCTACCTTCCAACAGTCCTAACGCACTGGCACTCTCAAAGATTCTTCGAAAACTTTATCTTCTAACGCTTTGACATTGTCCTGCAATTATTCTTTAAGCCTTCTGGAATTTTCTTCAGATTTCCTGGAATTCTACAGTATTTCTTCCTTTAGCATTCTAACATTTTCTTCGGACTTTCTAGAATTTTCCAAAACTTTTTCTTCCAATGCTTTAGTGTTTTCCATTAGCTTTCTAGAATTCTCTTCGGACTTTCTAGAACTTTCCAGTAACTCTTCTTTTAACATTCTAGAATTTTCTTCAGTCTTTTCCAGTAGTTCTTCTTTTAACATTCTAACATTTTCTTCGGACTTTCTAGAATTCTCTTCGTGCTTTTCCAATAATTCTTCTTTAAGCATTCTAGAATTATCCAACAGTTCTTCCTTAATTTTACTTAACAACCCGTTAGTATCAATTGCGGGTCCAGGTATTTCGAAGCGGTAATTTTCATGGTCATCCTTCTGTTCTAAAAGCCATTCTCTTAGCCGATTTATTAAAACTTCTTTCTTTCCATTACTATCTAAGTCTCTCTCGTTCAATTCCCGTTTTAAATCTATCACTAAGAGATCTTTTAACAATTTCATCGCCATTTTAATTAACTATTTGTTGGGATTGTTTTTAACACTATAAATTTATTCTCACAGCACTTTATTTTACACGATTTTATTTATTTTAAAACACCACACCTGTAACACCACTGTAACGTTCTTTTTAAAATAATAACAAAAATGCTGTTTAAATCGTCTATTAATAAAGAAAAGCTTATTTACAACGCACTTAATTAAAAACACTATAACTATAAACTATTTAACAAACTATTAAAAATGTTAGGTATTTACAAATTTATTTGAGGACTATTTATATAAAAACTATTTCTGTATTAATTAATTATTCAGAGTACATTTCAACACGACGTCGGTTAAACATTAATTGAACTCCTTCTACTCGCGACTCAATTTATATCTTTCATACGATGACTCATACATCTAGAATGTTCGATGACGTGTTGATGAGTCATACACGCAGCTGCCGGTAAGTCACGTCGATGAGGTGTCGATTAGGTGTGTCGATGAGTCATACTTGCACGTGTTATTGATGAGTCATACAGTTGATGACTCATACATCTAAAAATACATCTAAAGGATTTACATATATTGCATAGTAAATAAGTAGCACTCTGTATAAATATTGGAGCTTGTACTTTTTTTAGATATATCTATGGCCTACAAGACTATATTGTTTCAGAAATTCATCATAGTCTCTGCCAGTTGGTGTATTACATCCGTATTTTTGTCCGCCAACAGTGCGGACGATACTACTCTAGAGATCTTCGAGTATCCTAGTATCTTTCTTCTAGTTGGTGTGTCTCTACGCCAAGTAGAGGAAAATACAACAAACATTCGCCAACCGTCCATTGCAACTTCATTTACAACTGTATTATTAGATGATTTGACTATATTCCAATCTTTTTTTCCAATATAACATTTTAATGATTCTAAAAACAACTGTTTGTGCTCCTTTGCAAATATTATCAAACAAACTCGATATGTTTGAAAAAACAATTTAATTTCAAATAAATCTTGACGGTTCTAATATGCAAACTTAAAGCATGTTACAGGTTAGACAAGTTTTATTGTTTCCAATGACGTTTATTTTGGATCTCACTCTAGTAAAAGTACTCAAACATATCTTAACAAAAAAATTACACTCAAATGAAACATGGTACTTCAGCAGCAGAAAAAAAGGTTATCATTATGTCTTAACAGAACATAGGAGAGATAATTTCCAGTATATGACGGATGTACTCTCTGGCGTCAAGCAGCTGGTTATGTGTTAATAATAAAGGAAAAACTGTCGACGTTTCTCATCAAACTACGGCATGGGATTTTCTAAGATTTTCGGAAAGTAACGTTTTTAACCCCACACCGACCATGTGCTTAATGAATTGCTTAATCTGAAGATAACATTCGGTGCCGAATTTACGTATACGGGAGTCCCGAGTCCGAATACAGTATACGGGGATCGCTAAATTACATCATAGACCCAAGACAAAATGGGTGACATCCACAATAGAAGCTAGTTAATGTTTTCTTTCTTGTGGCAGCCCCTGGGCGATCGCCTCCCCTGCCCTTCCATGCACCTTAGGTTAGGCTTCTTTACAAGAAATAGGTGTAGAACTTGCAAACACTGTACAGTAACTGACAATGAAATGAATTTCAAAGTTGAAGTCGTAATATCTCCAATAGCACTGATTTAGCTCCTCTCCCATCAACAGCTCAAGCTTCTTTCTGAGAAATCAGTTACTTGATGTAACAATTCAGCAACTTCGTTGCTAGATTTTGGATGTTTAGGCAATATTGACTGAGAATCCAGTTGAAATTAACTGTAAGTCAACTTCGATTCGAAATACGTAATCACAGACATCTGTCTGTTTGGATCAATGTGCAATGGTTTCGGGACTACTAACAATCTTTTGAGGTCCAGCATTATTGCATTCTTGCTGAATTTTAACATTAAAATGTTAACTTCTATTTTTGATTCTAATTGTTTGGGATTCACTGTTTGAATTCCTTTGACTGAGAAGTTTAGCAGAGTTGGTTTGCGTGCACTAGGATTCAGAATGAATTAGAATTAATGACAACATTTGACATTGTACAAATTGCCATTTGGCAGTTGAATTTGTAATGATCTTTAGGAAGCTTGCTTAAAACACCTTGGCGGATTACACTCAAAATTTTCTTTAATATAATTAACCCATTTGGTCTCTTGTGTTGGGGTAAATCGCTTTATTATGGAATAAATCTGTAGTGGTTTGCTGTTTTTTCTTTTGTCAATACAGCACATAAAACAACTTAGCATTGGTAACACTATATCATATCGACCGTTGTATTGAAAAAAGCAATTAGAAGCCTTTCATAGCTAAGAATATTTATTTGAACATCAAGTGGTAATTTGAGATTCCTATGATCAAACTTTTTATAGGCTTTACATTTAGGAAGAGGTTTTTTTCTAGTTCCTTGTTTTCGTATTTGTATATTCAACTACATACAAGAGTTGAACAAGTCCTTCAGACCAGATGCTTATAATGAGCAATACCACTGAGAGATAGACAGGCCGATCAATCAAGTAAGCACTCAGATCAAGGTTACAATTTCTTTTTAATCCGATAAATAGAATGGTTGACATTTCGCAAATGAATTTTTTGTTTGTGAAAATCAATTAGTGAGCGCTGTATTTTACCTAAATTATTTATTGAAAGCATTGTTGTGTCGTTTTATATATAAGTAAGTAAAGTTTTATCTATTGCATGCAAATTATCATCAATTATTATTAAACCTAGATTATGTTATTGCTAGAGTAAGGTAGCGGTTTAAATTAATATACATAATACAGCTGTCTCAATTTTGTGAGGCCATTTTTCTTTTAAATATTTAATTAATATTAATCCATTAATTAAATACAATATCTACCCGAGAATATTTTTAAACTGTTTAAAATCCAGTAAAGCCGTTACTTGATTCATAACACTGTATGTCGATTTACTTTATTTTGTTTTGTTGTGAATTTAATAAGATCTATTTAGAGCTTTATTTATTTACATAGTAAAGAAACCTTTAAGGATCAATCCGTTCTAGATCACCCAGTGACTGTTGCTTTGTATTTTTAGCTATTTTTTGAAGTCATTGTTTTTGTAGCCTGTTTATGTTATTGTTATTCAGTTATTGTTATTCTTATTAAGAACGGCTGCATTTAATGCAGCCACATTATATATTTGATTACTGACGGATGAATACTTCAAATGTCATAGAATTCTCAGACTGCCGGTAAGTGATGAGTGTATTTGTGACAAATCAATATGAAATGCTCTATCAGTGTGTTTGTCAATGAAGAATGTCATAAATGTGATTATGGAGCTGTAGCTTAGAATTATGTACTGTAATTGATTTACTTCAAGAAAACAAAATTTATTAAAATGAAAGGTGACGAGTGATATTGAAAGTATTTGTAAATATAATCAACATACCTAAATATCTTTTAAAATATTACCACATATTTGGAAAAAAATGTTGCGACCTCATGAAAATACATACAAAACCAATCAAAAAGGGCCTAAGGGAAATTGGTTCTGAACTGTCTGTAAACATATCCAATGAGAGACACTCAAAATGCTTTATAATATATATAATTTGAAAGGTAATTTTCAGTACCTTGAAACGGTATATGACTCATCCGCAGACATTGACTACGAAAATGTCAATGGCCAAGGGTTATAGTAAAATTAGATCAAAATTAAGCAAATAACGAAAAAAATTATTAGAAGGCTGGATATTGGCACAGATGTTGGCGAATACATGTTTAAGAAGCTTAAGCTGTCATTTTGGAAAATATGGCAGTTTAAATGAAAAACAACGAAAAAAAAATATAGGAAGCTGAAGACCAGCATAGATGTTGACGAATACATACTGTTTAAGAAATGGATGAGTCCCGAGCCAAGTAAGGTGTGTTCGAGCCGCCATCTTGTAAAAGATGGCGGTTTCAATGAAAAGTAAGAAGCTGACGATTGGCATAGATGTTGGCAAATATCTAGTCACTAAGAAAATGGTGAGTTCCGAGTTGAAGAAGTTGAAGCCGCCATCTTGTAAAAGATGGCAGTTTAAACAAAAAATAACGAAAAAAATAATAGGAAGTTGAAAATTGACATATATCTTAAAAAACTGATGAATTTCGAGTTGAATAATCATGAAGAATTTTAAATAACTCGAATTTGGTAGGTTTTAAACAATGCAAGAGATGCAATTTTTTAAGTTTATTATTATCGGTAATTTGACGAGCTATTTTTTTCTAATCTTCTGACAGAATTCTAGAGGCTAGTTTGATAATTTGAATAATTAAAGTAACGACGCTACCAGTCTTGATTCCAGATATTTTATTTAAATCTGATAAAAAGGAATTTTAAAACGAATAATGTTTGGTATTGTACAGCAACCATAGGTATTGTATAGAAAAATTAAAATTATAAACATCTGCAACTATTTAATCAGCTACAGGTGTTTTTTACATCTACAATTTGCTTTGAGACTCTCCAAACTCGTGTATGTATTGGTGTAATTAAATTACCGTCATATTTATCACCATTGCAAGACCTTTATTATGTGCATTTCCTATGGATAATGCAGCCTACATTCTAAATGCTATATCTCCAGAACTATCAGACGTAGCTAAAAGAAACAACACCAGATTGTGAGGAACTTTACATGCAATAAAAATGATGTCTTACATTTTTTACGTAAGACCTTCCATTTGAAATGTCAATATATTGGGAATATAAATTTAAAAGAATATCTAAAAATGTCAAGCAACAACTTATTTCTGAATTTCATATGGATTGACCCTCAAATAAGTGTCTGTACACCTATACATTCTTAGTATTCATAGTACCACACCAAAACTGTGGAAGTTCGTAAATGTATTTTGTTTGACATCGGTTCTCCGTCACTCGCAGCTTGGAACTTTAGTATATTTTTAACGCAGTGGCGCTTGTTTTATTGCCTCTTTGTTATATGAACTAGACACTCTAGATTTCTTCTGGGAGCCGACAAAACTCAAGTCATTTGGTTTTTAGCCCATTAGAGTAGTTCGGTTATAGCATTCATTCTAAGATCCAAACTATATCGGTAAAGATCATAAATAATACGACATTCAAGAGTAAATGAGTTTAGGCTAGTTATAAAGTGCTGCCGAAATGTTAAAAGGCGTAATGTTTCTTTTATGCCAAACATGCAAACTTATGCAACATACAGTTTTGGCACAACTTTTATTGCAAATGAATATTTGCTAATTTCTCACAGAATGGCTAACGTACTAACATCATGGCTCTAGCAGTGCCCAATCTAAAGTGGACAACTATTCGTTTAAGATTTGTCTAAAAAGCTTTGCCATGTTATCTTCTTCTTAAACTGCCGTCTTCTTTTGAAGGTTGGCGATCATCATGATTATTTTCATTTTGTTAACTGCTGCTCCAAAAAGTTGGTTTGTTGAGCAGTTAAACCATTCTCTTAAATTGCGAAGCCAAGACATTCTTCTTCGTCCCACACTGCGTTTTCCTATGATTTTGCCTTGTATAATGTTTTGAAGTAGTTCGTATCTTCTTCCTCTCATTACGTGTCCTAGGTATTGCAATTTGCATTTCTTTATTTCGTCCATTATTTCTAATTCTTTTGATAGTCTTCTTAGAACCTCTATATTGGTAACTCTGTCGATATATGATATTCGCAGTATCCTCCTATAGAGCCACATTTCAAAATATTCTATCTTTTTCGTCATTGCTTTGTTCAGTGTGGAGGCTTCTATACCGTATAGCAGGATACTGAATAATATGTAGCATTTTAGCATACGTATTTTGAGGTCGTTGTTTATGTTTCTATTACAAAAGAATTGTTTCATTTTTATAAAGGTGCAGCGTGCAATTTCTATCCTTGTTCTTATTTCTTTTGAAGAGTCATTGTTGCTGTTGATCATGATTCCTAGGTATTTATATTCGTGTACTCTTTCAATGTTTTGATTGTCCACGTTAAGTTGGATGTTAGGGTCTGGTGTCTTTGTAAAGATCATGAACTTGGTCTTATTTAAGTTTAGGCTTAAGCCGTATTGGTTACTTGTTGTATACACTTTCTGTAGCAGGCTTTGCATGTCTTGGATGTTTTCTGTTAGCAGCACGGTATCATCTGCATACCTTAGGTTGTTGATTGGTATTCTATTGATAACTACACCCGCTGTTTCGTTGTATAGAGCTTCTCGCATAATAGTTTCCGAATATAGGTTGAAGAGTAGTGGAGAAATGCACCCTTGTCGCTTTATTTCGATATTTTCTGACAGTATTCCGTCTATTCTAATGTTTGCCTTTTGGTTATAGTAAATATTTTCAATGATTCTGATGTCTCGTGTGTCTATTTGTTTTTGTTTTAGTATCTGCATGAGTTGGTCATGCCGAACTCTGTCAAACGCCTTTTGATAGTCCAAGAAGCACGCGTACACCTCTTTATTAACATCTAAACATCGTTGAGTTAGTACGTTTAAGCTGAATAGTGCCTCTCTGGTGCCAACTCCGTTTCAAAAACCAAACTGTGTATCGCTTATGTCACTATCTAGTTTCTTATAAATACGGTTATGTATGATTTTTAGAAATACTTTTAGCGTGTGACTCATTAGACTTATAGTTCGGTGGTCGTTACACGATTTAGCGTGGGTTTTCTTCGGGATTGCAATAAAGGTCGACACTAACCAGTCGTAAGGTATATCTCCTGTTTTATAAATTGAGTTAAAAAGTTCTGTAAGTACCTTTGTATTAACATCATTAAGTAGGTTCCATATTTCAACAGGTACTTCGTCTGGGCCAGGAGTTTTGCCTTTTTTCATTTTTTTGAGTGCGTATGCTACCTCTTCGTTTGTTATCTCTGGACCACTTTCTGTGCTTTCCTGTCCTACTGTAGTCCTGCGTCTGTCATCTTGGAATAATGCTTCGATATACTCTTTCCATCGTTTTAGTTTTTCTTCTGTGTCCACCAGGATGTTCCCGTTTTCGTCAGTTAGCAGATTTGTTTGTTTTTTATATCCCCCTACAAGTTGTTTGACTTTTTTGTGAATGTTGAACGAGTCGTGTAGTTTTTGGAGTTCTTCGATTTCTGAGCATTTCTCATTCAACCATTTCTCTTTTGCCTCTTTAATTTTTCTTGGGATCTGTTGATGTGTTATTTTGTATCTTTGTTTATCTTTATTTTTAATTGCTCTTCTTTCCTGCATTAGTTGTATTATTTCTTGAGTCATCCATTCTTTTTTCTTATTATCCTCAGTATACTTTAATTCCTTTTTGCTTATCTCGAGCACTTTGTTCTTGATATTATTCCATTTATCCTTTGAGTGTTCTACGGCTCTGTTGTCGACGTTCATTTGTTTGTAGTTCGTTGTTTATCTTTTCTTTCATCTTGTATTTAATTTCGTCGTCTCTAAGCTTTGAGAAGTCGATTTTATTAATTCTTTGGTGTTTTTTAACTCGTTTTAGGCTTAGTTTTAATGTTGCTACTACTGGGTTGTGGTCTGAAGCTATATCTGCACCTGGATATGTTTTGACTGCTTTTATACTATTTCTATATCTTTTTCCAATCATGATATAGTCGATTTGGTTTCTGACTATTTTTCCTTGTGTGTCTAATTGGTCACAACCATTTCTTTCTCTTGGACAAATTGGACTAATCGTTCTCCTCTTTCATTACGTTCGCCGAGCCCATATTCTCCTATTAGGTCTTCGCATGTTCCTTTGCCAATTTTGGCATTTAGGTCTCTCATGATGATAATGATTTCATGTTTCTTCACAGCCTTTAATATTTTCTCTATTTGGTCATAGAATGCCATGTTATATATTGCGTTAAATAAATAATAAAGTATTTATATATCTCTTGATCTTTTTTGTTGTAGGAACCTTTTTCAAGTATAGTAAGGAGAGATTTAGTTCTCGCCTAAATATTTAGCAGTCTTTTTGAAGTTTACGCCAAACGATTCCTAAGTCTAAACCTATCTTATTACGGTTTGTACTGAAACATTCCTCTGCAAATTAATTAATTTTGTTATGTTTTATTGGCAATTAGCAAATGTTCCCATACTATGCCCCACGTTGGGCGCCAAATAAATATGCAGTAATATTATGCCCCATGTTGGAACAATTAAATAAATTTGCAATGGTATGTCCCAGGTTGGGACAATCAAGTATATTTGAAAAATAAAATAAAAAATTTAAAAACGGTTCCTAAAATAATTGTCAGACAGATAGTAAGACATAGTAAGACAGATAATACAATCTACCGTACTAAAGAATCTAAACAATCATTGACTTTTTTTAAGCTTTTAAATAAATAATAAATGTTTTTACGTAAACAAATAAAGATTAATAAATAAAATGTCTTGACAATTTTAGATAAAAAACAATTAACCCTAAAAATAACCGTAATTAACCATAAAGATCATCTCGCGAACGTTTTACATTTACTTAACTGATTTAAGGGAAATAACATCCAACTACTACGTATCATTAAAATCTTTATGATTCAATATATCCTGTAAACAGTTTTTGTTGAAAAATTTCACTTAACTAGAAGTGAACGTTTGTGTATGCAGTACACAATGAAGTTTCGATAAGGTCTTAATGCCATTGTATGAAAATTTAAAAGAATTGCATAATGAAGAAAAGAAATTTGAAATTTACATATTCAGTGCGTGGAAATGAAAGGTAAACCGCTAAAGAAGAAATTCAATTAAACCTTCTTTCTCATATAATATAAATCAATCACAAAAAAACAAACTTTAAATTAAAACTGTCTGAAAAAGAAAATCCAAAATAAATTTGGAAAGGCAGATGGAAAAACCGTCAAACGAAAACAAAATCCAGGAAAGCATGTTTTAAACCCAAATTAATTCAAACGCGAGAAACTGGGGTGGTAAAACAGTTCTTATTTCCTTAGATAAATATTTTTATAAATTAAAATCTTTCTTTAGACACCTTAATTAATTATTACCATAAATCCAATTAAATTAGAACTTAATTAAAAAAGGTAGTATCTTAAAAAATGGCTAAAAATATAGCTAATCTCTAGAATTTAGCGAGATTAATGTAAAAAACGAACCCTGTAAAGTCGTAGATTTCCAACTTAATTAACAACCACAGTTTCAAATTAACAAACCGCAATTGTGAGACTTTAAATAACGAACTAACCCCAAGGGAGAATAATTGGCCTGTAGGTGTAAGTTAATTCGGCCATCACCAAACCCCACCTAATAATAATTTGGAAGAATAATTTATTGAGTTAATTACATGCTGAAAGCTTTTTCCATATATGGATTCATAAAATATGTAAAACCAGACTTCAGCGTAAATTAAAACTTTGCGTAATAACAATACCGGAAAATAAAAAGAAAAATGAGAAAACCTCACGTTCTACAGGAAAAACTTTAGAAGGGCTGAAAAAAATGTTTTTCTATTAATTAAAAGTTTTGCAACACAAGCAAAACGTAAAAACAAAGGGAAGGTTTAAGATTAAAAAAAGGAAAGAATAAAAGACCGAGATGAAAAATAGAGTATGCAGTTGGCCTAGTTTTATCAACCATTATAGGAAAATTTTTTGTTTTGGAAACTAAATATGTGCTATAAAAATAATTGGCAAATTATTTAATTAATATCTGTCAATCATTTAATATTTTGAAACGAACTAATTGATGAATTGAAAGCTAGAAACTACTAACATCCGTAACTTTAGAGAAGGTGACAGGTACGTCATCAATTCCTATGTTATTCTTAGGAGAGCGCGATGATGAGCTGTTCCATTCTCTAAGGAAACGAAGTTTACGCGACAATAAATTATTTAACACGATATCACTTTCACCTCTATTTTATGAGTAATAATAATAAGTTTTTGACAATTTCATGTTTCTCACTCAACAACGACAAAGACCGTTTAATTTCAAACTAAACGTATCTAAGGAAGAAAATACAATTAGCTTGGCAAAGTGGATTCGATGATTTATATTTAAGGGCATCAATTACCTTAAAACCCGTGGCCTGGTTAGTTAGATCCACAAATGACCAAGGCGGCTTCGTTCGATAAGAAGCTATACAGGGTGTTTTGGAAAATGTGCCTTTCCCGTTAAAGGGCAATAGGGAAACATGTGTAGAGTAACATCTTACCAACAATTTACTGAAAGGTCCCTTTGAAATGACAACCCCCCTTATAAAAATAATAGGCACGCCACTGCAAAGTAGTAGATAAAAGTGTATGAAAATTATGCCTATTAAATAGTACATACTTTTAAAGGTCATTAACAAAATAACCATAATATAACTAAGAACCGTACCCGGGTCAATAAATTCTTCGAAAATTATAACCAAAACAAAATTGTGAGTACGTGCTTTTAAAACGTTTTAGTTAAATAATAACAAACATTCATTCTGAACATCTGTAAATAACTGTTAATGACTCAGATCTTTAAAATTTGTAATCTGCAGCTTGTCCTCAACTTTCTTTGTGATAAGGTGGCGGTAAACTTGAGTTTCGATTACGTATTAATACACGTTTTAGAATTAATAACTTGAGTGAGGTAGTGTTTTAAGTGTTTGTTAGTGTTAAGTAGTTTAATTAATTGTAGTTAGTTACTGTTTAAATTATGACAGAACCAAACACGCCTGCTCAATGAACGAAACTTTTCAAATCAACCATTTTTAAAAAGTACACTTACTAGAACCTGCAGATCAAATACCGCGAGTGCAATTTTTCCAATGGCTATTGGAACGCAATCAGGAAAATCCCCAGTTTGCACAAAATGTACTGTGGACAGACGAATGCTGTTTTACTCGGGTGCGGGTTTTTAATTCACACGACAGCCACATTTGGGCTGACGAGAATCCTCATGCTGTCCGAAGACATTATTTACAGGCGTTTCGCGGTAAATGTGTGGGCGGGAATTTATCAGAACCGTTCAATAAGACCTTTTATTCTGCTCCAACGATTAACCGGTGACTGGTACCTACATTTTCTGTACAATGAAGTGTTCGACGGACTCCCACTATTGAGCATTATTGAGTTTTTGAATAACGAACCTCGATCTTTGTATTTGGGGATATTTTAAAACGTTAGTGTACAGGACAGAACTGAATACCAAGGAAGAGCTACGCTCATGCATTGAAATCGACTCAGAATAAATTCACGCAAATGCCGATATGTTTGCTAGCATAAACTTGTGGTGTACAGACAAACGGCAGTTTATTTGAACACATGTTATAAAGATTGTTTGCATCTAAACGGTAAGTTTTACTCATTTTGTTAGAATAACAATCGTAAAATAAAAAACAGGCAATGAAATTTGCATCACAATTAGGTCAATGAACGCATGTTACATTTTATTTACCGACCTTAATAAATGATCAAGTCATCAAGGTAGTGAGTCACTCGGCAACCGCTGCTGAAATTCAATTCTGTTGTTTCTGTAAATTGATACGTACGTAGCGGATGTCAGTTATTAATTTAATAGTGCAGATGTGAGATCATTGTTTGCTTTATCAGTAATTCAGGGTTAGAATCTTACAAACAATCCATAGCGATTCGTGTCTTGCAAAAAATACTGAAAAATCCGAATTGTTTTTTATTTTTTATTTTTATTTTATGAGTTTTGGGGTCTCTATATGGTCATCTTTCACCCCCTTAAAGCATTGCATATTTATCCGGAACACCCTGTATTAACACAATATACAAAAAATAACAATAATCAATCATTTAAATACACCTCTGATCTGGTTTTTACCTAAGTACATAGAAAAGATTGTACAAACCTATTTCTAACTGAGCAAGAGCTCATTGTTACAAAAGAAATATCATAGAAAAACTTATGGTAATAATAAAGGAACCCTTGCTTTGTAAGCAATAAAAGACGGGTAGCACAATGATATTCTTACTTGCTAACAGAATTTCCTACCACTATAACCCTGAAATAGTCAACCATTGTGAATCAAAAGTAGTAAGATTTTAAAATATCAGACCTTTTTCTGTGAAGGGTACACAGTAAAAAAATCAGACCCATGAACAATTGGGACATTTCAAACGAATTGGAACCAATATACACTTGACAGAGTATTTGACAAAAGAAGCGTGTGCGCAATAACGCCACTAACAAAAAATGGTGACAATTAGCTGTCCGCTGTATTTGAATTCGACTGTGGAAACTTTGCAATTTGAAAAGCTATTAGAATCGGTGGGAATTTCAAAGTTCTATAAATCTTACACACACCGTACAATTTAAAACGTAATGAACAACTAAGCAAAATCTAGAGATCACAATTATATTGACTAGACTAAAAACAGGCATCTGTATATAAATAATAGTACATACATTAAGTTTAGATTTGTAAAATTTTGAAATTCCCGCTAATTTTAGTAACTTCTCAAATTGTTTTACAGTTATAACTAGAGACCTTTTAGTGCAAATATGCACGAAGGTGCAGATTAGATATTTTACTCTAAGTGTATTCAACCTAAACACACACTTTTAGAGTGATCTAGTGTTCGAATTTTCACTAAATTCTTTACTGTGTAGAAATACTAAATAACCTCAGCTTAACAAGTTTAAAACAATAGCGTGAAAAAGATAAATAACACGTAACAGCTAATCACAATAAGATCTCCAAACTAAAGAAATAATCTATTTGATGCAATAAGCTGCGTTAAGTTTATACTTCGATTAAATAATACCGATAGATAAAACTGAGTGATCTGACGCTGATGGAGTCCCAGATCTCTATCAGAAGTGAAGTCATTCTCCTGAGTCTATAAGACGCCGACTTGCGCCTTTGGCAATAACCAAGCAAAGCACCAGAGTTCCACGTTCTGCTAATTAGCACATGTTAGTACCTATTTAATTTAGTTTTTTTCTCAAACTTGGAGCAGAGTTCTATTAAATATGTCGTACACTCTGGAAGAACAAATGAAATAGTTTTTAACTATGCTACAGAAATCAAAGGGTTCGAAAAACGACGGCCACTATTAATGTCAGCCAAGTGGATAAAAATGTATCTCATACTTATGTATGTGTCCCGATTTGTAGCAAAACGTGGAACTGGATCTGTGGTTAATAGGAAAAGGATTGGACCTAAAATCATAGTGATGTGAATGTTATAACTGGATTGACGAAAATTCACATATTCTTCCCAAGTAGCATATGATATTGGCTAAACATTGTTTTCATATTGATTCAGTTTCATTGTTATTACATCTTACCAATATTGACGCAATATCGGTTTGTAAATGTTACAAGCCGATTTGACCAAAATTGATTTATTAATTTCAACCGATGTTTGGGTTTGTCAATATTGGTCCTTCATGTATTTTTCCAATGTTGGTGTAAGCAAAATAGTCCCAATATAGGGCCAATATTTAAATCGTCATTTATCCAAGGATCCAATATTGACCCAGAAACATAAAAATAGTTACTTCAACGGTTTCATTGCTTATAATTATCACGTAGACAATTTACCTCAAACTCAGATTTAACTGACAATGTCGAAATTAACATAATAATAATTCGGATAACTTGATGGGACAATTGGATATGAAGAAAACAAAACATGGCATCTGCACATCATATGATATAATTGCGTTTGTATTGTAGTTACTGACTTTTCCGGTTGGTGGCTGACAAATCTTGTTTTCCTGTTGTCGTGGTTGTTGTTAATTATCAAGTAGTAAACATTCAGAAGAGAACTACGATTCATGTAATTTTGGTAAATTTTATTAATGAAGTTAGGCATTACTAATCTAAAATACAGCGATGCACTCTAGCACATGTGTTAAGTTAAAAGTTAAATATTTTTTCCAGAAAATACAATAACAACATACTTTACTACTTTAACTAGCACTTATTTATTTTGAACTACAATATTGGTATACGTTATTAGGCTCAGTCAACAAGGTCAACACTCTCCATTGGTCCGATATAGAGTAGTTCGTTTGGCCCAATACATCTTCGACATTGACGTAATATTTGAACAATATGGTTGTGCTATTTGTGTTAGAGAAGCCAATACCCACAAAAAATTAACATTTGGTCAGGTAAATTAGAAAATAAGATTATGGTACCATTGATGAGAATTTTAAACGGAGAAATTTACCTAAACATGCTAGAGAATGTAATAGAGCCATCAGTCGTCAGTAATCGTGAGTAATTAATCAATTACTCATTCTAGAACAATTGTATTTTCAATGCGTTGGTTCTCTTCAGCACTTACGTTAATTTCTAAACGATAGATCCCTGGCAGTGAACGACAGGCAACTGAATGGCTGTCAAGATCTCAGAACTCCGTTAAATCATTTTCTATGGGGACATCTTAAATCAGTTGCTCTTACATCAAGGAGTGAAATCTATCAGAGTAGGGCATTACTTTATGCTCGCGTTGGGCGGTATTATGCTGGGAGGTATATGTCGTTACGATTATAATATAAGCATTTAAATGGAATTACTGATATTACGAGTTCGTTACCAAGTAATTCCAGACTTTACCATGACAATCTTGATTTTGGAAATGTACTAACTTTCTGCGTTGTAGATATCCCCACGGAGATATCCAGTGTCAAAGTTGACCAAACTTACTGCGGACGTATCACGTCATTACTTGAGATGACTGGAATTACGTAGCATTGCAAGGTTTATTTAGTATCACCTGGAATTATGCGCATTATGACGATGTTATTTGGCATTACTTTATTAGTACCTTTTATGATTTGCTAGGAATTACATAACTTTACCACTTTAGTTTTAGTGACTCACGAGTATTTCATTGCTTGGGTACCATGGTATTACTAGAATTACAAGGCGATATGCCAGCACTCCAGTGGGGCTGCTAGGATTACACGAGGAAACTATATATAAGTAATTCTTGGAATTACTAAAAAAATGTATAAATAATAAATGTGAACAGTCAATTATAGTCCTGCTTTCTACCAGAATTTCCTACAGTTATAATCATTATTACAGACTTGTTTTGTCATTACTGGGGATGACTGAAATACGCAACATTGCAAGGTTTATTTAGTAGTACCTGAAGTTATGTGCATTATTATAATGATGTTAGTTGGTATTACTTTGCTATTACCTGGCATTATTCGCTAGGAATTACATAGTTTTACCACTTTAGCCTTAGTAACTCGAGAGTACTTCATTGCAGTTTTGCAATTTTGCTTCACAACGGCACTACAAGGCGATAATACCAGAAGTTTAGTGGAGCCATTGGAATTAGAGAAAATTGACAAAGTAATTAATGACTTTACTAAGAAAAACCTTTAACACTAAATTTTAAACAAAAGCATAGAAATATGCTTTTAATTTTGAACTATCTATAGTAAACACTTATTTGGATAAGTAATCAAAACAAATGTTTTTGATTGGTTTCATTTTTTTACTAATAATAAAAACAACAAAAATATTTAATCGCTACTCGAGTTATAAATGCTTCAATTACTTAAAATCAGACAAATAATGCAATCAATGTGTAAATAAACATGTAATTCATGTCAATAGATTTTCAACCTAATATATGTAAATTAAATATTCAATTAAAATTAGAGGTTAATCACATGCTTTTTAAATACAATAAAAATTCCATTAGAGCAATTTGATTATAATGATGCTTTATATTCTAAATGAAATGCACCTGTTAAAAATCAATTATTGGCTATATTGATACATGCGTTAATTTACTCTGTTATACTTTTCATTTAGAGTATTAGAAATATGATAAATTTATAAAAAACACTAAACAAATGTATAATTTAATTTTAATATACAATATTTAAATTAGTAGCAAACCACATCGTTTTCTAGGTAATTCAATTGCGGTTAGTGGCTATACAGGGTGTTCAAATTGAAGTCGGCACTATTGCCAACTTTGTTACTACTAAAGATACGATGTTGGTTAAATTACCAAAATAGTAGCGTTTTTTCTTCCGATTACGATGGTAAAATTTTAAAAACAATTGAACTTCGCGTTTTCGAGATATTAAGAAAACAACATTTTTAAAATGGAATACCCTGTATATTTTTGCACATTTTAAACGATAATTTAATTTTAAACAAAATTTATTAATACATAAATACCCTAAACTTACAAATAAACGAACCACAAGCATTTAAATGTACCAGTTCAAGTTGAAATGAATATCATGTAGCCAATGAATGGCCGATTATTGGAAAGTAAAAGAATACTAGATTATTCTACAAGTAAAGAAAAGTATTCGTTTTAATAAACTTTGTTTAAAATTAAATTATCGTTTAAAATGTGCAAAAATATACAGGGTATTCCAATTTAAAAATGTTGTTTTTTTAATATCTCGAAAACGCGAAGTTCAATTGTTTTTAAAATCTTACCATCGTAATCGGAAGAAAAAACGCTACTACTTTGGTAATTTAACCAACATCGTATCTTTAGTAGTAACAAAGTTGGCAATAGTGCCGACTTCAATTTGAACACCCTGTATATTTCGAGCTATTAGACAGATTTATGTTTTTGGTACATTAATTCTTTTAAAATATGGATCGTCAAATAACGGCTTTACTTTACTCTAAGTGACAATTAAGATCCGAAACAACAATGAAGGTACCTTTACACAGATTTGTACGCTAAAAGTATAATATAGGTATCCTATGTAAATAGCTTCCATTATAATACTGCTTTGGTATTGCTATGCACAATATAATACAGAAACTACAAATCAGGAATATTCGGCAAATACGATGATTCGTTAGAAAAAAAAAGAAAACAACTCAAATCTCTTTTTCCATAAATAGTAAATAATAGTTTTAGCTTTTAGCAAATAATAGAACCAATAATTAGCCTGAGAAGTGATGAATATGACGAATATATAGGTTTATATTTGCCTAGGAAACGATCCAATCAATGGTTCAAATGGTCCAAATAGCTGATCATTTTCTTCAAGAAGGTTGTTTAAAGCAGATTTGTCCATGATATTGCTTTTTTGAATACCACTTACTAGAAATGTCTGGATTTCTTTGTCTATCGCATATAGACTGTATTAACAAACTGCCAAAGCGATACGTTTAGCTCCCTCATCAATTTAAAAGAAAATCAAAGTTGCAAACCTGCAATTTTGTTTGCATTATCTTTCTTGACTACTGATAACTAACACGGATAAATTATTTTATTTATTAATGCCGATTTCACGATTACCTACCCTACTAGATATAGAAACATACAAAACCCAAAGACATGGAGGATACCACTAGCTGACTAACAGTTGTATCTCTGGTTCTAAAACACTCTGATAAATTGTGCTATGCGTAATTTACAATTTATCAGATTTTGTTTATTAAAAAAATCCTTCAAACCACACTTAAAAATATTTGCATACCAAAAGAATACATCTATTGGTTCAACGGTTTAATTAAATTGCCAGCTTATCACTAAGTCCATATTTACGGTTTCGACCCAAATGGCTATTGACAACCTGATTGACTTATAAGTGAAACCAGAACCAAAGCAATTCAATTTTGCCAGTGGGACGAGCAATCCTTAATTTTAAGTTCAAGCTTAAAACATTAGACAAACTGAGCAGAGAATAACTTGATATCTAGCTCTAGAGTCACTCTGAACTGTCGGACGAAAGTAAATGGAATATAATACATAAGGTCCCGGTATAGGCAGGATTTTTAAGTAATTAAGTTATCCGTAATCCATCATATATTAAGTATCACAGTTGGAGCTGGATGTACCTAACTGCATTTGCAGCGTGATATCTGATACTTTAATGCAGCTGATGCTAGGTGATGACACAGTTTGCCTTGACTATTATTTCCAACAGTTTCCAAAGTTGGCCTTTTTACCAAATTTTTTTCTATGTGCGTAAAATCAAAAATGGTATAAGGATTTTTTGTTCCTATTGACGAATACTATCACACGTTAGATTTTTACTAGATTTATGTGAAACACCCTGTATATCATATTGACTACGTTTAGTTTAGCCAACTGCGACTTTTTAACTGAGAGATGTTATATCACTTATTGCAAACAAAAAAATATCTGTCGTTACACTGTACCTAGATACAGACTTTAAAATTCTTGCCTCTTATATATCCAAATAGGATACAATTCAATTTACTGATAATAATTCAATTTGCGAAGCTATCTATACTAATTCTCGACAATACATAGGATCGGTGTCGATTATATGTACACTTGCTACTCGCCTACGGTGTTTCAGAATTTAGTTTTAGCTTTAGTTTAGAGTAATAGCTTTACTTCACGGTTTGAAAATATTCGGAGTTTAAAGTGAAGTCATAGATGAAAATCATGGAACCAGCAGACAAATTATACAAATACTATTAGATGATGGCCTGATAGCAATTGCTTATTTATAGCTGTTTCATTTATTGTTTGGACAAAACAAATCATCAAAAGTTCTAAATGACTGAGGCGATTATTATAAAGATTTCATTATTGGTTATCATACTTCTCCTGTTCTCATTAACACTGCTTTAGATTACGATAATCTTATGTCCTTTGATAGTGAATACACCGGCGATATTGAACTTTATTGTATAGGTCAATTATTATTTACTAATCTATATATTTAAAACATAGCTCATTTTTGTTGTACTTCGTCTACGAGTTCTACAAGACCGATTTACTTAGATTAGTAAACACTACTTTTCATTTTAATTTAATTTTTTGATTTTTAAAGCCGTTCTTTTTTGTAGTCTGTGGAGTTTTAGTATTGTGATTTTCTAATTATTTATGTTTTTAATTTAAAAGCATTATTTGTAATCGATGCATTTCAATATGCCCAAGGACGACTGTCCAGTTACAGCGTTTACTTCGTCACATTTTGAAACTAAACATCCTCCCTATAACTGCTTACTATCCCATCAACAATTCTCAGTCGAGTTTCATAGTATGTGGAGGATATCTCTGTGTGTCTCTAAGTGTGTCCGTTTTTTGAAATTTTTAAATTTTGACTGTATATTGAAATATTTAGTGAGAAAGTAGAATAAGAATTCTAAGAACTAATGTTTTATCTCTTAAGAGACATGGAGAAAATGATCGAAAATGAAAAGTCTAGAAATCTGCTATATTAAGCATATGATAAATGAATTCAATGTATGGGTGGGTAAGTCGGGGGAGGGGTCCAATTTATTGAAAGGTATATACAACGTTCGTTGTGTAATTATAATCCTCTTCAAAAACAATTGAAAATACTAGGCTTATCATTCTTAGACGAAGTTTTAAACGCGTTATTTAACAAACACCCCCGACTTTCCTTCCCTTCCTCCCTTAGTTACCAATGGCTTATTCCCCTAACTTATCTCTTCCACAGAATCACCTTCCCTCTCCCGCCTTAGGCACCCACCGACTTATCATCGTCTCTGACTTACCCCCTCCGGGTAACTTCCCCTCAGCCTTTTGACCGTCATGTTTTAACGGGGTTTCTCTAGTAAGTACATAAAGACAACTACATGAAATGTTCTTATTACTTAGTATATCTTTTTAACAGTTTTAACGATTTTATTTATAATTAAGGTCAATACATTTAGAACAATTCGTATAAAACAGTAGCTTTATTGAAATCCTTTGTCGCACATAAATTACTTTCTGCGCTTATCGAAAACGTAATAACCTATTTACTTTCGTATACTACTTCCGTTGCGGTCTTTTGTCGATGCTTTTGAGATGGTTCACTGAGAGTTTATCCGATTACCCTGAGGCACATTTCAATAAATAACAGTATAAAGCAAAATATTTGGTTTATCTAGACGTGATATTTGCAAGAAGTAACAATTAATCAATTACTTCTAATAACTGATTCCATTGTACAATGTTGTCAACATACCCATGTCCTCTAAAATAATGTTGCAGTGGATTTATCATCGGAAACTGTAATTATTGTAATTGGTATTAAGTATGAATGAACAATTAACAATACTTTAGATAAAACAGATATTAATTGCACACAAAAGAGAAATAACCAAGAACATGTTGATTAAAATTAATCTAGAGCAAAAGCATAAATTTTCCTTAAAAGGTGAAAATGATGTGGAATCCACAGTAACGTGGAAAACACAAACCACTTGAGAATTCACAGAGCATACATTGTATACATTTATGATGAAAGGAATTTACGGAATTATTTTAAAATTTTTTATTAAGTAAGATTCTTGGTAAAATAGTTGGATTTTTCTGATATTTATGAAATTCCTGTGAATAATATAGGTTTTTGTGTTAAGAGTTTATAAATAATCAACAAACAAACGAATAACCTAGTAGCTCTATCGAGCATTGTCGAAATTCTAAGAATCAAATTAATTGATAAGTACATAAATAATTAAGTAAGTAAGTAACAAAATTAATTAATATATGTTGTTATACTGTTTATTCCTTGCGACTAATTGGGTATATAATATTATATGTAGTGTATATTAGATGTGAAGACCCATAGTCAACAGTGCTATCGCGGACAATATTGCGAATGTACCACCCAAGTAAGAAAATGCACTAAATTGTACTAAACTCAGTATGGTCAATAGTGAGCAGCCTTAAACGAGGGCTCACTTTTTAAAAAGGGGCGTGGTCAACTTATTTTTAAATCATTCTTAGATAAACTATTCTACTAAAAAAAAGGAGATTAAAACATTCATGTGACAATTTATTTTCATACTAAAAAATATTTATATAATTATAACACAAATTAATATTTTTACGCTTTTGCTAGGTAGGTAGCGACTATTTATAATGTAGTATGTCTACGTTTCCATAAATAATTAATTCATATCAGGGAAATCGTGTAACTTGTTATAGTTAAAGTATTTTTAAAAAACGGATCCGAGTACATTGCGGACTAAGGTAAAATTTTGCCATGAGTAGTACTGGGCAAAAGTTTCTCTTATGGGCCTGGCCATAAAAGATATAATTTAGTAAAAAAGTAGGTATTACAGACATTTTTTAAAAATATAAAATTTGTAATAATATCTTATTGTGTAGTTATGCATTTTTTTAAAAATGCATCCAACATACGTCATTCTACCGAATGAAAAATCGAACTCGTCTATACATTTAAAACACAAGGCTTATTTTTGTTCCAGTTCGTTTGAGAGTTCCACCAGGCCGATCTAAGCGATTTTTTTAAAATTGAAGCTTTCGCTGTATAGATCACTATTTAATTTTTGTAATTTTTTTAATGTTTATAATGTTTATTTAAACAACTATAAAATGTTTAATTTGAGACGGGCAAATCGGACATTCACTCGGGGCGCCCTCTCACTTATTACGGTGATGAGTTTCGTAAGTACTCCCGCTTATAAATATAAAAGGGTGATGCAGCAGTCCACTTCAATCATTAATAAGCGGTAATATGCGGTTAATGTTTAAAGAATTGTTAGGTTACGTAGACAAAACCAGCATAGTTGAAAATTATGGACAACAGACGAATTATACAAATAATAGCTGATGGCAATTGCTTATTCAGAGCAGTTTCATATTGTTTGTATAAAACGCAGGAAATTTACCAACACTGTGTTTATGTCATGTTTTTGAGATATGTACTAATAGACGTTTTCAAGAATGTTTTAAACAAGATCGATTTTTTATTTTATTCTTATCATTTCGTAAGGTAGAATTTCCGTATGTATGTATGTAGAATAAACTGGCGGGGAGGGGTAAGTCAGAGAGGAATATATGTCGGAAGAGAGGAGGGTAAGCTGGGAGAGAGTATTACTAGGCTTAAGAATCTTCAACTGGTTATGTTTGGTTGCGTTTATTTAAATAATCACTCACGAAAATCCAAAGGATTGTAATCACACATCGAAGGTTGTATATAGGGAAATCCTTCAATGCTTTTGACCGGCATGTCTTGACGAGGTTTCCCTAGTTTCTATTTATTTATAACAAATATGACGAAACATTTGTTGAGAAAGAAATTGTCGTGCTCATATCCAAACAACGCAAATACCAGAAAAAGATGTAAACAGAAATGAGTTTGATGCACACAGAAATCTGGAAACTCGACAATTAAGAGAAAAGATAAGTAAACTTTCAAAAAACTATTTAGATAAATACTATAGAGCATCTTGTTAATTAAACAGAACACCTAATTAAGTGAAAAACTAACACTTAAAGTTAAGTGAATTTAGATCATCGTCATTCCTGTGCGATAACAGAAATGACGTCCCGTGAAATAAACAAACATAGCTGTATGCACTTTGAGGTTAGATTATTACGGATCACATGTTCCAAAAATTCATCAAAACGTGTATTGAATTGATAGCTTGAATTAATTTTAAAGTAATTACCTAACTTGATATCGCAGTAACAGGAATGAGGGCACCAATTCTGGCACAGATGACAAGTTCCGCTCGCAGGTTTGTTGTTTTAAACTCAGAAACAAAAATCAGCGAATCTAAAAGCATGTTAAAGGGAGGGGCAAAGATGTTGGTTATGTTGGCGGTAGATTTCAAATTATATTTAACGTATACATAAAATTGCACACAGAAGTTGTGGAGTAAAGCAGGAGTGATGCAAATATAAGTAACGAACTAAAAACGATAAATGCAAGCTCTTCTGTTAAGTGTAATTGTTTATTATTCATAATTATAAAAAAGAGCATGTAGGAATTATGTGAACGTAATCTTGTAAACATTTATCGACCACTTTATTTAATTTAAACACCGAGAAGTAGACAACAAGGTAAAGTAACAGCGCACAGAACGTGATTTTAAGCTCCTCAGGTTTGAATTATTCTTATGTTTTACTTTATACATTTATATTTTTGTAGGTAACAGTTAAAATATGTATTTTACAATTATTAGCAGGTTAAAGCTAATTTTTTATAAAATAGTTATAAAATGAAATAGAATTCTAGTAACCTGTTTATTTGCATTTGGTAGAATTATCCAAACATATACTAACTATTATTGTTTATTTCTAAATTAAAATTTGAAAAATAACGTTATTTTTGATAGTGGTTTATTTTGCAACTTAAGTACCATTTAGATAATCGCAGGCGATTTTTAACTGAGTAGTCTAACATTCGTTGAAGTAAGTTTCGTAAATTGCAATATCAATTCTATTATTTATTCTATTTAAAAAAATCATAAATTTTTTAGGATTTTATCTGCCTTTATATGTCTGCAACCTATTGGACTTTCCTTTTATTTTGGCCCATTAATTTTTTATTTATTAGTTAAATTTCGAAAACTGCCAAACTGTACTAAATTGGAGTTGATTGGACCTAGAATGTACTACAACACCAAAATTACACTAAATTTAATGCAAATCTACTAAAACGGGTAAATTTTCTTTTGGGTCGGCTATTACAATTTTTGTACTACATTTAAATTAGATAAACCTCGAAATTCAAACTAAATTTTTTCAAAAACTTTTGCAATAGCGAAAAATGATGGACCGTATTGAAGGTTATTATATTAGAATTTGCATTGAACTATTGAATCGAAAAAATTCTATTGTAAGTTAAATGTTATACATAAATAAATATAATAATCAATTAGTTTGTCTGACTGTCTTTAAAATCAATTAAACACAGACACTTTACATCACTTACCCATTGCAATTAAATGATGTATTTAAATAATAATAATCCAAATGGGTAATGAATGAACACAAGCATGCCAGCACTAATTTAACTTCTCCTTCATTTCCAAAAGAAAACTTCATTTATTTTCGGTAATTTCCTAAACCATAGCACTAAGATGAAGATGAGCACACCAAAAGTTTTTGTTTTTCTTAAATTGAAACAATTAAAAAGAAGGTCGTTAAAAAGCGTTAAACTTATTACTGTATTTTAAACTTACGCGGAAGCTTTTACCACCACAATGGCTAATTACTGTCACGCAATGCCCAAGACAAATTACCGGATATTTAACTAATAACAAAACTGATAAAAGCGGTAATAAGTTTGTTAGATATCACGTAAATTAAATTTACCATTATTAACTATTTCGACTGTTTTTCGATAACACTCTCGTATTTTAAAATAAAACAATCGTAAACCTCACAATTATTCCTCGTTAATTAATAGCACAACCGCACATATGCGCAGCTCGCCAAACAATATTCGTGGCCACTTTATGGGCAACTAACGAAGTTAAAGATCTGCAGAATCGAAGTGAGCTAAATGCCTTTTAATATGTGTAACTCGGATGATTAAAACTTCAACAATATAATTTTTTTTTGATAAGAACTCCCAATACAGTAAGCTAACAAGCATTATTCAAGCATGCGTATATAACATTTTCGCACACAGTTTAAGTAAATAAGCTTAGGGTTGGTTGTATAACTTCAAACCTTGACCCTTATATAACTTCATATTACAATTTTGAAGATAAGCACACAGAACGGCCTAGTAAGTAAACACTCTATAAGAGCAAACCACTTTACAAGGGAAATATTTCCCAAAAGTTTGTATAGAAAGAGGTTGCCCGGGAAAACTTTTAAATTCAATTTTTTTTAAACTGCTAACATATATGATTGATATGCTACAGTTTAATAATAAACAACGGAAGTTCTTATGAAAGACTTTCAACACGATAAATCTCGACATACGAGGTATAGTTCATTCATTAGGGACTTTCCTCTTTGTTAATATATTTGTGTTTCTGAACAAACAGTTTACCGGATATTTCTCAGTTGAATTTGGGGGGGGGGGGGTGTTACACAAATCTTATCGTTAATTTAAAGAACATGTTCAATACACCACTACCCCACAGAAACATTGATTAACCCTTTAAACCATTTCCATCCGATCTGTTTGGATTTTCAAAATATTAGTGGTTTGGGCACGTATTCTTTGGGGGGAACCATGCCCGTTGAATATTCTCAAGGACATGCTCGCTTTTGTTCGGAAGCAGAGAAGTGATATCAATTTCATGCCCAAGGCCCATTATTTCGGAGCGGGACCGTTTTAGCGAGGAGACACTTCGACGCAAGGACACTTCGGCGCAGGTACACTTCAGCGTAGAAACAGTTACAGGTAATAAATACAGTATGATCGATGAAATATAGTATTCGATAAATACGGTGATGATAAAAAATATTTGCCAATCAACAAAAGCTCGTAGGGCTCGTACTGCCAGAGGGCTTATCAATTATTGCGTGAATATTCTTTATTATTAGTGTACTTAGTATTGTTTAATTAGCTAGTAGAAATTCTTTGGCATCTGAAAATGCATGTCGCCACAGGACAGTGTTTGCTGAAGGGTCGGATCTATTCATATCCAACGTAATGGATAATCCATAACTGATACGGTAATTACATCAACGTTAATTACAAACGTTGTTGCAAAAAATGATAGTCACTATATATTTTTTTGTTTTTCTATAATACTCATAACTTAAAAATTTCATAGCAACCCTTTAGAAACTACTTTCTGATCATACTGTTTAAAACAACTAAATTTATTTGTTGTTGCCACTAAGTATAAAATAAGTTAAAGAATTCTGGAACTTTAAAGTGATTCTTACTATAAAACTAGGTCAACGTTTCCGTAGCCACTTTCTAGTTCTTAATGTGACTGCAAAGATTCCGTTGGAACTTTAGAAACGTTTAACCTCACATTTAACCATGAACATTATATTTTCTAAACTGCACATAATAATCAAATATGGCATATTTTAAGGTTGTGGCACCAAAGAAAAAAGTGGAATATATTTTACCCTTGTTCCCTATAAATAGAAGCAAAATAATATTTTCTATTGCCGTATTGACCCCAACGTTTAAAATTTTCATACCTAGAAATGTTGAGGTCGGATGCAAATAGCTGCCCTGATATACAAACATGAGAAAAATTTAGAATAGCAGTTACTATAACCGTTGAGTGAGGAGTTTTTATAACTTAGTAACTGTAATATTGTTTATTGTTTCCAGCCTTATTTTGTGGAACTCCATAATCATGAAATAAATAAAGATTATTAAAAGTTTCACAGTTTTATTAAAATATACCTGACAATATTGTTTCGACAGCTATGCTGTCATTATCAAAGGTAATATAATTATAAACAAACACGTCGCTAAGGTAGATACAAAATAGGTAACTAGATAAAATAATAATAATAATAATAAAAATTAATAATAAAAATCATAATTAAACATCTAATACTTCCAGTAACGGAGAATTACTGAGCTCAAGTTGTTCATTCATTAAAGGTACCCTGAGTTTGTGTTTGTATATCTCAAAGGCTTCTAAAATATCTAATTTGCGTTTGTTATTACAAAAATGTAGGAATTTAATATTATTTTGAGGAGTCATTGTGTGATTTTGTTCTAAAAGGTGTTTGGCGTAATTCGATTTTTCAGGATGTTTATTTTTGTAATGACGTACGTGTTCTTTATATCTTATGTCAAAATTTCGAAGTGTTTGTCCAATATATACCGAACTACAAAAAGAACAATTTAAACGGTAAATGCCCGATTTCATGATATCATGTGTTCTGTCTTTAGCATTAAATAAAAATGAAAAAGTGTTAGTGTTGGTTTTAAATGTTATTTTATAATTGTTGGTTTTTCTTAGTATATGTGCAATTTTTTCTGATATTTTGCCAAAATATGGTATAGATATGTAATTTGTGTCTTCTGTTTGATTGTCAATGGCATATATTCTTTTGATAGCTAACCTATAATCTTTTTGTTTAATTAAAGTGTCAATCATGTTCGGATTATAATGATTTGCATGTGCTAGTTGTTTAATGGTTGATATCTCTTTGCTAAAATCTGATTTTGTTAGTGGAATAGTTAAAGCTCTGTGTACTAATGATCTGTATGCTGCTATTTTATGTGTATTGTGGTGACAAGATTCATTTGGTATTGTTATGTCTGTTTGTGTTGGTTTTCTGTATATGGAAAATTCAAAAAGATTGTCTGCGTTAATCTTGATATTTAAGTCTAGAAAGTTTATAGCCCTGTTTTGTTCTGTTTCTAGTGTAAATTTTATATTAGGATGGATATTGTTTATAAGAATTAAAAATTCATTGATAACCTCAAAAGAACTGTCAAAACAAGCTAAAATGTCATCAACATAACGAAACCAGAAGATAATGTGTTTAGAGAGGTTTAATTCAAATATTCGATCTTCAAACTTGTCCATAAATATGTTAGCTAATAGAGGACTTAGAGAATTACCCATAGGTAAACCATCCTTTTGTAAATAAATTATGTTATTAAAAGTGAAATAATTTTGACTTATACAAAGGTCAAATAATTGAATTAACTCTAACCTTTTAACTAATTCTATATTACTATTGATCAAGAAACTATCTAATAAAGGAATACATTCTTGTGGTGGTATTCTGGAGAACATGTTGCAAATATCAAAACTAACAAGTTTGGAATGTGGTGGAAGATGTATGTTTTGCAGCTTATCTACTAATTCTAATGAATTTCTAACAGAGTATTTCGATTTGTAACCTATCGTGTTAATAATCTGGTTCAGTTTTTTGGATAAAATGTGATTAGGTGCATTGATGTATGATACAACTGGTCTTATTGGCATATTCTGTTTGTGGGACAGAATATGCCAATAAGACCAGTTGTATCATACATCAATGCACCTAATCACATTTTATCCAAAAAACTGAACCAGATTATTAACACGATAGGTTACAAATCGAAATACTCTGTTAGAAATTCATTAGAATTAGTAGATAAGCTGCAAAACATACATCTTCCACCACATTCCAAACTTGTTAGTTTTGATATTTGCAACATGTTCTCCAGAATACCACCACAAGAATGTATTCCTTTATTAGATAGTTTCTTGATCAATAGTAATATAGAATTAGTTAAAAGGTTAGAGTTAATTCAATTATTTGACCTTTGTATAAGTCAAAATTATTTCACTTTTAATAACATAATTTATTTACAAAAGGATGGTTTACCTATGGGTAATTCTCTAAGTCCTCTATTAGCTAACATATTTATGGACAAGTTTGAAGATCGAATATTTGAATTAAACCTCTCTAAACACATTATCTTCTGGTTTCGTTCTGTTGATGACATTTTAGCTTGTTTTGACAGTTCTTTTGAGGTTATCAATGAATTTTTAATTCTTATAAACAATATCCATCCTAATATAAAATTTACACTAGAAACAGAACAAAACAGGGCTATAAACTTTCTAGACTTAAATATCAAGATTAACGCAGACAATCTTTTTGAATTTTCCATATACAGAAAACCAACACAAACAGACATAACAATACCAAATGAATCTTGTCACCACAATACACATAAAATAGCAGCATACAGATCATTAGTACACAGAGCTTTAACTATTCCACTAACAAAATCAGATTTTAGCAAAGAGATATCAACCATTAAACAACTAGCACATGCAAATCATTATAATCCGAACATGATTGACACTTTAATTAAACAAAAAGATTATAGGTTAGCTATCAAAAGAATATATCCCATTGACAATCAAACAGAAGACACAAATTACATATCTATACCATATTTTGGCAAAATATCAGAAAAAATTGCACATATACTAAGAAAAACCAACAATTATAAAATAACATTTAAAACCAACACTAACACTTTTTCATTTTTATTTAATGCTAAAGACAGAACACATGATATCATGAAATCGGGCATTTACCGTTTAAATTGTTCTTTTTGTAGTTCGGTATATATTGGACAAACACTTCGAAATTTTGACATAAGATATAAAGAACACGTACGTCATTACAAAAATAAACATCCTGAAAAATCGAATTACGCCAAACACCTTTTAGAACAAAATCACACAATGACTCCTCAAAATAATATTAAATTCCTACATTTTTGTAATAACAAACGCAAATTAGATATTTTAGAAGCCTTTGAGATATACAAACACAAACTCAGGGTACCTTTAATGAATGAACAACTTGAGCTCAGTAATTCTCCGTTACTGGAAGTATTAGATGTTTAATTATGATTTTTATTATTAATTTTTATTATTATTATTATTATTTTATCTAGTTACCTATTTTGTATCTACCTTAGCGACGTGTTTGTTTATAATTATATTACCTTTGATAATGACAGCATAGCTGTCGAAACAATATTGTCAGGTATATTTTAATAAAACTGTGAAACTTTTAATAATCTTTATTTATTTCATAGTAACTGTAACTTTGTAGTAATTGTGATACAAAACAACTAGTAAAAAACGTAAGTTTTACTTTCAATACGACTGTAAGATTACGTTACCTTAACGGATAAGCAATGGTTTCAGGACAGGTGGCAGGAATTTTGCAAAGAGTGAGTTTTGCATCTACACTCGCCCCATTTTTAAATTAGTGCTGTTTTTCATCCCGTAATTAAGTAATAACTAGTGTGGATCCAGAAATTTAAATTAGTGACTATATCAAATGCCTGGTCCAATATATTCTTACAGTAGAGTCAAAATTCGTGAAGTGGACCACGTATTTATTTATCAGTGATACAATATTCAATGTTAATATGAATTTTCCTACGTGATTTATTGGTAGTAGCCTGATCCTTAATTTATTGATTTTTTAAGTTATTAACAATAACATATTTGGGCAACGATTTAAGACAAATTCATTTTTCTAAGCTACTAAAACAATAAAATCAAAATTCTTCGGCAAATCTCTGCATAAGGGAATAATTTGTAATAAGAATTTAATTTGTTTCTCTCTTATTGTTCATAAAGAATATCATGCTTGAACAAAAATATTTACTTCTTCTTAACCTTTATTCCCGTATACAGAGATTTGCCGAAGAATTTTGATTTTAATGTTTTAGTAGTTTATAAAAAGGAATTTTTCTTAAATTGTTGTGCAAAAATGTTATTGTTAATAACTTTTAAAAAAATAAAAATTTTTATAAAATCAATAAAATAAGGCTCAAATTACTATCATTGAATGAGCTAAAATTCTTATTAACATTGAATATTGTACTATTGATAAATACGTGGCCCACTTCACGAAACTTGCCTCAGTAGGTAACACTTATAAATGGATACTGCTTAGTGCTTATACTGCCGTGCTAAGCGAAAACAACCTATCTGCAAAACTGCAATGTAGAAATGTACTATATAGAATGTAAATGTGAGCTAAGAAAATATATGGTATATTTCTGAGTTGATGTTTTGCAGATAGGTTGTTTTCGCTTAGCACGCCAGTATACTCCACTGTTTAATAAAGTCAACAAGCACTGGAATAAGGCTATTTAACAAATTCAAGCGAAATTCTGGAATTAACAAGGCGCGCGCTCGCGTGTGTGTACATAAAAATAAAAAAAATGTTACACTGATAACAGGGTAGCTAGTCTCAAAAAATTTGACTAAGTTTTTAAATATCTCCGCGAAAAATTGCTGCCCGCCCGAACTGTAACCAGCGGGGACGGGCGGGTTCGGACAGTATGACACGTTAACAATGTATTCAAAAAATGATAAAGCGGAGGAAACGAAATGCCTGTGTGCATGAAATACATTTTTTATTTATCAGTCAATTTCAATGGAATTTGGAACGTAGCCAGTTAAACACAACATCGGAATTCTAAAGATTCATGCTGTGAAAATGTCATGAGTTTTAAGATATCAAACAGAATACCTTATATATATTTTCAAATATTTCAAATCTAGACTATCACATTGCTAATCTAGAAATGTGGTATAATTTTGGTGTCTGGTTATAGTTTCAAAAATCGTTTTTTTTTCTACATACAAAATCAAAACTCTTGGACCCCTGTATGCATATAAAAATACAGAAACTCTTGAATTTTCAGAAATACCAATCAGTTTTAATTTATATTGTTAATTTTATCTTATATTGTTGTTTAAATGCCAAAACGGTATGATATTTGGTGTTTAAACTCGAAAATACATTGAGCTGTGTCAAAAACTGTCAATTCAATATTTAATGTCAAAATTTTGATCTAAATTAGAAAAGTAAAAATATCTAGTTTGTTTTTTTAATTTTTCAGTGAGCAAAAGAGCAGAGAGAATGACTTCTACAGCAATGGGGGGCGTGTCCTATTTAGTGATGAAACAATATTCGGATTGAGGAGTGATGTCAATTGTCAAAGGGCCTGGAGTGAACCAGGTCGACACGAGAGATTCGGGATAAGGTACAATCGTCATACGCCGTCATTGATCCTTCATACCCGGAACAATGACCAGCGAATTCTACGTACAAAACCTTATCCGATCAATCATTTATATTTTACAAAATGAAATAGATGATACTTTTGTTTGCATGAACAACACTGAAACCCATGAATAAAATCAAATAATCAAATTGACACACCTATAGAAATGTTCAGGAGCTTGCTGCTGCCGAAGAATACCTAGGCATAGGATAATTTGATAAGATCAATGCGTGCGTAGACAGGTCAATAACAGGATTGCCACACAATCGGAGAGGACATACAGATTATTATATTTTATGTTTCTATTTGTTTTCACATGATTATTCTTATTATTACTATGCTTGAAAATAAATTTATCTGGAACTCTAATGTTTATTTTTTGTATCGCTATTTGTTGACGTTACATAAGATTACACATTTAATAGCAGTTTGTTTTTTTCAGGCAGCAATATCTTTTGAATACACGGGGGACCAAAAGTCTTGATGCTCTGGGTATTTTTGAATCGAGATAGCTATGAATCATTCAAATTGATAACACTAGAAGCATTTTTGAACGAACAGAACAATAAGTATATAATCTAGAATAGAATCCTTCTGGAAGGTATTGAAACCCAAAATAAATAGCTAGAAAACCAGAAACCCAAAAGTTTTTAATAGTACAGCACCTCTAAAGTACTTTAGGATATTGCTATTGGAA
The DNA here is from genome assembly GCA_929113105.1 of Agrypnus murinus. Lineage (NCBI taxonomy): Eukaryota > Metazoa > Arthropoda > Insecta > Coleoptera > Elateridae > Agrypnus > Agrypnus murinus. Next base: position 30,846,478 of record OV816023.1, on the reverse strand, counting down.
ACCGTTTGCATCAACCTAAACTAAATATTGATATGGAGGCTGTGTACTAAGAATCTAATGGATATAATGAAATTATCAATAGATCTAAAAGGTACTTGCAGAGTCCAACTATACTTTCCATAGAATGAATTCAACAAGCGAAGTTGAATACCTTGTATTAGAATGAGGAAACCAAACATGAAACCGCTTGATCTAAAGTAATTTTCATTCTTTAGTCACGCAAGAATGAAACACCCGAAGTGAAGAAAGTCACTTTTGCACTTATCTCATCATTAAAAGAGAGCAAACTCTATTGGTAAGCAAATACGATTTGGCGAGAAATGTAAAAATTTACAAGAAACACCATTTGTTCTTTTAGTCGAGAAATATTTATAGTACACTTTCAAGTTTTGTTTCCTAAAATGGTATTTGTCTCCAAAGCTTCTTCTGAAATTGCGGCTTTTGAATAAGTTCACTTTTCAAAGTCACATCTTAAAGTCTAGTACAACTCAAGTTCTTTTTTCGCATGGTAGATGGAAGCGTTCAATAAAGCTTAGGATAGTATTATCTGCATTTTATCATTATTGTACTTATTGTGTGATTTAGATCTTTAGATCTTGTCCACTATACCAATCACATTTATCACTAAAGAAGTTTTTTTTTCATTCTTCCGTCTCTTCTACCAATTGTTTTGGATTTAATTTACTATTATTGCATTTTTGGCTCTTGTAATTATGAAAGTATAGCCATAGGTTCTTAATTGGTGTTTTGCTAATTGGACTGAACTAAACCTTACTCCAATGCACTCGGAGTAAAAACTAATTCTATGACTATGCTAGTTCTGACTGTAGCGCATTGATCTTCGTGAAACAAGTTAATGATCTTCGTGAAACAAGTTAAATCCTACGATTACAAAAAGTGCTTACGCTTCACAGATCCATGTTTTCATTATGTAGATTGTGGATCTAGAAAGATTGTAGTTTGAATACCATTACACCCCCTCCAATCATACGCAAAGCGTTTTCCTGCATTGGAATCTTGAAAAGAAATATTGTCATCAAAATCATTCTTCACGTGCTTCTAGACTTTTTGGGTCTATTCGAATTGTTTGTATAGCCTTCCCTCTCCCATGGAATTAGAAACACAAATATTTGACAATGCAGATAGAATTTTAAAGGCCATCGAAACATAGAAATTATATCGTCGGTCTAATTCTAATACCTCGTAACCCACTTTTTGCGATTTTGTGGTTATGAGCTATTCCCATGATAAAAAGTGCGCTGAGTCGATTAGTAAACTCCTCGTAAACAACAGGGCTTCCAGTTTTATTCTATAGCGATTTAAAAAAATACCTCGTATCCCAAACTGGTACAGTTTTTGGGATATGGGTAACCCACTTTTTAATAATGTATGCATGCTTAATCGCGCGATAAATTAATACATTTGTCTGCTTAAATTGAATTAACAAAATTTCAGGAATTCAAACCATTTACAAAAGTTTTGTTTTACATTTGGTGACATTTTCTTGTTCTCCTGAAAAATTGAGATTTGGGGGTTACGAGGTATTAGAATTAGACCGACGGTATGCTATCCCCGCTACTCAAAATCAAGAAATTCTCCTAGATTCAAAGGCGGTGTAAATTGCGCAGATGCAGATTCTTTACACACATTCGATATATTATCTGAAAGTAACTACAGAAAGAGTTCACCCAGAAAAAAATTAAATTCAATTTTATCGAACCTCCTTAAGATTGGCCCGTTCCCATGTAATAAAAAAACAAAGACTCTCATTAAAGAATCGTTTTTATGAAAGAATATTTTTTCAGAGAGAATTTTATTTAAAAATAAATCTTATACGGTTCTATAGTTATGATCTTACAAAGAAAGCCTGAAGAAGCGTTCGGCTGAAAAATTCCTCGAGCTACCTGTAAACACCGTCTTTACAAATAAATTACTGTTTTAAACCTTATTTATTTGAAAAATGAGTCAAACACTTAAGAAAACCTTTATGGAAAACTGTGAAGGGCAATTTTTTTCCTAAATTAGTTAAATTAAAATTCATGCCGAAACATGGAAATATAATACGGCAACATCCTACCCTTAAAATAAAATTGACGACGACGTTCTTGAAATTCCTGAAATATGCTTTAAGAAAAATTTCTCTTAAGAAACATTTTTTATTACTTTCTTCTTGATAATTATAGCCAATAAGAAAGGTGGATTACCTGGAACATTTTAAAATAAAATCGAAAGATAAGTATTTTCACAAGATCTTCAAATTTTGAAAAAGTACCACTTAACAATTTCCGTTAATAGTTACAATTTCTAATAAGTAAAAATAACTTCTTAAGTTCAGTTGGGTAAATAGATACAAATGAATACCCGAAAAACTCTATCGATTACTTAAATAAAACAATAAAAGGAAAAAGTAAGGTCAGAGAGAACAATGGCTGGGATTCTTGAAAAGCAGACAATGACAACTACAAACGAGAACAAATTCATTCCTATAAAGAAGTTAACAAAAAAAAAGATAGAGACAAATCTAGTGTCTACAGAAAAAAAAATCAAACGAGACTTCAAAAGGCAAAAGAATTCAAAGGACATTCACATAATAATACAAAAGGCCGATAAATTTCGCATCAAAAGTGTTGTATTTGCTTGTGATCAATCAGTAAATATGGGGAAATGGGAAAAGTACATATCCTTTTCCCATTTCATCTAGATTGGAAGTGTACAATACCGTGTTAATTATTTTGAAATAAAATTATATCCCCTTTATAGTCTTTACAATTCATTTAGTCAGCTCTTTATTTGATGTTAATCTTAATAGAATTGGATTTCCTGAAACAGGCTTTATACTTCAATTGATACACATACATATATATTGTTTCAACAACAATATTGTACTCAAGAAATCGCAGATGACCTATGACCTATGTTTCTTTGACTGTAAAATTTTAAAAATTTTGTATTTTTTATGACTGATGAACTTAAAATATTACATTCTAAGGTGAGATTAATTACATTACACTTAAGAAACGAATATTGTTAAAATATCTACTGTAAAGTCAAAAAGCAATTGGCACAAAAAACAACTCTGATATACTTGTAAATCGCGCAGAGCAAAAACTTTTCCTACAAGCCTTAGCAACCCATCTTCATTCTCCTACTCAGTAACCTCAATCCATTTTCGTTTTCTTGATTGGAAGCGAGCAACTGACTACAACCAGAAAAACCGCATCCAATTTGGTCCATAAATAACGAAGCTACAAAATAGATAACGAACATCATAGCTCACACCATTAGTCTTTTTATCTTTTTATCGTGTAGAAGGTGCAAGCGAAGTCAAAAAACCATACCCCATACACTCATACATACATAGACAGCACAGCTTAGTATTAGACATGTGAAGGAGTATGATTCCTGCGCATGGAGTTACACATACATATCCTTACTATTTAAATGCCACTCAATCTCAATCTAAGATACTACTAACGTATTTTCTACATAAAAATAAGTCAAAATAGCTTTCTATAATAAAACAAGATTGAATTGAATTGGAATAAGCAAAGTAATTAAAAACTTGATACCATAATGCATTGAATATTAGAAACAAAGTTTGTTGAAAGTTTTAAGAAATTGAGAATTTAATTTAAAACTTTTGTGATTATTAGTTTTTATTCAGTTTGCTTATATCAATTTAATTCAATTCGTTTTAGATTTATTACAAAATTCTATTTTGACTTATTTCAATGGAGGAAAAACGTTAGCACTATTTTGATTGAGTGGTACCTAAATAAAATAATATCACAAGCATAGTTGATATACACAATGCGCATTCCCTCTACGCATGCGCAGGATTACACTACTTCATATGTCTAATACTAATAGATGTGCTGTATATAACAGAATTTTTTTATTCATTGATCGGGCAAAATATCGTCTACCAATACTTTGTTCAACATTGTTGATAATTCAGAACGTTGCCAAACGCGAGAAAAAAAACAACCAAATATGAACGAAAATAATCACGAGATGTCCGATATTATCATTTCCATGATTAGTCCTCTGATAATTAATTCATCTACCATAGCATAGACAAGCTAAGTCTAACCAAGAAAAACTCATTCATATAACTAACATAAGATACAGGGCAAAATAATGAAGCCAGCGGCATAGTTTATTACCTCTACCACTCTGTTACGCTTTTCAAGATTTATGTGCGTTGTTCGATTTGAATATAGTCTATTCGGATTACAATAAAGTTATCTTTATTGTAACTATTATGCTTGCTTGGTTATTTCTGTAATAGTTAGAAATACTGGATTGAAGTCTTGAACATTGTATAGCATGTCATCGTAGTAACGTTGTGCTCATATTATTGCGCACCAGTACGTCAAATGGCTTTGTGCAACATCTTGCAGTTATCTTGAATGTTAGTTATCTGGATATCTCATTATTAAGATTAGTTATAATAATAAATATTAGAAAACTTGTCTTATCAAGTGGCCTGTAAAAACAGAATTAACGGCCTGTGATTAAGTAAATTACAGAATATTTAACTAACTATAAGTTATGTTGTAATTGGATTTTGTTGTTGATTGGGTTAGAAGACTAAGACATCTACGGTGTCCAAGGGCACTATACAAGTCCTTCAAGAATTACTGCCAGGACAGATACGCTACTATTCGAAGCTTCGGGGAAGTGGTCACCAAACACCTGAGCAAAGGATGTCCACAGGGATTCTGGGACGATGTTGTGAAGGAATTGATAGAGCTGCGGGACCAACTAAGGGAGGTGCCCTCTGTAATTGCGTATACCGATGATTTGCTGATCATTGTGGAGGGCGACTGCCGTGCAAAGCTTGGGAGAAAGAGCAATACAGCTAGGATGGTGCAAAGAGGACAAACTAATCTTATCAGTAGACAAAACAAGATACATCCTGATGAAAGGAAACCTTATAAGGAATCCGATTATTAAAGAAAAACCTGTTTCAACTAAATACCTAGGAATTGAACTGGACCAAAAGATGAACTGCCACGCCTACATTGAAGCAGTGTGCAGGAAAGGAAGGGGTTCAACATTCCGTTGAACTGCGTGAGGGCATATCTCAATACCATTCTAGCTTCAATTGTGGGTGTTGCATCAAGTGCCTGGGCTCACAGGTCATACGAAGTCAAACAACAGCAAAGAGTAGTCCAGACTTAGAGGGGATATTTCTGCGACTAATGGGTGCCTACAAGACGACATCCGCCCAAACGAATCCGACGAAGGTCGTTGCAGGCATCTGCCCTCTGGATCTCGAAATTAAAAAGCGAACGATCACGTATTGGTTGAGGAAGAATGAGACAGAAAAGGTAGAAACGACGCTAGGCATAGCGGCAGCTACCAAAAGCGAGATAAAACTAATAACCATGAAAAAATGGCAGAAGCACTGGCAAAACTCCACAAAAGGAAAAATAGTCTACGAACTCCTTCCGGACATCTCGCAACGTCTACAAATGCACCATCTAGAACCATCTCAAGGGCTTATTCATTTCTTAACACGGCATGGTCCACATTCAACTCATCTGAAAAAGATGAATATCGCAGAAGACGATGTGTGTGCATGTGGGCAAACTGGTACCCCCGAGCGTATCTAATTCGATTGTCCCAACATGGAAACCATGGATAGCGAACAGCAAGGTGCGCTTCGTAGATACACAATAGGGGCGATGTTAGAAAACGAAGGTCTATTACAAATCCTTAACAAACTGGCGACGAAAATATCGGATAAGGCAAAGAGGGAGTATCAGTTGAGGCACACAGCTCCGCAAACTTAGAGACTTGGAGTCGGAGCACATGTGACAGAAATATTAACTAAATCATACACAACATAACACTCACATAATATATGTACGTATCATTACATAAGGCAGCCATTAAACCTACTGACAACTGGACAAAGTTCAACTATGGCATTCTAGTTTAAGTTAAGTAAACTTAAGAATCTTGTGCCGAAGGATTTTGAAAGGTATATGTTACCAGTATCCCTTATGGCTACTGATGAGAAAACTATCCAGAAATAGCGGCATGTATTAGTCTTAAGGAAATAGGTAACAATAGAAAATATCAGAAACAAACAACAAAACAGAACGTGTGTTCATTTCTTACTAAGGGGAGAAGGGAGAATGCCAGTAACCAGTCGGCTACTGAAGACCTGCTATCAATTACAAAGAAATTGACACATACCGGCCAAAATAAATTACAAAGACTGACTGACCAACCAACATATAGAGGAGAGAAATAAAACTACTATGCTTTTACAGAGAAATAAAATTCCTATACAGGCTATACTGACTCTTAGATACTCGTCCATAACCGCTACCAGGCTTTATTACATCTATCTACTCTATATAACAAATATATCAGATGCCACAATCACTTACACCTACCAGACATACACACACAATTCAAGGCTATCTAGTAGCAAGTAGTAGTAACTGAACTAGCCAACTAAAGTAAAATAAACTTACCAATTCTGTTTGACTGATTAGGTCTAGATTTTCTAAAATTACAACATAGCAAATACTAAATTTAAATTAACAAAACCTAACCATATGGACAACAAAGCGGAAACCAACAAATAACAACAGCTACTACACTTTGGAATAAAAAAAAACCTACAAAGCTATAAAGATTGTGCGGGAGGGAAGGGCGCTTATTACTATTACGCAAGCCCAAAGTGCGGCTGCAGCCGACTTATCAGATGGTATTAGCACAAATCCCATATATGTGTTAGAGCTAAGAGAAAGTGCAGAAAACCTTCTCAGAAAATCAGATCTGCCGATACCGGGAGTCGAACAGGGCCTTTTAGGTGAAAGAAGATCACGCTAGTCTCTACACTACCAAGGCTAATAATTAATGGCTAAAATCATAAATGTTGGTACAATAAGAGCATGCATGCATAATATACATGTATTATAATATTGTAAACTATGACTATGTCTTGAAAAATAACAAGAATAGCATGGTAACATGTTAGGAAAGCATAGGTTAAGCTAGAGCATCTAAACGGCCTACTTTAGTAGCTTAGGTAGTAAACTAGGAGTTGTTTAAGAAAAATGTAAAAAAATGTATTGATTGGCTTTCGAGTAATGGGAGGAGACAGCAAGGTTTCAGCATGTTGAGATCCCTAGTGGCGAAACAAGAATGAAATATTCAAATCAGAATATCATAGTCAGATACAGAGGTTTAAACCCAATTTAATTTAAAAAATATTTCAGTTAACCCCCCACTGTTCTCTTGTGAATTATTACTATCTATTTCAAATGAAACATGGAAACAAAGATGGATGCTATAGTTCCAGAGGTATTGATCTTCAAAGTTTCTCGTAGAGTATGAATACTTCAATTTATATAAATTGGAACTGGATCTTATATTAGCTCTATGGATTTTACTATTCGATTGGAATTGTCTTAATATTCACATACAGCAGCGTGCGGTGCATACGAAACAGTGGAGGCTGTCATGATGCAAGGTATGCTCTATCACGCTCGTACGCAATGTGTACGAACGTAATAGCACACACGTCGTATCGTGACCGCTTCCACTGCTCCGTATGCACTGCACGCTGCTGCTCACATAATTGTAGTTCACAATCACTATTAAATATTCTAATCTATCCCGAGCCCATATTCTACAATAGACACTTTCTGACTTAAATATAGCTTGTCAAAGTTGCAGCGTTCATGCTTTACGAGCAACTTTGAAAATCAGTATCACTAGTTTTAGGACATTTTTGTTTCTATGCTATCGATAGATTAAAAAGCACAGAAACTTCAGTTGTTTTTCATGAGCTTTAGATAAACTGCTTTAAGTAATATTTTCAAGGTAATTGAAAGAAACATCCATTAACATGATTAGTGATGATTTAATTTATGTATGAAAATTAATGCATAGGAAGCAGTATTTAAGTAACCACTTATATGCGTTTAATTACCACAACTTTAATTAATTATCCCTACACATGGAGGATCAGAACACTTCAAACGTATAGAGCTGTGAAATGTGCATTTTGCGTAAAAGTAAAGCTTCATTGTTTATATAATAACTCGCTGAATATTTACTTTAGCAAATTGCTCTACTATTGTTATTATTAATTGGCGTTATTCTATAGTACTGAATTACAATTCTGCCTAATTAATTAGCTATCTATCAAGTTTGCCACCCAAGCAATTAATAAATTAATGTTTTTACAGAGTTGTCGATGATTGAAACAATTTTCGTTTTTTAAATAGTAATTTTATTGAAAGCTTTCCTTTATAAGCCGCGAAAGGCAATTTAGATTCCGTTTGAAGACAACTTATAATTTGTAAGCTGGAATTAGCTTTCGAATCATAAATCAAAGAGCAGAACATTTCTGGAATTTAAATCGGTTGTCGATGATTACTTTAGAAAATACCAATTTAAAGATTCTCTGAACTATTTTTAAAATTCTGTTCTCCTAGGCAGCAAGAAACGTGCAGAATCATTTGTATTTAATCGTCGTTCTACAAACTGAATTGGGGAAGTTACATATCTAGAAAAATAGTTACATCTGAATATCATTTTCTCAGTACAAATTGAAAGGGTAGAATGTGAACGACAACAATCCAAAACTGCCTTTTATGTAAATAGTATATGATTTAATTTATTGTGTCCAGCATTACTTCATGAAACTTCCTAACCATGAAATAAAATAAAACAATAATTATTAAACAATTTCAGAGTTAAGTACTAAGCTCAATTTTTTCGTTTACTAAACAGGTATCGTGTGTTTGCGTTTGTACATCTCGAAAAGGGATCCGGTCACCTTTGACATGAATGTTTGGTAGCATTCTTATACTTTAGCTTACTACCTGAAGGTTTACAGTACGCCGTGATTGAACTTTTGGTGTTTGATTTATTTATTTCCACTAAACGTCCGGGTGTTTCGTCCAGCCTTATATCTCAAACACGAATTGAGATACGCTCAATTAGTAGCTCACTGGTGAGAGCGAAGTTATTATCCATCCTCTACTAGCTCTCCAGGGTAGTGCCGGAGCAGTAAACACACTCGACCCCGAGGAGATGGGCCGTTATCCAGTTTCGGACTATTCCCCAACTTTTTATGGTTGGGGCCACTGCCCAATCGAATACAACCTCAATTGTGGCAGGACTAGGTTTTAAGGTTTTGCCACCCCGATCTCCCAATTTATAGGCCTGGTATGACCTTGACAACGCTTCGTTTATTGTCTACACATTCTAGACTCCTGGTGTGTACTCGTTAGGGTGAAGTTGTCTTGAGTGTGAAAAGCTATGTATTCGCTTAAACACCCCTTAAGTGTGATGGCTCATGAGCACTTTTCGTATAGACGTCCTTGGACTGCAGTTTCAAGTCATAGCGATTATCCGAGTAACTATGTAGAGACCACTACCTAATGGCATGCAGTTTCCCATTGGCTGGAATTTACCCCTTCTAACCAGAACAAACCTCACTTGGTTTCTCCACCATCAGATTAGGTTAATCAGCGGATTACCTAACGGTGAACTATGAAAATAACTGCACCTTTCAGGTAAGAATTCAATCTACTCACACCAGTACCCATGTCTGTAGAGCTTCCTCCACAACATTAATGAGTTACCGTCGAGAACACTTGCGTGGCTTTCTACCACACATTATTTCTGATTTTGTCATCCGTTGTCCAGATTTCTGGGATTGGGTAGTACAAACAGTTTTGTGGGTTGAACGCCACACTCACCCCACGGGATCCGGACACTTCGCCGACCCGCACATTGCCCAATGGGGAGTTCACTTGGCTCAATTTTTGAAATGTACATCTCCCAACACGACCACTTCACCCAACTTTCCACTAGGGACACAATGTCCAACAGTACCACTTCGCCTAACTTTCGTATAGACCCACAACAACCACAATAAGACCACTACGCCAAAAATCCATTCGTTAAAAATTGATTAAAGCATACGTATGTAAAGTGTTGAATAATAGTAGCGAAGTTGTGCGACCACAATTTAATAATTCAACAAAAAAGGATATTTTACTCAAACTTACGATATACGATATTTATATGATATGCATGCAATATATGTAAATAGTACAAAAGAGCTTGCTGTATAATTGGTTGCCTATGTGTGCGTAATGCTTTGACTCGATTAATCTCAAATGCAACATAGGGAGATTCTACATATTGCAATTTAATTTAATAGCGCTGTATATAATCAGACGTTTGCTTAATTTTCCAGTTATTTTTGTGGTACTTCGTAAAACTTGCAATTTTCCTTGCAGTGTTCTCGTATATTTACCATTACAATAAAATCTTCATATGAAAATTAAATTATCCGATTATTACATAACATAAACTATATGTTATGTAACATATAATCAAAAAGTAACTCCATGAAAGGTACCTTTGAAATTTTGAAGCTATGTGTATTATAATACCAGAAAATTATACAAAATAAGTCCTTTGACATTGACAGTTGTTACTATTAACAATTGTTTTTGGTGTTAAAATACACATGAGTTCAAAATGTCAAAGGAACCTTTGATGAAGGTGTTACTGTTTGGTCATACTTTATTTACACCCGATAAATCATGTGCAGGTTTTGGCACAAATAGTTATTTGTATACCAAAGCCATGAAATGTCTTTTTTAACGTATCGAGCGAATAATTATAGCAGAGGCAACTTGCGGCCGATGCAGGACAGTATTTTTTCTACCAGTGTAATAAATATGTAATTACAAATTCCATTACTTTTAAAAAATCAACAGAATAATTCATTGTACATAGAAATGCTTTCATGTGGCAACGTTTCTATGTGGGTGACCTAAATATTAAACAAAAAAAATAGTTTTGTAAAAATCGTAAAAATGGGTCGAGATACTGGCACTTAGGTACTAAGAAAACTGGATTTCGAGGCCTGTATTACGTACGCAAAATATCCACTTCGCGTATGGTTGCACAAAAACGTAATTTTTAATTGGTAATTAACATGAATTATGTCATGTACAATATACAGCTTGTCAAATTCAGCTTGTCCGTCGAAGTTTGGACGCGCATAATATTTGCGGCATTAGGGTAGGGGATAGCTCATTTCACCTAACGTTCTCGTCTAGTACAGATCGGTACATTCTATGAAAAAGTATAAAATATATGAAAAACACGCTAAGATTTTATCACAAAAACTTGTTAGTTTCAATCTTTCTACCTGAAAAGATTTGTATCGCTAAAATAAATTTCAATTTACACCCTTTTTGTGAGTTGAAAATACTTGTACCACAGATTGTACTTTCTCTTTACCTCCTACATTTTGTCTTTGTCGAACATCGACTCTTTCTTTTCCCCATCTGCGCATTCCGCCGGCCATCCTACACCTGACAAGTTGTACATATTATATGCACATCAATAAAGATATGAACCTTTTCGTTTTAACTTGTATAGTGTGCCTAAAATATTTGATTTGATTAAATTGTGATCACACAACATCGCTACTATTATTTAACACTTTATGTGTGCATTATTAATCGATTTCTAACAAGCAGATTTATGCCGTTGTGGGTCTATACAAAAGTTGGGAACAGTGATCGAGGTGGGCGTTGTCTCTAACGAAAAGGTGGGCGAAGTGGTCTTGGGCGAAGTGGTTGTGTTGAACGATGTAGTACATTTCAAAAATTGGGAAATGGACTATCCGTTGGGTAATATGGTAACTAAAAGAAGGTTGGGCGAAGTGGTATGGACCCCTAGAAAGCCTCTAAAATATGTATTTATTGTTATGAAAGTGTAGGCATTTGGTGTTATTTTGGAGAGTCGTTGTGTGGTTCTGTTCTAAAAATTGTTTAGCGTAATTAGATATTTTAGGTGTCTATTAAGTGGTATTAGGTGGGTAGTAGTCATTATAATTATAATAATAATTATTATTATTATTATTTTTGTAGCAGCGTACGTGTTCTTTGTAACTTATGTTGAGATTTTGAAGAGTCTGTCCAACATATATCGAGTTCCAAATAAATCTTGTCACCATAAAACACAAACGTGTAGATTACATATGTACCTTTACTACATCGAGCTTTAACTATTCCAATAGCACAACTAGATCTTCATAAAGAAATTTCTACCATTAACTACGCTTTTTTAGTTTTGGATTACCATTCATCTATTCAGGAAACCGATTAGAATAAACTGACGACATCAATTCGAAAATGGTTCTTCAATTACGACATAGGGATTGCGAAAGAATGTGCTAGGCTTCATTAGAGATATCGTGGTGTGTATTTTGACTATTGCGTACCACTGTTTTGTCAACATATTTATTTAAATTTCGACGCCTTTTATTCGAGCTTCTGACGCCGATATTAGATGCTATATACAGTGCTACTTATTTACTATGCAATATAAATATTGCATATTGCATCTTAATTTAATAGCACTGTATAGGATTTAGGCCAGTAAGGTTTGAAGCATATGTGGGGCGGGGGTAGTTTCCCGAAAAACCAATTCTAGCGCTTTTTAGCGGTGATAAGGTTTTGCTACTTTCAAATACTACTTAATAAAGGAATTAAAAATGATTTGGGAAAGCTATTATTTATTTAATTGAGACACCAACAAAATGGTCAAACGGATCTGTAATATGCGACCCCAGAGTCTAAAAATCGTTTTTCAAAATAAGGCTTAAAATCTATATATTTAAAACACAAGGCTTATTCTTGTTCCAGCTCGTTTGATAGTTTGACTGGGCCGGTTTATGTGATTCTTTTTTTATATTGAAGCTTTCGCCGTGCATATTAGTCAACACTACATAATATCTGTATTTCTTTAAGGTTTATGTTTTTAAATAAATAAATCAAAAACAGAGTTTGCTGCAACAAACCCGCATACTTGAAAACCATGGAAAGCAGACAAATTATACAAATATTAGGTGATGATCTGATGGTAATTGCTTATTTATAGCTGTTTCATTTAATTTTTTGACAAAAGAAATCATCGTGAGATACACGTTTGCAAATTGTTGCAAAAGCTGTAAATGACTAGGGCGATTATTATAAATATTTCATTATTGGCGATCAAACTTTTCGTGTACCTATTAACACTGTTTTAGATTACAAAAATCGTATGTCCTTCGATAGTGAATACATCGGCCATATTGAACTTTATTGTATTGATCAATTATTATTTACTAATCTACATATTAAAATACGGCTCATTTTTGCTCCACCTCGTTTACGAGTTCTACAAGACCGATTTGCAGTAGTCTTTTTTTAATTCAAGTTTCGACTCTATCGATTAGTCAACACTACGTCTTATTTTTAATTAATTTTTATATTTTTAAAGTCACTATTTTTTGTAGTCTGTGGAGTTTTAGTATTGCGATTTTTTAATTATTTCTATTTTTAATTTAAAAGTATTATTTGTAATCGAAGCATTTCAATATGCCCAAGGACGACTATCCAGTTATAGCGCTTGCTTCGTCACGTTTTGGAACTAAACATTCTCCCTATAACTGCTTACTAGGCCACCAATAATTCTCAATCGTAGTTGGTAGCTAGCTAGAGAGCTGGTATATTAAGCATATGATATATGAATTCAATATAGAATTTTATGGTAAGAATGGGTGAGTGAGTCGGGGAAAAAGTCCGAGGGGGCGTTAGCTGGAGGGGGTAAGTCAAAAAGAGAAATAAGTCTGGGCGAGTGTAGTCGGGAGAGGGGAGGTAATTCTGTGGAAGAAATAAGTTGGGAGGGCAAGCTGGAAAAAAAAGTAAAACGGGAATAACTAAGGGAGGAAGGGAGGGTAAGTCGGGGTTGATTTTAAGGGGGTAAGTCGAGGGTGTTTGTTAAATAACGAGTTTAAAAGTCCGTCTGAGAATGGTAAGCTTAGTATTTTCAACTGTTTTGTTCGATTGCGTTTATTTAATAAATATTAATATTAAATAATCACTCTTGGAAACCCAAAGGATTGTAATCACATAACGAACGTTGTATATAAGAGAATCCTTCAATAAATTAGCCCTTTGGCAATCATGTTTTGACGGGGGTCCTTCTAAATACATAACTAAAACATAAAATTAAGCGCTAAGAAAATAATATCAAAACACGTTGTGGAATACTAAAAAAGAAGTAATGTCCTATTTCTACGTGACCCGAACATTAACTTCGAATTGAGCCCCAATGAATTTTGGAATATTAACCAATGGAAAACGTGCCTTGCTGTTTCCAAATTCAGCTAAGATGGGTTTGTAAGATTTAAGTTATTTCTAAATTAAAAGCACAAAACGAGACTTATCAAGTCCAACCAACCATAAAAACAAGAGTGTCTGTGTATATCTGAATTTGAAGAAAAATAAAGAAGAAAGGACTGAATCTTCGTAAACTTGAATGGAGAAGGATGATTGCAACTTTTTACTGAAACAAGTATTATAATTAAACCCTTATAGAAATCCTTAATGCATCGAGAGGATTCTTGCTAATACCTTTAAGCTAGGAATTAAGGATTAAGATTAATACAGAAAATTTTTGTAAAACACACCACAATAACTATAGTATAAACAATAGAAATAGGAATCTGAATTGATGGCATAATCTAATATTCCAATGTTGTATGGATTTTCTACCCTTGCAGATGCAATCGGAATTTAAAATATGTAAATGAATTAAGTACAAATCGTTTTAGCGTTTTCTGCATGGGCATACTGAATTTTAAGTTTTGAGGATCCAAGAGTTTAACTAAATCCGCTTCATCGCATCATTTATTATTCTGTTTTCAACCAGATACCTATTCATATTTTGGATCCTGTCAGCTGTTGTTCGCAATAATTCCTTTCAGAGTCCCTTCTCACGATAAATTCGTATGCGGCGTGAATGCTGCTCGTTATTTTTTTCAGTCTGTCAAGTTTCATTTTTTGATGGCAGGCTATTATTTTGGACATGTTCATATCCAAACACCATTGAAATTCATGGAATTTCTTGTAGTAATTTTAATTATTATTTGATAAGCTTCCTTCTAATAAATAAAAGTAATCAATATTGGGAGGTCCCTAGGGTTCGTGACCGTAATAGACAAGAACGTGGTAGTGGAAGAAAGGACATCTTTATATCTTTAATCTGGGTCACATTTGATCATTTTGTGTTAGCAGATCTATCTTTCGTCTTAGTTCCCATTAATTCATTAGCCTCAGATTGTTAAGGGATTATTATTCTAATCAGGATTCCCATAAATTTGCGTAAACCAATCCGACAACAATAATTTATTAAACAAGGTCTCGTCGTCTTCTTTGTTGATTGTAAACACGAGTAGGCTTTGGTTTGGAAAATTTTGTATACTATGATGAATTTATTAATGTAATCTTATCATGGTATTAGCCACGCTGTACCAAAATAGAATTAATACACGTGGCTGCTAAAATTAGTTTAACAGAGTTTGTACTCACCCCTGCCAGTATATGATTTATGCAGGGATAACACACAAAAAGTATTGATCGAATATGCATTTTCACTTTTCATTTTCAGATTCTAAAAGTCTTCCCATTAGATTTTAAAAGTCCCCAGACCAATATCTCAAATAGCTGTAATATTAACATAATTATACTTACAAAAATTTAAATCAACAAATTCTTTATAATCCACCCTCCTTCCCTTGCCACTTCTTGAAGGCATAAGAGAATAATTTTACCGTATTTTGAAAGCGTACTACCCCTTAGAACATAACTTTTTTGACAGTTTCATCCTTTTCTGGATATTGGAGAAGTTTGGGAGTAAGATTTTGAGGATCGGCAAAGCTTATGAATTTGAGCTAATTTCACAATTCCTTCCTTCTGACGTTGAATATAACGTCCCACCCAAGCAACTTAATTCAGTTTCAGCTAAACGCTCCCATCTATGCCCAGTGTTTATACTGCGATTATTTGATCGCAGGTGGTTTGTTGGCTACACAAAAGAAAATTGAAGAACTTATACACTACTAAAAGTTTAATGAGTTCCTTGAAAAATCGTTGTTATTTTGGTGTATGTTCTAATCTTTGACAAGACTCCAAGGTTTATTTAATGTGGCCCACCTGCGTTAGCTTCTGACCACGCCACCTTAGGAGCATAAAAGATAAGTTTGTAAGTTTTGCAAGTTTACATTTGTAAGACCTACCAGTACCCACTCGTGAGAGCGAGGTTGCCTATCCACCCTCTATTATCTCCGAGGGAGTCCCATCACTCCTAGTGCAGAATGCGGACTTTTACTGCCCAGATGAGTCCAATCTCAAGTGATGCTGGGACTTGGAAACTGTGGAAACGTCCTGCCATATTTATGCTTGATGAGCCCTAACAGAGCCCCGTCCGTCCCAGAGACCCGTACCTAAAAATCTCCGAACCCGGCCAATACCAACTAGGATGTGGCGTTGTCGTAGGTGTGACAGGCTCTATATTCGCATCAACACCTCTTATAAAGCGATCCCTGGAGTATCCTTCCTGGTATCGGCCACACCTATAGATCTTAAGTCATCGAAGTGACTCAAACTACTGGTCCATGGCAAGGTTGCCCTCGTGCCATCCAATCCACAGTAGTAGGACAGTACTACCCAGAGAAAAACACTTGGCGATAGAGTCTCCACTTACAAGACTTATGAATGGTAACAGATTAAATATGAAAACATTCATTCTACTGTATTACATTGAGAACAGAAACAAGATTCTCACTGCCGACCACTTACACAAATGCATGTTAAGAAATAAATAAAAAGGTAGTCTTTGTGAATGATATAAGAACATGACGTGTCGACAAGAACTACAGTGTCGATGAATAGACTCCTAGCATAAAGTGGATTGAATTAGGAAAATATTCAGCACAAGATGACGAAAGCTTCATCCCGACCACCACTTCTGCAGTATACTGCGCTATATATAGACTTATTTTGATGTAGTGTTCTGTATTACATTCCCATTATAAACGGAAATACGAGCAGATTCTCTGCGATTTCAGATTTCATCTGCGAGAAAGTTTCTGAGGGGAAGGGGAAGTCTGCCATAAATGATGGTCCTCCAACAAGCAAGCTTCGTGCAAAGTGTGATCTCGAGATCTTCATAACGCAATTTTCTTATTTCTGTAGGGATTGGATGAAACTCTAGTATTTTGTCGTATGCGTTCGGTGTAGCACAGTAGCTAGAAAAGATAATGACAGGTAAGAGTTGTTGTCTAGTACTCTTTTTGTATGAAGATATCGGAGATCATCTTCGCCCTTTTCTTACTCCTTCCTTATTGTTGGAGCATGGATTAGATAAAACACAATGAATACATACTATACGTCCAGTTTAGTATGGTTTAGTTCCGAAAATTCTCGAACAGTTTCCATAGCCCACCAAAGTATTATATTCACATTTCGTGTTTTGAAACACTGCAAACTGAAAACATTTTGGCTAATTCTGAAACCTTTCGCGGCTTTTCTCTACTGCAAATACCTAGATGCTATATAGAAATAAACTCATTTAAAAGATTCAGAACATTGTTAAATTGTAGTAAAGAGATTTTGCAAACTTTAAAAATTTGGATTAACTCAAACTGAAGGTCGATATTGATTTAAAAAAATCCTAAAATATTAACTAAGGGTAATTCTGAAAAAAATCAACAATGTGCGAGTAGCTGATTAATCGTAGTTCACTTTGCTTTTTGTTTCATTTTAATAGATGAATTAATAAGATTAGCAGACGAATAATTGGAAATGTGTCAGAAGAAGCCACTGTGGCCACTACATTTGCTAAATACCAGACTTGGTTCCGCCTACTCTAGAGGAAATGCGCAGGATATTGTTTCGCACATGGAAGTGAGGCGGTTACATAAAAAATATTTTAATAAATATTTAATATATTTTATAAATAAACATTTTTTTCAATTCAACGATTTAATTTTAAAATATTGTTGTCTGCAGGGGTGATTTGTATACAAATAATAATAATATAATAATAATTGCTACAACCTATAACCTGGAAACCAGGCCCCAAAAGCTATAATTTTGTGCGGGAGGGAGGGGGCGATTATTATGGTGCAGCCGCACATGGGCCTACGTAATAATATTACGTAGGCCCATGTGCGGCTGCAGCCGACTTACAGATGGAACAGCGCAAATCCCACATTTGTGTCACAGCTAAGGAAAACTGCAGAAAACCAGATTTGCCGGCACCGGGAATCGACCTCGGGCCGCCTGGGTGAAAGTCCGGCACGCTAGACATTACACTACCAAGGCTGTAATGACTTTACAAAATATATTATACAATTACGAATAAATATAAATCATAATGTATCACAACCATAGCCAAACCTTACCGCTAGATAAATAATTCATTTACGCATGTAAACTATGCGTTCAAAATCTAAATTTTGTTCGTTTAAGTGTTGGAATTCTATAACAAAGAGGGGAAATGAATAGGAAAAAGTATGAAACAGTTTGATACATTTTGGAAGTAAATCTACGACGGCTTGAGAATCCGAATCCTTAAAGTTTTGACTTTAGAATTTTAAAGCCTCTGGAACAGATTGACCTTAAACATTCTTATAATTAAACTTTGGAAGAAGTCTCTGAATAACACTAAGACGTTCGCAGTCTGAGTCAATAGACGGAGAACAACGGAGAAACAATTGTTTCCGCTGTTCTCAATATGACACGTCCCAGACCCGGAAATAACTCTTTGTCCAAAGTCTTCGAATGTGTAAGTCTCAGAATTCTAAGTATTTGAAACTAAAATCATCCATATCCGATAGTATGAAGTTTGAAAGCTTACGACTTTGAAAGTCGTATACTTGGGGCTTAGATACTACAACATTCTTAAGTGCTAAAATAAAAAAAAACTTTAAATTTGAAATCTCTGAAGCTTTAAGTGTGAAAATGACCAAAAAGCAGAATCTACAAATCGACAACATATTCCTGGCTCGTTAGTATCATGCCTCTTTCAATTTCAAAGTAATTTATTGGTATGAATAACAATACAATAAACCAATTTGCTCATGAATGAACCATCATTTGCAACACTTTAATGCTGAACAATAAAGAACTGAGCTGAGTACAAACAAAAGAAAATTAGACGTGAGTTTGTTGTTTCAACATAATTCAAACGACAGACTAAATTAACGGAATCTACATTCATTTATTACACAAAGCTACAAAATCACCACTAAAACTAATTTAAAACGAGGATGCTTTCACAAAAGAAATGCTAGCCTTTTGCATTTCTATTTTATGTTTATGTTATTAGTGTTTACCATCTCAGTTTCGTGGTTAACCAAGTTTGCATACAACTAGTTTAATTGATTCAATAAGGACCCTCGTAATGCAAGTTAAAGCTACATCTAGAACTACATTCCAGATGATCCTGGAAGTAGAAGATCTGCACATCCGCAAATAACCAATTTAATTACAGCCTTATCTAAACTAAGCTGTTTAATACTAAAAACAAACAGACACCGCCGCATCCTTGTACCAAAATGCCAATTAAATACGCGGAATTGGCTGGGAAAGATATTTTAAACTGGTACTATGAGAAATTAAACTAAATAACCATTAAAATTAAAGCTTATTGAATAGAAAATACATTTTTGTTTTGTTCTAATGAATAAACGACATTTTTTTATTAATGTGTCGAATTACAACGGTTTAAAAAAAATCGGAATGAAATTGTTAAAAAGCTGCTCATTTACTAGGCAATAGAATATTTGTTATGACTATAAAATTCTCGGCAAAAACTTTTCCAATCTACAAACCGCCCTTTATACGTTCCTCCATCAACCCCTCCTGACTTTGTCTTTCAGGAAACCATTTTGCCAGGTGCCCCCCCAGTTGTAGTTAGGACTATGGATTGGAAAGTCTGTGGAGCTGCTCTGCATTCGATGGACGAGCACTCAGCCTCTCACAGCTATGACAACCCCATCTCCACGTGAAATATGCCTGGTATCTAATTTTAGGCAGAGTGGGACGTGGTCCTGTCAAAGACTCCGACGCTAGCCTGGAGAGCTAGTAGAAAGTGGATAACTACCTTGCGCTGCTAGCACTCACATAAGAGAGTGACGCGCCGATTGAGCGTACCTCAATTCCTTGCCAAATAGGAATTCACGGCAATAAGCCTTCGCGGCAGCGTAAATCCGCAAAGACACAGAGTCTCGAAGTCAATGTTATCATTACTGCTTGACTGTAGGTATACCATATTGTAGTGTTCTAAAGCTCGACTGCTGGTTACGTACACAAGAACGTTATCTAGATATGCAGATCGTAAAATTTCTAATTATTTCTAACAAATATAATAAAATAATAAATAAAGCTTTGTCAAGACATCATAATGTATTTTTTGTAATTTATATAGATATATAAAGGTATCTTAGTATTTACTGAAGGGGAGAGAGGTATCTAGTTGTATCCGACATATCCAGAGCAAACTTTTAGCATCGGATTGCCCGGCCTTAACAAGGCACTTTTCCGCCGTGTATCTAAGATATAGGAAACTGCATGCTACCGAGTAGTGTCTCGGAGATGGAATATGGGAGTCAGGCTTTGACTGTACAGTTCCACTGGTCTGATCCTCAGAAACCATCTAGACAACTATGCTTAAGGGGCGTTGATGAGAATATATAGCCTCTCACGTTCAAGACAACTTCACCTTAACGAGCACATACCGGGATTCTGCTTCGATAGACTCGAAACGAAGATCTGTCAGGGTTTCCTATAACTGGGAGACCGGGATGGCAAAACCAATCAAAACCAACTCCCGCCACATCTGAGGTTGGATTAGATTGGGCAGTTTATAGCTCCGGTATTAGCCTGGAGAACTAATAGAGGATGAATAGGCAACGGCGCTTCAACCAGTGAGTTACTGGTAGCATTTGTTATGCAAATACGCGCTGGTTGGGCGTATTTCAATTACTTCCTCTTGGAAGGAACGTAGGGATTAAGTCTAATGACAGGTGACCCACGTAAATAAATCTTTGAAATCTGTATCTAAGATGTGTCAAACTCCCTACGCCAACAGAACGGGACAACCAAATGCGTTACTTTGTTATTCTCAATATCAAACTCGGTTATCGGTTATCTTTGTTCATTCACTCTGTCCTGAAAGTTTTTAAAGTTCTATAATTTTAAACTCTTATTCAGGCGACTGCCAATATTATTCTTTCTTTTGTTTGATAAACTATTCGCCACCATATTCCCCTTTGAAGTACACAATCAAAAGCTTGGGTAGAGCGCTTTAATGATCAGTTGATTACCATCTATCTGGTCCTGCTGAAATCATATCATGTGAAGATGACCAATATAGATTATTATAACCGTAATTATTTTAGCATAAAATTAGCATCTACTAACATCCATGCAATTCGGTGGTTATTAGTACATCTCGCCTATAATACATCAGAATTTGGAGAAACTAATCTTAAAAGTTTTGTTACATTATTTAAGTCGTGATTGATCGTGATAAAATATTACTGATTGAATGTTCGACTCTACTCTTAGTAACTGACTTTATATTCTCAACATTTTCTGAAACACCTTTTCTGTGCATACAGGCAACATCCCTCGTTGCATACCTAACTTAAGTAACCTAGATAATGATGTGTCCAAATAAAGAAGTTAGTGTCAAAAATGAGATCTTTATCATCGGACCTGAATGCTGTTCAAGTGTCTGATACTTCGACCCCATATCACTAGCCTTTACTTAGAGAAGACGTTTAGGAATGAGTTTTGCATATACCAAGACTGCTTATTTACTTGAAAAACACCAACAGATGATACAATTTAAGAAGTTTTAGCTCTTGGTAAATATGTGGGCAAGTAAGTCGCTTGCAATGTACCATTTGCCATTGATTGGGCAAGTTTTTGAAGAGGTTGTCTTTTTTGAATATGCTGTCAAAAAAGACCAGAGTAGATTTCTTACTGTCATAATTTCCATCTTTCATATCAATCACTGTGCCCAACTAAACAAGCTCATGATCTCACAGACAGTATAGTATCAGTACAAAAGTATCCTATTGTTATTATTGGATAAAGTATTGATGAATTTTTCCACGTTTTTATTCAGCACCAAAAAGTCTGGAAAATTGCGTTCGTTGCAGTTTCTCTGTCGTATGTCCGTCCAAAAATATCTCGAAAATATTGGTATTTGAGAACACGCGCACGAGTTGTCCGCAGCGCTTCTCTCCACCCACGAGTGCCGTCCAAGTCGCGGGGGTTGTTAAATTGATGTAAAAAACACAAAAGACCTAAAAATAATATAATAACAACGAGAGGGAGAGAAAAAGAGACCACATCAAAGCATTGAAATCTCACGCTGCCGTCACTGCGCAACAACGGCCATCGTGCCATCAGCATCAACCCCAAACGAGGCCACCACCGGAAATCAACAGAAGCCGTCACTTAATATCGGCCAGCTTGCTTACATTTTAAGTTTTTACATTTCAAGTATGCCCATTGTACTCACATTATATTAAAAATACTAAAGAAGCAAGCAAAATAATTTTTTAAATTAATTAAAATTTAAAAATTTTAAAAATATTTTTTTGCTTGTTTTGTATTTTTAATGCAATATAAGTACAATGGGCGTACTTAAAATTTAAATTTGATTTTCTCGAAAACTAGCAGGAAGCGGAAAATATGTTCTAAATCAGTACAACTACCCCCATTACGAGGTTTCTGGTTATATTAGTTACACCTTGTATAGTGGAGAGGACGAGGCGAGGTGCAGCGAGAGACAACGCGATAAATACCCCAAGAACCAAACTTTAGTCCAAAAGGCTGAAGAGGCATAAGAAGTGTTTCACATCCTCAGCTGAGTTTAATCCAGCGACAGAGAAAACATTGAAGAGGGAGGAGATATTGTTAACGAAATCCAGAAACGCTCTGGTTAGTTTTCAACGGGTCGTTAGTTAATGTTTCAAATAATATTAAACAAAACTATAAATAGAAAAATACTTATACAAAAATATAAAATGAAGTAATTGCTATAATTTGCATATTTTCAATTTCAAGTATGTTGGAAGTTTCTGTTGAGATACTGATACTTGCAATCCTAGTTCACAAATCACAATTTACTACGTACTGTAAAGCGTACGTTTTGAAGTTTCGTGCTTATCTAAAACTTTTGATAGACGTGGCTGCAATGAATTTAATTGAAGTTATATTTAATTTCGAATTTAAGTCTTCGGAGATAATTATTTGATCTAACAAATGCTAAATGCAATGGCACACAAGATATACGGATAGATTTTGCCAATATTTAATAAGAACGAGTGCAACTACTTCCCATTGACCTAGAAATAAGCAATCATAGAACTCCAAGAAGCGCTATACCACTACTCGTCCCATTTCTTCAAAACAAAAACATTTTGTTCCCGCCAAGCATCGATCGTAGTTTACTGACGTACAGCTCCCACATGCCTCACTAACTGTCACTACAAGTTACAACTTTACTAGAATAAATATGTATATGCTCTTTAACTTTTTCAAACTGTCAATATTTCGATACATTCAGCACATTAAAATAATGTGCAAGCATAATAATTTAAGTAATGTCAGAAGAGCATCTTTTTTTGGAAATCTAAATCAGACTAACTAAAAAGTGGATGAACACCCGCTTGCGGACAATTCTATTCCCAAGCGGGCGATAATCTTTCAAGCTGTTCACTATACATCTCGAAGGTAATTGATTGATTACACGACAAAACTCAAAATAGCCGACGCCATTCAATCTCGTTAAATACACAAACCTCACAAATGTGTAGGAGTTCGGCCGTCCGGGTCTACCTTCAGGGCAATTTCCTTGTAATAGAACCCTTATCTTTTTCTTTTGAAGCTGTTATAGGAGAAATGAAAGGAAGAAATTAACTCTTAAATCAAAACGTTCAAAAAAACAGATGAGATGTTTCCGTTCTACAAATAATACCGATTTTGTAGACCTTTAGAAAAAATTTGTTCTAGACGGAAGACGGAATTTAAATTATATTGTAGGATAAATGGTATGTAGATATTTTCAAGCTTAACTGTGTTTTGGGAACCTTTTCGAGCGACATAACTATAATACACAGGAGGCATGTAGATTTTATCCTTACCAACAGTGCAGGCCTCCTTGTGGAGATTATTTATGTTGGCTTAATTTCGACTAAGTTTGGTTAGGGTTGACATAATTAATGTGTTGTCAGGTTGTTTAACTTGAGTTAGGTTAATTCATCATTACTAAAATGGAATTTCAAACTCTTGTTGAGCTTTGCAAATGTATTTATAATAAATGAATCTATAAATGAAACAAATTAGAAAGGAATTAGAACGAAAACTAACTAAAACTAAACTTCAAATGAAACTTTCAGTGCAAGACAAAATATAGAAGAACTAGAAAAAGACCTAAGAAATGGAAAGCTAATCTTACAAGATGTAGAAGAGCACAAAGAATGGATAATAAAAATAGGGTTGCATAATATAAGAAGTCTGGGCTTAGACTTTTTAAGCATAACAGACACAAAAAGAAAAGGAGAGTATTAATACAGATTATAAAAGGATATTGGATATTGTGGTGTGGTATAGAAGAAGCCGAATGAAGGCAAGCAGAAGAAGGAGTAGCCATTACACCACGTAATATAAATATTGTGATAAATGGAAGATTAAAGTACGAAAGAATTATGTCAGTTGTTTACGATCACTAGTGCTGGGTATGACCTTGCCGACTGGGTGTTGTGTTTGTTTCTTAATAAACGACACGTTATACTTAACTAAATATCTTTATTAACGACATACATAACTTGAGCTACAACTTGGTTCTTACCCATAGAGCAGGTAGTTGTGAACTGGCGGTCACTGCAACCCTCGGTCGCTTTGTACCCCAGCTTTTGTCATTTGTGCATTTCTTACAATACATATACTACATACCTCCACCACAAGTTGAAACAATACTAATTTAACTAACTATTCAACTTATATGCTAATTAATGACTTACAACGTTTCCGAATCGTTCGGTCATGTTTCTCTTCCTAGTGCTACGTCGTACAATACTTGTTACACTATTCTCTAATTCATTACTATTTGAATCCTTATTCACTGTGTCATTAGTGAGTACAATTTCGGATTCATTAGCATCTGAAATTTTATCCACAGCACTATTCGTGGTTACAACTGGTTGCGATTCGCAACTACTAATTACATTGGTACTATAGCTACCAGTATAATGTGCAATTTTTCTACTGCTTACAATTGGCATACATGGATCTAATGAGCCATTTCCGTCTTCCGCTAGCCTAGGAATTATCTGGTTTGCGTGTCGTTTCCATATGCGGTTATTTTCTAAAATCTCGCATAAAAATGTAACACGCCCCAGTTTCTTAATTATTACAGCTTCGGTCCAATTTTTCGTGTTAGTGTCCCTATAGTCCCTAACCATCACCGCTTCCCCCTCTGCAAAATCTGTATTACTAATACTGCCGCTACGTTGCTTTGTTGTTTGTAAAACGTTCGGGTTAGTGACTAATTCGGAAGTTGGTTTAATGAAATCCAACCGCGTCTTTAATTGACGTCCAAACATAAGCTCTGATGGAGACTTCTTGGTACTGCAATGAGGCGCGTTTCTATAAACTAATAAAAATCTACTCATCAAAACTTCTATAGAAATTTTTTTCTCGGCTGAATTATTAATTGCCGCCCCCATTGCCTTTTTGAAAGTTTTGACAGCGTTCTCTGCTGCCCCGTTGCTGGCAGGATAAAAGGTTGGAGACGTTAGGTGCTCTATGCCATTTTTCTCTAGAAACTGTTTAAACTCTCTTGAGACCAGCTGTGTACCATTGTCGCTTACTAAGAGTTTTGGCAACCCGAATCGTGCAAAAGTTTCTCTTAATTTAGCTATGGTCTGTCCCGAAGTGATGTTGGGCATTTTAAAAACTTCGACCCACTTTGAGTAGGCATCTAAAATTATAAAAAAATAATTTGATTGTATAGGGCCTAAAAAATCTACGTGTATCCTTTCCCAAGCGGTTTCCGGTGTAGGCCACGAAGTCAATTCGACTTTCCTTGGGCTATCTCTCATTTTTAAACACCCTGTACAAGATTTTGCCACTCTTTCAATTTCACCGTCTAGGCCGGGCCACCACATGTAAGATCTAGCTACTGCTTTCATTTTTACAATTCCTAAATGGCTAACGTGCAGTTCACGAAGCAATTGTAATCTTAGCTTTTTTGGTATCACCACGCGGTATCCCCAAAATAAACAACCTCGATCTACAGTTAATTCATGCTTTCGCGCATAGTATGGTTTTAGTTCGTCCATCTGTACGTGATCCGGCCACCCTGTGTTTACGTAATCTAAAACTGTTTTCATCGTAGCATCTATCTGAGTTTCCCTTTTTACTACTTTCGCGTTGATCGGTGTATGAAACCCTTCGATAAAATTTAAATACGTCCCCTTTTCGTCTTCCTGGCTTGATTCACCTTGTTCGGCTAACGGTGATCGCGACAAATAATCCGCTGGCTGATTGTTTGTTCCTTTCACGTACTGAATGGTGTATCTAAATCCCGACAAATAAATTGCCCATCTCTGTAACCTACTTGCTGCCATAACAGGTATCCCCCGATGTTCCCCAAAAATGGCTAACAACGGTTTATGGTCGGTTCTTAAAATAAAATGCTGACCCTGTAAATATTGCTGAAACTTTTTTACGCCGAAGAAAATGGCAAGCGCTTCTTTATCAACCATCGAATAGTTTTTCTCGGCATTTGTGAGCGATCTGGAAACGAAACCTATCGGTCTCAACTCCCCTTTCGAAAATTCGTGTGATAAAGCCCCCGCCACGCCTTCTTGTGATGCGTCACAAGATAATACAATGGTTTTATTTGGATCGAAATGAACTAATATACGGTCTGATGCGATTTCGTTTTTTATTTTTGTAAAGGCCGATTCGCATTTACTGTTCCAATTAAAGTTGGCATCTTTACGCAGAAGTTCATAAACCGGGCTCATTATAATCGATAACTGAGGTACAAATTTTGAGTAATAATTGACCATCCCTGCGAATGATTTAACCTGGTTAACATTCTGTGGTGTTGGCGCTTCTAAAATGGCCTTGATTTTGTCGTTACTTTTCTTTATACCTTCCTTATTTATAATGTGACCCAAATAGCTAATCTCTTTTTGAAAAAAAAAAACATTTACCCCATTTAACTTTTAAATTAGCATCAGTTAAGCGTTTGAATACCAGTTTGAGAGTAGTTACGTGCTCTAGTCTATTTTTTCCTGTTACTATAAAATCGTCAAGAAAATTACATACCCCTGGTATGCCCTGCAATAACTGTTCGATATATTTCTGAAAAATAGCAGCTGCAGGCGATACCCCGAAAGGCAAGCGATTCATTTTGAACAGGCCTCTGTGGGTACTCCACGCTGCCATCTTCGCAGACTCGTCGTCCAGCAAAAACTGATTATAGGCCTGGCTAAGATCAATCTTGCTGAATTCTTCACCCCCCTGCAAGAAAGCAAAAATCTCTTCTATCCGAGGTAAAGGATATTTCACCTCCTCTAAGTATTTGTTTAGCGTGATTTTATAATCCGCGCAAATCCTAATTGAACCATCACTTTTTAAAACCGGAACTAGTGGTGTACCCCATTTACTATTAGTAATCGGCGTAATTATTCCCTCTTTTTCTAACCGTTCTAATTCCGCTTCGACTTGTTCCTTGTAGGCTAGCGGAATCGGTCGTGGTTTACAGAATACTGGTTTTGCATCAGCTTTCAGGTTTAGACTAACCGTGTCATACCTGTAAGTGCCTAACCCTCCGTCAAATAAATCTTTGAACTCGTTAGCTAAACTCTTTACGTCATCTATTTTTATTTGATTTACTTCTGCTGAGCTAATCTTCGTTAAGGTTAACTCGAAAGCCTTTAACCAATTCCTACCTAATAGGGCTGGACCTCCGTCCTCAAGTACATAAAATATAATATTTTTCGATTCGCCCCCGTAATTTACCTTAACTGTAAAAAATCCTAAAGGCCTCGATTTTGTACCTGTGTATTCCCTAATTATTATATCGCTAGGCATCAACTCATAATTACAAAATTTATTTAAATATAAGTCTTTTGATATGGCTGAGATTGCCGCACCGCTATCTACCTCCATATTAAACTTAAAATTATCGATTACTACCGAAGCAACCAATGGTTGATCGTCATTTTTTGTATTAAATTTATATATAGGCAATGATTCCTCGTCTAGTTTTTCCATATAATTATTTTTCCTAACTTTCTTACAAACTGATGCTAAATGGCCTACTAAATTACAATTAAAACATTTGCTGTCCTTAAATTTACAAATCTGATTGAACTGGTGATATTTACCACAACACTTACACTCCGATGCCTTTGTTGCACTTTCCTTTTGTTGTTTTCTTGGAAACACCGAACCCTTGGCTTGTACCGTTGCAGTTGTTGGTACCTGGACCCTTCCGGTTGCTTGAGTTCGTTCACAGTTCTGGGCGTTGGATGGTTTATTCCAAATCTGTTTACCACGTGTCCAGCTCAAATCTTTTGTGTTAGTCGCCATCCTGGCGTCGAGCGTCGCTTCTTTCCTCATCGCCATATCCACCATCATTGCAAGAGTAATTGCGTCGGAAAATTCGTCCTCACATAGTTTGTCTAAAATCGGTCCTTTACACATCCCTGTCACGAATTTATCTCTCAGGACTTTATCTAATATATCCCCGAATAGACAATTAACTGCTAATTTTTTTATTCTAGCGTGCCATTCCCCTACGGTTTCTCCTTTGATCTGTACAGCCGAATAAAATTCTATACGCTCTCTGTACACGGATAGTTTCGGACTAAAATGATCCTTTAATAATTTACATAATTGATCATAGGTTTTTTTGTTAGGTAAGTCTGGAAAACACAAATCACGCAATAACTTATATGTTTCTTCTCCCATTAAACTTAACAAAATCGCTGCACGCCGTTCCGTTTCTCCAATCGAATTAGCACCAAAATAAAGTTCCAATCGTTCTTGGTAGATCAGCCAGTCACCTGAAATACCGTTGAATTCTACCATCGACCCGATTAAACCCGCCATAATGAGCACTCACTGTTTATCTTTTAAACTGAAATACGCGTCACTGTGCACTCTATTCTAGTACATCATATGTATATCGACGTATTCACTGTACTCACGTATGCACGTTCTAGTTTATCCTCGTCGCCACTGTTGTGTTTGTTTCTTAATAAACGACACGTTATACTTAACTAAATATCTTTATTAACGACATACATAACTTGAGCTACAACTTGGTTCTTACCCATAGAGCAGGTAGTTGTGAACTGGCGGTCACTGCAACCCTCGGTCGCTTTGTACCCCAGCTTTTGTCATTTGTGCATTTCTTACAATACATATACTACACTGGGTAATTAAGTATTCAGCATCGTGTGCGATTCATCACTGGTCGAATTGTGTACTCAGTTGAGAGATCACTCCCGAGTCTGGTTATCAGCAACATCAGATTTCAACAAGAAGACATTCACAAGTATACCCGAGAAGACCATAACAAACAAAAACGTGCAATTAGTAGCTCAAGAAACCGAAGGTTTATAAAAAATCTACGGTAAAAACAGGGGCTGAAATCAGAAGCGATCACTATACCTTGTACAAACAACAATGGAAATAAAGCTAGAAGTAAGTGCTAATAAAGAAAAATTTAAAAGCTTTAAACTAAAATAATCAAACGTAAAAGAAATATATCGAGGATACTTGAATAAAAGCATAGGAAATATAGAAGAAAAACAGAAACAGGAAATAAATGAAACATTTTAAACAATCACTGTTAAAAGAAGCAAAAGAACAGTTGTGGATCCCTGGAAGAAAACAGAATGGTCTCCTGCAAATTAAAAGAAAGTCAAAGAAAAGAACAAAAGTTACTAGAATATTGAAAAGAATATATAGCCAAATAAGTCACATAGAATACATGGAAAAAATTTGGAGATAAAATGAAACCATTTCAGTGAAAATCAAATGCTTGAAAAAAGATATTATGTACAAATGGAAGTATTTCCTGAAATTATTAGAGCGAAACGACAGCTACGTAACGAGCCAAATTGGAACAATTAAACAGCGAAATTCGCCAAGAAGACAGCCTCCGTAGGAAGTGTAATATTAATAACAGAAGAAGTGCTATAAAATGCAATCAAGATGCAAAGTTAGGCAAAGCACTAGGAAAACATAAACTTTCAGCAGAGCTGACAAAATGTCAAAAGATCAAACATGCTGTAGTGTCTGCTAAATGAACTAATAATAACCAATCGAAAGATTGACAAACTCGTATTATAACGCTTCTACGCAAAAAAGAGACTGCAAATACTACAGAGAAGCCTACCAAGTAATTTATAATAAATACCTAGGAACAAATTTAAAAATACAATAGGAAGATACGCTAGAAGATATATACATTTTTTTCTCCAATTCTATTAGGACTTAGCCTTTCAAGATTTTTATATTACTCCCTTTGACCACGCCCCCCTCTTAGATTGCGCCAGCATTGAAACAGCAGAGTTAATTAAAAGCATAGGCACTGAGCCATAGACAGTGGCTAGCCTTTTGTTTCATGGACATTTGTTCTTTCCACCTATGCACATTAGATGGAGTGAGAGGGGCTAATAAGCGACCCTCCAGCAGTGTGTTTATACCAGGATGACAAAAACTTAGGCAGTTGTTTCAGATGTCGGGCATGGACTAGTATCCGAGACTAGCCTAGGTGCAGACTACATGGCGTTCACCCTTAGAACTATCTATCCAACCCAGGTAGGGATTGGAAACGTGCCACAGGCCGTCGCTAGAGGTGTCGGAAATTGTTTTACAGTAGGATCCGAGACGAGATCAAAGTGATTAACCAGGCTGTTGCTAGAGGTGTCGGATAACTCACTAGAAACCGAGACGAGACCTGAGTAGGTTCCTGCCCAAACGTGAGGGACTTAAGGGACGATACAGTCAGAAGTTAATGTGTGGTAGAGATTCAAGAAAGTGTTTTTTGACAAAATTCTCACTGACATTGAGGAGGAAAGTCTGATACATGAGCACCGGTGTGGGTTGAATTGCACTTGGTCTGATTGAGGAGAATCAAGTGAGGTTTATGCCGGTTGGGGGAGGGGAAGCCATGGCCAATGCGAAACTGAATGTCACTAGGTAGACGTGTTTGGATACGAAATTATGGAGATCATCTTATAACTGTGCAGTTCCAGTCGTATGATCCATAGAAACCGCCGAGAACCACTACGCTTAAGGGTTGTGATGTGAATATACAGCCTTTCACGCTTAAGTCAGTTTCACCTTAACGGGTAAATACCGAAATTATCCTTCGGTGGAATCAAAAAAGCACTGACAGGGGTATAAGTTGGTAGACCGGGGTGGCGTGACCTTCCAAGCCCAGTCACATTGAGGTTGGATTCGGTCGGGCAGTGGTCCCATTAACTGTAGGGAAAGTCCGGAGTTGGACTAGGGGTCCATCTCTTACGAAAAGGAACCCGACCGGTGAGCACCGTCATAGCTCCGGTACTAGCCTGGATAGTTAGTAGAGGATGGATAATAACATCGCTCCCATCAGTGTGTCCAGTACAAACACGTAGCATTTGCAGTAGTAGTTGTGCGCTAATTGAGTGTATCTCAATTTGTGTCTCCGAAAGGGAGTGAAGGTGGTGATTTTATAATCACCTTATGATCTTATGATGCGCCACTAAAATAACGCTATCCCAATCATTGATTTGATTCGCTAGTGGTAGTTAAACGTTGTGTTTATACCGGGTGTTCCAAGAATTGTAAAGAAATGAAATTATGCTTGTGCCTGAATTAATAGAAATTGTCATGTTCTTGATGTTCATTGTCTTAGACCAGGACACAAACGTGAAATGTCATTTTATTTTTGCAAATAAAAAAAGCCATTATTGTCTTCTTATCAATTCAGAACCAAGATTTGTGGGACATACGATAAAAGAAATTAATAAAGTTACTTTTATAAAGAGTATACTTAATATTTTACCAGACTTTTAAACTTTACTTGTGTAGTAGGAGATAAAAATGATGGACGAATATTAAGTTTTAACAACTAGTATAAAAATATAACAAGAAATTACATGAAATGACGATCTTAGATATTATATATAGAATATATTGTGTAGACTATACCGCGTGGTCCAACTCGTCCCGATAACATTTCCGTAAGTTATGGAATTTTTACAGTGAATGAAATGATAGAAATTTTTATTATCATTTCCAATTTGGGGGGACTTGCTTAATAGCTAACTAGAAGCAACAAAGTAATACGTTTATTAATGAATCCAGCTGCAAGAAATTGCTGTACTTTAATTTTTACTGCTAAATACCAGTATTAATAACGTCAAACAAATTATAATCTATTAAAAGAAGGGTTTTCTGTGCATCGTTTATATAATTGAACATACATAAATAAAGTTAATTGTTTATTCTATTGGCGTTCTTGGTTGCATTCCTAGAAGCTGTAACAGAAATTCGTAATAAATCCTGGGAGTTACTTAGCAACCTTTTTCCCACCTTATTAATTCGTTTCGATAGTCAAGATTCGTTAATGAAAGTTTTGTTATAGATTGCATTTCCAAGCTAACTCTAATTTACTCGACGCTTTTCGATGCTGGGTCTCGTCTTTTATTTATTATACTTCTAATCAGGTGTAACTTTTTTATAAGAAGCAACACACGGGACCAAATTATAATCTTTTGAGAGAAGGAAGCGGAAGTTTCAGTTGCATCGTATTTCGCAATCTGGTCTGTAATAAAGCAACCGGGAGCTCCTCGGGTTCTTTTCATTACTTTTTTACATTCCTGTAAAAAATTCCATGAATTTTTCCGATGAACTGATGAGAAATAATAAATTTCTCTGTTTGCTTTTTATACGAGTTAGCCGCAGGTTTTACAGAGCCCTCTTTGGTCAGAAAATAAAATTTTTATTATTTGCAAAAGCAACAGCTTCAATTACACTCACCCTGCATCGAGGTAATTTTAAATTTTCGCTAGTAATTGCAAATTATCAGCTTGAAAATATAATAGATAGAGAAAATTTAATCTAAAATCTAATTACACATTAATTTAATAAAATTAAAATGGGTGATAGTAAAGTCAGTAGATAGAAATATTTAGAAAATACTAGACAGTATATACGAGAAAAATTCCATGCCATAATTTAGTCCACATTTCAAAGTAGAAATATTTGCTATGCACAACATCATGTCTTTTATTAGATTTTGTAGCATTCTGGAATCTTATTTATGTTGAGATGACGCAAGTTTTGGCTTTTGGGAAATTATATTGCGGTCAGTGGTTATACGTAAAGCTTGAACTTTATACAGAATTCGTGAATCCAATACTAATATGAATCTAAAATAACAGAAATGGATGAATACATATGAAGGAATATATAATATATTACCAATAGAATGTATAACATGCAACAGACGTTAGCTCAACAGCAACTCAACTCAAAAGTTGCATGACTTTTCATCTAATCTCTCCTTTCTGAAGAAAGCCATCCCAAGAAAAAATTAGCTATTGCTATTCGATATTGCTATTTTAATTTTCCATTGATATTGCCCAACCCAATTTAATTTTTGTAATTAACACCCTGTATACTTAGATGGTTACAAAATCAAAAAATAGTTAAAGCATAGGACCAGTATTTCTAGAAAAGTAATGATAGACGTTTCTTCTTTCTTTTCATACATATTACATGAATTCTTAATTTATACTTAAAGATAAACTGTCAGTTACCAAAAATCATAGTTTTGTGAAAATCGGCTGAAAAATACTGCTATCGAATGAAAACAGTAGACCATCGGTCATAGTCTTGTGTACATTATAAGTTGTAGACGATTGATTACAAACTATAAGTCACAGTCTAGAGAATGTAAAACATAGTTATAGACTCAATAATAGTATAAGTCATATTATAGTAATAGACCATGGAATATATCGACATATTTTAGATCATAGGCTACGTATATCAGTTCACAGATTAAAAAACATAGGCTAGACACCCTACATTGTCATAATTCACGAATTTTATCCAATATACTATAAACTACAGAACATAGAATGTAGCTCATATACAGGATGTAACTAATATTACTAAAAACCGCGTAGTGGGGGGTTAGCTGTAATGATTTAGAACATACAGCCCGTACGATATTTGTTGAGCCAGAATTCGCAGAAAGGAGAGAAAGCCGATGACGTTCTATTCTCGAAACGCAACGGTCTGCCACGGTTTGATGTTTGCAAGCAGCGACACGCCTCGAAACGTAGATTGTGTTTTTGGAAAGCATGTGTTTTTATTTATTTTATTACAATAATTTGTGACTTTCATCTAATTATTATACAATCCAAAACAAGGAATAAACAAAGAAAAATTTATTAAAACTTTATTACGGCACCAAGGTCTTTCCAACTCTGGTGTTGAATGCGGTTAATTCCGAGAAAGTGCCGTAGCGGTCTTTTAGGGATTTTGGCTCAACAAATATCGTACGGGCTGTATTTTTCTTATCAACATGTGATCGCTACCTGCTAATTTTCAAGAAAACCGCATTTTAAATTTTAAGTATGACCACTGTACTCACAATACATTAAAAATACTAAATACTAATCCATAAGTTGTAAAAAAAAAATATTGACACATACTGTTGATTATATATATTATCATAGTTTGTAAACTGTAGGCTATTGGCTCTGAATTATCATTTCGGGGTAGTATATTAAAGAACTTACACGACCCACTATGGATTGCACAGATGTGAAGTGTGAAAGAATAACTTACATGTATATGGAGACAATGTAGATCTACACCAACATGACGAATTTAGCATCATGATAAAGTCCAACCTGTTCTGCCGTTGTCTTAAGAAATACTGGCTAAAAAGACACGAAATAGTACTTGGTATGGATATTTCATTAGCATCTGTGGATAAAAATGGTTGTTCTTGTCTATAGATATTATCGTAAAAACCATTCAAAGGCTTCGAGAAAGTTCTGTTCATTCGCCACCACACGTGGAGAAAATATTGGATTGTAAGAAAAACGTAAGTAAAGAAATTGAGGTTTATTCATACATTTTTGAGATATTTACGTTTAAAGTTACATCTTTTGTAGCTTATGTTAAGCATTTTAGTTAAATAAGGAAAGGGATCAATTATGAACAGGTGTTTATTAATTATGTGGAGAAAGTTACGTTTCGATCCCCAATAGATAGGCTGTGCGAACCATATTAATACTAAGAACTTAAACTAACAACTAACCTACCCTAGAGGAGACTTAAACTTGTACCCGCTGGAGTTTTAGATCCTTCAAAAATTTGCAACTTTAAACACTGAATACATCAAATATTTACGAATAACTAAATGGATAATGCAGTCTTCTAAAAAAGAACTCCACTATGGAGTGTATGCAATTAACGATAGACTATAAATTATGTCCCATAGATACTCTTATAAGACGTGGACCATACCCTATACACTTTGAGGTACTGTTATGCGTAGTATACAGATTGTATACGCATATACGCTACACTTATAGATTCTGCATTATAGAAAGAAATGCTAGACTATACACTATAGGTCGGCGTAGGTTAGTAATGTAAGTAATTTGGTGAAGTTAGGTTTGGTTAAGTGGAAGATTGGATGAGGTTAGAGGTTACGTTACAGTTTAGCTCTTTAGGATAAGTTGTATATACTAGGGTTTCTGGGTCTCGATAATCTTTCTATTCCCAGGACTCGAGACTTTTTCTTCCGGAAGTCCCGGGAATCCCGGATAGTAATTTTACATAGGTAGGTATTATTATTATATTAAATAAAAAATTATTAGATATAAGCAAAATCAAATTAGCCTCTTAGGCCTCTAATCAGGTTCCACTAAAAGTTCCCATTGGAAAATAAATAATAAATAACAATAATAATATTTAACTAAAATAAATAATATTTAATTAAAAGCACAGCACTACATAAATATATTCTCCTAATAAACAGTTTTAAATATATTCATCCTGCTAAACCACTTCGCTATTTCCTAAAAAAATACCTGATTATACCATACAACTTTTTGTTATTTCTGGTTTTATGTGCTTATAAATACTTCAATATGAATTTTTAAATAAAAACATTTTGTTTAGGTCTTTAGGAAGACCGCTATTTAAAAATATTAATACCCGTTTATAAATAAGATAGAAAATTTCGGATTAAAACCCTTTTTGAATATAATTTAATAGAAAGTACGGTTTACTTATTGAATGACTTGGCCAGGTATGGTATCTAAACAAAAGCTTCTTACTGAAACGAATCCCTTTCTCTGTATTGATTATTTATAGACAAGTTGTGAATAATTTGTGTCTTTGAAATAGTTGTTTACTAGTTTCTTAAAAAAAACTGGTTACGAAAATCAACTGTGTAACGTGAAGCTCTTGTTCAGAACTGCATTTTTTAACTAATAATTTGCTCAAGAAATTGAAACAAATAAAACCTTGATCCTAAAATAAGAATTTTGATTGAATATCTTATATATAAAAGTCCCGTGTCTCGAATTATTTTTCCCGGGACAAAAAATTTCCTAAAAAATTGAGGAAATCCCGGGATTGTGTCCCGAGGATTTCTCGAGTCAGAAACTCTTATACTGATTGTACGAATGGAGAAATCTTGTTGTTTTCCGTTTTGACTTTGTATTTTCATTTATCACGATCTTATGCTAGTTTGGCTGAGCAAAAATACGACACGGGAAAGATGCTTTATCACTGATAGATTCGAGGACTAACCATAGTCCATATTCAGACCGATATACAATTATGAAACGGCATAGTGTGTTAGCAAAAGATTATTTAAACCAACTTAATGCCGATCATACACTACCATATACTGTGAACTGTATCGGCTATAGACTATTAATTGGAGGTGATAAACTGAGGGCTGGGTGATGGGATTAAAGTGGAATGTGTATTATAGACTCCACTGTAGAGAGTAAGTTGTGGGGTGTATACTGTTGGCCATGCACTGAAGACTATGAAATATAGATTAAAAACTATGCACTACAGGTCGTAAATATTTTGAACCATAGACTATAACACAAATATGTCCTTCCTATGGATTCTAAGCAGGATTCTCCATCTTTATCGACTATGGAATGCGGCAAATAGTGGATTGCAGACAGATGGTTATGAAGTGTTGACTGTGGACTATGAGGTATAAATCAAGGACCATAGAATGCGGACTAGACGTTTCAGAGAATCCTTCTATTATTTTGAAGATTAAAGATGAAAAGTAGAGGAAAACGCTAACCGCCTTTTACTGGGACTTGGTAACTATTTTTCATGTTTATAGATTACCAAATTAAACAAGAATGAGTGTGTGTAATTCTCATCGCTGCTGATCGATGAAATAAAGATAGAGGGTAATAGTCAACTAAAAGAGTTACTGGAGCTATTAAAGAGTACCCAACTAACTGACAGACAAGACGAACAATGTTGATGCCAATAGGTCTTCATACGTTAAACCGTATTGGCAAAGAATATATTTTTTAACAAAATAAAAATCTATGGACTTACCCGTAGTGTTAATGATTTCAAAGATACAGAATTAAGATTACTGGTAGTTTCAAACATGATGTTATTCTTACCTGAAAAGAAAAATAATAAATATTAGTTAGAGCAATACAACAATTGACAACAATATAATTTTCAGAAGTCACAAAATAATGTATTATTTATTATCAGGGTCTAATATCTCATAAAGGTGAGCTTACCATAAGACATATGTTTCATCTGCATGGATATCTCAAAATATCCAATATCTCAAATATCTCGTTTTATAATCGCACAAAACTGATACATCAGTTGCCTTGTTCAAAGGCACTTTCATACTAATTGTAAGGTTAGCAGTTTAGGCTGCGATGAGTATGTGTAAAGTGTGAATAACACTTATATAAATATTTCCTTAAGACAATATAATTAATTCAAGAAAATTAATTCACAAGAGAGTTACTTCTTTCTGAAAGTATGCTCAATAAACGATATGCATTTAGAATTACTTCAGGATAACTGTGGGAAAAGAAAATATTTAAGTGATTAATTTTAATAACTTTATCTATTAATCAATATTCTAAGTGCAAATAAAATAATCCTGTTAAGTACAGTTCTAATAACAATAGTTATCCAGTTTAGCAGCAATGCTCAGTCATCAACTATAGTCCTTGTGATAGGTCCTATTGATATTTCACGTAGCTTTCACAAGGTGATGTTTTGATGTCAGCAGTAAACCCCAATTAAAGCAACATTGTCACGTCAAAACCCTCCTATATGTCCAGCTGAGGTCCTCTTGGCAGAACAGGATTACATTTTGCTTTGGAGATCAACAAAGGGTCCCTATTAACCCATGTTACCATGTTGGTTTAACGCCGTTTAGTACTATTAAATTTACAAGTCAAATTAGCTTTGTAATTTGTTTTGTTCGTATTTGCTGTCTAGAAATATGAATTATTAAATTACCGACAAAAAAAGATAACATTGAACTTGTAGATATAAATAGGGATGTTATCGACTGATAGCTGTCGACCCACGAACGTAGTATAATGGATACTAAAATACATAAAATTGGGTATGAAATGAAAGTAACACAGTATTGCCATTAAAATAATTTTGGTGTAAATAATCTACGTATACGCTACATTACCTAAAGTGAAATACTTGCATTGTAGCGGATAAAGTTTTTGTTACTCACTTAACGTACATATACATATGTTATTAGCATGTTGACTTACTACATTGCTATAAATTATTATGTATACATTCAATAAATATTAATATATTTTTTATTAATTACTTTTCAAGCTTTCTAGATTTCATCATCGAGTACTTTTTAGTGGAAATCTACTATCACTTGTTAGTTAAAATACTCGTATGCAGAAAGAAAAAGACATACCCGCGGGTATTCCCCGAAAATGTTCGAACTCGTTTTCATTCTTTATGATTTTAACATAACTTTGAATTCAAAACTGTCAAGCTTAGTGTTGTAAATGAAAGAACGTTCTGAAAATGCTGATGAGAACGTTCGCGCATGATAAAACCGTATCAAAAGAACGTTCTCTTGGAGAGCATAATCAAGCACGTTCGCGAACGTTCTTATAATAATTCTCGAGAATAATACAGCATAAACGAGCATAAACAAGAACATTAAAAATCGAGAATAAAACCGAAACTAAACGATCTTAAACCGCATGCCCACGCAAAATATACACGTGTTACTCGCAGCTGCTGGGAGCATAATCAAGCACGTTCACGAAGTTCTCATAATAATTCTCGAGAACTTTCAGAATAATACAGCACAAACGAGCATAAACAAAAAACATTAAAAATCGAGAATAAAACTGAAACTAAACGATTTTAAACCGCATGCCCACACAAAATGTACACGTGTTACTCGCAGCTGCTGTGGGGTGTTTCAAAGACAGACACTTTTATGTGCATAGTTTGCACAATTTATGCCTTGATAGCAATGGCAAGAAATTTGGTTACCGTCCGGTAGCACCTCTTTTGAATTTTGATCTAGTTATATATGAACTTTATATATAAATTTTTTATATTTTCTTTATACAAAAAGTGACAAATGCTTGTATAGTTTTTAAAATGTATTTCTTGTGCACACTTGTGGGACACCCGACGCCGGCCGCCGTGGACACTACGTCGACTAACGGTTTTGGATATTTTGTCGAGCGTGGACACTATGCCGACCGCAAGCGGTGGACACTTTACCGACCGCGTCCGTTGTCAGCGTATTGTCCACGGTCGGCTAAGCGTCCAGTAGCAAAATTTATTTTAAGGGTCGGCGTAGTGTCCGCGGTCAGCGAAATGTCCGGTAGGGGTAAAGGTGCATACCACATTAAAGGTGCCTCTAACTAAAGTTTGAATTAAAATCAACAAGAAAAAAGATAGCTTTATCTCATTCTAATAGGTGGAAACAGATTGGAAGAATTATTCACCATGGTAATTAAACATGTTATTAATTTAATAGTAAGATGTGAATACGGCCCAACGAGTTTAATATTTTCTATTATTACATTACTTTTCAACACATTACAGTCAATAGTCAAATTAACTACAACTAGCATTATAAATGAGAAGAGGAAAATTGAAGAATATTCGAGCATTCTCAGCATTTTGAGAATATTTCAAGCACTTTTGAAATGATCCTTATTTTGTGTATATCTTTGCAAGTTAATGCTATATTCTCCAATCCTGCTCACCTTTGAGGGTTTATTCTCGTTCTTTCTAGTTTGTGCTCCGGGAATATTCTCCAAAAATAAATGCTCGAGCATTTTCCAACACTAGATCAAGCTTAAACTTTAAAAACATTGTTTTAAAAACTATTGTCAATTCTGTAAAAAAAATTATTTTATAATCTATAGCCGGCCGTGACTGAAACAATAATTGTTGAATACATTATAATTTAGTCATACTTTAATACCTCTGTTTTAATATTAAACCATTGTATTTTATATGTATTAATCGTATTTTTGTCAATAACTAGGTGAACCCCGTCGTGAAAACAATACTTTATTGAAGAATTTCCTTATATACAACGTTCGGTGTGCCATTATAATCCTTCGGCTTTCCAACCGTGATTATCTAATATTAATCTTTATTAAACAAACGCAATCAAACAAAAACAGTTGAAAATACTAAGCTTACCATTCTTAAACGAACTTTGAAACGCGTTATTTAACAAACATCCCTGACGTACCCCCACACCACCTACCCCGACTTATCGTCCCTTCCGCCTTACTCGTTTTTCTGGCTTATCGCTTCAACTAATCTCTTCCTAAGACTTAGTTCCCATCTTCCGGCTTACCCTCCCCTCGACTTATCTCCCTCTCTGACTTACTTCCTCCATCTAACTTCCCCTCGGACTCCTCCCCCGACTTAACCACCAATTCTTACGATAAAATTATGCATTGAATTCATATGTCATATGCTTCATATAGCAGATCTAGACATTGTCGGTCATTTTTTCCGTGCCCTTTAAGAGATAAAACATTAGTTCTTAGGCATTCTTGTTCTATGTCAAATATCCCAATCTGCAGTGAACTCGACTGAAAATTGTTGGTGGCATAGTAAGCAGGTATAGGGAGGATGTTTAGTTCCAAGACGCGAAGCAAGCGCTGTACGTGGACAGTCGACCTAATGCATTGACTACAGATAATGATTTCCAATTAAAAATATAAATAATTAAAAAGTCACACTACAAAACTGCACAGACTACAAAAAAGAACGGGTTTAAAAATATAAAAATTAAATAAAAATAAAAAGCAGTGTTGATTAATCTACAGAGTGAACTCAATATAGTGACTTTAATGTAAAAAAGAATAAAGCAAATCGGTTTTCTAGAACTCGTAGACGAAGTGGAACAAAGATGTACCGTGTTTTAAAGATGTAGGTTAGTAAATAATCATTGACCTACACAATAAAGTTCAATATGACCGGTGTATTCACTATCGAAGGACGAAGATTTTCTTAATCTAAAGCAGTGTTAATAGGAACACGATAACGTTGAACGTTTGATCGTCAATAATGACATTTTGATAATAATCACCACAGTTATTTACAACTTCTGCAACAATTTGCAAACGTATCTCAGGATGATTTGTTTCGTCCAAACAATAAATGAAACTGCTATAAATAAGCAATTGCCATCAGAACATCACCTAATATTTGTATAACTTGCCTGTTTTTGATGATTTTCAACTATGCGGGTTGTTGCAGCACTCACAAAGTGAATGAATAATAATAAAATATTACTATTTTATAACAGATTCATCCAATCGATTCTTCTTGCTATATTCTTGCGATTCTTCTCAATTTTGGATGTAGTTTCATAAAACATGTGATTTTCTTATTCTTGATTCTTCTCTGTTTGTTGCCATCTTTTAAATTTTGATTTTCAAGTTTAAAATAAAGTATTTAAGTTTCATCGACTGTTCTGCGACCAAATATTGTGCTGTTTTTCTAATAATGATCACGTAGTGTTACTTTTTATTTATTTTTCTGTGTTGTTGTTGAAGTGCTTCTCATTATTATTTACTCAATACGTATTGCGTGTTTAAGTATGGTATAACGTTATTATCAACGACCTCTAGGCAATCAAATCCGTCTGTTGGTAAACATGTACGGACTTAGTTACATTCAGCTTTATTATCCATTGTCAGGTTGGCTCTGTTGACGACACTGGCTTCATCTTACTACGATAAGTGACCACTGTACAATGTGGGACTGGAAGCATTAGTTAATCGTTCTACTTTTTACTATAGATCAGTGGTATTCAACCATTATTAACATGTGAGCCAGTTCTTGATATTAACTAATTCCGCAATCTACCCTTTGCTGAAATTTATATTTATTAAAATTTACAGCTAAGAAAAAACTGCAGAAAACCTTAACCAGATTTGCAGGCACCGGGAGTCGATCTCGGGCCGTGTGGGTAAGAGATAAGCATGCTAGTCACTACCTTACCAAAGATAAAACGTAACATTTTATAAATAATTTTACAGATATGTGTTATATCGACCTAAACAACATGATTATTCCTCAATCTCAACCGCATTATTCAACAGCCAAATTTGAGTTGGCAAAATAAACATATTAAATGACCGCTAGAGATTAAAGATGTTAAAGGTCGATTCTTGAAAAAGCTAAAAGTTCCAAGATTTTCAGAAATTTGACAACAGTGTAGAAAGCAGTATTTCATCGCACCGTCGGGGATTCCTGGAAATTTGATATTTCTTATTAGAACTTTTTTGTTGCAGTTTTGCTACAAATTGTGGCTGACGAATTTGTGGGAGGATCCATCGTATATTTCACCGGTTACTCGGCCCGATAGTACCAATGTACAATACGAGCAAGACTGATCCTTGTGCAGTCTCTTGTGGCAATAAGATTTCGTGTCTGTGAGAGGCCATTGTTAGACAAATTGCAGATATTGACCCATGAAGTTGTCTGAAGACAAGCAGATTTTTTGATATTGTCTTGGATATTCAATTGCCATTCGACTGACCCAACTGATGTGTGAACCAACTAAAGACAAAGCTCTTTTGGATCACCTAATCACATCAGATCTGCAAATTGTAATTGACTTTGGCATTAAAGGTACTAAATTTGCTGATCATGATAGTGTATTTTGTCAACTTATATTTAAAAGAGTGATTCCGACACCTTCTTATCGTAGAGTGAGAAGATTCAGAAACTTCGATCAGGATTCGTTCGTGGATGATCTTCGTCTTATTGCTTGGCAGAATATCTTTTATCTCAGTAGTGTGGACGAGAAGGTAAACTTCTTAAAATGTAACATATTAACTGTTCCTAATCCATCTTGACTTACTGAGAACACTAGATTCCTAATGCGTCTTAGGAATAATGCCTATAAAAAGTATAGAATAAATAAAACGCCCTGGGCATTGGAAATCTTATAAGATGTTTCGCAATCTCACTGATCATAAAGATCTTAGATATACCAATCCAGTACTACCTCAAACGCCAATGACCTCCCACCGAACTTACAAAATGCTAATGAAACAAATGATTTTTTCTTAAGTAGTATACCTGTGTCTAATATACTATACCCTGCCAACGTTGTTGCTTATTATCACAGTAGAGTTATAGATCTCAACAGAGAACAATTTGAGTTCATTAGAGTCAGTATGTGAAATGTTGCAAAATTTATAAACGAAATCGAAACTAATTCAACTGGTTGTGATGAATTAAACCTTTCAATTATCAAGCTTTGCTGTCCAATATTATTACCTTATATTACTCACGTGCTTAACTGTTGTCTAACTACTTGTAATTTCCCTTCCTTATGGAAAAAAGCACTTCTAATCCTCGTAAGTATGTATTAAAGACTTAAGGCCAATTAGCATTCTTCCAATATGTTCTAAACTATTAGAAAAAATAATTAATTCTCAGCTAAGAGTCTATCTATATATTTAAAACACAAGGCTTATTTTTGTTCCAGTTCGTTTGAGAGTTCCAAGCAGTATTCTGTGTATTCATTTAAACAGAAACTACGTCAATCCCTTTTTGAGAAGCAAATTAACATTATTGAATGTAAACGGCAAACTACATAGTGATAGCTATTAAATTTAATTAAATTAAGAAGTTTTGTGTATTCTTGTTTCGGAGGGCTCTAGTTTACAATTATGTAGTGTTTATTAATTAATACTATTAATTCAATCAGATTATCTGTAATTACTTAATCAAACATATTATTGTCCATATCACAAAATGTAGCACTTAACACTTGTTTCACAATACATTAACAGTTTTGTTTAAGGGTTAGGTGGTAGATCATCGCCAGCTTTTTAGTTGCTGATGAACCTAATTCCTATGGTTTCCAATTATCAAGCTATAATATTTTTTTTTAATTTTTAATTTATATTATTGGAAATAAAGTTATTATTATTCCTAATAATTGTATGCTTTCAGGATTCGGAAAGTTGATAATTTCCTTTCGATTAAATATCATAAGTGAGGTTTCATCCATAAGGATTTGTAAGATTGCATTTGTGTTATCAGCAAACTGTAATTTCAGTTCCTGAAACACAATATTTTAAATTACACTGTGCAACAATTTTTGGGTCATCGCTTCCAGCCCGAGTGGCTACAACGCGAA
This sequence comes from Agrypnus murinus, assembly GCA_929113105.1. Lineage (NCBI taxonomy): Eukaryota > Metazoa > Arthropoda > Insecta > Coleoptera > Elateridae > Agrypnus > Agrypnus murinus. Next base: position 30,801,805 of record OV816023.1, on the reverse strand, counting down.
ATGAACGTAGACCAACAGACTAACAAAACCCCCGCGGGGTTTAGATACATTATTTTTTATGACCTCCTGAAGTTGGTATGTTTTTATGCCAATTTTTCGACTTTTAGCGATGTGTAAGTCAATAAGATGGATCAATGTATGAATGAAACAAGTGGAATTAAATATTTTAAGCTTGAAAAAATGAAAATGTCCCGATTTATTGTCCTTTTAGTGCTTCAAAATGCCCTTTTTAGTCCATTTTTCGTACTTTTTTCGCATTTTGACCCAATTTTCGCGATGTGATTCGGATTTAATTTTGTGTTTAGTTAATTTAATGAAAAAACAAAAGGAAATATGCCGGCAGTCGGCAGGGTGGTTATAGTGGATTATATCGCTTACCAGAGTTAAGTCGAGTTTGCTCCGGAAAGTACTCGGATGGGTAAACCACGAGCACAGTGTACTTGCCTACATGACTCTGCTGCCTCATCTCACACCCACATATCCACTCTTCTGCTGGTGCGCCCGGCCTCTCGACACCGAAATGTATAAGGGGTTAAAGATTACGTATGTATGTACAAAAGGAAATGAATAAATCGAAATAATTTAAAGCAATCTCCAAAACATGATGCGACGTACATTGATTGAACAAACATTCATTGGACTGAACCAACGCGCACAATGAACGCATTTATTGAACGAACCAATTTCTACGTATGTAATTTAGTTTATTTGTTCTGTAAGACGAATATTCGTGACTTTGTGATTTGTTTGTTCTGTTTACGTTTAATTACTCAAGTAAGTTACAAGAGTAATACCCGATGACACGTCCGGGCTCGCTGATTTTGGCACTGGAATGTTTTCTGCGTGTGGTAATGGTATTGCGCACTTTATATACACTTTATTCCTTATTTTTTTCTGTTCATTCCACCACCAGAATTCACACACGCGTAACAATTTGATGGGTCGTGATCAACCGGATCCGTCCAGATCATCGGCACGCCAAACAAAAAACTTTTAATTATGTTATGCATCCAATTCAAGAGATCACTGTAACACTTTTTGCAAACGATATTTGGTGCCCAAGTAACGTTGGAAATAACTGGTTGGTTGAAGTACTTCTCGTATGCGAACTTAAATTATTCATTGAAAAAGCCATGTTTTGTCTTTTGTGGTATGAAATGGCCACAAACGTGACAGAAATTGTTTATATTGCAAGCCATTTTAGCGTCACAAATATTCGTCTTTCAAACTTAAACAGAACAAACAAATCACAAAGTCACAAATATTCGTCTTACAATTCCTTCAATGAATGCGTTCATTGAGCGCGTTGGTTCAGTCCAACGAATGTATGTCGCATCAGGTTTTAGAGATGACTTTAAATTATTTCGATTTATTTATTTCCTTTTGTTTTTTTCATTAAATTAACTAAAAACAAAATTAAATCCGAATTACATTGCGAAAATTGGGTCAAAATGCGAGAAATCCACTGAAAAAGTACCAAAAATGGGCTAAAAAGGGCATTTTGAACCACCAAAAGGCTAATAAGTCAGGAAATATTCATTTTCTCAAGCTTAAAATAATGAATTTCACTTGCTTCATTCATATACTGATCCATTTTATTGACTTACACATCGCAAAAGGTCGGAAAATTAATATAAACACATGCCAACTTCAGCAGGCCATAAAAAAGAAATGCGAGCTAATATAGCCAAACCCCGCGAGGGTTTTGTTGGTCTATTATCATTTCGCGTTGTAGCCACTCGGGCTGGAATTTCTTGTTGCACTGTGTTATCAATAACCATAACAAAAAGAACAGGCCCAATTACCGAACCCTGAGGAACGCCATACTGAACAGTACCAATGGCAGATATATTTCCATTGCAGAATGTAAATCGCTTGCTATTTGTTAGGTAGGATGTCAATAGTTGCATAATGTCTCTCTAAAAACCGAAATATGACAGTTTATCAATTAACAATGGCATGGAGTACGAGTCTGGAATGTATTTATTGTAATTTTTTGTTGAGGTTGTTTTTCCTAGTTGATGTTGTCTATTTTTATTTTGAATCAATAACTGGTCTAGAGTTATTTTTACATATTATTTTTCATCTCGAAGTACTTTTCCAATATTTTCTCTAACAAAACAAATGAAAGTTAGTATTTACGTTAGTATTACTATTAGGTACGATCTTTAAAGATATTTTGCTTCATTCTACGCTCTACGTTTGTAGAGGAAATGTAAGCTTCCAACTATTTTTAGAATTGTATCACTTGTAACAGCAGAAATATTCCTACTATTGCAGAGGCATAAATAACGCTCGAAATAACCGACTGCATAATAATCAGGTATGCACCATGTGTATTCGAAATATATGTTCAACTACAGATAAGAAACATATGTATGTGAGCCACTAGCATTCTATTGTGTTAGTTGATCAGCTCATTATTACTATGATATCAGTTTGCCATTTTGCCAACAATGTTGCTTTTTGTTCAAATAATATATTTAAACTTCATAATAAGTAAAACAAAATTAATGTACATTTTAATGAAATTTAAAATTAAAGTTATTATTTTTCTGTCGGGTGTTCATACGAAAATATTAATTTCACAAAAAACTGTCAACCATAAATTACATCAATGAAGTTGATTATCATAATGCGTCGCTTACAGCGACCAGGAAGGAAATCATTTTAATTTTGTGAAATTTCACAGCTTTAATCACATACACCACCACGGTTATTGATGAAAGCCTGCCCTTGAATTTAATAACTTTATAAATTTTTTTGACACGCCCAAAGAAAATCTATGAATAATGTATTATTTTTCCTCTTAAGAAATATAAAAACACCGTCCCGGCGGAACATGGAGTTAATTTATCAGGGAGAGTGTAATTTATAAATTCGAAAAATAAATTTGTCTGAAAACTCAAAAGTTGGTGAAAACAAAACCCTTTTCATTTAAAACTAAGTGTGGGTCGTACCCCACAATTTAAATTTGCCATTGTTTGTATTGCGGTAACAGTATCGATTGACATTGCAAACAGCACATGACAACCTCTGAAATTAACCAAATTGCAAATTTCCGATCACGAAAATAAAAGAGTGATAGTTATTATAGAATGCATTAATAAAGGAATGTTCTTGAAATTTACGTTAATAATTCGATAGCGTTTTAAGTTTTGGAATTCTTTTGAAGCGTTTAACAAACGTAGTTTAATTAGCTTTGTAAACTGAAATACCGTTTTTATTTTTAATATAATTCATTTTACTGCTTTATGTACTATCATTAACATGCTTCATAATGGCATCCATATTGATTGTTCCATATAACAAAGCACGCCAAGTTTTTGTCGAAAGCATAACTATTGAAAGTTTTAAAACTAAAATTTGTAATATTTCTGGCAAATCCAATAATTATTTAAACCTTTGAATTCTTCTAATTACCTTGTACTTTATACACTAATGTCTCCTTTATTTTATATTTAACACCATAAGCACTTATGTGCAAACTACAATTTCATAAAGCTTTTACAATGTTACATAACAAAATTATATTAACTTTTCCATATTTAAAGACAGGATAAACTTTACTTGTCTAATGCTCAAAGCACACTCTTCTTCACTACTACTCGTAACATGGCAACCGGAAGCCTTCTCCAAAGAGTTCCTAACAACCTGGTGGTCATCTACACGAGTCAACGTTAATAACATTTGTAGACCACCTTTAGTTTATACAAATAACCAGGTGGGTTCTTTATATCTTATTTTTATGTGGAAGCGTTACTTAGTTCGTTGTATCAAAATTTAAGAGTGAATTACTATAATGTTTATAAAGTTACAATTTAAAGAAGACCCATAATACGATAAGAAATCAATTTTTATAGGATTACGAATTGAATTTTTCAAGCAACTAATAATAAACTTAAATATAAATTTTTAATTTAGTTGTAACATTATTATTATTAACTATAATAAGACATTATTTAAATAACAACTTAATGCCTTCTAGTTCAGTATTGATCCAATGATTGGGTAAAGATTTTTATGTGTAAATAAATAAATGATATTATTGGAGTTATTTATTTCCTTTTTTATTTTTGTTGTTTAATATTCTGGTGTTATAACGGAGTCAATGAATTCGGTCCTTGCATGATTAAGACTGATTCACGTTAAGAGTTAGTACTCCGTTTTGTGAAGCATTACAGCTAATATTTTATTTGTTTAAATCAATCATGCTGGTGCTCTTTTCCATAACTCTATGAATCAGTTGGCATTCCAACTCATCTACAACCTGCTTTAATTTAAAAGTAGACGAGCCGTGTTTATTGTTCAGGCTAAGTCGAGGCTTAATTAAGTATAAAATAAGTATGATTGTTTATCAGAATTTATTCGTTGCATAATACTACCTAAACATCACAAATCAAATCAACTATACATGAACAAATATTGCATAGACTGAGACTAAATACATAAAAATTATTCAGTCATTAATAAGTATGCTCATATCCTACAAAATGGCACTCAAAATAACAAACTCAGGTGTCAGAAATGATATTATTCTTTTGTCCAATAAAAAATGTTTTGAAAAATAATTTTAAACTTAAATAATAATAATAATATATAATAATAATAGTAATAAATGTGTAGATTATTTAACAAATCACAATAGATAAACACACTTATTAAATTAATTTATTAAATTACCTATTTTGATTAATAGAATTATATAATGTGACTCATTCTGAAATAATTCACTAAAGTAGACTTCAAAGTTTGTTAAATAAATAAGATTAACTTGCTACATACCTTTAAATAATGATTAACAAGTAAAAAAACCTGGTTAACAAATCTAGATAACCTAATTAACCTTGAAGAACCTTGAATCACTATAAATAAAATTAAGTGAAGATCATCTCGTGGACGTTTTACTTTACCGACTTAAAAGAAATAAAAGAAGAAATACAAATACAACTACAACGTGAAAACCTTCATAATTGAACATCTTCTGTAAGAATTTTTTGCTAAACAAACATTAAAATTTTTCACAAATAACATTTTGAGACTATCCATATAATATCCTCAACATTATTTTATTTTCTTGAAAATTATCAAGCTTAACGCTATCTTTCTGTAAAATCTTAGTATTGAATGGTCGCTTATTTTATTTTTGAAAAAAGTGGTTTCGAGGAAAAACAAAATGCGGTCAATAGAAGATTAAATAAATTGTTCAAAATGTCCTCTATAGACAGCTGCAAATTTTTTCTAATATTATTACACACCTCGGACATTCGATTTTGTAATTCTTAGTTATCAACTGATATTATAGTAGGGCCTGCAGAAATTGGTTTTTATAGCTCTGAGATTCAAGTACCGGCAGTAATACCTTTTATTAAAACAACTTTAGACTCAAGTACCGACAGTAACAACTATTGCTAAATTATCTTAGAAAGAGTATTCAACGATAGTTGTATGGGCTTGCATTCAGGGCCGTCTTCTTTCTGTTTTTCTTTTTTGAGTAATATAATGTAAGTATGACGGATTAGAAACAATTGAATATAGATAGAAACGATTATATTACAATTTTATTATGTCACATGAAAATAGATACTACATAATGAATAATATAAACAGGAAGCAAAAATATAAGGAAAAGAATTTCTTATGTTTTGAAACTTTAAACTTTCCCTTAGTTCTTTTGATATTAAGAATAGTAATTTTCTGAGACATATAAACTGCAATTTGGAAAAATCCGTTTATACCCTTGCCGTACCAAACCGCATTTAACTGCTATAACAAACAAAATGGGATATTTTATTTGAGTGTCTTATCTTTTTTATCTTTTAACTTTCTTTTTCACGTCTTAATGAATAGAATTTTTAAGAATTGAAAGTTATGCCTTAAAAAATGTCCTAAATACTTACCTGATAACATTCAAAGTATCCTTTTATTTAGGGCTTTAAACAGTAAGCTGAGTAAGCCTATAACAGTTCTTTGTTGGAATAATCACTATTGTTGTGAAATACCAGTCGTAAAAACCAATTTCTGCAAGCCAAACTATAATTCTCTAGAATGAAAACTCTTACTAATTACTATTATAGATTACTAACTATTATTACAACCCACAGAAAATAATTAAGCATTCAAAGATGCTTAATGCCGTCCTACCCACTTATTCGGAAATGATCGATTTAAAAATTGATTTACCTATGCGACATAATGTGGAGGCGCTCCATCATGTTGAACAGTAATAAACAATAAGTTTGTTTTAACTTCATTTAGTGAAGATGGGTCTTAACACATGATTTTCTACATTACGTATTCACACATTCACTTTTTTGGAAATTGTGGATGGGTTTCTTGTATAACATAGAGGTGCCATGGTTTTCCTGACCCAAATGCGTTCAACATAGTAAATACAGCAAGATTTGATAGATAACTAGAAAATTGCATTATGGCATAATAATCTCGTGCTTGCACGTTTCTCTATTACCTTAACCTTACAAGATTTATATTTTCTTGCTTTCGAACACTGTGGCAGTTGCTTTTTGACACCATAAATTCATTTGACAAGCTTTGTATAGTACAGATGAGTTATTTCCAACGGCCAAACATATATTTGTCTTAATTTCTTCAGTAAGCACATGTTACGCGTTCTAATGTGCAGGAGGGCATTTTCGAGGACGAAAACTTGTTAAAATTTCAAGAAAGTGTTATTAGAAGGATTTTTTATATGTATCTCCATTGTTAACTGACAGGTTTTCTTCAGATTCCGTAGATTACTGATATGCATTCTATCTTCTGAAATCACAAAACGGGAAGGAGCAGAAACGAGCATAATCTAAACGGCATGAGCTTTGTCAACGTGTAATTTGAATTGGGGGTTGACTGTGCTTGTGTTGCCAATAATATTTACCAATACCTGAGTCTGTCTGGATGTTTGGTCTTCGCCTTTTCTTCATTCAGGTAGATATCTTGGAGATATGGAGAGGATACATTTATTATGCAGATAGAGGGTATTGATATTACTTGCGTGTAGTGATGCACCATTGCTTCTTCAGTAGGTATTATACCAAGCACTTTAAATTATCAGTCAGTTGGAGACTTTCCGGTGAGGGATTAAATATTAATTATTAGAGACAATGCGATAATACCATGCAATGTAATATACAATAACTTGATCTTTATTGATGATTATGCTTGAACATACAGAAGATGTAGAGTAGAAATTACAATTTTTGTTGAAATATTATATTTATTAATTTTCTAATTATTATAGTTACAATTATTTAGTTTTTCCAAATTTTCATGGCAGGCCAAAATTCCCTTTAGCAATTAAATATTGGGATTATCCAAATAGCCAAACATCATACAACTGTATTAATGTGATAAAAAAGGAAAATAAAAGGAAATTTAACAGTGATCTAATTTGGACACTTGACTTCAAAGATTTTATTAATATTTATACTGTTAACACATATAACTCTTTTTTTTTGTTATCACACAAACTCTTATGAGAGTGCAACATAGGTAATGGTGCTATTGTAGCAAGGGCATTACGCCCCCCATACTTATATCGCTCATACGACTTGCATACCTTATACTAAGGAGCTGAAATACGACTGTACTATTTTTTTTAATCTCAGTGGCAAGCAAGATTTGAACCCGTGTCCTGAATGAGAAGCAGGATCTCTATTACTCGATTACGAGGGCCGTAAAAAATTAAACAACGGAGATTAATTATAAGAATTACAGAATAATCACACTTTCATGGCTGTAAGCGTTCAAGAAGAATTTTACACCATCATCAAATTACTTTTTATTTTTTAAGAAAGTAACACACGCGCTTCTAAATACATACATAGAAACAACGCTAATTACAAAACCGTCGCCGAAACGACCTTGCGCCGAAATGTACTTTCGCCGAAAACGCCGGTGTCGAAACGACCTGTCACCAAAACACCATCGCCGAAAACGCAGCGCCGAAAGGTTTCATACCGAGTTTACCCTTACTAGAAAACTGGTAAAAGTTGATAGAAAAGCTCTTGTAAATTAAATGTTTCAAATCGTAATTAACTTGGTCGACCAACTATCTCGACTCTACCATTATTGTAGGGGAAGATGGCGATATCGTTAGATGTTACAACTAAAAGAACAGTAGCTTTTCTCTGCCCTGCAGTATTTATAGATAGCTTGTCGCCATTCGGAAACAGATCAATACAAGTAGGAGCAATTAAGTAAAAATGTACCCCTCCCACGATCAGTATCTCATCGAATGTAAAACGCTGCTAAAGCATGTTACAAGTGCAGAAAAGTGCTAATTTCTCACGAGTGTAAAATTGGCGTTTATGCACGTGTTACACACTCTACTTCATCTACGACCACAAAAACAGTAACAAAACATCAAAAGCTAAGAAAAATATTTAACCTAGAATTTTACTCGCATTGATATATTTTACGTGAAATCCCTGGGAATAAATTAAAATATGTAATGTGAGCAGCTTTCATTTTCCCATCTTTTTAAAGATAATTTAATTTCAATACATCTAGGAAAGCTAAAAATCATACATATGTACTCAAAACTTTCAAAAGTAATTTTTTATAAACAATCACAATCAATTGCCAATGTTATTTTTCAAAGCAAACTTTTAAAATTATGGTTTTAAAATACAAAACAAAATAGGGCTATAACCCATAAAATAGTTAAACAAGACGTGAGTTACATATATCTTTATATCCATACATCAATTCACTTTAAATACTTAAACTGGAAGTCTGTTTTATGCAGTTTAATATATTGCAATGTATTCTACTTATATTCCATAATACATTATAATTTATTCTAATCATATTCCACTTAATGTAAATGTTAATTAAATTAAGTCAGTTCTAGAGTGCCAAGGTCCCCTTGAAACCGAGCACAAGCTAAATATAGCAACTTTATCAGGCCACGTTCGCTATGCATTTCTTCTCAGAATCGTAGGAGTCAAAGTAAGGACGAAGTCAAACAAAGAAACTCGCATTCAGCCACACCCTTGAGGCACAACCTATAAATACAGCATTGAGCTGCAACCTTGTCAGAGTTAATCCATTCAGCAAGCAGTAACGTAGTTGACCACCGAGCAACAAAAGTGTAATACATAGAAGTTTATCGACTTAGCAAATTTTTGTATTTATCAATAAATACTTTATTAAATTCTGGTCTCCAAATCTTTTTTAAACTTAATTGGTTCCATCTTTTTCTGTCACCTACATCAGCATAGCGCTATCTTTGATCTAACCCCTTTTCCGCAAAACGTAAATATATTATAGCATGCATTGCAGGTGTTGTGAGTGAAGGAAGAAAGCTTATGCTTGCACTTGTGAATTATATGAATGAAATGTTGCAAATTATAAAAGTTGTCATTGGTTTTATTGTAATTTAACAATAATAAATATTATTAATAGATATTAACAATTATATAATGTTAAAAATTAATGCATTTTACGTTAATTGAACAAGAATTTTAGAATAACTTTATATAGTAATAATAAATAAATTATGGTAAGTATTCGTAACTTAGCGGTACAGACTTCGCTTAGTATGCAACCAAATCATTTTTCACGGTTTTAGAGTTTCCCAAGAGTTTTTTAGAGTTTCTTCAAAAATTAAACCTAATATCTATTAAACATTCCATTTTATCTTTGCCTATAAATTGTTATGTATTGTTCTTGAAGGTATAAAGTGCAATGTCCTATTGTTAAAATATTTGATTAATAAATGTGATAAAACCGAATTTCAATTCCCTTCACAAAACAGTAGATTATTTAAATCAAAATGACATAATGAACCTGAGCACTATTTGTTTTTGTCTGCAACGTTTATGCTTTGAATACAATCCCAGAGATACTCAACGTCCTTTTAAGGTACAAAGTTCCACACATAGAATTTAATCACATTTTAGACGTATTTTGCTAGTTAAATACCTTTGTTTTCCTTGCCGTATAAATATAACATTGCACGAACATTCACCTATTCATATCTTTTTATGAAATTCTATAAATAAATGAGCAAAGAAAAACGAAGAGGAATATTTCACGTAAAAAAGTTTGTCTGAGATTAGTTCAAGTTTTCTCGTTCATGTTTGCGTGCCTTTTACCGCCTACCTTTCAGCTTATCAAACAGAAGAGTTACTCGAATCGTCGTTGATTAATCTTCAGTCACGTAAACTTTTTCGAATGAAACATATTTTATTTCTCAGTTTCGTTTAGTACAGGATGGATAATAATTTTACAAGAAGAAAAGTTTTGTAAAATCGAAACGATACACTTATTTAATCAAATTTTCTTTTGTGCGTGCGGGATAAAGGGAATTTTCTTATATTAAATTTCAAATTAAATACGTCGACTGAAAGTAATATTATTTAAACAGTCACAGTAAGATTAATGTCATTTTATAGGACGATGCGGGTGGATACAAGATACGAAGTCACGATATTATTATTTAATATTAAATATTATACTTATCAGGGCGGCCGTACAAACGATATTACCGTCAAAAAATTTCATAAATTTAAGCTCGTTATCTCGTAACTCAAATTATGTTAAGCGTAAGATTCAATATGGTAATTGCTTGTTTTAACAACTTTTTCGTTTTCATTTTGTTTCTCATATCAATTCTTAAAGTGACAAACCGTTTAGATGTTAGGCTTCTCTTCGTAATAATAATAATAATATAACGTTACGATATTTAGGGTTTAAGCAGCTACGAGAGTAATGTTTTAGGTGCCTGAGTTTAATACCGTGAGATTTGTCAATTTACTTAATTTAGCAGATTTCATCATCTGATATGCAGGTTTTCATAAGCACTCATATTAATCACTCATATTTACTTGTTACATAGAAGGGGGATAATGTTTAAGATGGTACATATACTAATAAGTGTAAACAACTTAAAACTGACGATGTTCAAACTATAGGTGACTCAAATAAAACACCGCAAATAATCCTTAATCAAACTTTTGGTTGATCATAAAAGGATTGATTATTATTTACAGAAGTATTTACAAATAAATAAGCACACAATTATTTATCTCTATATTTTAAATATAAGACAAATAGTTGTTAAAGGGGTTACATAAGTTGTTAGGCAAGCAGCTAATGGTAATTAATATCTACTGCACTGTATCTAAAAAGATTCGCTATAAAAACGCTATATCCACACAAAAGTCATATTAATAGTCAATAAAAATTCTATGCATTTCAAGCAATTCTGGGACTCCGCTTGCTATTGACTGACTAAATTAAAATTGACCAATAATATAACCATTATTTCTGGTTCTAATTACTGGTTCTGCTTGGTATTAAATCCTATGTCAACCCTCCTAAATAATACAGAGGCAGGATATATGTTTCACGTGAAAAATAGATGAAGACTATCGCACCTACTCTATGACAATTTAAAATTATATGCCGAATCAAAAGACAAACTGCACTCCTTAATAAAAACAGTGATTATAAAAATTTTGGATTAGATAAATGTCCCATTATAAAGAGTGATTGCAGCCAGAGGAACCATATCGATACCTAGGGATCCCACAAAACCATTAGTTTGATCACAAACACTTAAAGGAAGACTTCAAAAAGAAATATAGGAAGAGAATCACCAAGATAGTCAACTTAAAATTAAATAAGCCTAACCAAATAACAGCGGTCAATACTTGGGCTATTCCAGTACTGACATACTCATTTGGAATTGCAAAATGGTCCGATACGGACCTAGAGGAACTGGCTAGATTAACAAAAAGACTAATGAATAAATTTAGTTACCTCCATCCAAATTCTTCTGTTAGACAACTGTAACACTCCACTAAAACTAGGTGGAAGGGCTAATAAACATAAAGAAGTTATATTGAACTCAAGAAAAAGGTTTCTAAGCGACCAAAGAGAAGAGGAGCAGATAAAAGTTATACTCCATTAAATCTAAGTAACGAAGTCGATCAAATTTCCGTTCTATCGACATAAGAGGATAATAGATCACTGGAGAGAACAAACTTTAAATGGAAAATATCCAAGAGCATTACTGTACAGCAAATGTAGAGAAAATCGAGTCATTATTATGGTTAACAATGGGGCAGTTGTATCCAGAAACTGAAGGATTCGCGATGGCCATTCAAGATCGATAACCAAGAACTATAAGAAGCACTGCCTAAAACTAAATGTAACAGATGTGTGTCGAAAATATGGTAATGTAGGAGAAACCATAGAACATGTTTTTTCGGGTGCCCAACACCATCACAAGCGTATCTAGGGCGACATAATCAATTACCTACGATTATCCACTAACAGTTGGACAAAATAGACCGAACAGGTATTATTATTATTAAAAATAAAAAATAAGTACGAAAATGTTACAATCAAATTAAAATGTACCCATTTGTTATATCGGCCGAAGGAATTGTAACAAAAAACTTCTCCAGAAATTTAGATAAACTTCCAAGACCTATTCTGCGAATAGGACAAAAGAGTGTCATACTGCAAAATAGAGTCCGCAAATTTTTAAACTCACAAAAGGAACTGAATTGGTTTTTCGCTACTAGCTTAGGCTAAGATTAAAAAACATAGTAACTATTACTACCCACCTGACTACCTAACATCTACAAAACTCTAATACATTTACTGTTTTGTTTTTGTTGGCATATACGTCATTATTTTCACCCAGTTAAAACTTATATCTGTATAAATGGGCGACTCTGCTATTTCTTAACTAAACCAAATCAATTCGAGAAAGTGGCTCAGCCTTCTCCCTACGAAACCCTCTGCTGGACAATTTAAGCAAATCTGCACGCAAATGTGATTCAGACACAACTTACATAACTTAACATAAATATAGCCAGCAATCGCGTCTGTCTGGATCTAATTATACAAATCAAAGCATACTCTCGTTTGTAGTCTTGGGAAAAATATCTTAAACAGTTCATAACCAGCAGTTCTCAATGAGCGATGGAGCTTTGTCAGTGTGAAAGTTTAAAACTAGAAATGCCAATGTTGACGAACAGTTTGTAGGATATATGTAAGGTCTGAACAAAAAGCGATCTGATCAAAAACTTATCTTAAAGCTACATATAGTGAATGCTCAGCCTTGGCGAATCTATGTCTTGGCAGCATTACTTTATTCGATTTTAATTTATTTCAGTCTTCTGTTTAGCTTTCTAATTTTGAATAATAGAAACGTAGAATTTACCAAATACTTGAATAACTCAAGTTCTTTCGAAACACTTACTTTATTAATCTTATGTGGTTTTAATAGTGGAAGTAACGAAGCAAATACGCAGCATTTTTAAGATTCTTTTGTAGCAAAAAAAGTACAGAGGCGAAGGAAAAAATCCATAAGAAACACTTTAAACAGTTAATGAATGAGTATAATATTAATCATTATTCTAAGTTTAGAAGCATAAAAGCATTGATCCTTGAACGTGTTTTTAAAATGTTAAAGAGTAAATTATATTAACATCGTTAACCGGTATAACAATACTGAACATAGAACTATACGTATGGCTCGTGTTACTTCATCCAGTTCTCGATTTATAATAATATAATAAATGTTGCTGGCAAAAAGTGTCTGAATGTAAAGGAAATATGCGTATCAGTAAGTATAAAAGTGTATTTGAGAAGGGCTTTAGCTCGAATTGGTCGACTAAGCTATTAGAATAATCAAAGTTGAAATTACTGATCGTTACCTTCCTATTAGAAGACATGGATGGAAATCCGGTGAAAGAATGCTTCTATGAACTAGAACTGTTAAAGCGAAAGACAATACATTTGCCTCCTAGAGAAGATTCTGAAGAGCCGTGCTGAAAAGATTTTTGTGAAATGGCTTGGTATAAATACCGGGTTAATAAATGTGGGATGTGAAGTGATTAGTGAAGGTAGGTTAAAAATTAAAAATTAGGATGCAGTGAGTCAGTAGGTTAGCAGTAGTGCTACGGTAGCGACAAAGACTTTTTTATTTTTTTATTTAAAATAAATTTGATGTTTTATATGTGTGAGGTATGACGTGCCCATTGCTATGAAATATTTACTAGAAGATGGAACAAAATATCATTTCTTTCCAACTGCTAGTCTATGATTGGAATTTGCAACTTTAATTAACCAAAATTATACAATTAACAATGTTAATAATTTGAGATGCTTTCAAGTGCCTTTGGGATGATAACGATCGACTAATTTGATTTGACTAGTTACTTTACTTATCCATTTATTTAAGACTCTTCCAATTTTATCAGTCTACATTTATTTGTTATAATTACTCGAGAAACAAATGCAAGAACAAATTAGAATAATTACAAGATTCAGATGAAGTAATAACGTAGGACTAAATCTCTGGATTGTATTAGTTCTACGAGAAAGTTGTAAGTTATAAGGTAAAGGAAACATTTTACGGCATTCTGTGGAATGAGATATTTAAAGCATTAGAGGAAAACCTAATAATCAGAAGAAGTATTTAACTAAAAGCAAGACAGAGTTTCAGAAAAGGCAACAATTTATCTAGGGAATTCCTATTAAAGAGTAACGAGGGAATGAGTATTTGGGTTTCTCCTTTCTCATTGTACTAATTAATATGGAACAAATTAAATGGATTGAAGCAGTTATAAGAGAACTAAAAGAGAATTTAGAGACTTAAAGAAAGTAGATATCAGTGAGAGCGATCTTCAACAAGTTGGAATGTAGTCATTTCTATTCATCAAAATGATCTTTTGTTTTTTTACAACAGATCAAAAACAGAACTACAAAATACTACAATAACTACATAAAGATGGGAAAGTTGGTCAACTCTCTCACATAAAATCTTTTAAATTCCATAAATATGATGAGCACCAATTTAAAGTTTGAAGAAAATCACACGAAGAAATATCAGTCATTGTCATAAGATAACGTTGTACCGGACCTATGACCTAAATATATATATATATATATATATATATATATATATATATATATATATATATATATATATATATATATTTTTTTTTTTAGTTGAAATTAATTTTTGTTAAGTTGAATAATGATTTTACATTAAATAATATTTAGAATGCAAATTCATATAGAAAAATTTATCAACGACTCTGCTGGGACTCGAACCCAGGACCCTCCACTGTCTAGGTGGTATCTCTACCAACTGAGCTACAGAGTACGACTACCAGCATAGCGAGAAATTTTCCATATGAATTAGATGTTTAAGCAGACATACAAAGTAACTAGATATTTTTTTGAATATTATTAATGAAGATCAGCAAGTCGCATGACAACAACATCAATATTCAAAGTATCTAGATTATTTTTAATCATTCCGAAAGGAAATTAATTATATATAAATTTTAGTTGAAATTAATTTTTGTTAAGTTGAATAATGATTTTACATTAAATAATATTTAGAATGCAAATTCATATAGAAAAATTTATCATCGACTCTGCTGGGACTCGAACCCAGGACCCTCCACTGTCTAGGTATTCGAGTCCCAGCAGAGTCGATGATAAATTTTTCTATATGAATTTGCATTCTAAATATTATTTAATGTAAAATCATAGTTCCCGTAGTTTTCTGCCACTACTTCATCCCATGTTTTTCTTGGTCTTCCTCTTTTTCTCTTTAGTTTTCTTCTTGCTTGCCATATCCTTTTCGTCGGTCTTTTTTCCCCCATCCGTACTATGTGTCCAAACCATCTTAATTGTTGTCGTTCAATGCTTTTTAATATAGGTTCCACTTCTAACTCTTCCCTCACTATATCGTTTCTGATTTTGTCTCTCCTGGTAATACCCTTAATACCGCGTAGGTACCTCATTTCTATGGCCTGTACTTTGCCTTTCATGTGACTTGTTAAAATCCAACTTTCACTTCCGTATATCAATATAGGTTTAAAAATGGTTTTAAATACTGTAAGTTTGGTTTTCTTCCCTATTTCATTTTTCCTTATAAAGGTGTTATTTAGAGAATGATATACTTTCGCCGCACTTTCTAATCTATCGTTTAATTCAGCTTCCATTTTGCCGTTTTTTTGTATTTTCACCCCCAGGTATTTAAACGTTTCCACTT
The DNA here is from genome assembly GCA_929113105.1 of Agrypnus murinus. Taxonomy (NCBI): domain Eukaryota; kingdom Metazoa; phylum Arthropoda; class Insecta; order Coleoptera; family Elateridae; genus Agrypnus; species Agrypnus murinus. The sequence goes on along the minus strand of OV816023.1, from coordinate 30,785,757 downwards.
GTTACGAAAAAGTATAACTGGAAACAAATGGATCGACCATTCGGTTCGAAAGAATGTTTCCGATGATGTTAGATTGAATAGTCTTGGCGCAGTAACCTTTCAAAGAGGTTAGACAATAAAAACGTATTCTGCTTCCTATCCTACTGCCTAACCGCCCCATGAACTGCGGTGGCTATGGGTCTTGAATCTGGGTTTTCTGCTGTTTTCCTCTGCTGTAATACAAATGTGGGATTTGTGCTATACCATCTGTAAGTCGGCTGCAAACGCACGAGGGCCTGCGTAATCATAATAATCGCCCCTACTTACCGCAGGAGCTTCATAGCTTCTGGGACTTGGTTCGCCATGTAATGGGTAGTAGTAATAATTATTTAAAAGTGCTATTTTTGATCTACAGTTTCGATTTTCTAAATTCTTTTTTTAAATCTTCTGAGCAGCTAAAAGTGAAACGTCAAAGCACATTTGTTCATTCTTAAAAACTCGTTCATAATATACAGAATAATACAACGTAAAAGTAAAAACCTACTAAAAACATTAAACGATTTCATAGTAACACACCACACGTATTATTCTGAAATGTGGCTACGTCGTTTTCCATAAAGCACCAGACTAAATTTCATGTATGAAACAAGGTATACTTCTAACATATGTATTCAATTCAATTGTTATTGGTTACTAATTTTTTAATTTTTTAAAATTATCTCTAAGGAAGTTTCTGGTCAATTTTCTGCAATCCTACATTGCATCGTGTAAGTTAAATGATAATAAAGATACAGGAGAGCGACTTGAATTGCTGCTCAGGTATGCCACCTTCCTTGGCAATGATGTTTAGATAAATTCTGAATATTACTAGCAGAGAATTGAATTGAGCATTGCTTTCAACATAAATAATGCATAAATGTGCCTGATAAAATTTCTGCAAAAGTAGTATGTAGTACTGTTCTATTCGGTTGAAAGCTTAAATACGTTAAAAGCACATCCTAAAAATAAAATTGCATTAAATCACACTATCTTGGCAGAAACTCATGCAATAACTGACTTTTCTAAATAATACAGCAACCTTATTGCAGAAATGGCAGTAATAGAATCATAAATTAACTTAGAAATTAAGAGCATTTTACCAGCAACCAGTCACACAGCAGAATTCTTCCACAACCATCTGACGGACAGCCAATGAAGCATGCAGCTAATTGTAATCAAGTGCAAAACATTCACATTTGTCACTTTTTTCCAAGGTTAAGATTCAAGACCAAAAGTCAAAAGTTAATGAGCCAAGATAAACTGTAGGTCATGGCCACAACAGGTCAAGGATCTTAACCTTAAAAAGAAGTGATGAATATGAGCCCTTTTGCTTTGATTTTAATCGGCTACATGATTGATTGTTTATCTGTCAAATGGTTGTGGTAGGAAACTCGGCTACATGACTGGTTGCATATCTGTAAGGCTATGTGGTGCTAAGATTACCTTTTCACTCTACTCATGGTGTATAAAGTGGGACAAATCTTACCATAGGACTCCCGCTGAAAAATCAACGGTTCGTCAGTAAGAAACGAAATCTATTTACAAAAGTTCAGCTGGTAACGCTGCCGGCAATATGCGTGCATAGCACCATACTACCTCCCATCATTCGTAGGTTCACGCGCACCCAAATAATTACTATTAACTTATGTCTCCGTAAAAACTGATGAATTTCGAGAATCATTGAATAGATTTTAATGCAGTTTACAACGTCCCGTTCTCCATTCGATAGTTTGTTTCTTAGAGAACGTTTTTTTTATATAAGGATTATTCAATTGGTCTTTCTAGTGTCGAATAATGAGCAAAATGTAAAAGAAATAATCAGGAAAATTGGCAAAGCAAACCCAAAATGCGTTACGCTGCGGAACGGTAACAGATAAAGGCAAACTGTAAGCGAACGAATTGTACGTCTCAAAAAGATGTACAAAAAGTCCAAAGTGGCATATATGTATTTCTTACAGGTTACTCACAATCAAGATTTTTCTAATAATAATTTTCTCGGAAAACTCTTTTTTATTGGAGTGTTGTCTTACTGCACCCTGGATGTAACTCCGGTAATTTACTTTACCTTTAGAATTTCTTCAAGTATAATCTGTGAAAATTTGAATCTTGTGGCTTACGCCATTAAAGAGATATATAGCCATAAAGATATTTTAAGATTAAAAATATACTTATTACTTATGCACCCCTGTAAGCTAAGGCCCACCCGCTGTAAAATTTTAGTTTACTAAGTTTGCTAGTTTTCGAGATATTTTTCGGTGGACATCGGACATCGCACACTGGACATCGGAACTGGCTATTATTATTTTGATTAAAAAATAGAGTTTGTCAGTTATCCTACTGAATTAGTATAAAGATATATTAGAATTAATAGATGTCAGAGTATAAGCGGTTACAATATAATATTAACTATCGATTTATTTTGTAATTTGCAACTTCTTCAGTTGAATTCAAAGCATAATTTCGAACACTTCCACTTTGCATACTCCCATAAGCAAGAGCACTTACAGCACAGAACTTACTTCCAAGTAGCATACTGTTAATCGAAAAGATCATATCAACTTGACATAATTCATCAATCAAGTGGTGGGGATAATAATTGAGACTTGCATCTTCGAGCAGTTATTCTTTTTTATATCTCTATTACTTCTCGATAGCTCCTTATGCGTCATTCTATTCAACTCACTTTAGAAAACCGAACAGCTTCAATGTTTTATCATTCAATAGCGCCTTCAAACATTGAACATCACGATACTCGATACCCGATCCAATACAGACAGTTCTGTAACTATATTTGCTAACGTTGGTGCACTATTTGAATAAAGCTAGAGTTAAAATTCTTTAGTAAGACACTTTTGTACATAAAGTTATATTAAATAAGATGCGCACGTGTCGGCAAAAAATGTTAATAAAACCCTTTCTGAAACACTACTGCTTTAGTTCAAATAGAAATTATAGTGCCAAGTAGTGTTGAATTCAATTTTTGCTGATTACTACACGGTCGAGCTACAACAATTGACCTGTTTTTGAAAAGAATAAAGAATGGCAAGGGGATTTTTAGTAAGGCACGATCATTCTTTATGTCATTGCTAAGCTCTTTTTTCCAAGAGAACTTCTAGCGCTTTCGTCAAAACTACAGAAACTCGACAGAACAAACGATAAAATCCTGAAAAAATCCTCTTAACTTAAATATGTAATGTTAAAATCCCCACCTTTCTTTATATTTTTGAGCTTTAATGTCAAAAGAAAGTTTCAAATTTCCCACACGTATAAGCTTCGTGAAGAAAATCATATTCGAAATATGAAAAGCTTTTGTATTGTTTTCGCTTTGTAGAGATCGCGCTAGCATTTAATTAAACATGGGGCAACGTTTAACAGGATATTATTCTGGAATGGTTTTCCACTAAAAATCCAGAAAATCTGAACGCGTTTACGATTAAATACAAATTAGTAATATTGCCTTTTAATAAACTTCAGCGTCATTGAACAATTATCTGATATATTTCTGAAGCAACCTTGGTTTACTGAAGGCTATAAATGGACTATTGAACGTACACAATTAATGATGTATCAATACACGTAACTAAATCAGCTCGTATATAAATAACATCGCGTGCATAAAATATTCGAAAAGCAAATTCGGTCAGTAAGCTAAGGTTACAGAGATGGATTTTCAGTTAAAACTAGATCTTGCACTTGCAGGAAAGGTGCATAGCTGAAAAGCTTTTAGCAGAATTGAGTTTAATTTTGAACGGATTATTCAGAATTCCACGGCGTTCTTTGAAGTTGAATTTAAATCTGCTCGAGAACATCAACGATGAGGTAAGGCACATGTCGGGGAAGTACCGGATCTCTCAAATCTATTTATGACCAAATAAACTGAAATTGCGCTCGCATTTGTTTTATAATTCAAAAAGTCTCGATACATCCATTAATCAGGCTTACCTATATTTTACATAGATTTTGTTTTGTTTTGTGTACTTTCAATTTTCATTATAAGATATCCTGATGCATCGATAAGAGTAATGCCGCCATAGGGACTCTTCTGGGATTAAATTCCATTTTTCTTTGGTAATCTGATTAAGAAATTCACTTTATTAAAAAAACACTTAAAATAAGTACCCATGATTACGAAACGTATAACAAATGATATACTGTAAGAGCAACCACAAATGCATTTTGAGCTTGGTTTGCCTTAGAGGTATGACTAACTGTTCTATCGAATTAATTTCATCGCTCTACTTAGCTGCAGGAACTATACAAACAACTTTTCAAACGCATGAGTTTTGATACGTGTTGACTTATTTATGAACGTTCGGGTGTTCCTTCCAGTCTGTTAGACATGAACTGAGTTACGCTCAATTAGCGCGCATTGTCTAAGACTGCTACCAGTAACTCATTGCTGGGAGCGACGTTACTACCCATCCTCTACTAGCTCTTCAGGCTAGTACCCGAGCGATAAACGTGCTCACCCTTCGGCACCTTCTCCCAGGAGATGGTACCTCGTTCAGCTTCGGACTTTTCCGAATGACCACTATCCGATCGAGTTCAACCTCCATTGTGGCTGGACTTGGTTTTTAATGGTTTTGCCACACCGATCTACCAGATTATAGGCTTGGTGTGCCTTAAAGGTTATATTCTTTATGCCCTTTTCAATGCAAGTTATATAAGTTTGAAGAACCTGACGATACCGTAAATTTTTGTTTGTAACCAATTATGGCCATTTGAAAAATTAGCACAGCTGTTTCCTAGAATCGCGTCGTCGTACTAATAAAGACAATATTAAATCTGATATGTAAACATCTGCAGCTCAGTTGGAAACAGAGTCGAACCCATTAAAATCGATCTATAAATAACAAAAGTGCAACGAAAAATAACCCTATCAGCACCTTATTCTCAATTATTCCTCACGACGTTTTGTAACTTTTGTATTTATTGCTCTATTTAGATACGATTTCTTGTAGTCAATTCTGGACACAGAGTTGCCTAAGCCCAAAATTTAATAATATCTAAAGTAGTAGTAGTAATAGTTATGGGGAAACCGAAGTCTAACAAATAGGCCTTCATAGGTCCTTTTTGCCAACCCCTTGACATCCCCTAACACCTCCGCTATCACCTGCTTCAAAAACCTGTAAACCTGCACAATTAATGTCGGTCCACGCTAGGGAGTGCAACTCTTCTCTTCGAAGCGTAGCTACACCAAACGTTTTAAACCTTAAACGCTGGTAAGCCACGCATTCTCCTAGGTAGTGGTAAGATGTTTCTCCCACATTTTTAGCAAATGGGGTCTTCCTCTACTCCTATCAAAGATAGGTGTCTTCTTAGTTACCAGTAGGACTGTCAAGATCCCTATCAAAAGATTTGCGGTCCTTTAGCTCCTTCAATTAGCCAGATCGAGTTATTTCAGTCGAACCCCTCTATATGTTTCACTTGTCGACAGCCTCTGTACCATTTCCACTTTTCTTTACTACTCTCATAGGCCCACTCCATTAGAGCTGTCAAGATCTGCTGCCTTGTGATATCCAGAAAGGGTTCCGGTCCTGGACAGATGTCCTTAGCTCCGAGTTGCCAAAAATTTTTTAAATGTTGCGGTTTTCTGGACTTCTATAAAGAATAACATAAGTGTCCGCAAGGGATGCACAATGTTTTTAAGGAACTTGTGCTGCACGGCTACGCAAGTATCATCCTTACAATACACTGCAATTTTTCTCTGTAACGACTGTTCTGTTCCCTTAAGTTGAAATTCCATTATAAATATTAGAATCTACACTAAAATTTTTACATATATCACGCACTTTTTATAAAATGCTTACTTAGCTAAAATGAATTTATGGTGCAATTTTTGAAATCAAGATGAATTGTTCTTTCGGGAGTAGCATTATTTCATTTAACTCCTTATACTATTTCGAAAACTTAGCATTTTATTAAAACATTGTTCATACAAAAATTGTAGTATTACTTTCCTGATGGTTTCTAAACCTTGCATTTGTTACGGAAAAAACGAAAAGTAATTGCAGTGTAGTGTAAAGATGATAGTCACATAGCCGTGCAGGACAAGTTCAACCTTACAAACATACCACTCGCTACAAAACACTTACCATTCGCTACTAACTGGAAGTACGAGAGAAAATGATCCTCTCAAATTCGTCTGACGTCAAATTTCTATTATTTAGTAACGATGATTTTTCATTTTTTTATTTATTGACCGATGAAGGGCGTGGTTACATTGAATATGGAGTAGAAAAAATTAAAAATCTCAAATTTATTTCTATAGTGGACAATCTGGAACATAATGATCTAAACAGATGACCTTTTGCAGTCTGTTGGGGTGTTTATTAGAACATTAGATCCAAAATGGTATTTGCGACGAATCTCTAGACATCACTCTTAAACACCCTTTATCACTTACACTGGCCTTTATTGGAAAACTTTATTAAAATTTGAGTGAATAAAATATGAATTTGTATGTTATGTTAGTCACACGCAGATTTGTATTGTACAAAATGTCGTGAAGGATGGACAAACTAGAAAACAAAAACCTATCTCTTCTACGAGTAGGTATGTATCTATCATTTCACATCAGAAGGAGTGTGTTGAAGTTCACTTTCTCGGAATGTCGTACACTGCTTGAAGTGCATCCGTCTTCGATGTAAAATTTCATTTATTATGAACACAAAAAATTTGTTATCATATCAAAACTGTACTATTCATAGAGTCCTAGATATTATTGCATTCTTTGGCCCGAATGAGTTCCTTGGTAATTAAAATTCTTAGAATAATCTAATTATTCAATTCAATTAATTTTTTGTATGATTTATATTCAAGAACTCCAGATATTAGCTGTGCATGCAATTTTATTTTATTTGTTTTTAAGTTACTAATTTGCAATGTTATCCGCTACACAAATCGAGTTTGAATGTGGAACCTCTAGTAAGAAAGTTTTATGTTCTAAAGATTGTACTAGCACAGAATCTACGATTTTATTTCGCTATTCAAGGGGAAGATTCTTGTACTCTTAACAGCTCTGATTAATCAAAGGTTTCGTTGATATACTTCAGTTTACCTAAATCTGGCCCTGGTGAAACTTGTGTTCAATGCATCCTGAGCGTCAGACTAAAAAAAAAGTAATTAAACATAACAGTAGGGTATATCAATATTTCTCTCGCCACATAAACGATAACATGATTGAATAAAAATAATGCATTTTCATAGAAGATAAGACAACCGTATCAGCACCATAACTTTATTACCCCTTACCACTTGGTCGCGAACTTTTTGCATCTATTGATCAATTTGGATGCAGCTTTGTTCCAATCCATTCTCGGTAAGACGAAGAATAATTGAGTGCTGTCATCTCGAAAGGAGACTGCTGAGTTGAACATTTTTGATGAACGCATAAACAATGATGATAGATAGCAAAACAGCCATGTCAACGATGTATCCGAAACCGAAACCGTAAAGAGGTTTCGAAAACAAAATCTATACCCTCTAGCGCAGGGGAGCACTTTGGGAAGTGCGGCCCTCAAACCCTAGAAATGCGGCCCCCGATGTCAGATCATCGGCGATTTAGAATTCATAAATATAATTTAAAAAATAAATAAATTTTATCATATTTTAATTAAAAATTGATCAGTTAACAAATACTAAATGTAATATATTTTGTTATTATAGAGAATAGGTTTAGGAACCACATTGGTTGTAATGATATATATTACTATATATATTATATCACTTTGTTTTAAAAGAACATAAAGAGACATTTAAAAGACGTCTTAAGGATGTCCAGTTTTTGTTGTTTTAAAACATCTTCAAAAAGATGTCTTTAAGACGTCATTTCCTGATCTTCAGGTGTTCAGACATAATATGGACATAAAAAAGATGTCTTTAAGACAAAGTGTGCTGTCTGGGACACTTCTGATTGAGGAATTTATTATTTTTCTTTTTTTATTTGAAATTTAGTTATTTTTGTTTAATTATTTTTGAAATATGTTAATAAACAGTAATAAAATTGTAATAAAAAGTAAATATTGTCTTAAAAAATTAGTATAAATCCTTCTGTTGTGTCTAACTTTTTATCGATTTGAACGTTAGTTTTTCACAAAAATCTTTTTTATCGCCAAATATTTAGGAATTTACAATTTGGCCCACCTAGGCAAAACTTTGGGAACCCCAAGGAATATCGTTAAAAAGCGAGGCTGCACTAGCCAGATGCATCTCGCCGAGTTACGCCAAGTTATCTCCAAAAACAACTTCCTTCCTCTTCCCAATAGGTAGTCCACTACAAGCGCCACGCCAACTCTTATGTACTTGATATCACTAGCCGCCTCCATATAATGAACTAAATTTTTCAAATACAAAGTAAGGCTGTAAAACACTTTTGCACTTTTTTTTGACGATAGGGTGGGAAGCCGCTAGTTTCAAAAATAGTCTACTTGGCTTAGAAGTCTTAGAACCTCTAATGTGAAGTAAATCGGTCGATAAAGAACGGAAAAAATAACAGTAGATTTCTGGTACTGTATCTTCCACTGTTATTTCGAATCCAAAACGCGAAACCCCTCTGTACACATAACTTATTGCTTTTCACTTTAAAGTTCGATTTTGATAAGAGTTTTGGTCATAGCCTCATATCGTATTACTCCTTTCCCCATATCATGCGTGACGAGTCTCCCATACATCCTTAAATAACGGAGATATAACATATAGATAAAATACCTGATCAGTATCATCTTTGACTATCTTACCATTCAATCGTCAACAACTTTTTATTGTTGATTAATCTGGATGGATCAATTTGCAGTGATATGTCATTGGTCGCCATTAGAGCAAAACAGGACTACAAATATTGAATATACGTATATGTATATGAATATAGTACACAGAAGATAACAACTGCAGCAATTTATTATTGCCTAGTAAACTCTTACCAAATAACTTTAACAAAAGAAAGTAAGTTCTAAGACCTATCTAAGTCATTCTAGAAATAACACACAGATTTCCATAAAAACTTGTCCATAAAACCGAATTTTTGCAATTATTTACGAAACGGTAGATGGGTAATCTTTGTTCATTCCCTGGTTACGGTTGAAACTCAGTCTGTTATCGAGGTCTTGCGTATTTATTCTCTTATCATACTCCTATCAATTAATACAGTTATTATGTATGCGTTTCTCTTTCTTGATAAGTAATACCCACGGGTCGTGAATAATAACTTATTACACACGGGTTGTGGCCAATCAAAAAACTGCAGTTGCATATCGTCAAGCAAGTTATCCCTACAAAACAGTTCGTTTATTTAATCCAAATGCTTCGCTTTCGTAGATGAGAGATACGAGATGCACAGAATATAATTTATACAATAAAGATAATATGCATAACCACGTTCGTTGATTGCATAAACGAACCTGCTCCTTTACGGTGTGATGCAGCGCGACTTGTAAATGTTATAATTGTATTAAGGTGTTAATACTTGGATGCTGATGCTTTACAATATCAGAACAGTACAGTCTGTTTGCATTTTCCATTAATTATGAATCAGTGAAAAATGGATTCCGATGGAAATTGAAATGAAATTTGTACGCCATCGGAGGTTTTACAACCGGCAAAAGAAACATTTATAAATCTACTTCCGGAAAAATTAAAAAACGAAACGGTGTACAAGGGCTTTATGGATTGGCAAAGCCTCAAAAATATCAATTATTTCTCTGAAAACGTGCTGTTGGCTTATTTTGGAGAATTTCTAGAGAAATACAAATCTTCATCATTATTGGCACTTTATATCATGTTACGAAACACACTAAACATAAATAAATATCAGTATCGACAATTATTCAAAATTGTACAAATTTATTATAATCTAACTGACAATTAATTAATTTTTTTTAATCTGATTTATTTACTTCCTGATTACGGAGTTTTACGAAATAAAGCTCGAAACAAACAAATAACTGTCTAGTCTACAAAGTGTAATTTCCTATTGAATGTAGAAAAAGTATAGTATCCTACTCGCGTGAAATGGCTATTACTTATTCGGATTACTTCAACTTCTGATACTTCAACCTCGTGAGTAATAGGCATCATTACACACTCGTTGAATAATATACTATTTTTTTAGAGCTTAAGCCCTTTTTAAAAATTACTCATTGATTATGCAGCTGTGAAAAGGCTTTTAGGAGGGTGTAAATTGCAGGGTTTGCATTGTCGTCCATACAATTCACTGCATTGTATGGCCCACTAGTTCAGCTAGGATCAGTTATGGAAAAGATTGTTTATCCGTTCAGTTTGTTCGAACTAACTTGTTCGTGATATATTTAGGGTCTTTACTTTGGGATTCTTTTTTAGCCTTTGCTCTTTATTCCTCTTTTCTGGGGCCAACTTACAAGCCAGTTTACAAACATCATCGAAGGTACACCAAGAGACCAAGGTTATATGTGAACTCAAGAATATTAAACATCCTACTACAATCTAAAACAGCCAAATTCAGGTTCTTGTGGTCAACTAATACACTTACCGTAAGTGCTATCAAGTAAGATCACAATTAATATATTAATTGATTTCATTTTTTTTTCATTTTATGTAGATAACTTCACTTATCTGTCAAATAATATTTGTTCACAATTTACTTGTTTACTTGTAGAGATGCGTAGAGGAACTGCATTTAGTTAATATGAAGGTGTATTCACTTAATTAAACTGATTATAAATTGTATAGTTAAGTTATGTTTTTGTTAATTATTTAGCGAAGAGGTTTTGAGAGTCGAAGTTTTTAATTGGGTACGATAAATCGGTACCATTAAATGTATACTATTCGATTTACGCCAAGGCCTTTTCACCAGTTTTGACCCCTTTTCTATTTTATCTTCCAGATCAAGTTTTAAGGCGACCATAGAAATATTACCACTACAAAAAGGGTGTACTATCTCTAGATTCCTCAAGTTGACGTGACTTTGATCACAACAACAATCGTATACTTAAAATCGTATTTATACCACACGTGTTGTGATATTCATACTACTGCCGTTCTTTCGTTACAAGTCATTGTTACAAATACTATTTCATTAACATAACGAACAAGATACTCGATAATGAAGAGGGTAAGTTGAGTTTATCGCTGTTCACAAGAAGTATAATAAGAAATGACGATGATTTGCAAAAACATCGACATCACATGTATCGGATGAGCATTATAATGTAATGGTAGGATAATGACAAAGCAAAAACGGATAAATATTTTGTAAGCAAACATTTCAATACCGGATCAGGAAAAATAAACTGGAAACTCATGTATGAAAATTAATAAAGCTCTTTAATGACTTCTAACTTTTTTATAAATGAAATTACTTTCAGTTTTCCTACCCCTTGTGGGCAACGTCAACAAATTTGGAATAGTTAATTATGAAATTAATGTCCCGTGAAACGGTTTAATTCGTTTTATTTGGCAACGTCATTTCAATGCGAACAGATTATCTCTTTCCATTTCGAATAAATAAAATTTTCTGAAGCAGCTCTTATCTCAATTGCAATTCATAGTTTCCCATTGATTATTTACAGTTAACTGAATAGTGGTAGAGCACTTTTTCGAGTAAACGTCTACATAGATTGAGTTATACGTTTTTATTAGGGTGCTTTCTTTGCGGCCTTTGGTAATTGTAGGATAACTCGGGCCAGACAGTCAGTTGCTCTTTAATAATAAAACAGGCTGACCAACATAAACTGATATTTATTATTTTGCGCGACGTGAACACCGACAAAAAATAAAACTTACTTTTTGTTAAAATGATGAATAAAATTCTACATGTACTGGTAGAATATTTATGTGGCAATTGATTAGTTCCACTCATGTAACATAATTAAAATGTTCCATGACAAAAAATTACTTTAATAATTGAGCATTTTGAACGAAATATTTGAATTTTTTTTCGTTCAAATTCTATTTTATAGCGTTGTAAACTGAGGCAATTGAAAAACATTTGTCCCAATCCCAAAAGTATTACTATATCTAGAAACTCAAAAGAGACTCATATGAACGTGACCAAAGCTCCCTTAGACGATTGCAGACGGCAATTTTTATTTCCAAGAGTGTTCTCAGAGGAGATCGAAGGCAAGAAGGGTCGCTACAAAGAGTGACAGTGCTTTGCGTTGTTTATTATTAGAGATAATAATTTAATAAGACTCTTTGGAGAATTCAATAAAGGAAATTATATTCTACTTTTGTTTGGGTTTTTTCTCTTGTCATCATTTTAAAATAACAATGGATGCAAACAAAGAGTGTGTGTTTGTTTCATATATTTCTCTCGCAAAATTCCTTGAAATTACAAAAGTCGACTTAAACTTCCTGGAACATTTTGCAAAAACCTTTTGAAAAACCTTTTGCTTTTATGATATTTGTTCTTTGTTTTGACAAGAAATGTTATGTAACTATGAAACATTTTCCACGATGCTACAAATGTATTTAAATACGATTCTGAAATTAAGTATTCAGTTATCACAGTATTTTGAGTATTCCGCCTTAGAGTGAATTATATTTTATATGATGTCTCCAAATCATACATTTGTACCTATTTAAATTATACGAATAGTACTTCGGTAACAAGGTTTCCTTTTTCACGGCGAAAAACCGCCTATGTCAATGTGTGGTTTGGACACACCGTTTAAACTAAACAGCCGTGGTAGACTACAGTGCAATCTGTTATTAGTAACAGTCATAGTGGTTGACTAGTCATCACTAACTATGCCATTGTGTTGTGTTAATGAGTGGTCACCTCGAACGACCGATATTAATATCTTATTTTTCAAATTTCCTATCTCTTCTGGTAGGTACTATGAGGCTAAATTTTTATATTTCTATAGGTTTATAAATATTTTATTTATTATTATTAAGATTGTTATATTTTTATGTTACTCCTGTATAAATTCAAAGCAATCTTCATGTTGCTGTGTTCTATTTGGAAAACTATTTCTTGAGTAATCTTTCAGTCTCAAGCGTGTTAGCCTTTATCACTGATTTCCATTGTGTTTAGTTTCTTTGGAAAATTTTAAAGAATCTGGCGCTAATTGATTGAAGTAGATCGGCACAATCAATTTATGTAAACTGTATGATTCTCATACAGTACTGTATACAGCGTGTCCCAAACTGAAGGCATCAACATTGATATCTCGTTTATTATAGGAGATAGAAGAAAGGTCAAATTAGGAAAGTTTTGCAGAATTTCAAGCTGTTTTTGGATATCGTTATTATTTAATCTATCTTTTTTAGTTTTTCGGGTATTTTTTTTGTTAAATGAAACAAATCTTTTTTCTTACTCTAAATTATTCTGAATACTTACACTAAAGCTCATAACTTTCTTATTGAACACAAAATATTTGATACTTACTGTACAACTCAAGATTGCCTCGGCTTGAGATATCTACATAACAAATTTAAATTCAGGTCGCAGGTATTGCTTCCATAGCTCACTAATTATAAAAGAAATTGATATAGGTTTAAGACACAAGAAAATGCATATTTAGCGCCATCTGTTTAGGAAACTCCGGGAATTTTATAAAAATAATGACCCGATGCTCGCAAACAGAAATCGGCATCAAATCTATTAAATTTAATTAAAATAATAGTCATAATCAGTTATGTCAAAGTTAAGTTGAATAAAAAAGATTCAAAGACCTTCATAAATATATGGTTCAATATTATTCAGTTCAAAAATAGGCGTATTTATAAACAAAAAAATAAAAATGAGAAGTTTTCATTGAAGACATCGTTATAGATTTAAATATAAAAAATGATATCCAACATAAGAATTCTTAACGACAGCAATTATGCACATGCAAATAGTGATCAAAGATATTTGATACATAAATAATGGTTCAACTTACATTAGTTTTAACAAAATAAAATCCATCAAGTCACAGTACCTTCATTCGAATAATTCAATCCGACATCACTTTATGGAGCAATTAATACAATATTGCCCACCAATTACAAATAAATATTAATCACCAAACTCAACTGCTTGATGAGACTGAAGAAATCTGGAAAACCCCTTAATTTCTGACACCGCTACTGAGTTTGAACCTAGGAATTAAAGTTCACAATAACTGTCTTTCTTTAGAACTATTGGTTAATAAAGTTCCCTTTTTTGTTTTAATAAAACCGGAACAACCATATGAACTCAATTAATGATTGTTTATTTAAAATGTTCTTCTTGGACCACCACTGGTTAATAATAATGTTCTTAGAAAAGGTTTTTCTTTATTAAAGGTAGCACCACGCTTAAACGTGCCGTTTAAGAATTATTTAGTTTTAAAACTTTACAAACTTTTTGTTCAAGATTTATGCAAGCAACATGAGATATATACATGAAACCTGAAATTATTGGCTCTTATTTCAGTTTTAAAATTTTAATCGGAAGCATTTATATGAATAGTACCTAACAACTCGAAAATTGTTATTTGCCAGTCAGTTGCTCCGAAATTTGGTATTAAGGCGCCCGTGGTCAATTGCAAGAAATTTAACCAACTCATGGCATCAGAATCGTGTCCAGGAAATTAGCTAGCTCCAACTTTGCTTGGCAAAGACAGGCTGATAGTTTAACTAATAAATGTTAATCACATTGGATACTACGGTGATGTTTCAACAAACAGTTGCGCTCAACACATCTGTAACCGTTGCGAAAAAGCTTCACTTTAATTTATAAATTTCTGTATTCGCCATACTTGAAAATAATTTGATGGGACTGCGCTATCATCAGATTCAGCTGGTGTTCGCGAAGGTTGTGGTATGATTAACTTTAGAGCTATACAAAATAAGAGAGAAGACAGAACTAACAATTATTTTCATTTGCATTAGTTGTACATACATTATTAAAGCCAATGTTTGCGTAATATATATATATATATATATATATATATATATATATATATATATATATATATATATATATATATATATATATATATATATATATATATATATATATATATATATATATATATTGCTGTAATATTGGATAATTAAAAATAAAAATTATTTTTAAAAAAATTTATAATATATTTTAAAACTGTGAATAATTGCCGTTCGATCGTAGATAATTACTTTATAATTAAATTGACTTTTTAAAAATGACTGTGAACTTTGGAAATGCTTTTCAACTTCCCTCTTTTATAAATTCTAATATGATTTGAAAATACCTTTTAATAGATTTAATAATGCAATGGTTATATAAAATTAATGTTACGTTAGTTCTTGACTAATTCAAGTTTACGTAAGAGAGTTGGGCGCCAGTTAAATAACTTAACATAACAGAATTATAATATAATAAAGACTCATCTCAGGGTGAATGTGGATTCTTGTGGTATTAAAAAAAATATACAAATTGAAATTTAAAAACACTTTTAAAATTGAAATCTTAATTAATTTTTAACTATTACTAAATTGTTCAAATCACTTTACTACACTTTTACAATCGATAGTCTTTTCTTCAGCAAATGCCAATACAAAAAAAAAGGAAATAACTTCCTACCTTTTTATAATACTTCTTTTTTTCTTTTAGTATAGATGTCCTCTTTCCCAAACCATTGGCAGTGTAGATCACTTTATGTTGACCCAGGGTTGGCTTCCAATTCAGGGTTGACTTTCTTCCTTTTTGCATGGATTTTCCATATAATATCATCCACACACTTGATTTTGGAACTCAATTTGTTTATTAACTGCGGGTACAATTTCCCTTTTTCGTAGAATGCTTATAGTTGTTTTTTGTGTTTAATTAAATAAAACACCCGTTTATGGTTTTAACGTAGATTTATTATCTTGCTTAACTTTAGCAAGTAATTTATGCCGTATTCAAATCACCAACTAACTTAACTTGTCTATATTAAGACTAAACTATTTACAATTTTATAATATTATCAACCACGACTTGACTCTGTCGCTTTATATTGGTAAGTCTTATTTTATCTTACACGACTTTACTCCGTCGCTTTCTATCAGTAAGTGTCTATACTCTTTCGTCGTTTAACAGTAAGTGTCCATTTACATTTTTATTATTGTCTTTAACACGACTTTACTGCGTCGCTTTATGTCAGGAAGTGTCTATACTCTTTCGTCGTTTAACAGTAAGTGTCTAATTACATTAATACTATATTTCTTACACGACTTTACTGCGTCGCTTTATGTCAGGAAGTGTCTAAAATTATTATTTTCTAAGCTTATATACTATTGACTATTTACATAATTATGTTACACAATTTGACGTCACCTTACGAACTAATACAAACTGTACACTCATATGATACATAATAGCAGATTAATATTCTTATAAAAGTGACACATCTATTACACATTAATTACACAATACTTTTACGCAATAATAACGATCTATTTACATTAACTAAACCTTAAAGAATCACATAACCCGTCGATATACACATTTGAAATTATACATAATTGAATTACATCACAACAATAACTTGCGCACAACTGGATGTTACGTATACTTAAATAATCGGTGAGTAAGCTGTTTGATAATAAATAGAAACCTGTATTATTTAACCTTATTAAAAAGTATACACATTGATTTCAAAATCAATGACACTCCATTAAATAACTTAAATTTATTTTTAACAGGAAAAGTTGATAAAAATATTTCAAAAGTGTTAGTATTTAACAAAAATTTTAGATTTTCACAAAATTTTCAAAATTTTTCAAAATTTTGAAACTACCATCCACAGCAATATATATATTACTGTGGATGGTAGTTTCAAAATTTTGGAAAATTTTGAAAATTTTGTGAAAAGCTAAAATCTTTGTTAAATACTAACACTTTTGAAATATTTTTCAGTTAAAAATAATTTTAAGTTATTTAATGGTGTGTCATTGATTACACAACCAATGTGTACTTTTTAATAAGGTTAAATAATACATGTTTCTTTATTTATTATCAAATAGCTTACTCACCGATTACTTAAGTGTACGTAACATCCAGTTGTTCGCAAGTTTTTGTTATGATGTAATTCAATTATGTATAATTTCAAATGTATATATCGACGGGTTATGTGATTCTTTAAGGTTTTTGTTAATGTAAATAGATCGTTATTATCGCGTAAAAGTATTGTGTAATTAATGTGTAATAGATGTGTCACTTTTATAAGAATATTAATCTGCTATTATGTATTATATGAGTGTACAGTTTGTATTAGTTCGTAAGGTGACGTCAGATTGTGTAATATAATTATGTAAATAGTCAATTGTATATAAGCTTAGAAAATAATAATTTTAGCCACTTCCTGACATAAAGCGACGCAGTAAAGTCGTGTAAGAGAATATAGTAAATATGTAAATAGACACTTACCAATATAAAGCGACAGAGTAAAGTCGTGTAAGATAAAAATAATATTATAAAATTGTAAATAGTTTAGTCTTAATATAGACAAGTTAAGTTAGTTGGTGATTTGAATACGGCGAAAGTGTAAAAAGTATAAATTGTAAAAGTGTATATGATTATAAAGAACCACCTTTAAGATAAATTACTTGCTAAAGTTAAGCAAGATAATAAATCTACGTTAAAACCATAAACGGGTGTTTTATTTAATTAAACACAAAAACAACTATAAGTATTCTACGAAAAAGGGAAATTGTACCCGCAATTAATAAACAAAAGTGAGTTACCAAAATCAAGTTGGATGAAATTATATGGGAAATCCATGCAAAAGGAAGAAAGTCAACCGGAATTGGAAACCAGCCCTGGGTTAACATAAAGTGATCTACTCTGCCAATGGTTTGAGAAAGAGGACATCTATAGTAAAAGGAAAGAATAAATATTATAAAAAGGTAGGAAGTTATTTCCTTTTTGTATTGGCATTTGCTGAAGAAAAGACTATCGTTTGTAAAAGTGTAGTAAAGTGATTTTGAACAATATAGTAATAGTTAAAAATTAATTAAGATTTCAATTTTAAAAGTGTTTTTAAATTTCAAGTTGTATATATTTTTTTAATACCACAAGAATCCACATTCACCCTGAGATGAGTCTTTATTAAATATTTAATTCTGTTATTTTAAGTTATTTAACTGGCGCCCAACTCTCTTACGTAAACTTGAGTTAGTCAAGAACTAACGTAACATTAATTTTATATAACCATTGCAATATTAAATCTATTAAAAGGTATTTTCAAATCATATTAGAATTTATAAAAGAGGGAAGTTGAAAAGCATATCCAAAGTTCAGTCATTTTAAAAATCAATTTATTATAAAGTAATTATCTACGATCAAACGGCAATTATTCACAGTTTCAAAATATATAATAAAATTTTTAAAAATAATTTATTATTTTAATTAACCAATATCACTGCATTTATATATATATATATATATATATATATATATATATATATATATATATATATATATATATATATATATATATATATATATATATATATATATATATATATATATATATATATATATATATATAAAACAATTATTTTCATTTGCATTAAACATGTATTTACTTGTACATACATTATTAAAGCAAATGTTTGCGTAATATATATATATATATATATATATATATATATATATATATATATATATATATATATATATATATATATATATATATATATATTTTTATATATATACATATATATTCAAGTTTGTTCATTATGCCATTGCAATTAATTATCCCATTAATTTCTACAAATTAATGGGAATTCCTCTAGTTCAATTACTGCTTATAAAAACATTATCGCGCTAAATTTATAATTTTATGCAATGACCGACTATCTGAATGTTTCCGAAAGTGAATATTTTTCGAGCATCTAGGATCTACACCTTGAGATTTGAACGGGAAACAATCAATGTCAGTAATTTGTTCAAAGACGACATTGACATAATCATGAATTTTCTTCCGTGGGTAATTTTGTTGACTGTCTTCAACTCAATCTATACATCCATTTGTCACGTCCCGTTGTTCCCAGCCTCGCAATCTCTCATATGATTGCAAACTATGCAGATAAATAGATGCAGATGAAGGCGCAGAATCAGCAGATTGTTATATTTAACAAAATAGCATATTTGTTAGATTACACAAACGTTGTACACGGTTTTGTTACTTACTCGTTGGCTGATACATTTGCAGGTATTTACATGAGAAATTTATAATTCTAAAATGGACATCTAAACGAATTACAGCTGGAGTTTTCATGGTTTTTCAACAAGTGACAGTGAGGGGGTGTGGTTAATCTCAAATCGTTTAATAGCTAGTCTTTAAAAGATTTGTTATATATGTTAAAAAAGTGGAGTTTGAGAATGAAAACACTGGCATCATGAGAACTCATAATTGAATTTAAGCAAGAGTAACATTTCTGGGGATAGTGCAATATAATTTAATTGTGACTTATTGTTCTGAAGCATTTCACGAGTGCTCTTGAACCCTTGCTATTCTGCAAGGGTG
This sequence comes from Agrypnus murinus, assembly GCA_929113105.1. Lineage (NCBI taxonomy): Eukaryota > Metazoa > Arthropoda > Insecta > Coleoptera > Elateridae > Agrypnus > Agrypnus murinus. The sequence continues at coordinate 30,766,300 of OV816023.1, read as the reverse complement.
AAAATATGGAAACGCTCACGCGTACACAAAGCAAAGCAATAATCCGTTTTGATGAATCCCTTTCTCCATATTTAGATCGTTAAGTCAAGTAGAAGACACCACATCCGAATCGGTCCATAAATACGTAAATAATGAGATACAGAGAAAACTAATCCCGCCACAATATACAGGGTGAGGATTTTAAAGTGTTAGCCGGCAATATCTCAAAAACGACTTGGATTATCTAGAATGCAATTCGGGGCAAGTGATTGGTAGGAATGGGGACACCTTTTGAAGTAGCTTCTAAGTTCTACCCCATCCCAATTTTAATAGGTGGGTGGGGGTAAAATTGGAATTATAAATGACATGATACAACTTCCTTTTTGAAATTCGAATCTACGTAAAAAGCTACGTATTATTATACATATGATATGTATAGGTAACTATAGGTAACTGATAGGTAACTGTCCTAGATTTTATTTTATGTAAATTTTGTTTAATTAAGTAATAATAATCAAATCAGAAGAATAAGCTGCATTACCCATCTCAGTTCTCCTTAGTTACTAGACTTAATGCACCATCTTTGCCGAATAATGTCGAAGTCTAACTATGAATTTGACGTGTGGTGTGGTTAAATAGTAACGTCGATTATATTTTATAGTGACACACTTGGCCCGCTCTTTATGTTTCTTCGTCGCCTCTTATGCTCTTAATCTGGAAATTCACATGTTGTTAATTTTGTGAGACTATAGAAAAAACTACAGGCAAGCTGCACGACTATGGACTTAAATATTCTCTGATAATCCAAAGCGACTGGAAATGAGAGGTCGCACCACCGGCAACCTCAAATCAAAACCGAGTGTTCGGAGTCGCACCAAGACGAACGAAGACATGGCCGTTGGAGTTTTAGGAGCAGTAAATGCTAATCCACGCATGAGTTCCAGCCGGCAAAAATCAGTTTTGACCATATTGTATTTGTACAATTTTCACCCCCTTGCCACATAATACTTCATCAACAAGTTTCTAATGAAAGTAATTTTTTCTGATAAAGTGACTTTTCATAATTGCGGCCAGGTAGAGTTTTAAATTATCCTTAATCAGTGGTAATTTATTTCCATTTTCTGGTGGTTTTTTGTTGAAGGCACACAAACATAATATGCATTACTACGTAACAAAAAACCTGACTGGATGAGAACTGTAGCGAATCAATTAATACTTGATGTGGTATAATCGGGGATAGAGTTATTGGTCCGCATTTTGTTGAAGGATTTTTGAATGGAGTAGTGTAAGAAACGAGTTGCCCCAATACTAAACATATTTAAATCCTGACATGTGGTTCCAGCAGGATGGGACACCACCTTATTATGCAAGACAAGCCCGTAATTATTTAAGTGAGGTGTTTGAGAACAGGTGCATTGGTCGGGCTGGTTCGATAAACTGGCCTCCTCGATCTTCCGATTTGACCCCCCCCCCTTGACTGTACCCACTACAGCAGAAAATATGAAAAATCGTATCCGACATGCTTGCCAACTAGTGACGCTTGAAACGTTACACCGAGTGCAGATTCATTTAGGAAAAGAGTGGAAAAGTGTGTAGCATTTAAGGGGGGCATTTAGAATACCTTCTGAAGCAATGATAGACGTTAAATACATTCATTCATATACATTTTATGCATACATTAAGTCATATAAATAAGTTGCGTAAACCCTCACCTAATTTCAAGATTATGCAATTAAGTTGGCCGCCAAATATAATTTCTCAAGAACAATTTAAAGAGTAAAATTATTCATGAAATCTTATCTCTGGGTGATAATGGATTTTCAAGGTAGTTAAATGATAAAGATAAATTGAAAATTAACTGATTATATTAATTTAAATCAAACCCAACTTGCCAAATTTCTATATAGTTAATTAATTTTCACTTCATAATGTTCAAGCATCTTTTCTATCAGATTTCAAATAATATAGAAAAAAACACTTTCCTGCCTTTTCTTAATAGAACCAGTCCACTACAGAAGACACTAAGGAGTGTGTACAGTACCAACAACAATGACTCCATTTTTACATTTTTAACAGAGCACTGCTCTTTTCAGCGATATGTACAAGAGTGACACCTGAGTTTGAATGCGCATAGCAAAAAACTAACGGCTCAAATTAATTTAATTTTTGAATTTTCGCGAATTGTGTTACAAAAAGTCGGGTTTTTATGAGTTTTGACGTCTTTAATAATTAATATTTCAATAACTACTCGATATAATTAAATGCAATTTTATATACAAATAGTTAATAGTGTTTTATGTATGTGGAAATCTTGTAATTTGATATCTGTATTCTTTCTTAAGTTATTCTATAAAATAGAGGGTAATGCATTCTGGTGTTCTGGTGCCTTAATCAAAATTTCTTTTTACAAAAGAAAGTATTTTTTAATAAAACAACAAATACGTCAAGAAATTCAGAAAATATTCACCAATTAATTAATAAATAATCCTTTAAAGAATTATTTATTAATATCATTTAATTATATTTATTATTATTTAAAGAATAATTCTTTAAAGAATTATTTATTTATGAATTCGTGAATATTTTCAAAATCTTTTAACATATTTGTTGTTTTATTAAAAAAATGCTATATTTTGTACAAAATATTTTATTTAAGGCACCAGAACACCAGAATGCATAACCTTCTCCTTCATAGAATAACTTGAGAAATAATACAGATTTCAAATTACAAAGTTTCCATTTATATATAACACTATTAGCTACTTGCATATAACATTACATTTAATTATATCAAGTATAATTAAAAATATTGATATAGTAATTATTAAAGAGACGGTTTACGTCGAAACTCCCCAAAAACGGACTTTTTGTAACACAGTTCGCGAAAATTCAAAAACCTTAAATTAGATAATTTTACAAATTTACTATTTTATTCAACAGTTTATCTAACAGTTTTCGTTTGAATTAATTTGAACTTAACTAACTAACGTTTTTTGCTATGCGCATTCAAATTCAGGGATCAGAACTTTTGCATTCCATAGTAAATATATTATTACATTTTTGTAATAGGACTGCTCTCTTTTACAATATTTAACAAAACGACATCTTTAATGGTACGAACCAGAATAAGTTAAAATTAGTGTTCCCTCAGCTTATATACAAGTATTTACATAATAACTTAATACATAAAATTTACATAATCACTTTACTAAATCCTAAATCAAATAAAAATACTATCTTATTTACAAAATAAAATCTTGATTATAAAATATAGTTTCGTACTAGATGAAACATATCTGTTACATATACAATTATTCATAAATTTATGTAATAATAACGATTTCTAAAACTTTATAAATTAGTTAATCAAAATATCACACTTACACCTAAGATAACTATTACATCGGTTCAAAGTTATTTTATTAATGAGAACCTTCAGAATTCTTTCTAAATTAATCACAACAGATAATAGAATTTAATACTACTAGTTGCTTATTGTTCTGTTGAAAATGCACTTTTAAAAAGTTATGAATACCTGTTTGTTCAATCAGACTAACTCTATTTTAAACTTCATTTCACATTTATAAACTTACTAACAGAAGTTTCGCAAGCACGCCAAGCTCAACTTTCAAATCAGAAATTCTATTTTCCTTAAAAATGATTTCCATAAATAGAAAATTTCTTGGCTAAAACTACCCTTTTATGAATTTACATTCCTTATTATTCACATCTACTGAGAAACAAACATTTAATTTCATAGACGAATGATCTTTGCGTTTTATAAAGTTGCGTGTAACAATATTTCGAGAAAGTCTATGTTCGTAAATGAAGTATTGAAAAGTAAAAAAAAAATCTAAATTAATTTTACAGGCGTGTTTGAACTAAAATTAATAATTCAATTTAAATATGTCAATGGTAATTTCCGTTTCACCCGCTGCGACAAAAACCAATAGATTACAAAATAGGGGAATTTTATTTTGCATATATTATAATTCATGGCGCAAAATGCATACAAATAGGTATCAAAATTTAAAATTAGTTTTGTGGCGAGGCAAACAGTTTAAAACTGTTAATGCGTTAATTCATTGTTTCCAAAGCTGGCTAATTCAAATGAGTGGCTTATAATGCGTTAGGGATTATACATGTTTTGATTTAACAATGCAATAAAATTACCAGTAATTTGCAACGCGTGGTAACTATATATATTGCTCAAAAAATAACACTATTAATCTGTTGTATAAACAATTTCATTTATTTGAACTGGGCGTATTTAGTACTGCATGGGCCCATATTAGTTTTAGCCTGGAATATCAATAATTTATTGTTTGGGGTTTTCCATGCATCCCGGGAAATACAAACAGACCATTACGGGAATGAATTTTAATGTTTTGGGCAGATATTTTATCGACTGATACAAATTTGAGCCAATGATTAATTTGCGGTGTAATAAATGAATTTTTGGATGTTGTTCCAATAGAAGCATCTTTTGGACCTGCGATGTCTATGTAAATAAGAAATGATTTTGTAAGCTGTAGCTATTTAATGTCACAATTAATTACTAAATATCTAAATTTATAATGTTAACGATTGTTCTGACTTTGAATTGAGTATATCTTTTTGAAAACATTTTTTGTTGATTTACCAACCATTGCAGACTGAGTTTCTCGATGCTTTTAATTATTGCAATTTATTATTCTGACTCAACTAAATAAAGCACTACTGTTGCATGGTACTATATCAACGTACATATATCTCGTAGTACTACATATTAGTAACATTGCATTTAATATTTTTTATTATTAAATGTTTTTCTTTTTTTACATTGTAACTCGATTTATAGATTCTATTTGCAGTTTCAGACCAATAGATACTCTCAGTCTATAATCGATGTTTAATTTGAGTATTGAACTTTTAGATTGAGCAGGGAATGTGTTTTGTTAATGACAACTGTTAAACGCTTTACTTATGTTTTGGACTCACGAACATAGTCTACCTGAGCTGCCCATACGCCTTCTATATAGTTTCCGTTTCATCTTTTGAGAATTCCCACGAATTTTGTATTCAACTATTTACTTGTTTCATTTATTGTAACTATCTTTTCATTATTTTGTACGCCCAATAAAGTAATTTAATACTTTTATCTTTCATTTAGGTTTCCGATTAATCGCGTATACTTATCTGGTCTCACGCGCATGTAATGCCTTGGCTTCTATCTTCAGAGTGGGAATTGGGCGACAAACGCAAGCGAAATACTTACTATCACACCATTGCTTTCGTTATTTTATATAATAAAACTGCGACATGGTGTCTTTATTTACATATGTATGTACTCCCTATTTTTTGTACAAATTACCTTTTTAGATCATAGGTTGGATGGACAGCACAGGGTAGCAGAACTCTGACAGCTTATCTGGTATACCTACTCTGTATAGTAGGTCTGCCACTATGTGGTTTTCACTATTATACTTCACCCAAACAAGCAAGAAACGAGTCATCTTCGTAATCACGCCGGAATAAAGAAATACGACCCGAGGTGAGATAAGACAAGAGTGCAAATTTCACGTTGCTAAGAATTCAGTGACGTACGCTAGAACCAACACATTTTCATTGCTTCATTCATATTTATTTTTTGTTATTACAAAAGGGGTTTGTTCCGCTTATGAATCTTTCTAGCTCATTTATTGTTTATTTTATCATTTAGATTACAGCGTGACCTTCGTGTAATTCAAGATGCATTTTACATTTTCGCCCACGTGTTTGTGATGACTCATTTATTGCTTGTTTGGTTGAAGTATAGATAAAGTTATTTTTTAAAGCAGTCTCTAAATTTTATACGGGTGTTATGGTTAGAATGCGATTAGGGTGGTGAGAATTAATAGGGACGGGGATTGTGATAAGTTCAACTGACTCAATGTATAACAGATTTATCTTATAAGTTTTTAAACATAGCTGTATAAGTTGGAAACATTCTCCTTATTATGTCAATTATATCACGTTTTGTGAAAATACCACAATTCTTTAATCGATCAAGCAAAGTTCAGATGTTAAGGGCTGTAAGAACTAACTTAAGATATAAATAACTTTTAAACTAAAATAAAAATTTGATAACTGTCTACAATGTATCATTTCAATAGAACCATAACTGCAAAAATTGAATATAAATTTGCAAACAGTTTTTTAGGAGACGTTTGGGCAACCATTAATTATATTTTTGATTTATTAACTCAAATGTGGTAATTAACTCAAATTAAGTATCATTGACGAGAAAGATCTAGACGACGCTTTCGAAGTAGTTAGGCTTATTTATCACCACGTTTGTGGATTTCCAATATTCGACTATTATATGGCACAGCTACCTACTCTTTAATTTTGCTTAATCTACTCAAGAAGGAAACATGGTTTTACTGAGGCTGCAGGAGCTGCTTTCAACAAAATTTAAAGTTGTGCAAAGTTCCCATAGAATATCATAAAAATGCCTAGGCCATAAAATAATAAAGAGGAAATAAACAACTTTGTGAAAGTTGCTGGATCACGTAACCTTTGAATCAATATTTGTTATATTCTTGAAAGAAAAGTGGTTTTGGCTCTATTTGTTCCAGTCTTGGGGTCCATCTCTCTTTTCGATCAGAAAACACCCACTTTTTTGCTTAGTAGTACAAATAACTATTTGTGTGTCCATTTAATCAAAATATCTTGTAACGTGTTTAAATTCTAGATTCAATTTTAATGCAATTTTAAAACGCATTTATAGTCAATAATCTTAGTACGGCCCTGTACATTTTCGTACAGGGTCAAGTATATTTTCGTTGGTTTAAAAATTACAGATGTTATATTAAATCAAATGGTATTTTCGTTAATATCAAAGGTCATCCCAAAGCGTTCTTACGCCAATGAATTGTTTTTGTAGGGGAAATACGAAATAAAAATGATTTCTTGGCGAAACAATGTCTAAAAATGCAGTTAAAATCAAATTTATGTGTCTTCTTAGGGATGAATAGAGTCATCGAAAGATACATACAAAGAAATAGTCTGAAATATTCTGTAAATATCCGGTCCGGTAAACTTGCTACGAAGCAAGTTTTTTGACCCTGTAAATGCCCGTGGAAGGTTCTAGAAAATTCTTCTATTGGTTCAATGTGTGTCAGCCTAATTTTTGATAGGGTGGTTATTTTTCCATTTCTTAAAAATATTAACGCAAAGTTAGTTTTGCATAAAAATTTCAGTCAGTCTAATACAGTAAGTCTGGTAGAATTTACACCGAGAGAAGTGACAAAAGTCACGTAGTGTGCTTCGGCCTACGTTATGGGGCGGCTATCTCCAAATTTTCCGCCAAATGCAATGAGTTAGCTTTCGCTTAAGTTTGTTTTGCAGTTAATCTTCTTTCTTCTCGTCTACCTTAAAAATATAAGCAAATTGCTTTATATTACATTTAATCTGAAGTACAGTACGGAAATCTAAAAGCTTAAAAGTAAAGTTTAATGTTTCGTTTTACTAACAACAAAAATTAATCTAGTGTGCCGTAGTTTATGATGTATGAAATGAATAGTTATTTGAATCTTAAAAATAAAGAAATTATATTTTTGTTCCGTATCGTATCGCAAATATTGGAAATTGCATAAATTTGTGCCGGATTAAAAATATTAATGAAATGATAATGCAACCTTTTGAGAAATACAGTTGTGTCAAAGTGGTAACATTTTAAAGGCTGCACGTTTGTTTTGAAATTACATGATTTAATTCTTTATTAAGGAAAGGATATTTCAAACTTAAGTACACATAACTATCATGAACTTTAGGTAATAAACTATTTTTATAACTTCAGCATCCACAACAATAGTTCACAGTTCTTCATCTACAACTTGTGAGGTACTTTGTACCTAGTGTTAAGTGAATTTAAAGGCATTATTGTGCAAGTAATTTTAAGATGTGTAATTTAAAGGATTATAAAATTCTACCGCTTTATTAAGAATTAACGGATAAACTGTATAATTGTAATAATGTTGGACCGTTAGTTATTGAATTCAATCAATATAATCAGAATTATTTTTTGCTTGAGAATTTTGAGAATATCCTAATGACTTGCAAGCAAATGGCGCCGACATCCTTATTATTTCTACAAACCTTATTTTTCTTTACAATCTATAAGCTATAGAAATCAATACCTACGCCTGAATGACAATTTGTCATTGAGAGATCTTTAGTTTGTGCATTAAAGTACAGTAAGTATCGTTTTTAGTGTGCAGTAAGCAATTGCAGTAAGTACTTAGTATTTTGAATTTTATTGATGTTACAGTGACATCCATCGTGCGACGTTTGTTTTGGTTATAGTTATTCAGTTACAGTAAGTAAACGTGTTAGTTACATTGTTGCCTGATCGTGGGGTTTTTGTTTTTAGAGTAATTTAGGTAGTTACAATCTCTAAAGATTGGAGATTTCCAATCGCGAATATATATATATATATATATATATATATATATATATATATATATATATCCAGCAGGTAACTAGGTTCTTGTAAAGCTATTCAATATCCAAGAGAAACATTTAAAAACTTGCACACAATAAACTAGAGTTAATTAACCTGAAAACCAATTTGTTCAAGTAAGATAGGTACATAAAAACATTTTTATTTATTCGTTTTCTTGAAACTTAGATAGAACATGAACAAAACAAGTTATTTATTTCTTTGGTTCTTATTGATGGTTAACCTTTTGAAATGAATATGAATTGGAGTTTACCCTTCTGATAAAAATATTTGCGTTTAAAGGCTAAATTAAACGTTCAGGAATATAACTTTGAAAATAGAATGAGTAGTCCCCATTAGGGATAGCAAAAAAAAGTTCATTTATAGATATGATATAAAATGTGATATCGAATCAAATATAGAAGTATCAAATATTGGATGTATCGATTACATACAATTTCATTTCAAAACTTCCCACCTCAAATATCTCTTAAACTATACAAAATACCAATTTCGACAAAAACATGTCGATTGATTTTTGAAGAGGGCATTTAATTGTAGTATCGTCCCTGTTCTTTAACAATTAGCTGGTGCGGATCCATAACTTAAATAGTAATTAAATCTGAGTTCAGCTGACTTTTATATTCCCCGAGAAAATATTTTAATGTTTGAATTGACATTTAATTTTAATCAAGACGAAATATTTTGGTATTAGACGGGCGGTATCAGATTTATTTTACAAAAAATGAATACCTCAATGTTAAGCACATTACAAGATATAAGATGTTAAAGCTGTTCGGCGCATGGGAATTACGCTATTGCCTTACAGATCCATGTTCCAGTTTCCTAGCCAGCCAAAATTGTATACCTCACCGAAAATATCAGGGATAACTGGGATTTTCGCTTATCATTGGAAGGGTTTCTTATTTCATCTTATTATTAGTTAGGATTCTTTGCAACTAAAAGATATTCTCTGTAAAGTACGAGCTCATATAATACAATATATTGTTTTTATTATAATATTTGGTCATTTTATATCAGCAATTAACGATACTATAGTTATTTAGAGGTAGTTATTTGCTTGCTATTCGATTCGATATTATCTGTTTCATATAGGTATTATAGTATTTTGTGTCTCAAGGGCAGAAAGTTAGCATTTGAAGTTAGCAGTTGTATGAAGTCCGAGCGAAGCGAGGGGCATAGGCAGCAAACAACTAAGGGCTTCAAATTCTTTTTTGTCCGAGTCACATACAAAGGTTTTTCGCTTACCTGCTATTATACTTTAAAATGGAACTCCAAATTCTAAACAGCAACCCAATTTACCTTAAATTAAAATAAACTTATGTTAGAAGAATGTGAAGGTGTGAATGAAAAGACCATAAATATAACATGCGTAGTCCTTCGCTGTTTTAGCGATACTGTCCAGCCTACACCTCTGGCTGGATCACGTGATTATGCGCAGTAACGCAAGACGCGTGTGGTCGAGTTCAAGTTATTTAAAATAGGGGTGCTCGATTCGTATGTCATGTGCGTGGTTTTTGCTGTTGCAATTTTAAGCGATAATAATAAAATAATTCTATACCACCTATTTATTAACAAAATATTACACAAGATTAAAGTAGCAAGAAGACTAAATAATAGCTAATAATAATAAACTTTTAATTATTGAAAAAATTCATCACGTCTATTTCTACTTAGTAGCAGTGTAGAGGTTATGTATTTGACATAAAATGGCAGCAAGAACTTTGATATAAGAGGGCAGAAAAGAAGCCTTAAATAATCTCAAAACAGGACATTTAGAAAGCACTTTCTGATCAGGTAGGCGACAAAATATTTTGAGGACACCATTCTAGATCGAAATGTAAATTTCGTTTTATATTAAAAAAAGCGCATGTAAACAGTCTGCAGTTCAATTAACTGTTGAGTTTTAAAAGTTCAGGAGGTTAAAAGTTAAAGTAATAAACACAATTTTCACGCAGAATTTTGCGTACTTCTACGTAACCGTAAAACATATTTATCAAGCAAGATAAACAAGAAATATTGCAGACAGTTCAAATTTAATTTTAAAAATATAGCCGAACCTCGATAACGTAATCATAATTCTCGCTTTGAGTTCTATCATTTTTTAAAAGCTTCCTATTAGACTGGGAGTGGAATTAAACTTTTAGAATTATTATTTTACTTCTACTCTAGAAACTTTAACTGTACGTTTTCGAACTTGAAACTACACATCTTTAGTAGATACGAAATAGAAAACCATTAAGTGCACACTAGAAACAATAAAGTTTGCGTTTCTAGAATACTGGAATTGAGTTCGAGGTAACCGAGAAGTTTAAAGCACCAACCAGAGAAAACTTATATCGTTTTAAAAGCTTGTGCAGTCTTTCAAAACGCTCATCTTTTTGTATAATTAAGACATTTAATTTGCATTTTAATAGGCAAATAATTTTTTTAAACACGTCTCGAGGGGTTAAAATCATTATGAAAGATAAATTTATATTTCGTTGTCGCAGAAATAAATGCTTTGGAAATTCATTATTTCATGCATTCGAAATGGTATTTTGATTAAATTTAAGAAAGTTAAACGTAAATACCGAGGAGTTTGCGCTAAAGGTGTCTCAGTGGAGTTTTCTTATTTCCCTATTGGCAAAATCTAACCTTGATAATAATAATTTCTCTTTACAACTTTTAATATTGTTCCAACAAAATTTAAATAATCAATAAAGCGGGTGGTTGTTCTTTTATTAGCTAGAACTTTTAAAAGTCAAATGAGGTTAGTTTTTGTTTAATTAAAAAGGTAACTGCATTTTATGTTGAGGATATTTGTGTAATATTGACAGAGTAAGACTCTGTTGCAAGACATCACCGAATAATACATAGAACAAGTCGAATATAAATAAACGGTCCCTTCCTGTGTACTGTAGGGTAATCAACAATTAATCGCAAGAAATTACGTATCGATAACTCTCCCTTAAAGTCTTTTGCAATTTTGAAAAAATAGAAAATTGAAAAAAAAAACTATTTTAAACATCTTAAATATTTATAATGTCAAAACCGCCATAAAGATATTTCTTTGCATTGTTATGTCAGTTTTGAGAATGATTAGATTTCCTGAAATGCCAATGAGAAGTCAAAAATTTGGTAAGATTTCTGAAATTTTCCCGTATCTCATCCCCTGGCCAACTTTTAAATGTAAATGGCATCACCCATTGTGACACCTCATTTTAAAGGCAATAAAAAAGGGAATCTTTTTCCCTACATTCTGGATATTTAATCCTATTCAGAGATTTTTAGAACGTATTTTCTACATTATTGAAGATAACCTTTTGAAGAGTTCGACTTACTTGGTAATCGCTATAAATATGAGAATAAATTATATTTTAATGAACGGGATTAACCCCTATACGCCACCGTCAAACATTCGAGACTGTATGACGCATCGATCGCTAAACAAAACCCCTATATGGGCGGGGAATTTGCGACAAGGTTTCCGGCTCATCTACAATATTCGGAGCGTGAACGTATGGATGGATATATACCGCGGCCGCGTAGAAGAAGGGAGTGAGTCATTAGTGAACCATTGAATTGAAGGCGCGCATCGTGTAATTAGTACGAGATAAATGTTATAAATAAATGTTGTATTGTAAATAAATAGTGTGTAAATATCTAGTTTAAGTTCGTTAACAGTTTATAATTATAGTGTTTGTAATTAGTGTATGTAAATAATATTTCTTTTGTTAATAGGCAATTAAACAGCATTTTTAGTATTATTTAAAAAGAACGTCCAATATCTATAGATAATTTATTGTTGATATCTTAAAATCTTAAAATATTAATCTACACATAACTCTTAAAAGTTAATGCATCTTCAGGTACAATAACCAAAAGTAAGTTCTGACATAAACATCAATCCATTAATTTACAAAAAATATATAAAATTCAGAGATAAATTTAACTATATAAATATACAGGGTGTCATGAGTTAGAACGCATTAGTTTTAAGGGTTGATAGAAGACATCAAAAGGAACAAAAAAATCTTAATAAACTTTTTTCAATGTTATTAAACTTTTGAGTAATTTAGAACAAACCATTGCCATATCTGGCAACCTTGCTTAAGTATAATCGCAGCTGGGTCTTGACCTTGTTTTAGGAAATCAAACAAACAAACTGATGATGCCAGCCGTTGTTTAAAAATAATAAACGCCCGAAGCAGATTAGTCGGGTGACTAATTCTAAGAAAATTGTAATCGGCACTGATCTTCCGTAAACAAAATTTGTACGTTGCACGTTAAAATCACGCTGATTCATAACAAACTAACTGTAAAAATAAGACAATAATTGATCTACATTTTATATTTATTAATTTCCGGAATATTTTCAAGATTTCTTGACGTATTTGTTTGTTTAATAAAAAATACTATCTTATGTAAAAGAAACTTGATTAAGGCACCTAATTACCATAAAATTAAAGATTTTTTAATGTAGCCAAAACGAGGTGTCAACAAAATCCCTTAACCTAATTAGTAATTATCTAATTTAAATTAGATAAATCTTAATTTAAGAAATATTTTCAGTATTATCTCACTCTAATAATAAAAGGGTATTATTTAGACAGTTGCGATCAGGCATTGACCCAAATATTCTTCATTAAATCATTAAATTGCAAAGTTCTAAACAAAACCAGCACAAAACGTGCTTTATTTCAATGTCAACAAACTTCCACATCAGAATTTTGTGCGAATGTAGAGCAAATTCTATTACAAGCTTTACAGGGTTGTCACGTTTCTTAATTGAGTAAAATGAATTTGTAATTGTATAAAGAATTCAATTTTACGCGGAAATGACATACGATAGGATAAAACGTTGTTAAGGTTTGTTGTTGTGATAGATGAGATGCATCTGCCGACAAAGCCCCATAGTTAAAGTACTATTGTTAACGCGGCAAAATGATGTTAAAGTTTCCAACTTTCTTATTTTTTTTTCTGAAAAAGTAATACGTTCTAGAACAAAGTTATACCAGACTTTTCTGTTCCTTTTGGTGTCTTCTATCACCCCTTAAAATTAATGCATTCGAACTCATGACACCCTGTATGCCATTAAAGTCTGGGAAACTCTTCAAACACAAATCGCCAATAGCTTGAATAATAATATTAATAAGCCATTAACAACAAATCATTAAATAGATTCGACCTGATGCTTAACCGGAAATAAACTAAATGCCGTAAGGCTGGTATTTCAAAATTTTCAACTGCTGCGATACACAATCAATAAATGGGGAAATATAATTGGAATCAGGCAATTTATATTAGTTAAATCGGAGGAAGAATTCACACGAATTCATAATTAAATAATTCAATTATAAAAAAAAATAATAACAATATTCCGAGAATGATTAAAACGTCGAGTGATGCCTAGTTGAAATGAATAAAAAAGGCGTCAGCCACTTATTACTTTCAAATGCTAAATCAACAGGGTATCGCAAAAATAGCGGCTGTGACTATTCTCACGATGACACAACAAAAGCAACCAAAAACTCATGACAAATTATTGCAACTGTTTCTAGGCGTGATGAATATAAACAAATCAGCGATTTTAGAAAGTTACAGTAAGTCTTCAGTCACGAAACATTAAGGAAAATAAAGCGGGGCCGTAAATGCAGCGTCTGACGTTCGATACAACTATCAGTAACCCTTTTCAATTTCTAATATATAAGGAATACCCAAAATACGAAACACATTGGCGAGAATGGCATTACGCAAATGTCATCTTATATATTTCCTTTTGTTTCTTTAGCAGTCTCAGTTAAAGGTAAGTCATTCGATTTAAAATGTAGAAAAATGTAAAGTTAAAAAGGGCCTATCAACGTGATCTTCTTATAAATTAAAAATCTATTTTAATTTAAAAACCAAGAGAGAAGGATAATATTTATCTCCCCATACTCCAACTTCCATTGGAAGAATCTGTGATAAAATAAAAAAAAATCAATATCAATTCATCTTCGTGTGTGAGCTAGGGAGGAGCTTTATAGGTTTTTCGTAAATCTTTCTCCAATAAACTGGAAATTTGAAGGATAGATTGATAAAGGATAATATTGTGCTTTATTTTAGTACGTGACAAAAAAAATTAATCAAAAACTGATGACTGGCCTATTCTATTGTTAATGACTGCTTTCAATCAATCTGACAATTTTCACAATTCCCAATTTAGAAAGGCTTACATAGAAGGTAATCTCATAAAGTAATTAAAACCCGTTTTGAATAATACATTCTGATAACGGAAACTTGTAGCATTGGAATTGGGTTATTTGAGAATATAACATATGTTCAGTTATAATCAATATCCGTGCCTAAATGTTAATATATCATCCTCTCCATCAGCTGTGAATTCGATGTGAGATTACAGGCAGTTTGATACGTGCTAAATTGATCCCATGCCAGATGACGTTGGGTAAAAGTGTCAAAAAACTCATCTAAAAAAAGTTAATCGATCTAAAAGTTATCATTGGAATGAACACGTAATTAGTTTCTCATCAAGGTTTTCTTAAAATTAGAACTATAGAGCTTGTTTCTATCTAGGCTATATTAAGAATAAATAAATTTTATGTAAACGTATCATTTATTTCGATCTCCCTAAGTTTCTTGAATTAACTGAACAAAGATAAGTCGTAAGTCGTACTAAAGCTTTTCAAAGCATAATAAGCATTCACAATAAAGAAATATCTAGAATAGGCCCGACAACAGGAGAACAGTGATTACCCGGTCAGACGCAGAGAGGTAGGTTAGCAAAATTCGCACAAATGTTTAACTTATTAAAATGGCTCCAAATAAATTTTAATACTGAGAAATCTAAAGCCTTCGAATTATTACGTCTATTGTAAATTAATGCAGGATCAAGGGTAAAATATCAAAACGTCAACGATATTGTTCTAGAAGCCTTAGAAGAGGTACAGCTGCAAACCATTAGTCGGTTCACGAAACATTCATCATATACTCTAGAATTCACAGTAGAGTGACGGGCATAGTCACTGCTTGGCCAGCAAACTTATAAATAATTTGTTACAGGAAATGTATGGACAGGAACTGCTGAGGGCTATCAAGTTATCTCTACCTCCCTCTGCTTCCGATACTGAATTGTTGCTACTTTTCATTAACAATTAACCTGCGGGTTCGTTTAATAAAGAATATTATGAAAGGGGCTCTGCTACCTCGTTTTGCACGTCGGCACTTGCGGGGTGTGTCTTGAGCCATAGCTAGTTCTAGAGTTTAGACATTTTTAACACAGAATAGGTTTGTCCATTTGTCTTACTCGACCTGCAGTAAATAAAAAGATTAACGTTAAACCGACTCTTTGTCCACGTTTCTGCTCTAGTATAGTTTAGTTAATAATAATAATAATAATTGCTACAACCCATAACCTGGAATCCACACCCCAGAAGCTATAAACTTGTGCGGGAGGGAGGGGGCGGTTATTATTATTATCACTTAGGCCCCACGTGCGGCTGCAGCCGACTTGCAGATGGAACAGCGCAAATCCCACATTTGTGTGACAGCTAAGGAAAACTGCAGAAAACCTTAACCAGATCTGCCGGCACCGGGAGTCGATCTCGGGCCGCTTGGGTGAAAGTCCAGCACGCTAGACGCTAGAGAAATGTTCTTAGAACAAATTAGAACTAGTTCTAACTGCCCCAAGTAGAAACTAGAATGAGAGTAATAATACAATACTGACCCAGTTCTTTTATTTAGAAATTACAAAAAAAAATTACACCAAATTAAAAATTTCCTACAATCTCGTACAAGAGACTCCGTGATGTACGTAGGAGCTAAATTCATTGCAATACATTAAAAATGGATATCATTAAAATAATCACAGGAAGAAAGAACTGTGAAATGCAATCCTAAGCTCGAAGATAAATGAGAGACTCATAAACCACAACTGTATAAAGGTAAACTTTTTGATAACTTACCGTAATTAGACGGGTGTATTTTGAACTACATATTGAAACGTTGTTTTTATTAGTTGCAAATAAAAAGGTCGAAGATGTAATTAACTTTATATTAGGGTGGTCCTAATATGAGAGTACATTTTTTTGTAAATTTTCAATGGGGCACCCTGTCATTTTGATCTACGTTAAAAAAAGAATTACTGTAA
Organism: Agrypnus murinus; assembly: GCA_929113105.1. Lineage (NCBI taxonomy): Eukaryota > Metazoa > Arthropoda > Insecta > Coleoptera > Elateridae > Agrypnus > Agrypnus murinus. The sequence continues at coordinate 30,749,708 of OV816023.1, read as the reverse complement.
TTTTTCTAGATTTGTAAGTCAAGTTTTAGGGGTTGCTACCACGGCTGGAAGTTTTTGAATTTCAGGGAAAATTAGAATTGAACTAACTTTATTTATTAAACATTTCATTACAATCTAAAAGACTTTCGATTTCTTACACATTAAACAAACCTATGAAGCTAAAAAAGAATTATAGTTTGTTGTTTATACTTCCTTTTAAGGCATTAAAGTAGATTTTTTGATTCCGCACATTTGCTTCTAAATTGCTTTTCTTACAACAGGTATCGCTTTTGTTCTTCGTCATTTGCATGCAGTTTGTTGTACTCTTCCAATAGTGCTAGTCCACGTTCTGCTACATCATTTACAACTCTTAACGAACCAACTATTGCTTTATTTTTTATAGGGTTCGTCTTCTTTCCATTCTGTTACATCTTTTTGCTGAAAATCTGATGATACATTCAGGATTTTAAGAAAACCTCATTGTGTTAATTACTTAATCAATAATTCCCCAGGACTCTAGTGTTTCGTGAATAGCACCTAGCTATCGCTTCTCTTGTTCCTGATGGAAGGTTTGGTATTGAAAGTGATTGGTCAAAGCTTTTCTTTGAAACAATGATTGGTAGTCAATCAACAGTTTTACTACCAACAATGTCTTCTAAAAAATTTTTCGCCCCAATGAACAGTCAAAGGAAAATCAGCTGAGAACTCGTTTTTTTTAACTTGAGCTCAATTTTCTCTGCTTTTCATTCTCAAAAACCGAATAGCAGATTTGTTGACATTGTACTCATCTTCAGATGGATCACACCCTACGTTTTTAAGTCTTATTAAACAATAGCTGCTTTTCTATCATTTAATTTTGCTGCATCCAGACTTTCAGCAACATTATTGTCTAGAATATTCTTCTTGCCTCTTTTTTTGGGCGATGGATCACAAGATGAACTTTGCTCTTTTTCATTTGAAGAACAGCTATCACTTTCAGACGAGCTACTTTTATCTTCATATCCATCCGAAGGAATTGATAACTTTTCAAATAACAATCTTTTATTTTCTTCTTCGCGTTTTTTAATTTTTTCAAAACGAGCCCTTTTTGAATAGACTTTGCTTCCTTCTTCAAACAATTTTTATCTACATTTTCCATTTTACCAGGTCGTACCTTTTGTCTTTGATAAAGTAAAAAATCTTTATCTTCTTAGAGTTTGATCACATTAAGAGCATTAGCGTGAATAATTACAGACCTTGTAGAGCCATTCTCCCCTCTTCTTCTTTCTGTTGTAAGCTTTCTTAGCGTTTGGCTTTATTTTCCTTGTCCTTTTGTCATTCATTAAAAAGCCTTTCAATTTTATCTACAACGTGCTTTTTTAATCTAGTGGAAATCTTTTCTCTTTTCCCAAACAAGAAGCACATCACCAGTACTGCAGTGAGCGGAATCTCGAATATTTAGGTTTAATTAGCTTTTGTAATGGAAGAATAGCTGAAAAATGAGAACTTCTATTTTAGATGGCAACTTTGTTTGGCACAATGATGTAGACATTTGACCAACCCAAAAATGTGTGAATCCGTAGTATTAGTGTCACTAAACTATTTCATCATAATAATATTTAAATAACTTTTGATGACGCCTACTATAACTTAAGACTCAAACATGGCCAAAAACACTCAGACAAGTATAGTACACTCAATACAGTTGCTGACTACAAGCTGATCTGCATGACTCAGACTCAAGCTAGGAGTGTGAGAACAGGGGGAAATGGACTCTCCTACATTCAGTAGTTGTTACCGATTATTATTTATGTGTTTACCAGTTTGGTGCGAAGTTTATTCAAATTTTGGAAAATTTCTTGAGTTTTCAAAACTTTAAAGTTTGGTAGCGACTCCTAAACGTATTTTTAAAATCAGAAATTTTTATGGAAGGCTTTTTTTAGGCCATAAAACAAAATGGGAGGGTGCCCCATCAAAATCACAAAAGTTGATTTTTAAGAATCACCCTACTTTATATTCTGGTACAATTAAAAACCAAACGAAAAATAATTTAGCAACTTGCTAAATAAACCTACTTATCTTTTAAAATTGTTTTGCTCCCGCTTTAAAATACTGTTGTGAGTAAATCGTTCCCGCAGAACTGGTATGAGACTCTTTACATGGTAGGTCGATTTACTATTTTTATATTGCTATGAACGTAATTACTAAAAATAATAGGCAATGCAATACACAAATAAAATCTACACAAAATGAAGAACACAAAATTATATTTATTAAATTTTTAAATTAACAAAAACAAACAAAATCAAAAATTAAATTCTTTTGATAGATTCAAAGACTCCCATATTTTTTATTAACACATTATTAACAGAATTATAATGTTTTAACACAAAAAGTTAATCAAATAACTTAAAGAATCTTAAAAATAAAAAAAAATAATTATATTTATAATCTTTTTATAATTATATGTATTGAAATTTTCCAAATTTTTCTCTTCAAATGTTTAGGCTACAAGTCAAATGTTTTACTATTAATCAGAATTGCTATCTAACTAACTAATTAAAAGGTTAATTTAAAAACTCAGGATTTAATTTTATTTATATTGGTGCTCAAAAAAATTCCCACCTCTATATTTGAATTTCTTGACAATTCATTATAATATTTTTTCCATCTCTAATCCAAATCAGCTGGTTTAAATTAGGGCTGTAAACATCCGGATATTTTAAAAATCCGGTTAATCCGGATTTAACGAATCCGACATCTCAAGTTCGGATATCCGAATACTTCGGATTTGAAATCCGGATTTTAAATCCGGATTTGAAGTCCGGATTTGAAAACCGGATTTGAAGTCCGGATTTAAAAACCGGATTTGAACTTGGTATATACAATAACAGTTTTCATTTTTTAATTAAAATAGTTTGTCTCTAGTGAGATTAGTTACCATTTATGGTAACAATAAATAATTGACAAATAATCATTGCAATTGACTAAGCCAAAAATCAAAAGAAACATATAGTTGTTCCAATAAAATCTTAAAAAGCCTTATGTTGCATAAACGTTTTTAAAAATCAATTAGTTTATGTTAGTTTTATTATTAGTTTTATTATCAATTAGTTTTCCTTAGCTGTGACACAAATGTGGGATTTGCGCTGTTCCATCTGTAAGTCGGCTGCAGCCGCACATTGGGCCTACATAATAATAATAATCGCCCCCTCCCTCCCGCATAAGCTTATAGCTTCTGGGGCCTTGGTTTAGGCTATGGGTTGTAGTAGTTATTACTATTATTATCATGTCTAGATTAGTGACGGTTTTTTTAAATTCTAACATGCACAAAAATTATTATTATGTACTAGTACTATAAAATCTAAGTATCAAAATAATATATATTATGTAATTAGGAGATCAAGCGATACTTTAAATCCGAGAAGATGTATTATAACATCTTCGAGGATTTAAAGAAGCGTGATCTCCGTATTGCATAAGTTGTTTTATTTTATTTCGTATTTCAATCCTAATTTCTCCCTTTTAAAATTCATCCGAATTTATTGTATTAAGAAGCAAGTTGCCTTGTCTGTGTCATCATACCGTAACCAAGGAGATAAAAAGCAGCATGTCACGTGTTGTTGTTATGCTGTTAAACATCAAATGATTTACGTTGCCAACAACAACGGAGATCAAGAACGTCTTGAACTCCGGTGTCATTGACGACGGAGATAAAGATATACCTTATTTTACTAATTGCGGTATATAAACAATTGTTTGAAATACGAAATGAAATAAAAATTAATCCGCATAGATGTTGCGGGTTATCCATATAATACGTCACATTGAGAAAGTAAGATAGTCATTAGGGTGCCCGTAAAAAAATTAGTCGGCAAAATAAATACTCAATTAAAAGAATAGAAAATTGTACATTGCACCCGGATTCCGCTTGGAATCCGGATTTCTTATGAAATCCGGATTTCATTTGAAATCCGGATTCTATTTAGAATCCGGATATCCGAACTTGAAATGTCATATTATCCGCGAATCCGGATTTCGGATATCCAGATTTCTGGAAATCCGGATTTAACTTGCAGCCCTAGTTTAAATAATTAACAGCTCATTCAATGTCGATCCACAAAATTAATAATTCCATATAATAAATAATAGATTGTTATATATTTTTTTTTATTTCACGCCTACACTACGGGGGAACCAACTGCTAAGGTCATCTGTCCCCCATCTAACATGCAACACGAAGACACACACCCATAGTTGAGGTGGCGGAATTTTCCAATTAGAAAAATCCCGCCGCCCCAAGTGGGATTCGAATCCACGACCCTTGGAACACGAGTGATGCACTGACACCAATCGTCTACCGCCGGCCCTAGATTGTTATAGTTTATAAACATACGATTTTCTTTATTACAAACAGGTAAGTTCTTTTTTCTTCGTCAAACTCGATGTTAATTCATTTTTTTCCTTTGTTAATTTTCTTTTAATCTTGAAATTTAAATGTTTATATTTTTAAAACAATAGGTTTTTAATCTTTATCAATAAATTAGCACTTTAAACTTTATCGTCGACATTTATCATAACCACACTTTATTTTGCATTTTACGTTTACATATAACCCCACTTTATTTTGCAATATAAACTTTTTTTATTCGAATAGTCAGAGGAATACATCTTTTTCCTTCTGTGTTTATTGCTAATAAATTGTTTTCTTTGAGCTGTGTCTTATATATAGCTTTACAAAAAACAAAAACAAATGAATTTCCCATTAAAAACAAAATAAAATTTTGACTTTTGAAATACCTGCATAATCAAATTCAGATTTTAAAATTTAAATCAAATACAAAACCTCAAAGACAGAAATGTAGATCTTAAATTCGTGATTTTAAAAACATCTAACACTTAGGTTCTATTTTGCATTTTAACATTCCTTTTGAATGTCGATTGAGAACTCTCAATTCAGACATACTCAACTAACTTGCATCTAAACTTAATCTGCAACCCAAATTACATAAATCTATTTCTAGTAATTTTAATACAGAAAACTAACATTTGCACTAAAATCTCTTTAAATTCTGTGGTTAAAATGGTATTAAACGAAATTCGAGAAATACATCCTTCCACAAAGTTATAAAATTGAAAATAAATCAACAAATCCATCTAATACTGCTAATATTACAACGAAACTAACTAGTTAACAACAATCCTTCTAAGTAAGTCGGTTTATTTATGCATACACCCTAATTACATCTTCATTATGAAAAAACTAAACTGAGTCAAATTCAGTGTGTACCTAGTTGCAGAGATATGTTGCTTGATCAAGAATTAGTTTTAAAAATGGGTTGCCTGCTGTGATGCACAACTAGTCTAACTGAAAATTGCAACGGTCTGTAGTGTTTACTCCTGACGGTAATAATAATAATAATAATAATAACTACTACAACCCATAGCCTTAACCAAGGCCCCAGAAGCTATAAGCTTGTGCGGGAGGGAGGGAGCGATTATTATTATTATGTAGGCCCAATGTGCGGCTGCAGCCGACTTACAGATGGAACAGTGCAAATCCCACATTTGTGTCACAGCTAAGGGAAACTGCAGAAAACCTTAACCAGATCTGCCGGCACCGGGAGTCGATTGCGGGCCGAAAGTCCGGCACGCCAGACATTTACCAAGACTAATATAATATAAAATTGCTAAAATCACAAATCAAAACCAGAAAATAGTGTAACATTAAAAACATGTTATCTTATCCCTCTTTCTCTTACAAATTACCTAATATGTATATGATTAACGACTTTATAGTTACCACAAAATAAAACAAATTAGTTATCAATAAGAAATTACATTATGAAAAATTGTTCAGTATTTGTGTAAACCTTTTAGTTTTTCTGCCTAATGGATTCCTAAGCATGGTATAAAAAAAGCAATTTAGTTTCATTCATATTAACACCATTTCTTCTGATATGCGTGCATCTCTAATATTAAACCCAGTAAGGTTACCTAACCTATTTTCAGTATCTTCACAAGAATAACTAACTAGAAAGTAAGTACATATTTACTAACGAACAAAAAGAATAAAAATCATTTGCGAGTCCAATATCCATTAGGAAATAATTTTTTTCTACCATTTGGAAAAAGCGATTGCGGCATGGAACAAACACACAATGAAAACAAAAGCAGAATAATTGCATAATAATAAAATTGCATTGCAGCTTTTGGTTTTAAATTCATAATTGGCGTATTTTCATTAATGAAGAAATTCATTGATGTTTTTGTATTTCTATTCATTACTTTCATGTTTTTCTCGTCAATGAAAAATACTGAATGAAAATCACTCTAGTTAAGGAAAATGCGATCGTATTAATGTTAACTGAAGCTGAATAATGAGTAAAGTTTAATACAGGTCAAAATTTATTTTGCGATCAAAGAAAAAAAAAGATTAAATAAAAATTTTGGGAGGCAAAAATAATTTTAACTTGCTTTACTGATTTTTAGAAACTAACAACTTTTTTTGGTTAAACTTTTGATATAATTTTCTCTACTCACCTTTCTTTTAAGAAAATATTTCCTTAAAATGGAGTAAATTCTCTAACCAAAGAAAAAAATACTGAAGAAGCTTGAGTAAGCCTGTATTTTCACTATAAGAATTTTGTTTCAAGAAAATTGGTAATCTCCTGGTAAGTAATCTTTATAGGATTACTTACGCTTTTACGCTACCATTTTGGTAATTCTCGTTGGCACTTTTATTGGATTTTTTTATAAATCTGGAAATGCTGCCTGTTGGATTTAAATTTCTTTTACTTTGCTTTTTCTTCTACGCTGTTTATAATTTTCATTAATTTCAATTAGAAAATTTGCATTTGAGCAATTTGATTATTTTCGCAAAAGAAATTAACAGATTCAATTTCTTAAAATTAACACAAAAACCCCACAGACTTTATTACGATGGAGTTGACAGTACCTTTTAGAATACAACACGACGAAATTATACAACGAAAAAACTTGATTTGGTAGTAAGTGTCAAACTGTTATAACGTTTCATCCCGTCTAGATTAGACGTTTCCAACAAATGCCTAGAAGCTTACCTTAGGTAACCAGCTTCATGGACTTTAATTGTTATAACAACTATCTTAAATAAAGTCAAAGATCTAGGAAAGCAACAGATACGTTAAGACGCGATCGATTTATATTAATGGCCATAAAGAATATTACATGCGTTTATCAAACGTTGATTTACATAGAGCCTGGTAATTTCATATACCTTGTAATGGTACATGCACATACCATTAAAGAAATGTATGTAGGCAGCGTTGAAATGAATTAATTAAATATTAAAAATAATTTTTAACAACATAAATGTGTATAATTTTTTAACAAATTTACTATTTATTAATGTTAATAAATAACAGCGATTAATAAAGAAACATTTCAAGAACTACCCTTATTTCCCACGCCCTGCAAGAGTCTATAATAGATAGGTATGCTAAAATATGATGATGAAATGCATGTAACAGTAAGCATCCATCGGTAAGGTTGTTGGTACATATTAACAAGCAAAAAGAAGAATTGTAACAGTTGGCGCCCAACGTGGGGCTCGAAAAATAGGGGTCAGTTAAGGCTATTAGGTGTTAGATAAATAAAAGTGAGGACTAATAACTTTATTGAGAACGTTATAGACCGAATTTGGCTAAACCAAGCCATATTAAATTAAGTAGTGATTTAATGAGATTACGGTCAGGTTTAGTTAAAGAAACCATTAAAAGACCAATAATGGAGCAGCAAAAGGCTAAACAAGAAGAAAAAGAAACAGAGAAAAAGCATGTCATTGACAACAATATGTCAACAACGAGTCAAGAAGGTTTCGGTAATATAGACAGGGGACAATCAATACTTACCGAGAATGTTCAAACATGTCCTGAGGAAATGGGAAGTATACTACAATATTTACAACGTGTTATGGGAGAAATTAAAATAGAGAACCATAAAATGGGTAACAAAATAGAATTTAACATCGATGAAAGGGTACAGAAAATAGGTGAGGTGATGTCAGTCGAGATTAGCAAATTGAAAAATGACCTGTTAGAAAGTGTAAGAGTAGAAGTAGATCAGCAAATTGAAACTCGAATAGTACCGATTGAAAATATGGTGACAGAAGTTAAGCAACAATATAATAGAGCTGATAGTAATATGAATAGTTTAGAAATTAGATTTGATGTCGAACGAAAACGTACAGAGACAAGATTCGAGCATATAGGGGGTAAATTTGGATAACTAGATAATATAATAGGGATACTAAACCGCGAAATAAAAGAAATAACTGATGAAAAGGTAACTAGGGTACCTTGCGGGTCCAGTAATGGGAACGTCGTCATATAAATGACCAATGAAAAGCCAAGATTTGATAACCATCGACAGGGCCTACATCCTATTAAATTTATAAAACAACTTGAGAGTTACTTGGAGTTAATGGGGGTGACAGGTAAAAGACTGTTATTAGTAGCCATGGAATGTTTAGGAAGAGAGGTACACATATGGGCGGAATGGCAATCAAACAAGTGGTCAAGTTTTGAAGACTTCAAAATTGATTTCCTTGAGGAGTTTTGGTCTAATGAAGTTCAAGAAGAAGTAAGAGCCCAAGTTTACAGACAGCGCTCCTATAATGCAGGATTTGGCAGTTACACCAAGCATATATGGCACTCGGTAAGTAAAACTCAACATCTGGAACCGAAAATCCCAGAAAGACCTAGGAAAGCAACAGATACGTTAAGACACGATCGATTTATATTAATGGCCATAAAGAATATTGCATGCGTTTATCAAACGTTGATTTCCATAGAGCCTGGTAATTTCATATACCTTGTAATGGTACATGCACATACCATTAAAGAAATGTATGTAGGCAGCGTTGAAATGAATTAATTAAATATTAAAAATAATTTTTGACAACATAAATGTGTATAATTTTTAACAAATTTACTATTTATTAATGTTAATAAATAACAGCGATTAAGAAAGAAACATTTCAAGAACTACCCTTATTTCCCACGCCCTGCAAGAGTCTATAATAGATAGGTATGCTAAAATGTGATAATGAAATGTATGTAACAGTAAACATCCAACGGTAAGATTGTTGGTACATGTTAACAAGCAAAAAGAAGAATTGTAACAACCTCCACTAGACCAGGTTTCTCTGCAGCAACTATGTCAATTTCATTCTGACATCGTCAAAATCGTAAAAAGTTTAATCATATAAATCTTGTTACATACTAAATTTCTAAACAACTACTCATAATAAAACCTCTACTTACTTTAAACATATCTCCCTGACGAGACGTCTTATTAGTTCAAATTGTTTTCAGCGGTCGGGGGTATTAATCGCAAAGGATTACTAATTTCAGTAATTAACTAATTTTACTAATTAATTTTAGGTAGAAAGCAGGAATAATTAAAACAATAGAAGGGCACCACCCAAACTGTTGTCAAAGTTTAAAAGCAATAAAATAAGTCATCATAAATACCACAAATTCGTATATTAGATTGAACTAACTGCGTTTATAAAATTATAAACCAAAATCTTTTATATATTATGGCAATTTAAAAGTAAAACAAAGTGGAATAAATATCCGCAATAATGAGCAAGTCGCAATCAAGATTTTGTACAATTTACAAAATTAAATATCTCTACAGGCAAGAATAAGAAGAGATGAATAAAATGGTAATTACATTGTACTTGATTGGTGTTAACATAAATATAATTCTCATCTGTAAATATTCGTAAACTGAGAAATGCACGTTATACAGGGTGTCCCACAATGCTGTTTACACGCAATATCTCCCTTATTTGAAAAGATAAAGAAATCAACCAAAAACTATTGTGAATGACTCAAAATGAACCTTCAGAAAATATCCTTAAACGCTGGTTGCATAGCAACGTTTAAGAGATCATGCCAACTTGACTTTTTTTTGACGGAAATGTATTCTTCACTTCATTCTGCATTCGGTAGTATGCCTTACTTAATTATCTAATGTGCATTTAGGGATTGAAAAAAATATTTTTTATAAATGGTACACTTCATATTCACTAACTAAATTATTTATTCAAAAAATATAAATAGAGCCGTGTCTACAAGGGAACTACTGAGGCACTTTAAACCCCGTGTAGAGTCCACCAGAGGGCATTTTGAGCATTTGCTTTAAGTTTAAGATATATTCAATTTATAAAAATATTTTTTTTCAACCCCTAAATGGACATTAGATAATTAAGTAAGGCATACTACCGAATGCAAAATGAAGTGAAGAATACATTGCCGTGAAAAAAAACAGAGGGTGCAATTTGAAAAATTAATCAAGTTGGCATGATCTCTTAAACGTTGCTATGCAACCAGTATTGATGGATGTTTTCTGAAGGTCCATTTTGAGTCATTCACAAAAGTTTTTGATTGATTTCTTTATTTTTTCAAATAAGAGAGATATTGCGTGTCAACAGCATTGTGGGACACCCTGTATACCACATGATACTAACGTGGAATTGTAAAAAGAAACGGTTTCTTTCTATGGCAGAAGTATGACAAAAGGTTGACCATTGCAGGCGCTTTTTAAGAAAACGAACAATCTTGGATGACAATAACTGAAATAATGTGTGACATCTAAAGAAACCTACCTAGCTTGCCTTCGCTTTTGACTAAAATCTGCGTGACAGGTATGAAATCTTGAATAGCTGTTGTCTATTATGCTAGTAGATTATTTTTGGTGCGCTTATTAGTGATCGGATAGAATAAAAAGTTCTAGCAGTGTAGTTTAACCTATTTGTTGGGGTCTTGGAATTTTGATCAGTCGTTAAAACCTTTAGAAATAAAGATGATTAAGATATCAAAGAGTATAAAAGAAGTGTCTTCTAGTAATTTCTAAGACCTTGCGCTCTAGACATATATGGGATGTACAGAAAGAAGACTTTATACTCCCATGCAGGTTTGTTCAATTTATTGTCAATTATGGGGTCAACTAGGTCAAGCAGTTCCTGGAGTTAATTTTGTTAGATAATAGAAAATAGTCTTTGAGAAATATGTCTATAAGTAATTTGTTTCCGTTTAAGATAGGGAAGAGGGAAGATAGGAAAGCCGTTGAAAAGTGATCTAAATTGATAAAAACTTTTTGTTAGTGTTAACGTTAACCTAGTTAGAGTAAATAAAACAAATTGGCATCAATATACACTTGACAGTATACTTTACAAAAGAAGAGTGTGCGCAATAACAACACTAACAAAAAATGGCGACAATCAGCTACTGCCGTAATCGACTTTGACTAGTTATAACTGTTGAAACTTTGCAATTTCAACAGTTACCAAACTAGTGGTAATCTCAAAATTTTACAAATCTTTAAATAACTTAATGTAGCTGTACAATTTACAACGTAATGAACAACAAAAGTTCGATATCAAAATTATATTAACTAGACCAAAAACAGGTATCTGTACATAAATAATAGTACCTACATTAAGTTATTTGTAAAACTCTGAAATTTCAAATTTCAAAGTTTTAACAGTTATAACTAGGCACCTGTTAGTGCAAATATGTTCAAATGTGAAACTTTTCAGTTTGTCTTAATAATAATTAATATAAAGTAAGATAAAACAACTTTACATTTCAAACATTTTATTAATACATGTGTTATCTTATTATTCTAGTAATTGCCATCTTGAAAAATTACTATCATTTTATAAATATATAAATAAAATGTACATATCTTAAGCTTTAAAATGACATAATAATATTCCAAATTGGTCAACTGCACCACAAGCTATGATCAAATGCATAAACCTAAGAAATCGGTAAAATTTGTTAACGCCGCTGATAAAAAATGGCCGCCATTATTAAATTAAAAAATTGTTTTTTCATCTAAAGGCTAGAGTAACAAGCTAGACCATTTTCATCAAAATCAATAATGGTGCAGCTTCACTCGCTTGATGATTTCACATGGAATGACCCTATGACATTTGGTTTAAAATTGAATACCACTGCTATTTTATTTTTAAGACAATGAAATAAATTTTTGATTAAAAATGTAGAATATAAATTTGTTGTTCTGGGTTTGCAATTGCTTGGAATAAATATCTGATTTCAATGAAAAAGTATTTCATTTATATTGCAACAAGGGAAATGTGAAACTGAAAGAAATTCATTCAATTTAAAATGTCGTTTATTGTTTTGTTCTTGTTGTATATTACATAAAACAGCAGTTTTCAGCAAATTGGTGTGCTTGTCATACCGTTAGCGAAAACTTTACGTGTTTCAATCTATTTCTATATGTGTTTAATAAAACCGTTGGTTCCCTTAGATACGTTAAATGTATTACAAATCTTGGCGGGAAATTTAAAATATAAATAATTTTGGCAGATGGTTATAACTGACTTTACTAATTTCTTCCTATACATGTTCTACTAATTTACCCCATCGATCTTCCTTCTCCATCCCTTCCTGAGAATATACAATCCAATTACGTATTTCATAACCTAATCATTCTCACCATTTAACTTTTCAAGATAATTACCTGTGTTTCAGCAAGAGTAGGTAACACTTTTGCTGATACTGCTGGAAACGTTAAACTCTTTAAAGTTTACTGCTGATTTCACATTACGTTATTTGCCATTTAATTTCAAATCAAATACAAACTGAACAATCTTTAACTAAGTTAAACCCGTTTGAAATTGGTTTATTTTAGGAATTCTAGAAATTTAGGGCGAAGTTGATCAACATGGAGATCGTGGCAGACGATAAAATATTAGGGTGTTAAATTAGTCGGGAAGAGGAGCTATATTCTAAAGCTTGGTGCATTAAGTGCGAAGTCTACAAATGGGTCTCTATTTCTTTTATTTGTTACCTTGGATATTTTAAACTTTTATAAAACCTATGGGTTATTACATGAGATAAGGGATTGGGTTTTTTACTAATTTATTAATAAATATATCTGTATGTTTCCTTTTTGTGGTTATTTAGTGTGCTTTTTCAAGGTAATAATGTACTTTTTTTTACATCATTATTACATGAGTGATATAGCGGACCACATCACACCAAACTATAGTTTATATAGGCGCAAAACTAATCGCCTCCATAGCTATAGTAATTCTTAATTGTTTCATTTGCAGGAAAAATTCGAAATGTGATACAAAAGCAACAATAGTATATTATGTTACAAGTGCCAATTTCTCACGAGTGTGAAACACTTGCCGCATGAGACGAAGTCGAATGTTGCAATTACACGAGTGTGAGATTGGCGTTTTTGCACGCGTTAAACATTATCTACGACAACAAAAAAAGTAATAAACCACCAACAGCTAAGAAAAATATTTAACCTAGGATTTATACTTGCATTCATATTTTTTACGTGGAATCTCTGTCAATAAATTAAGAGATGTACTGTAAGCCGCTTCCACGATGTTTGGAGGTGTACAAGTGTACACCCCATTTTCCCATCATTGGATTTACTCATGATACATCTAGAATTTCGAAAACGACAAAAGTAAATATTAAATTTTTAAAGACAATAGTAATAATACGTTTACAATCTGTATAATTTCTGTAATTCATAACTCGTTTTCAAAAAGTATTTATATATAAACAATCACAATTCAATTGTCAAGGTTAATAACCCCTTTGCTACGAAATGTCAACATATTCTCGTATTATGTAGCAAATTATAAATGCTTTCATTGTTTTTATTGTAATTTAGCAATAACAATGAATAATATATTAACAATTATATAATAATGTAAAAAATTAATCAATTTTACGTTAATTGAATAAGAATTTTTGTAACTTTATATAATGAAAAATAATCAAGTTATGTCAAGACGCCTAGGTAGCTGAATGGTGTAAGTTCTGGCTTAACAGACAGGCGATCCCGAGTTCGATTCCCCGCCATACCGATGATAATTTTTCTAGATGGATTTGCATTCAACATATAATTTAATGTGAGGCATTAATTAAACAAAATAAATTAACCCTTATCTAGAATTTATAACATTTTATATTTCAAATAATTAATAATATTGCAAGTGCTGACATCTATGGCGTTTTAATAGAACTACTGATCGTAAGAAATCATTTCTCACGGTCAGTACCGTTCAGTTTGGAGATTGTGTGCAATTGGTCGTTTTCACGGTTACTAGATTGTGCGGAAAGTGTAACTTTTTATAGTGGCCGTAGATAAAAATATTTTTAAGGTTTAACTATATTGCCGCAACAAAGCTGTCCCAATAAAACAAACCATAGTTGTTTTTCATAATTCTCTTTCGTTTATGTGAATATTCGATCATTTTAAGCAAGTAATAGTATTACTATTTTCCAACACAGTCTGCCAATATAAAAAAATGTAATAGCTGAGTTGGCTTAGATTATAATTAAACTATTGATAAAATGTTAAAAGAATTTTAAAAAGCTTGTTCTTGATCTATTATCTTTTAAACCAGAGAAAATTGTTACTTACATTTTTTGCGGTGTTGTTTGTTTAAATTCTTACAACTGTGTAGAGTCATGAATAGTACATACCTGAAACAATAATAAAGGTTAGATATTTAGAATAGAGAAAACACATAAAGGGTGGAGGAGATTGAATCCAAATAAGCACGTTTAGTAAAATATTTATATAAGGCTGTATTGTATAGGAAACTTCCATTTTTATCCCGAAACATAAATATTTCAATAATTTCACATTCCTTCTTAATTTATAGAAGTTACTAACATTTTATTCTAATTTCTCTTGGTAAAATTAAAAAAGAACTACTTACAACGCCTTCAAATGTACTAAAACGTATGGAAATTTACATTTACATCCAATCTCGTTGGATTTTGCTGGACGACGCACCTTCCTCTTAGACGCGTCCCTCTAGCAAATAACAACCCCGAAAGATTGTTTTCGTTAAAGAGTGCATCATGGTGTGCCACCATTTTGTGAATTGTGAAAAATAGTTTTTCTGATGGCTTCATCGTTAAATTAACAATTTACTTGAATTTTAGTTCATTGTGGTGGGTTAACGATTGTTTTGAATGTAATTATTGAAGTATCTTGATGATTATTGGTGAACTAATAGGATTTCCTTTGTTTGCAACTGTCCTTTTGTAAATAGTTAATAAAGAACCATAAGTTAAAGAAAGAAATTAAATAAAAAAAATAAAGAAAGCCGATGCAACAATAAACTAGAACCTGTTTTCAGTAATTATTCATTATTACTATTTTAAGTTTTAAGGTAATTGGTTTTTCATTAATTAACGAATTAAAGTTTATAAAAAAAAATTATTGAATACATTAAAATTTAAGATTTCAGATTCAAGGCAAAGTAATTGCAAGGTAAATCTTAAGTGTAATTTTATTAGGCAGTAAAATAATTTGCAACATTTAAATAATTTAGATTAATCTTTGTAATTCACCATAGTGAAACCAAATAAATTTGTTTACAGTTCTGAGATGACTAATTCAATTTCAAATAAGTAACTTAAGATTTACCTTTTGTATTAGGCCTTTGCAGCAATTTTTATTTGTTTATAAGTATAATTTATTTGCTTGAGAAATAATATTTTGAGGCTTTACTACATGATTTTACTATGCAAAATTATTTTTGTATAGTTGTTATGACTTTTATGTGACTAAGTGTTGCATTCTGAAACTTCTTCGTCGTAATTTGGTAATGTTGGAGAAACTTAACGATAAATTAAAGAATTTCAAAATTATTTTCAAACTAGGTAGCGTTCAGAAGGTAACTATAGTTCATTTGGAATCAATCAACCTTTCAATCTTCCCATGCCCAAAACGAGTTTTAATAGGAACTTGTCTCTTGTGTAGTTTGTACATTTGAAAAGATTAACTAACATAAGGTACTTCAGCAGCTTAGAGGGGAGATTCGGAGAATGTCAGATGAATGTGAAGAAAAGGATTGGTACCCAATTATAGATTAATACAAAACATAGTACTCAGTACTAACAGGATCTTAAGTGACCAATCCATAACAATGAGAAAAAGGATTTAAAAATGTAATAACTTTAATTTTATTTATTTTACCTTTCGTAATGTATAGCTTATAGAAAGGAGTTTTAAAGTTAACATATAATAAATAAACAACGTTGTGTTCAGTTGTTTAAAAATGTTTGGCTTATTGCTGTATACATATTATTTAAGGAAGTTCCAAAGAAAAACTAAAACGCTATTAAACCTTGTGATTGCAGAGCCAGATCATTACAAAATGCTCGGAGGTAATCCGCTAACCACAAAGTTCCTGATTAATTGCGACATAGTGGTGGAGCACCAGAATATAAGTGCTTTATTGTAAGATCACTTGTAGAATTTTGTACATCGTTTGAAGAATATCGTTTATTATTATTACAAAAATTATTCTATACATACACCCTTTAGCTTTTTAAGCATTTAGAGATTTTATAAATCTTGTTCAACCGACAAACTTAGTTTTTATTACTTAAGTAGTTTTCAAGAGAGTTCCCTGAAAGCATTCAAAACAACACATAGACACGTTAAAACAGCGCTAAATGAGGGAAAACATGAATTTGTATGGTTTCATTCAGGCGGAAACAGAGGTAAATTAGTAATGAATTTTTGAATAACGTGGATGAATTATAACGTCATTCTATTAAACGCTTTAATTGTAATTTCAGTTATGTTGTCGTTCACTCTTATAATAAAATTACACTCGCTGTGTATTGTTGGAAAATTCAAATAGAACTATCTACGTTAAGAATACAAAAGTTTAAAATAATTCAAAAACTATTGACTTTCTATCTAGAGAACAGTGTAGATCTAGTTTCCTTTAATAAAGAGTTTACGAAAGAAATTTCTCAACGCTCGCAAATGCTTCTAATATAAAAGACAAATAAACGGTAAGACATTAAATGAAAACTCGAACCCGTAACTGAACTTATCTGAGAAGAAGTCAAATATTTGTCTTTAAAAACTTACAGTATTTGACAAAACCAGCGTTAGCATTGTCACAGATATTAATTATTTTGAATCTAATCAATATTTGCTAATTAGACAAATTCACACTTAAAGTAGAAACGGATCATTACTCTTTAAAGAGGAAACTAAAATTAACATACATACATCTTACCACGATATGGGTAGTTTAAAAAATAATAACAATACTAACAGACACACAAAAGATGATTTGCATAGAAGAATGACACAAAGCACACAACTTGCTTACCTTATAATAAAATAATGCTCCGGTTAAATGTATTGTAGTATTGTAGTAGAAAAGTAAAGCTTTTCACAAAATTGAGACTCTCTCAGGCGGGTCGCTGTAAAGTTTCTCTAAATTTTTATTAATTACAAATTTGAGGCCATTCAAAATTTTTTTAAAAAAATATAGTGTCCGTTATATACTCTAATATGGAACACTTAAATCTGAAATTAGATTTTGTCCCCTTGTTAAGATGTACCCTTGGTTAAGAAAGAAAAAGAAAGCTTACAGAGATTTGATTTTTTTCTTTTATAGTCGCTGGACGTCCCCGTAATCAATGTCCAACCATTGCCAACAATAGTCTGCTAGCATAGATGTTGTAGATTTTTAAAGCTGCTTCCTTAGTTTATATTTTTGCGAAACTTGGAGTAAAGACTTGTAAATCGCTATATCAGTGGCTCATTTAAGGGAGGGGGGCTAACGGATTGGAGCCCCTGAATTTTTTTAATAGTCCTGGTCATTTATGTCAAAATCTAATTAGTTTGATTCTGAATTTTTATAGAATAGCCTCCCCCTCTAAGAAAATTCCTAAATACACCACTGCGTCTTATATATCTACAAAATAAATGAAAATTGTATCAATAAAAGCGAACCAAATAAATAATTTTAAGAGTACCGATAATATATTTCAAAAACGGAGGGTGCTACAAGAAAACTAATTGCGCTTCTGAAGACAGCATTCAAAAATACAATATATGCACCCACTTTCAAATGAAAAATTTTTTTACTGCTGTACAGTGTTATAGACAACATATTAGAATTCTATTAGAAAAATTGTTTGTCTTCTATGTGAATTAAAAAGACTGAAATGTCTCTTATGTAAGAACTTTTTAATTTAATACCATTCCAAACAATTCCAAATCCAGGTGTTTTTTATACATCGATGGTAAGTAAAATTCTTTTTTTATCAAAATCCAATTCCATGTATTATTAAATAAAATTTCCATAAGTTTTACTAGTTAACACTAATCAATCGAAGATCCAATTAAAAACTCGTTTAAATTTTGGATTTTTTATTTTATTTTTTTTAACTTAAACACTTTTTATTTTTTATTTAAACACTTTCTTTTTAAACTTCAAATTAATGCACTTTGACGTTTCTCAAAAATAATTCTAACCTCCAATAAGCTATCAAACAGTTAAGCTCAACAAGATGTGTGCTCCCTTTGCATGATGGAAAGGAAGATAATTTTATGAAAATATGGCCGTCTTTTATATGATTTGACCAAAACAAATGACTTCTATGAAAAGTCTCAACTAAACAATCGAATATTGGCATATCATAAATACAATAACAAAATTTATTAACTTACATTAATGCAAAAATTAATTAAACAGTCTTGTAGAAAATTAAATTCTGAATTTAATGGTATGCCAACTTAGGTCGAAAATAGAATTAACTCTACTGATGAGATGTCAATTTCTTACACCTTTTTACACATTCCTATCATCACAAAACTAAACATTACATCATTAATAACATTATTTGAATGTTTTTAGATGCCAAAGACTTTGACTTAAAAGCCAATTTACATAAATCACTTGAACGTTAGAAAAGCGCAGCTCAACAATATGTTTCTATGTCCTACTATCAACAAAATTCAGCCTTTACATAGAAAAATGTATCAATTATGTAGATATAATGTTACTCTACAAATTTCCACAAATACAGGCTAGCAAACAGCTTTAAAATTAGAAAATGTATCAAATCTGAAAATAAATCGTTAATATGAAAACAAAGTTTCAACTCAGATTGTACAAGGTAAGTTGCTATATATTTGCATACATCCCCAATACAATACATTTTGTCTGTTCCAGATGAATTCTATCTTTGAAAATCAATTGAACTTATATAAGATGAAAAAAATGTCAAACCGAAAACTAAATCGTCAACCTGTAAGAAAAATGATCTAAATACCATGAAAAATGATCTTGAAATGTTTCCTTATATCCTTGATCGGTTTAACTATTTTATATTTCATAAAAGAAAGTTTTATTAATATTCATCAACTGGAAAGTGCGGTTACGCAACCATTCAATCGCATAAAGTAAAAATTGCATCTGGTTATTATTATAGTGCAAGTGAATTATCTCTTTTGCATAATCAAATATCATGACAATGTGTAAACTTATTTAATATAAAATATTAGAAGAAAGTATCAATAATAAGGAATTATCAATAGAATGTATATTTAAAATTAACACAATTAAACATATTCCCAGTTAAAAGAGTTAGAGTAACAAAAAATCTTTGAAAATAATCCACAATTAGAATAAAGATCGAACCTATGTAATGATGAGGCGTGTGAAATTTACAAACGATACCCTAGCAATAGATAGCACTGTTGACCTTTTGGAAGTCTTATCAGTCAGGGCTAACCGTCTGTAAATCTCTCTTCCTCTCTCTTTCTCTCTCTCACACAAACCCGCGCGCGCGAGAGAGAGCACACACACACACACCATTCAAGCTTAAGCATCTGCCCTGAATTAACATTAATCTAGAGAAAAGACCATTGCGACATGAATGCCAGCCGCACATAGCGGCAAAAATAATAAATGTAGCATCGGTAAGACGTCATAAAATATGGTCGTCACCCAAGTTACAAACCAAGAATAAATATTATACTTTTGTTTTTTGTTGAACTTGTACTTGAGTGAACACTTGTTTACTAGAGTATGGTTTGATAATACTGCACTCACGTTACTATTTGCAATAATGGTTTAACGACTATTACATAAATACTAAAAATCCCTTCCGTAGGTCTCTATATCAGTGAATTAGTCAGTTGTAGTGAAAAAACGTTCGAGTGAGCATGGTTAAATCAGAATATCACAACATCAATCTGTTCTTAAGGCGACGCCTCCATTTTATGAAATTAAGTTCAGTCGCATGAGAAAGCTGAGTAGGTAAAAGATATTCCATAAAACAAGTGAGGCAAAGTAAGTTTGATCGTCCAAAACGTTTTTAACTTTCGTGCATACACAAAATCATGAAGCCATCTCATCTCAGAGATTTTCTAAAGGCTTTTTTCTATTCTGTTCCCCGTTTACGCTGCATTCTAGATGAAAAAGTAAACCCTGCAAATTTGTTTTTGGGACACTCTAATTTCAGAATTATTTAATTGAATTGTACTAGATTGGACTAAAATTCTCCAAATAGAAGTTATATGATATCGATTAGTCCATTTTCTCTAAAATAAAAAAGGAAAATCTTGTTAGCTTTCTTTAATGTTCAGCTAAAGAAGTGTGAAGTCCACTTTTATCTAAATAAAAAAATTGGGACATATCCAATGTCTTTTCCTAATGTTTCTTATTTCTGACCTTTCTTTATTCTTACTCTAAAAGGGAACAAAGCAAAGAAAAAAAATAACATCATTTCCGCATGAAAACACAAAAACTGGAAAACAGGGCACAATAAAAACTGACATCAAATTTAGAAATGTGAGCTGAAAACAACCTACAAGAAATGTAAAAATAAAAATTATGAAATTACGTGAAGTGCTTTTCATTTTGCAAGCCAACCACGATAGTTAAAACAATTATGTGCACAAATGAGTTAAATTAATTACGTTTCTAGGTTATGCATCCGTCTCCAATTAATTGAAGGAAGTCTAAAATAGAAAACTGGAATGGAAAATTTTTGCTGTAACAGAGACATTCACTTATATTTTTAGACAGCACCATTTATATTTTACCTAAACCATTTTCAGATACATGTCAATTTGGACAACAAAAAATCTATTGCAATATTTGCAATGGATTGAGTGCAAAGAATTTCTGAAGGAGCGTGCCCATTACTGTTAAGCCTAAAAATTTAGGATGGGCTACATTTTCCCTTATTTATCTAAATAAATCAGTTTCACACTTTTTTTAGGTACCTTCAAGAAGAGTTATGCGCGAGTATTTTTCCATTCTAGGGAATGGTCATATTTCTGCTGAAGAGATATTAATGATATTTTCAGAAGGCTGTATAAATTTATTTTTGGATTAATATTTTGTGCCTGTTATCTAAAAGAAGCATTGTTTAAATAACTTTCAGATGAATCTGCTAATTACTGCAGCATTGTTATCTGAATTAACAAACGATGATTAATTTTCCCTATCCGTTCTGGAAGAGTAATTATTAAATATCTTTAACATTATTCAAATGCTTTAAATAGCAGGATAAAGAAGCCTTTAAAGAAAAATAAAACCGTGTAGTTAAAACAAACAGCAAGAATTGAATGGCTATAATATCTGGAGAATTATATATAAAATTTCTGGTTGATTCTTCTTTCTTGCGTTCTGATAGTAATTTGAGCTCTATTGATATCAAAGATACTTCGTTTCTGGATAATGAGTTACTCATCATATCTAGTCAGAATTTCTGTTTGTTAATATAGTTCTGTATAATGGCCAGAAATACAAAGAATAGTACGTCGAAACACAGAAATTATTTTATATGGGTGCCTTAGAATCCAAGTCACGCACATCTATAGACTTATTAGACTGCCAGTGTTTCAAAGTATTTATCGTAATTAAGTTGAAGAAAAAGCAAATGATGTTGTTAATTTAAATATTTCTATCTAAATATTTCGATTCATGTCTCCTCAGACCCTTGGAGTAACAAATCGGTGGAAATTTACAATACAAACAAGCCTAGAAAGTGAAATAAAGCTGTTAGAGAAACTGAAGGATATACTTACATAGGTTACCACGAAAAGTGAAATTAACAGACTAAATAATACCAGATGAAAAACCTGCATGAATATATGTATACAAAATGAAGAAGATACAAACCAAAGAGATTGGAATACAAGCAGATAGAAAACCAAGTAGTAACCAGAAAGGTGGTGGTGAAAGTATTATACACAGAGTAAACAAACTTATGGAACCAAAAAGAGATAAAAAGCTATTGAAAAAGTCATCAAACTACAGTGGCGTAACTACGTAAGATTGCGCGCCCCTGCGAGTCTTACGTTTGCGCCCCTCATATACAGGGTGGGTGAATTTTCATTGTCCAGGTTGTATCTGCTAAAATATGAAAAGTAGAGTAAAAAGTTAATGAGATACTTGTTTAGCATAACCCGATCTATTAGCTGCGTTCGGTATTTCAACTCTTTTTGCTCTAAAACCTCCACTGCTATAGTTACAATTATTTACAACAATGGATGCTATGGAAATCGTGCTTTTTGAGTAAATAGATCTGAAATACCGAACGCGGCAAAAATAGCGCAAAACAGTTTTTTCATGGCCAATTTCCGGAAAAATATTCTACTTTAATTTTTTAAATGCAACATCCTGGAAAATTTTACTGATAAAGTTCAAAATAAATTTCTCTTTACAATGATGTATCACAAGCGGCTTTTTGCGTTCAAACTACATCTTACAGTTCAAAAAATAAAATTATCAGATCAGATCAAGAATAGACAAGTCAGGTGACCTAAGAGGTCACAAAACGTGTTCTCTGTTACCGATCCGTTTTTGACCCGGCTCCATTATGAGGTGGTGCTATGTCGTGTTGAAAGTACAAGTTGCGCCGTGTAAAGGCGCAATTCCACTGAGGCAACATTTAAGCAACATGCGGCAATGACGCATGCTATACTGAGTCTTTCAACCGAAGCAACACGAAGCGACATAAAGCATGTGTCTTTGTCGCATGCCACACGTTAATTGTCTTTGCCTGTGGCATGTTGCATGTCGTCTAGTGTTGCACCAGTGGAGTTGCACCTTAAGATTGATGTTTTGTAAAAATAAAAAAATTCTGTTCTAGGTAACAGTTCTATCGTGAAAATGAGGTCTATAATCTTCGTTGTCAAGTATCGCTACACATACATTAATTGAAAAATGTACTTGCGCACGAGTTTCAACCATTTTGCAACGGTTATAATCCCAATAATGCGAATTAAGCTTTTTAAAAAAATTCCATTTCTGTGAAAATTGGATTCGTTGTCGTTTCTCCTTACATTTTGGACAGTATGACGTTTTGAAAGTGCATCAGTGGAATTAATAAATATTAATTGGAGTTGTGAAAAATCTTTTAAGCAGCAACTAATGTCGTGCACACTTTTGCTATCAAAAGGTTATTTATTAATAGTAGTTTAATAATTAACAAGTGGAGTTGTGAAAAACCTTTTAAAACTTTGACAAATTGCAATGTCTATTTTTTTATTTCAAACTGTCTAAGTTTGACAATTTGGGAGCAAGGCTCGTTCACAATCAAATCCGACTGCTAGTCTGCGGCTGCTAGATTCACTCCAGTTTAGTTTGTTCATTTTTTGGTTTAGGTATAGATGAAAACATGATGTATTTATCTCCGGAGATGCTGTAAAAATTGTAAATGTTTTTTAAATTGCCATACTTTGACAACTCCTGTACATTATTCTAAAAAGTTTTTAATCAAAAAATGAAATCAGTAGTTTTTAACATTAAAAACATAACTTATTCGTAAAACTTTTAACAACGGACTATTTATGGCGGAAAATGTAATCTCAAACATATTTTTACTTAACCCCTAAAAATATAAAAAACACGTCAAACTTTTCTAGGCTTAGATCATAAGTTAAATTTTCATTTGTTGTTTTTTTTATTTTCGTACTGTCATTGTATTTTGTTTATAAACTTTGTTTAGGTATACTTAAAAATATTTATACTTAATTAATAAAGTGGAAATTATGATTTAAATAAATTGTACTACAATGATAAACACCAATAACGACATTTAAAGCGATTAGTTCAGCTGTACACCACCTGAGCTTCGAGAACAACACTCATCCCCTCTAACATATGCCTATTTAATTTACTAATAAGTTACGTTACTGTTTGATTTTTCGAATTCTTTTTTAAACTTTCAAACAGGTAGGCGAAAAACTTTTGTATGTCACTCGGACAGAAAAGCATTTGCAGTCCTTAGTTGCCTGCTGCCCTCGCTTTGCTCGGACACAAACAACTGTAGGCTGTAAATGTTAACTTTCTGCTCTTGGGACACAAAATACTATAAAACTTAATTTCGCAAAAATATACAGGACGTTCAATTAAAAACATTAAAGTTGGATATTTTTCCGGAAAATAAGAAAAAAATTCTTTTGTGCTATTTTATAAATCAGGTTATGCTAATCAAGTTTCTCATTTAACTCTTTCCTCTACCTTTAATACTTCAGCAGATATAACCTGGACAATGAAAGGTCAGTCACCCTGTATACAATTATACGCAGGTAACTTTTGTTAAAATAAAATATTCAATAATTAATAATAATTCATTACCGTAGAATAGCCCATAGAATGTTTTTTATCTCCAATGCTTGTTTTAAGATTTCTATTCCCAACGAACTAAAGTTTCACGAAAGCAGACGGCGCCCTTCGGAGGGTTGCGCCTCCCTGCGTCGCAGGGTCTGCGGGGGCGGTAGTTACGCCACTGCAAAATATAATGGCCAGAAGAAGCATACACAAGTAAAATAGGAAACCTACAAGAATTAATCAGAAATAACGAAGAAGATATAATAATAATTATGGACACCAAGAATAAGGAAGATATAAACCCACAAATAAAACTAAAAATAAATAAAAATAAGATAGAAAAAGGTGGACTCACCAGTATCGAAAGCAGGCAGTTAATAATCATAGAAAAACAAGATAGAAAACACCAGGATGTTCAATACACATATGTCATTGGCGGAGAGACAGAAGTTATATAACAAACTAGTTATGAATGATACTTTGAACTAAGTTCAAAGACACTGTCCTAGGTACAAAGCGTAAGAAGATTGCATGCATAACAAACATAGATAGAAACACGATAGATTATAGGATACACCCTTAAACAAAATAAATACTAAAATCCACATAAAACAGAAAAAGAGATTGGATATTTTATAGAAAGAGGAAGCAGAAGGTAGAAACAAGAGAAGTAAGAAAAACGATGCGATAATCATCAAAGCAGATAGGGAGACTGGAAAATCCTACATGGACATAGTGAAAGAAATGAAGAATAAAATAGATCCAGAAAAAACGTGAAAAAGATCGTAAAAACTTAAGCTGCCCATATATATCAGGCTGAAAATAAGAGGGAAAGAAAAGGCAAAAATTGACACCAAGGCGGGATTGATAATAGGAAAAAAAGTCCTTCCTAATACTAGACATAGAAAAAACACAGAAGACTAGATATATATGAAGATTAATATGAAGATGTTACAAGTAAATATAGAAAGAGGAAGGGCACCCATGAACCTATTACACAGTAATAATTAAGACATAATATAAACATGACATCAAATGAACCGTAGTTGGTGGATGGAGTCCAAGATACAGCAATCAGAATATACAATAATTAAATAGTAATTAGGGGATACGATCAAAATGGAAATGGATTTGCCTGGGTTGACATAGGGGACATGGTAATATATCGCATATTATTGGTCGCCCAACAAAGCATTAAAAGAATTTGAGAAATACCTGCATGATCTAGGTAAGAGTATAAAAAAATAAAACAAATAATATTGGCTGGAGATTTTAATGCTAAGGTCAGCCTATGGGGAGCGAAACAGGACGATGAATAAGGAAACACGTCGATAAAGCGGATGGCAGGGAGGGATCTGACAGTCGTCAACGTTTGCAACAAGCCAACTTTTGTTAGAGGCACATCAGAATCCAGTATCACAGATAAGATCCAAAACTGGAATGTTTCGGACGAGGAAAACCTTGATCAAAAGTCTTGATCAAAACATATACATACTTGAGCATTCAAGTATCAAATAAAGAAACAAGTACTAAGAAAAGAAAGGGATGGAAAATTAAGACCACACTTATACCAAACGTCAGGGAAAAACTGGATGCAGAATTAAATAAAATAAGTGAACCAAACGCAAATGAAGTTATGGAAGCAACAAAGAGTGCAATGAATAAAACCTTCCATAAGAAAGGAAAGAATAACTTCAATAAGAAGATATACTAGTGGAACGACACCATTACAGAATTAAGAAAAATATGCTTACAAGCAAAAAGAATAACCAGAGGAAACAAAAACAACAACCTGAAACTGACGATAGCAATAATAAAAGCAAAAGAAGAAGAATGGAAGAGACTATGTGACGAGGTCGAACAGGTTATGTGGGGCACAGGACATACAATAGTCGCAAAAAATTAAAATTACTACCAACAGTTGCACTAACAGACAAAACAAAAGGACCGGGGGAAGCAACTCTTCCCCAACTGCCAGATAAATAGGTGGGGAAAATATTGAGATAAACGAAGAAGATACAGAAGCATTCACACAAGAAGACCTGGAAAAATCAATAAGGCTCCAGGACCAGATAGAATACCCCCGGCTATTGTAAAGGAAGTAATCAAAACCGCCGCAGAGTTAGTGCTAGAAGTTATGACCACTGAATTTAGAAATGGATATTACCCGAATATATGGAAAGAAGCACAGCCAATATTAATAAAAAACCAAAAAAACAAGAGAAATGTAGCAGACAGTTTTTCTGACTATTTTTTTATGTTAAGAGCACCTTGTATATTGATAAAAATATTATTGGGTTATTCTTTAGAAGACACCCTTATATGAAGTCGATTTTCAATGTTTATTTGCAACGTCATCTAGGTTTACTATTAGTGACTGCAAAATTATTGATCTTTTCTTTGCGATAACTTAATTTTTATTGTATTTTTCTCTTCTGTTAATTAAATTTTAACAAATCACTTTGGTTGTCCATTTTCGTGAATCAATAATAAATCTCAGGTTAGGCATTTTCGCGCCAAGATAGGACCAGATTGACGCCTGGATTCAACCAATTAAAAGGCAGCTTGCTGGTCACGAGACTCACGCTTTTTTGTTCGTTGCAGGGAAGCTTCTTCTTTCCCGGTCTTCTTGTGCGAGCCTAAAAGAATTAATACGCAGATTAGTGTACTCTGTTTTAGTTTGCAAATTTCTTTTTAAATTCCCTCTTGATGGGCCAATTATAGTTTAATTAGTGCATAAAATGGTTTTGTAACTTATTAAAAGCATTGAATCGTTGTTTGGAAGTTTGGAAGATATCGAAATTAGAGTTTTCTTTGTCACGTTTCGTCGTCCAACTTGGAACAATTCCTCTTGAAAAGGTAATAATAATCATCTTTATTTTAATTAAAGTTTCTTCTTGTTTTATTGATGTGATCAATAAACGAACGATTATCGATCATTATTTATAGGAAAGTCGATATAGACTTTAGTTCGTGAATATTGATCCAGACTTGTAATCAATTTGGCGTTTTAGGAAAATCAACAAATTTTAAAACCTAGCTTGCTGTTAGATCTCGAAACTGCGAGTTTTTCCCTACGTTGTTGTTAGATTTTAAAGAAGATCCGTTAATTGTATTGATGTGGAAATTCGAAAGCGGCATTTGGATGTGAGGCTCTAGAATTGGTCTTGCAAGCAGCAGCAATTTGAATCCCAACAGTGGATCACTGGAAGCCTTATCCAGAAAGTCCTTAGTAACCTAATGACCATCTTCAACGAGTTATTTGAAATAACGTTTGCAAACCAAATTAAGTTTATAGAAATAACCAGGTGGGTTTTTTATCTCCTATTTTTTTTGAAAACGTTCATTTTAACGAAATTTAAGAGTGGAATAATTCTGTACTAGAATTTTTAATGTTGCAATTTAAAGAAAACCTGTGATACGATAATAAGTAAATTTTTATGAGATTAATTTTTTAAGTAAAATTGAGAAACTTCAAACCTAATAACAATCATAGTACGAGTTTTTTCATTAATTTTTTTTATTAAGTTGTAATATTATTATAACCCATGCTAAGATATTATTTAAATAACAAATGAAGGCCTCCCAGTACTTTTTTTTACTTCTAATGATTTTTTTCTAATGTATTATTTCTGTTATTTCTTGTTTATTTTTTATTATGTGCTATTTTTGAGTAATAACAGAGTGCTGGAGTTCGGTCCCTGCATAATTGAGACTGATTTATTTTAGGATCTATTGTTCCGTATTGTGGAGCATTAATTTAACTAATTAACTCTTTTATTAATTTAAATCAATTATGCTGGCGCCCCTATATCCATAGCTCTATGAATTTGATGATGCTCCAATCCACCTATGACCTGCCTTAATCTCAAAAGAGGGAGATAGTTTTCATTTTATGGTATTTAAGCTAAGCCGAGGCATAGATAAGGTGTATAACGTAAGTACTTTTGTTTTTGGTAAAATAATTCATGTTACAAATTGACGCCCTTTCGTGGGGCTAGTGTTTTGTTTGTTACAAATTGGCGCTTAATTGTAGGGCATCTGTTTCTTGTAAAATTAGTTATTACAATATATGCACAACTAATAGTAAAAAAAAACTTAAAAATGAAATAGAAGAGAAATTATCTCTTAACCAAGATGGATTTAGGAAAGGAAATCGACCATTCAAGCTAAGAAGAAATTAAAAGAAGTAGTAGAGGAAGCTAAAAAAGGCAGTGAAGAATAGGGATCTGTGTATACTGATTACAGTGGACATTAAAAACGCCTTCAACACGGTACTGTGGAAAGGAATAATGAACATATTACTACTACCTGACAGAATTCCTGAGCGGTCACAGGTCATATAAATTCTAGTTGAAGAGATATGGCATGGCAAATGAGGACCAATGTAGATATTGTAATACAGAGGATATCCCTGTACACACATTTTACAACTGCAATAGATGGCTAGGGAAGGGAGAAACATTAGAACTAGAAATATGAAAGGAAATAACACCAGGAAATACTATAGAAGCCAATGTAGAAAATGAACAAATATGCTGTACATGAATATGTCAAAGAACTCATAAAAATTAAAGAGAAAAAAGAACATAAATTAGGGGAAAGATATGTACTAAGAGAAAAACCTAAGAACTGCGCACTTGATCTTGAAGTAATGCTAAACAGTTCCGGAACCAACTGAGTCGGAAGGGATGCGGGGTTTTAGTTGGTAGATCCTTATCAAGAGAGAAGGGAATCCAACACGCTTAGGAGTACGGGCTCCTAAGTGTATATGAAGGTTTCCTCACCTCCACATTAAAAAAGGAGAAAAGATAGATATTTCGAACTAAATCTAAATCTAGGTTGTAAATTAGTTTCACATGATACAGAGTCTAGAATCTGCGCAGGTGTTTGCATCATTGAATGCCGTTACATACAAGTGCAATTGATAAAAGATTTATTCCTTTTCCATGTTCCGCTTTTACGTCTTGTTTTCATCACCTTTTTGTAGCCCTCCATACCGCCAAAGTTCGAAGCAAATCTACAGAGATGGGATTTACAATACAGTAAACATATGTTAACCTAAGTAAAAAAATTAAAACCCACAAACTGACGAAAAGCTTATTTTTATTCTGCCATTATTACTCCATTGGCGACAAAATAATCTCAACAGTAATAAATACTAGGCTACTGCAATCCATTATTTTAGCAATAGCACTAGAATAACTGCAGGGTATTAATAAATATTACTAAGGGGGTGTAAACTGTTCTTTATTACACCGATGTAAAATAAAGACTAGAATAAAGACGTTAAAAATAAACACTCCACTTGGAAAGCAACTATAAATAAAAATAACTAAGAATTACTCTCTTCATTTTGAGGAATTATTTTCCTCGGAGGTATTATATTATGAGCAGAATAAAATTACACCCCACGTGGTACGATTCTAAAAGAAATTTATATTAAAATGAAAATTAAACCTAGACCTGTAGAGTTCACATTTATTACAATTATGATTTAATTTCGAAAACGAGGAAAAGAAAAATTAAAATTGCATTTATGAATTTATTATAATGCCTTTAGTAAAAGGGTTGATTCTGCGTTACTTCTATATTTCGTTCCGTAAGATATCTCTTTATTGCTGATGAATGCTGAACAAATGCTGACAAAAAATGCTTTTTTGCACAACTGAAGCACAACTAGAAATGAAGGAAACAGAATGTGCGGATACTAATTAAACCTGCATTAATTATCGACGTGAACCCACAATCTTGTATAATACGAGTGCTCGAGTGTGGATGTCTACGAACTAGAACTTCAGGCCAAGGCATGTTTCAATTCTCACTGTTTTCGAACTGAAAGTTTTGGGTAGTGTTTACACAGTATGAATTTCTAATGAAACAATTTTAATCATACTTATAAAACAGGAAAGGTACCGTTTTCGCAGCGTTAATAAAACGTATGATTTAATGTTATTTGTTTGTTTCAATATTTATACAGGGTGTCCATTTAGTATCCCCTTCGTGGATTATAACCTTATAGTTATCCAGATAAAAAATCTGATTGGCAGAATGTCAATGAGTTTAATGAAACCACACTTTAAAATGCCTCAAAAAAACTGTGGTATTTTTTAAAAATACCGTATTTTTAAAAATGAAACAACCTAAATTTTCTTGCCGAAACTGAGTTCTCTCTTAATAAATTATTTAAATTATTACTCCTATAAATAATTTTGGACATAACCTCGAAATATTCTTCCGTATTATGGGTTGATTCGTGTGCTAAAATTACACGCCCCCATTGAGTAGTAAGAATCATGAATCTCTTTCCCACTCATTTCTTCTCTTTTCCAACACCGCAACGCATGAAATTTTAGAATTCGGGCCATATTTTACATGCGTAGATGATTTAGTATTAATTTTGGATTAACTGATATTAATCAATTAATAAGTTAACGTGCTGTAATTAGTAATATTGAAAAAAATAATTAAACAGTAATTACTAATAAAAAAGAAACAAACAAAATGTATGCTAAATTGACATTTATTAAAGAAGAAAATTATAAACAGCAATCACCATAGTCGAGTAGAGGGCGCCCTAGATTTGTAGTTACAAAACGCCTTTTTTATACAATCATTTATCAAATATTTAATATATTTTATAAATAAACAATTTTTTCAATTTAACAATTCAATTTAAAAAAATTACTTTTTGCGGTGGTGATTTATATACCAATGATTTCATACAATATAATCTACAAATACATATGGATGCCAATGTTTTGGTGGTTGTAGAGACCAAAAACATATACGTGTCTTAGCGTTTTGTCGAATGCTCTATAGTTTACCACTAACAAATTTTTGAAAATATTGCATCATACAGTAATGCGTGGATCGCTGCTCCGGTAATTTCTTTTTATTTGAACTTGTTAGTTTTGAAAAAAATAATTATTCAATTAATATATTACACATATTCCCCATTGGGTAGTCTATTCACTATCGAAGGACATAAGATTTTCGTAATCTAAAGCAGTGTTAATGGGAACACGATAAGTTTGATCCCCAATAATGAAATCTTTCTTTATAAAAATCGCCCCAGTCATGTATAACTTTTGCAATAATATTGTTTTGTCCAAACAATATGAAACAGCTATATAAATAAGCAATTGTCATCATCCAATATTTGAACAATTTTTTTGCTTTCCATGTTTTTCAACGAATGCGGGTTTGTCTACGCAACCTAATAATAAATTAACCGTTAACCGCCAGTGGTGATTGCAGCAAACTTTTATAATCGTGAATAGTTCTAAAACCGTGCAAAGTGAGAAGGCGCCACAAGTGAATGTCCAATCGGTACGTCTTAAATTAAACATTTTATATTTATTTAAATTAAAAATATAAACATTAAAAAATGTAAAAATTAAATAATGTTGACTGATCTACACAGAGAAAGCTGCAATATAAAAAAGAATCACGTAAAACGGCCCAGTAGAACTCTCAAACGAACTGGAACAAAAATAAGCCTTGTGTTTTAAATATACAGATGTGACAAAAAGCAACCATATGGGTCAATTATAAATATATTAACAACTTCCGTTTCATTACGCGTCTGGTTTCGATTGTTAATGATTTACATACAAACAAAATGATATAATTTGTCGGCTGAATTCTCCGTTAACAAAATCTGATCTTTTTTCATTGTTCTTTATGGTAACCGATTTTGGGACTTTGGATAGTTGTTGGTATAAACTTTGAAATTTTAGTTTATGTTTTCGACAAAAAAAGATCATTGATTTGGTATGGTCTGTTGTATGGAGCTCATAATATGGATGTCATTGTGGAGATGGAAATGATATCTAAGTAGGTAAAATCTTTTTTTGTAAATATCTGAGCTGATATAGACTGACAAGTATTCATTTTGTTTAAATCTGGTTTAGTTAAGTAAGGTAAATGAAATGATGGTCTGTCTATTGTTTTATAATAATAATTATTATAGTATGTAATAAGAAAAAATAAAATTTAAATAATATTTCACATATTTAAAAATGGCTGTTTAGGAGAATCAAAACTAATGGTAAAAGTAAATAGATTCATAAACCGTATTCAAACAAGAAGTTTTTAAATTTTTGTACAAAATGTTAAACCCCTTCCCTTATTAGCTAACATAGTTCAAGACAATCTACATATACTCACTGTTTGTCAAATTACTAAATAATGGTTGTTATTATCAACAACAGCCGCCGAGAAATTGTAATTATAGGCTTATTAAAATTTACATAAAGCGGAACGGTATTTACTTAGCAACACACTTGAGCTTTACGCGATTGCATCTTCTAAATTGAGTTATTTCAGAAAAAAATCACTAGTAATTCATATTTAGTGGCAAGTAATATATTTTCCCAAAATAAACATCTGTGTGCTAAACTTTAACACTTAAGCGAAACGTCTGAAACATTGTAGGGAATGAAGCAAAAAATTTCAGCTTCCCTTTAATAAACCATAGCTCTCCGAGGAAACATTTCAGCCTACATGTTTGTGGAATACTTTGTTCAAAATAATAACTCTCTAGAGCACATAAAATTTCTCGAAATAAATCTGAAACATTCTGCATGCAAATCGTTTGAAACTGCACTGGACGGTAAGTTGTGAATTATATTAAATGGGGTTTAGTTGTGTACGTGCATACAATAACAAATGTTCATTTTATAAAATTGCAAAATGAAGCATAACGCTTATATACAGGATTATTCATTATATTTTGGCCACCCCTTTATCTTTGTAAATATTGGAGACAAAAATAGTTTCCTATAAAAGTTGTATTGTTGTATATATACAGGGTATTTCACAAGATATGCACCAGACTTGACCAGCGCATTTCTGATGGCATTTGGAACAAAAGATTTTGATAAAGTACTTTGATTAGAGAAAGTAAAATTTTTTAAAAATCTTTACCTACATAATTAGTAGAAAAGTACGTATAAGATTATAACGTGCTAAAAGATAAAGTTAACTATATAAGTGTCAGCGTTGAAATTTTAAAGTCACATCACATTTCGCTATGCACTTGCGCAACACTGTACTATTGCAGATCAAATTGCTTCGCTTCGTTAACAAAGTGGTTTTATCCTGAACTAAAATGCAGACAGCAAGATGGCGAATTGTAATTTATTCAAAACGTAAATAAATAAAGTTGCGTATTTATTTTTACAAGCAATCAGTTTGTAACGGGATTTTATTTAGTTTCATCTAAACGTGATCTTACATATTTAGTACTGTAAGATTATCGAAATTGTACATTTGGCACTTTTGTTAATTAACTTTTCGACAGAGAGTAAAACGTGATGAAGAAAACGGGAGTATATTAAGTAAATCCTTATCAGACTAATATCAATTTTATAAATTGCATACGGAGTTTAAGAGAGGTACGTATTTATCATTAATAAAATCAAGTGCTGGACGCACAGCGAGCGTGTCAAGCAAGGGTAGTGCAGCATTCAGTTCAGCGTTTTTAGTAATTTTGAGACGGTTTTAAAAAAGTACATGTAAAATAATAAATGCGTTGATGGTGATGTCATTAATAACTGTTATTTGTGCCAGCTGAAATTTGAGAGCTAATGTTTTGACTACATTAATTAACATTATAATAATGAAAACTCCAGGTTTTTAATGTAAGAAGAATTTTACGCCATTATTGTCTATGTTTACATTTTTACAAAGACTTGAACTACACCAAAAGCATTTTTTTAATTATAGCGTTCTGCGAATTTTCATCTGACTGACTGATCTCATAAAAGTGTATTGTAAAAAGATCAACTACCAGGTTGCAAGATCAGAAACATAAACATAACAAAACATAAAACGTCTTAGAAGATCAGAACAAAGCCTAGTGTATGTGCCAAAAACATTATACCTTCTTTATTTACGTTTTTTTTCGAAAACTACGCTTCTGAGAAAAAAGATTTTAGGGGATTTTTTTGTTTAAGAACATTCTTAATATATTTTTATGTATCTGACTCTAACAATGCAAAAAAACTCTACTGAAAGAGCAAGAAGGCTATGCTTGCCTGACTGATTGCCTATCTTGATTAAAGAAATGTCAATAAAAATAAACTAATTATTCTCATAGCCTACCTTGTTATCTTCAATTTATCACAGTTTGACAAGCATAGCCTACTGCTCTTCCAATAAACATTTGTTTGCATTTTTAAAGTCAAGTATGCCACAATAGTTTTAGTTTCGTTAGAATTTTGCATATCTCACTCCTTCACTTCCAGCAACATCAACTTTAAACTGTCAAAAGAAAGCTCTACCTTTCTGAAGGGGTCGGGGGGAGTTTCTTAACTCTTTATCCACAGTCAGCTTTATTTTATTTTATTCTACTCTAACTTTATTATTTTTAAACCCCAATATCGTATGTGAGATACTTTATTTAAAAGGTATAAACAATACAATTTTTCACGAAAGTCTTAAATAATAAAAAATAATCTAATATAAGATAAATGTGGCTCTGGGTGAGTTAAGAATGTTTGATAATAGTCTGATCTTAACATCTTAAACAGTTTGAGATATATTAAAGGAGGGTTGTTAAACAACTTTCCTCTTTATCTCAGCAACCCATGACCCGATTTTAATTTTTGTTTTGCACCAAAAGCTTTATACACTTTAAAATAAGGTGTCACAAAGGTATGGTTGTCGTTTGACGTTAAAGTTAGTGTTGCTGAGCGTGAAGGAGTGAGTTGCAGAACTCTGACGATACTAAAATTAAAATTGACATGTTTTTGCTAAATTGATATTTTGTATGGTTTAAGATATACTTATAATTTGTAATATTATTCCAATGTATAACGAAAATATAAATCTACTATTTATTTACTCTAAATTACGTATTCGTATTTCACCTTTCCAGTAAAAATCCGATTAAGACTGAAATGTTATTAAAGAAGCGAGAATCTTTGTAAATTCGAAATCAATATCAGAATATTTCTAAAGTTTTGCAATATCGTAAAGTATTTACAGCTGCACAGCTGTATGCTTGGAAAATTTCAAAAGTTGTATGAAAATATCGTAGAATAAGACTGTACTGTACTACTGTGCTTTATAAAATCTACTTTATTACATACCTGCTGCAGTTTACGGTTTGAAAGTAGTTTTTAGTCACAATATTCTTGACGAATTTATTATCTCGTAAGTTTTCGAGGAATTTTCTAATCAAATTTATCTTTCTACTTTTATATTTTACTTTCAATAACCTACACTTGAGGAAAATTGTAGTTATTTCTTCATATTTAAAGCTAATAATGAAACTGCTATAATAGATACTCCATATATTCACTGTGTTGGAAATAACAAATTTTGATAAAATCACAAGGACGAAACTTTTTCATGAAAAGAGTTTTGAAAGTTTTTTCCTTTATGATCCTAAAACGTTTTTTGTACTATTTTTTACACATATTCGATCTACATACAGTTTTAACATTGTCTACGAAGCCTAATTTCACAGTATTGATATAAAAATAGTATATGTATCACCGGTGCTTCACGTTGATAGGTTCATACGGTATATGTGAATCACTTGTGGTTCACGGGTCCATGACTTTATAACTTATAACTATTCTAAAATTTAATAATATAGCCCAATTGCTTTCTAACGTTGACAATAAATTTGCCATGAGAGCACAGCGATGAACTAAGGGACTTATGATTACCGTGGGTACCATCGGTGATTCACATAACATCGCAATATGAGCTTTATTCTTGGAGTTTATTTTTAGTTTAATTCATCTAATTCTTCAATGCTGCTGGAA
This sequence comes from Agrypnus murinus, assembly GCA_929113105.1. Taxonomy (NCBI): domain Eukaryota; kingdom Metazoa; phylum Arthropoda; class Insecta; order Coleoptera; family Elateridae; genus Agrypnus; species Agrypnus murinus. Next base: position 30,713,513 of record OV816023.1, on the reverse strand, counting down.
GTTATTTTCTCTATTTGTTCTTCAGTGCTTTGTTCAGCACTAAACAACTATAAATTTAGTACAAACAACAATCACGGAATCATAGAAAGGCCACGTCGTAATAATTGTAAGTCATCACTAATCTTTAATCGTATATTTAACGAAAGACTATAATATCTTGCCAGGAAAATCAGAATTCAGTTAGTATAATTGAAATATTATGAATGAGAAATAGAAAAGGCGATTTATGCGAAACAGGTTATCGTCGAGCACTTCAGCGAAGGATTTTAACGTATTGATGATGTCAAAAGAATAAAGATTGTGATAAGCTAGTACTATAATGATCTCTTTTCTGTGCGTTATTTCCTTTCAAGTGTGGTCCCTGATATTACCAGATTATATGAGATGTTTTAAGATGCTCTAAGGATCACCCGTTTAAAATTCGGGGATTTTGCTGGTTTTCTTCAACTTTTCCACTTACAATAAATATTGATTTTATTATAAGTAATGTGTTAATAGTAAGCAAAATTAATATCATTGGAGGTTTTCATCCCCTTTTAATTTACAGAGTTTATTGATTATTAAATTAATTTAATTAGAATTCGTAGCTAAGTGTTTTATTAACTTTAAAAAGATGATTTCATAATTCCAATTGTTATTAAAAGGAAATAAAAATAGACATACTATGATAAGAAGATAACTACGGGCAGGTACGCAATCGCCGATTGTGTATTTGGGCATACAGTTTCGTAGAGATGCAAATTCGAATCAAACCCCGCTAATGTTATATCATAGTACTATCTTTATCGTTTTTGATTAATATTAAAGAGCTCTGTAACTCTTAAGAGGGAGTGATGTATTTTATAACTTCTAGTAGTAATTGCTTCAAAAAAGAACTAGAAGAAAAAACAAGAAAAACACAAAGAAATTTGTACTTTTAGCAGTAAAGTATAAGCATAGATGCCGAAAACCTACAAAAATTAAGCTTGCAAATGGAACAGTAAAAATGCATTAAACATAGAAAAATCAGTCTTAAATCTAGGATTTGCAGAGAAAGAATAGCGAATTGGAAATTTTATACCTTGAACATTGCGTTCCTAATTTTTGGACATTAGATATTTTTAATTTAATTAAGTAATAACGGAGTGAAGGAATTCGGTCCTTGCATGATTGAGACTGATACACATTAAGATCTAGAACTCCGTCATTGTGGAGCATTACTGCCAATATTTTATTTCTTTAAACCACTCGTGCTGGCGCCCTTCTCCATAGCTCTATGACACTCAGCTGGCGTTCCAATTCGCCTACAACTTGCTCTAATTTAAGAAGAGACGAGCAGTGCTTATTGCTCAGGCTAAGCCTATGTCCAATTAAGTATAAAGTTCTTTATCAGAATTTATTCGTTACAATCTGTATTCAATCATTAATGGTTCGGGTATAGCTCAAGTATGTGTTGACAGTTCATTCAGCAATATAGATTTTAGTACCATTAGTAATTTTAATCCGTATAATACAACAATTAACAAGATTCGTTCTCAACTAATAATAAATTTAATCTCGCCCGGATAACACATTTTGTAAATAAAAAATTTACTGTTATCAACCTACAAGTACTTTATTGAAATTTGTTAGTGAGGCTTTGAAAAATGAATATCAGGTTAATGACTGATCGAGGTGAACTGACTAGACTAGACTAAAATCGATTTGTTTTCACATGCTAACTAACCCATTGGATAAAAAGGCAAATACGATTTTGTTTAATCTAAACATTCCAAACAAATCCTCATTCTAATAAATTTGATCTATGCATTATCTTTTCTGTCAGTAAAAATGATAACGAATTCCACCTCTAAATATCAATTACGTCAAATCCAAGCTTTAATGCGGAAAAGGATGGCGTAAATTCGCCAGTGTAATCAAAAATGGCATTTCCTTCGTTAATTTCTCTCTTTTTACCAGTAGAAATATCTAAAATTATCCCAGGGCAAAATATTGTTAGTTAACATTTTGAAATATGTCAGTTTTAAGTTTTGAAATTTTAATGTAAGCAAAATATGACGCCGAATCTCTCGTCTACTCAAAAGCGAAATTTTATCTGTTTACTTATTCACCACCTAGCGAAAGCTCATAAATTCGTAAAATCTAAATAAAGCCTATAAACATTATGACTGTCAAAAAGGATAAGCTTCGCGAATTAATCCCCCAAACAAACATGTCGCTGGCAGTTTTTAATTTCCGCAGGATATGAAGGACAAGCACTTCAGGGCATCAAATCTACATCAGATCAGAGTATGAATGGATCTGACGTTTCGATATGATAAGAAGATCCAAGTTTCTTTTATACCATTATTCTTTAGTTTCAAGGTTCGTCTGTCAAAAGAAAATGGTATTAAGAGCTTTTCAGTTTTGTAGATTCGTTTGTCCCTCCTTTTATAACCAAGTTGTATCTTTATCCCGATTTGTGTCATGAAATTATTATGTAAAATCGATTTCCTTTTTTTCTTTGCATTAATCTAAACGATAAAATAAAGTATATGTGTTATATTAAAACGTTTCTCTCTGCGTCTTTTTAACGAGGATTTTCGCCGACTTTCGGAAAAGATAAAAGCTGCTTTGAAAATGAGGCACGAAAAGCGCGCACGCCCCATAAGTTTTCCAACTACCTACCAACTTTGTTATGCTTTGGGGAAACATCGGTAACACTGATATAGTTAACCTATTTTATAACTAACTTCATTCCGTAATACAACTTCTAATTTCGTGCATGTAAAACATACATCTAAATGTAAATTTATGTGTAAATTTGATATGTATTGCGAGTAATTTAATGTTTCGTAGAGAATTTTCCTTTCAGTTACAAAGATATAAATAAATACTTTCGCTAAGAAAGAAAATTCTAAATTGATCTTTCAACTAACTCAAAGTTAGTTTAAAAACCCTATCGAGGAAATGTTCACTTACTCTTTATTGGTGGATAGCTAAAGGAAAATGGGCAGTTACCTTAACCTTAAGATAACTCTGTCAAGTCAAAAATACCAAGTTACATTCCCGGAATTCCGTAAAACGATTTTCAAAGGCTGGTGTCTCCTTCCATTACAACAGAAATCCTTTTGAGATTCACTTTTCACTACGATGGAGAATATGAGATCGAAGGAACTTCCGGTAAACTTCTAGGATCTACATATATACATGTTCTATCAATATCTACATTTTTTTAATATTTAAGATCTATTTTTATAGTTTATTGATGTCTGTTAAAAAAACGTTTTGATAATTGTTTTACAACTTTTATAATGAATAAATAATTTTTCAAGAAACAAAATAAAAAGTAAAATAATTTAAAAAATATTCAACTCAAAATAATTATTCAAAAAAAATAATAAAATTAACTAATACGTATCAGTATTTATGGATTATTATGTTGATGTTCTATTTGTTTATATGATATAAAATGTCATATTTGATCAGTCTGGGGAGAATTAACTCTCACGATAATATTTAATAGACATATTTTATGCAATTCTATAACTACCCGATTTAATGGTTGCACAACCTCACTTTTAAAATAATAAATTGTGAGAAAATTTAGTTAATAAAGACTAACATGCACATAAAAACTCTTTAAGTAGTTAAAAAATATGTGGAATCCAGATTTTTATAGAAAATAGATAATTTTACTCATAACTTAACGATTTGGGGATCGCTTGTGCATTTTTTCAACTTAATAAAGTTTAATTCAATTCTAATGTTATAAATCATTTGGAACAGACAAGATATGTTATATTGAAAGTGTATGCGAATGTCTAGCAACTTACATATTGTAACATAAAATTCATGTTAACGAAATATATTTATTTTGCAGTATTATTGAATATTCAAAATCTTAAAGCTGTTTGCTAAGTTGTTTTAGTGGAAATAAGTAGAGTAACGTTATAACCACAGAACAAAAACAAAAACATTCAGATAAAATTATTAATGATTAAATGTTTAGATTGGTGGAGAAAGATTAGTTAGATTTTGTTTTTATAAAATAATGCCATTTTTTAGTTATAAAAAATGTTCTTTTGTCGACATTAAAATTAAGGGTATTGCTGTATTTTTGAACCCAAATGTTGTATATGGTTGGATTCAAACTTTCTTTTATATAAGTTTGTATAATTAGCTTTTATATTTATGAAAGTAAATAAATTATACTTGGGTTATGTAAAATCTGATATGTCAAGATTTTTTGTTGTTTGAGGAAATTCTTTTGTTTCCCAAAAGAGTATAAAAAGGAGATATCCATTTTTTAACAATTAAGTAGCAATATTCTATTAGAGGAGCTGAGAAGTTGTGTTTCTAGCTGCTTCACAAATTAAAATTGTAAGGTTAGAATTCAACTTTGACAATAATAAAGAAGTAAGGTTATGTGAAACATCAATAATACAGTTTTTTTTAACTTTTAAAAATCATTTTATAAATAATTCATCATCAATCATTCATTATTTTATTTAACCTTGTCAATATTAAATCGGATTTTATACATAACTGTTTATTTGAAAAAAGATTCCTTTTTTCAATAAACAGCGATAATTTGGTTTTCAATTTCTCTTGAAATTATATTTCGATCAATCAATTTTTTTGTAATTCGATTGATGTATGAAGATGTCAGAATTATTTTTAATAGAATTGTTTCGATTAGAGATGGGAACCGATTAACGAGTTTATCAAGTAACTCAAACCGAAGTAGAGATGAGATATATGTGGTGCCAAATTTAAATTTTATATTATTAATTATAGTTAATATATTTGTGGTCTAGATAATATTTTTAAATTTAAGTAATTTTCGTTGAGTTATTTCAATAAAACGATAAATGAAAAGATTATCCGTTTAAATAATTTTTTTGTTTGTTAATAAATAATATGTTTAATTTGTTTTGCTTTCATTTGTAATTAGTAATTTATTTCTAACTTTCTTCAAAATTTAATTGGGTATCAACTTTGTTCTTTTCTTTTTATGTAATTAATTAAGATTTCTTTAAATAAATAAAAAACTTGTGTTCTTTATTATGTATTTTGTAATTTTATTTGTTTAACAACCAGCCATTTGTTTCAAATAAGAATATTCTACATCAGTGACTCAAACCTAAGTGAGTCTCAATGTAGTGGGATTAGTTTCTCACTACAAAATTTTTGTAAGGTAAGAAGTTGCTTAATTTATTTTAATTTTCTGTTTTTCTTATTTTTGTAAAAAATAAAAATCTTCAAAAAAGTTATTTATTAGAATTTATGAATGATATGATAATAAAATAGGTTATTTTCCAAATGCAGAAGAATTGTGTTTAAAGCTACTGATTCTTTTTTGCAATTTTATTTAATAATTAAATCAAGTAATCCTTAAGTAGTATAAAAATCCCGTGGTTATGTATGTAGATAATAACCTTTTTACAGAGGATGACAGTTATAGCATTGTTAAACAATAAAAATTTCATTTTCACAATTAAAAATAATTATAAAAAACTCCGTTTATTATTAAACTCACAGCCTTGTTTATAAAAACCGAATTCCCTAATTACTAAATGAAACTCTAATAAATCACATGAAATTTAAATTATGTTTTCTTAATGCTATAAAATTGGTTTTGATCGTAATCCAGTTACTACGTCAAAGCAACCCAAATTAAATGAAAAGTAGCTTTAATACAAAAACAATTGCAATTAGGTCAATACTTTCTTCATTATTAGAGAAGTTTATTATCTGCAATAAAGTTTTATTGTAATATTAAACGGTAAAACGTTTATTGAATATAAATCTTTTACACAGTATAATGTTAATTAGAATCGGACACTACAATGGAACAAAGGAATTTTTAAACTTACATACATTTTATTTTATTGGTTTAATTTCTTTATTTAACTTCCCCGGAAGTATCTTATATATAAATGAAATATTTAATTATCAATGTTTGTCAAACATAAGAAACGACAAATTTTAGATATATTTTAGATATTGATCTTAGAAGGGATAATATTGTAACGAATAGTAAACCCATATACGCCGTCATCTAGATGTATGAGTCATCAACACCTGCATGTATGACTCATCGACACGACTCATCGACGTGACTCATCAACAGCTGCATGTATGACTCATCAACACCTGCATGAATGACTCATCAACACCTGCATGTATGTTTCATCGTATGAAAGATATAAATTGAGGTCGCGGGTAGAAGGAGTTCAGTTAATGTTTGACCGGCATATTGAAATGTACTCTGAATAATTAGTTAATAGTCGAATACTAGTGAATAAATAAATGTTAATAATTGTTGTAATACATAAATAGTTTTTATATAAATAGTCCTCAAATAAATTTGTAAATATCTAGCATTTAAATAGTTTGTTAAATAGTTTATAGTTATAGTGTTTTTAATTAAGTGTATGTAAATTAATATTTCTCTTATGAATAGACGATTTAAACAGCATTTTGTTATTATTTTAAAAAGTACGTTACAATATAAATATTCTAATAATATGACGAATATAGCAATGGTCAAAAATTATTATCAGCTAGTTTGTTAGTAATAAGCAAACAAACAGCGACATGCTTTCACTTTAACATGACTTTAATTAACACAAATATACTTACGAATATTACTGATTTAAGAACCTCAAGTTTAAAAATATATTTTCACAATAAAACCCTTAAAACCCATTTTAATAAATTCAATAAAAGCTTTCTGAGATTTTCACACTTTAACACATATTTTACATTATTTTACCATTTTAGTTAAACATTGATGAGTTATGTAAAATTTACATAATCTACATAGTATATCTTAAGATTGGAAATATTTTTTCAAAATGTATGTATGTTAACCACTTAACAGTTTCGCCCGAACCTGGGTATCGCGCATCGTTTTTCCCTGATACGCCTGAACCATGTTCTAGCAATGCAACCTTGCCATTATGTGTTTTTAAATTATTTTGAATTTAGCCGACCGCTGTTTGGACAATAGTTCCAATGGAACATTCGTCTTCTCAACATACTATCGCGACGTATTTTCGTTGAATGAAGTGTTCGGCTATATTAGTAAGTGTAAGATAGACATGTTTAGGCGCCACAACACGCAACACTAGGACAATCGGTTTTTGTTTTTTATCGGAAATTGTTGTCCACAATGTCATGGATATGTAAATCACACGCCGTATGACGCAAACTACGTCTCCACAAGCTTTACAGTTTCTGGGATATGACCATTTGACATAAATTGAAAACAAATACGTTTGGTGCAGCAGTAAACAGGCCAGCCCTGGCTAACCATCCACCGACAAAAACCATCGACCTGCTAGAACCAAACAAAATTGTCTGAGGCTCAGAATGATCAACGGGCACTAGTGTTATTTTTTGGTTTTATGACTCACAACCAGTTTTTCGAAATATACCCTCCATTCGTCGGAGGGAGTCGGTTCTATAGTCGCCGAAATATAAGCAAATGAAAATTGCAAAAAAGCCAAATATTCAACTTTAACTCCCCTAGCCCCCTTTCTATTTGGTCTTTATCCAATGACGCCAACCATGAACTATACTTAGTCCGAACTTTTCATGAGTTTCAAATTTTTCTTTAATAAGAGCTTGGAAATCATTGAGCAAATATTATTTTTCCATTATAAAACTAAATGAGCTTCACAAAATAAAAATTGAAAAATCGACAATTTTAGAAAGGTTTCTTGAAAAATAATATGACTGTTAAGTGGTTAAATATTTTTAAAATATGAAGATTTAAATATAATTCTTTTTCTCCAAAATGAAACGTTTAGTAAATAAAAATAACATAAGATTTAGCATGATTACAAATATCTATTAAATGTTTCATTTGGAGAAAAGATTACATTTAAATCTTCACATTTTATAAATATTTAGCCACTTACCGTCATATTATTTTTCAAAAATCTTTCTCAAATTAGATTTTCTCAATTCATTTGGTAGTATAATGGAAAAAATAACGTTTGCTTAAAAAAATTAAAATTTTATATTCATGTTTGTCCAAATATGTATAAAATAAAAAGATTCAGATATAAATGATTTCATATAAAAAAAATACAGTAAATATTTTTTATATTAAAAACATTTAATATTTAAAATACGTTTGCTAGGGTTAAGCTATAAATTATTATCCAGAAGAGCGTGAATAAAGTAATTAAAATTAATCAATTACCATTCACGATCAGAACATGATAGAAAACAGTGAAGCGTGTATATGAGTAGGAGGAAATCAAACATGAACCGAAGACCTTTTGCATTACAATTAAATCCCTTCCTTGAATCTGTATTATTTATGTGTTCATTAAAACTATGTAAGATTAATACATTATATAATTTTGAACGCACCAATGTATATTCATTAATGTATAATGTGTTTTTATTACGCATTTATTATGCGACGCTTTTCCTCTCTTTTAATTAAAATGAACAAATTGTACATCGTTCTTAAGACTATTCCTTAAAACGTGCAGAAAAGTTACTACATACTCAGTTTTCCACAATATTTTAGGCTAATAACTTTTTCTAGGCCTCTTTCATGTGGTATAGTATAATGTTAATTGTAATTAACATTGCCAAACCACTGAAGTAAATACATGCTTCTGGGTAGTATGGGGCGGTATTATTCTTAACGACAACCACAGATAGACCTTTATGTGGTTGTTGAGACCACTGCTTAACGTACCCATCTGACAGCACGGCATACGAGCCAGGACACCCAGAACATTTACTACAAATTTTTGTATGCCCACGATAATCCTGTGTCTTGTTGTTAGAGTGAAGTACTGCCACTAAACATGCTCCATGCTCACATTCATAAAATTCTGTTAGGGAGTTTCCTTCCGGTTATCCCTTCGAAGTACTTCGGTGTGAGGCAACCCACCAATAAAATCTAATGAGACTTGGCAGGAAGTGCGTGCATAGGGCATTGCTTCACTCTAACAACCAGACACTGTTAGTTTTTAAATCGCATTTTAAGTGCGCCCACTGTACTCACATTCAGGGTGAACGGACAAGCTGTCGTTCGAGATGTAGGACTCCATTAGTATCCAAGACTAGCCCAGGAGACAGAGGTCTGGACAGTTGTTAGAAGTGTCGGGGAGCACTAGTATCCCAGACTAGCTTGTGGATAGACCACACGGCGTTCACCTTTAGAACTAGTTGTTGTCTACCCAATTTCAGGATTGTCTGGGTAACGCACGACGCAATAAGAATGTAATGTGTGGTAGAGTTACACGCACGTGTTTCTCGGCGTTGACTCTAAAACGTTGCGGAGGAAGCTCTGCTAACAAGATGGTCCAGTGTGGGTGGTTTGATTCTTACTTGACATCAGGGTCTGATATGAAGCTAGTTTCTCGCTGTCTAACCTAGACGAATGGAGGAGAATTAAGTGAAGTTTATCCCAGTCAGGGAGTTTGCTTGCTGACCTATGGAAAACTGCATGCCACCAGGTAGCGTCTCGGAGATGACAGTATGCGGTTCCGGTTTTGGCTGTCCAGTTCCAGTGATTGGATTCCCAGAATCGTCTAGAGACCTACTCTTAAGGGGCGTTAATGCGAAGATACATAGCTTCTAACGTTCGAAACAATTTCACCCTAACGGTTACGCACCAAGATACTATTCCCATGGGTCCTATGAAGTAACCTTTAAACGAAGCTCTGTCAGGGGCACACCAGGCCTATAACTGGGAGATTGAGGTGGCAAAACCATTTAAAAACCAAGTCCCGTCACATTTCAGGTTGGATTCGCTCGGGCAGTGGCCCCAACTTAAACTGGGAAAAGGAACTTAGAAAGCATGAAATAGGGCTGGAAGGTTTGGATGTCCCTAACCTGGGTTGGGAGATTAGTCCTAATACTGGATGAGGAACTCGACTACGCACGAAAGCGGGCGGGTTAGTTCGGACGTGAGAGCTCGTTTATTGCTCCGGTACTAGCCTGGAGAGCTAGTAGATGGTGGATAGGCAACCTCGCTCCAACCAGTGTGTTACTGATAGCATTGGTTGAGCGTATCTCAATTACTTCCTCTTGGAAGGAACGTAGAGATTAAGTCTCATGACAGGTGCTCGACGTAAAACACTCTCGGAATTTGTACTCACATTACAATAAAAATACAGAACAAGTAAAAAAAATAAAAAATTTTTAAATTAAAATTTTTAAATTTTCAAATTAAATCTTCAAAAATGTTATGATACTTATCTCATATGGGCATTGAGAAATTAAGGTAAAAAGCGTTACAGACATGCAAATAGTGACTTCTGTAAATAAATAAAAAGCAAACGTTTTATGAAAAGAGACCTTTTAAAACATAAATTATTATTTACCAGTTATTATTGTTTCATCTTCATTCCATAACACTGATTAAAGGAATTATATAATGTTTTGTATTACAAACATACCGGTTATAATTAACCGCGCTTTTGTCGGTAATGATAACATACAACATTCAATGATCTTTATTAGAGCAATACATTAACAATGTCAACAAGGTAAACCTAAAGCCAGAACAATGAACCATTTTCTGCGCCTGTACATTGCAGGATCAGCTATCTGTAAAGGGCTTATTGAATAAACCCGTCGTATATTAGAATAAAGAGTATCGCTAACCCCGAGAAAAAAGTTAAACATTGCATGTATTATTTTGTTGTAGAACAACATCCTTCTGGGATTAAAGTATGTAAAGATATAGCAGATAAAACTTTAAGAATGATGGCTACCATTAATAAAGAGAAGACTAGATGATTTCGATGTTCAGATATCCCAACTGGAAAATCACCGAAATGACGGTGTGAATAATGCTGAACTGAAGTTTTTTTTTATTTAAAGATTACAATGCACCTAATCATAAGATTAATCAACATTTTGTTTTTAACCTGAAATATTAATTATTTTTTTTATTACTAATTTTTTTTTAAATTAATAATAATTGCTACAACCCATAACCTGGCAACCAGGCCCCAGAAGCTATAAGCTTGTGCGGGAGGGAGGGGGCGATTATTATTATTATTATTATTACGTAGGCCCTACGTGCGGCTGCAGCCGACTTACAGATGGAACAGCGCAAATCCCACATTTGTGTCACAGCTAAGGAAAACTGCAGAAAACCTTAACCAGATCTGCCGGAACCGGGAGTCGATCTCGGGCCGCTTGGGTGAAATTCCAGCACGCTAGACATTACACTACCAAGGCTCCATTAAATACGTGTACTGTGTGTTCCCTCAGTCGATCACAGATTCTGCTTTTTACTCGCGCATTTGTTTGTTGACGTATTTAACTTTGCAAACTTGCACTGCACTACACGAGCTCAAAGGTTTTGTCCTTTTGAGCTTACACACTAAGTTTAAGTTGTCCAGAAGTTCCAGGGCTTCTTTGTTTGAATAACTGTGGAGTCTCTCCTCATGATTTTTGGCAATTTTTTCATTATGGATGGGACATCTCCTATCTGTAGTTCTAGATGTATGTAAGTTCTTATCTCTAGGGTACCATGGAGCGTTTGCGATGTTTCTTAAAACTCGATTTTGAAATCTTGGGAGACGAGCATAACTGCTTTTTAGAGTGCAGCCCGATAGCTGTCTTAGAACTTGCTTAAAAAATAATTTATTATCTATTAGGGAAACCCCGTTAAAAGGCAAGTTTATTGAAGGATTTCCTTATATACAACGTTCGTTGTGTGATTACAATCCGTCGAGTTTTCAAGAGTGATTATTTAATATTATTAATATTTATTAAATAAACGAAATCGAACAAAAACAGTTGAAAAACTAACCTTATCATTACAAATCTTTAAACGCGTTCCCGTTCACCAACCCCGACTTACACTCCCTTTCCCTCTTAGTTACCCTCGTCTTACTCCTTTTTCCGGCTTACCTCCTTCAAGTAATCTCTTCCACAGAATTACCTCCCCTTACGCGGCTTACGCAAAGGGGTAAACCACCCCCGGTTTACCTCCCTCTCTGACTTACTCTCTCCGGCTAACTTCCCCTCGGACTCATCCCACGACATTCGCAACCACTCTTACCATAAGATTCTATACTTAATCCATGTAGCATATGCTTAATATAACAGCTTTCTAAACACTAACTGATTATTTAATTTTAATATTTATTAAATAAACGCAGTCGAACAAAAACGATTGAAAAACTAAGCTTACCATTCTCAGACGATCTTTTAAACGCGTTCTTTAACAAACAGCCCCGACTTACACCTTCACCACCAACTACGACTTACCCTCCCTTTCTCCCTTAGTCACTTCCGTCGTACTCCTTTTTCGGGCTTACCGTGCCCAACTTATCTCTTCCTCAGACTTACCTCCCTTCTTTCGGATTACCCTTCCCCCAATTTATCTTCCTCTCTGACTTACCCCCTATAGCTAACTCCCCCTCGGACTCCACCCCCGACTTACTCACCTATTCTTATCATAAAATTCTACATTGAACCATAATATAATATAAAAAAGAATAAAGCAAATCGGTATTGTAGAACTCGTAGGTTGAAGTAGAGCAAAAACGATTCATGTTTTAAATACCTATATAGATTAGTAAATAATGATTGATCTATACAATAAAGTTCAGTATGGCCGGTGTATTCACTATCGAAGGATATAAAATTTTTGTAAAGTAAAGCAGTGTTAATGAGAACACGATAAGTTTTATCGCTAATAATGAAATCTTTATAAGAATCGCCCTAGTCATTTACAACTTTTGCAACAATTCGCAAACGTATCTCACGATTTGTTTGTCCAAACAATAAATGAAACATCTATAAATAAGCAATTGCCATCAGGCCATCAGCTAATATTTGTATAATTTGTCTGCTTTCCATGGTTTTCGACTATGTGGGTTTGTTGCAGCAAACTTTTATAATATTGAATAGTTTCAAAAGTTAAACGGTGAGTTAGTTCGAAAACAGCGCTGGAAACTGAGAGGGCACTGCAAGTGGATGGTCGTTTTCGTGCATATCCAAATAAATGTTTTAGATTTATTTATTTAAAAATATAAAACTTAAAGAAATACAGATAATAAGTAGTGCTGACTAATATACACAGCGAAAGCTTCAATATAAAAAACAATCGCGTAAAGCAGCTCAATATAACTCTCAAACGAATTGGAACAAAAATGAGCGTTGCATTTTAAATATATAGATGGAGAGGTTTGAATTTTTGCATAGCAGGCATTGAATGTTTCTGTACATTAGTTTTACTTTCTCTGTTTTTTGCTGATATGTTCTTTCCAGTTCAGTTTTTAATCTTAAGTGTAACCTTAAGAACTGTTTAATATTCTATTCTCTTGTTAAGTTAACATGTATGGATTTGGTACCGTTGATTTTTATACGTCATCTTCTTGTCCATGGCTCTATTGTCTTCATTGTTTCTTTTAGGGTAGTTCTTGTCCTTTCATATGTGGTTCTATTGCTAAAACTGCTATACAGTCCGCAAAGGTAGATAACTTTAAATCTCTATTGGTTAGTATGTCACATGTATATAATTATAAGTACAATACTGGTCCTAGGACGCTACCTTGGGGCACCCCTTACTTGCTTCAATTCTGAGTAAGCATTTTTATGTTTAATTCTGAAAGTTCTATCAGTCAGATACGATTTTATTCTTTCGATGTATTGTTTTGGAAGGTATTTTCTTAGGTTTTCTAGAAGGCCTTTGTAAATGTCGATGAATATAGCTGAACAAATTTTTTCCTCTAGGGCTTTTTCTATAACGTTCATTATTCGATGGACTTGATCAACTGCTGAGTGTTTATTACGAAATTTAATCTGGTGTGATAGTATTAACTGCTTGCTCAGGATTATGTTATTAATTCGTTTTAATAAGATTTTTCAAACACTAGAGATTATCGCAGGAGCGATATTGGTTTGTAGGAGTTAATATCGGGTACGAGGTTTCCGGGTTTGGGAATCATTATTACTTTAGTGTTTTTCCACAATATTGGTACATCGAAGCCTTATGTTAGCGTTTATTATGTAGGTATGTGAGTTTTACAACAGCTTTTTTTGGTAGTTGTTGTAATAAGTCGACAGTGATCAATTCATACCCTGGTGCTTTTGTTGGGTCAATGTTTTCTCTTATTAGTTTAGACACTCCTTTGGGTGTTGTCTGTATACTTTCTACATCTCCTGCATCTTCGATGTTTGCTGTAGATTGTTGTCCTTTTATTTCAACATCGTGAGGTTTGGAAATATTTTCTAAATATGTAACAAATTCATCTAGTTTTTGGTTTGCGTCCCTTTCTCAACTTTTAAATAAAAAATTTATCATCGACTCTGCTGGGACTCGAACCCAGGACCCTCCACTGTCTAGGTGGTATCTCTACCAACTGAGCTACAGAGTACGACTACCAGCATAGCGAGAAATTTTCCATATGAATTAGATGTTTAAGCAGACATACAAAGTAACTAGATATTTTTTTGAATATTATTAATGAAGATCAGCACGTCGCATGACAACTAAATAATAATGCAATAATTATGTAAACATAAAGTTACGTGAGTTCTTGACTAACTCAAGTTTACGTAGGAGACTTGGGCGCCAATTAAATAACATAAAATAACTGAATTAAATTATTAAGAAAAACTCATCTCAGAGCGAGTGTGGATTCCTGTGGTTTTAAAAATATAAATTGAAATTGAAATCACTTTTAAAATAGAATTCTTAATTAAATTTAACTATTACTAAATTGTTCAAATCACATAATTACACCTCACAAACGATAGTCTTTTCTTCAGCAGATACCAATACAGAAGGAAATAACTTCCTACCTTTATTATAAAGTTCGTCTTCTCCAATACCATTGGCAGCGTATGTCACCTTATGTTGATCCAATCCTGGATTCCAATTTTGGTTGACTTTCCTTTGCATGGACTTCCAATACAACACCATCCACACACTTGACCTTGATAGCTCACTTTTGGTAAAACACTTTGTTTTAATTAATTGCGGGTACTATTTCCCTTGTTCGAAGAATATTTGCTTATGTGTTTAAATAAATAAAACACCAGTTTATGGTTTTAACGATGGTATATTGACTAGCAATAACTTTACTAGTAATTTAATTTAAAGGTGGTTCTTTATACTCTTATACACTTTTATAATTTTATAACAACTATACACTTTCGCCGTATTAAAATTATCAACCAATTTAACTGTCTAATAAAGACTAGATTATTTAAATTTTTACAATATTACTTTTCACGACTTTACTCTGTCGCTTTATATTCAGAAGTGTCTATTTACATTAGTACTATATTTCTTACACGACTTTACTGCGTCACTTTATGTCAGGAAGTGTCTTAAAAATATGATTTTCTAAGCTTATATACTATTTACTATTTACATAATCACATTACACAATTTGACGTCACCTTACCATCTAATACAATGACTACACTATTTACAAACATAATAGCAGATTAAAACATAATCATAATAGTTGACTCAATCTATTACAGTTTATTACATAACATTTGCAATAATAATGAACTATTCATCAAGAAAAACCTTAAAAGAATCACATAACCCGTCGATATTACTCATTTGAAAATTTATCATAAATGAATTAGATAATATCAATAACATCCGCACATCTGGATGTTACGTATACTTAAGTATTCGGTAAGTAAACTGTTTGATAATAAATAAATAAATATGGATTATTTAACCTTATTAAAAAGTATACACATTGATTGTATAATCAATGACACACCAGTAACTAACTTAAAATTATTTTAACTGGAAAAGTTGATAAAATATTTCTAAAATGTTAGTTTTTAACAAAGATTTTGAAATTTCGCAAAATTTTCAAAATATATATATATATATATATATATATATATATATATATATATATATATATATATATTAACGCGAGAAAAACAATCTGTTTGTTAACCTTAGGGAGAGAATTTCCGTTTTTCATCGTAACGTAAAATCTTTTCTCATGAAAGTACACATTAGCAAAGCTTTTTCATGACTATTTAGTAAAAAATATGAAAAACTGTTATTTGCACCTGTAAATATGCCATAGACAGCGGAAAAAGGAAAAAGTCGTTTTTTGCGATTACAGCGCCACCTGTTGCCAAGATAAAAAAATGTTTCAAATAAATTATTCATATTTTGATGAGTAGAATCTAAATATGCTAAATATATATATTATATCTATATAAAATTCTAGATAATATCTATATTATCTAAATATAAAATTTAGGGATTCCCATTTGAATTTCTAAAGTTGCCCCCCTTATCCCCTTCAGGGAGTGGTCAGGGGGGTTTCTTTTTGGCGTCATTCGATAGAGCACATCGACATTAGTAAGATCACCTATCGTCTTGTTAAAAACTTCTAATCCCCCGCATTTTAAAAGGGGTGTACGGGTGGTCCAGCATTGGCAGCAATCATACAATGAAATGTTAAATATGGTAAATATCATATGGTTTATCTGAAGTGAATAACTTCAACAGCACAAAAATCAATAAATGTTACTGCCGTCGTTGCGATAAAGCAAAATACATGAAACAATGTTTCCTGGTCCTTTACTAATCTTTATAACTGTCTATAAATCAATAAACATTATTGTTTGTTACATAAAGAACTGTTCGAAACTGTCCATGTTCCTTATTCTGCTCACTATTCTACCATAACGAAGAAGCAATCTCAAAACAGTCATTTTTTACGTTTTTAATTTATAAGTTTAATAATTAAATAAGTTAAATAACTCATTTCGGAAATATAAATTTTTGCTCCATCATTGATGTTTATAATGTATTTTACTTTCTAACTGCGGTTAACAAATAATAGCTTTTTATTAGATTACTGTAATGCTTGTAACATAACCTCATTTCAAAATTAAATTGAAACATTAACAAGATATAAACTGCTGAAAATAATTTCATTTTCCGCGTATCCTAATAAAAACAGTTGACTATCCGGCTACTACGTAAAAAA
The DNA here is from genome assembly GCA_929113105.1 of Agrypnus murinus. Lineage (NCBI taxonomy): Eukaryota > Metazoa > Arthropoda > Insecta > Coleoptera > Elateridae > Agrypnus > Agrypnus murinus. The sequence continues at coordinate 30,696,567 of OV816023.1, read as the reverse complement.
ACAGATGAATGAAAATATTTCCCAGCGTTAATTCAAGCCAGAATATTTAGAAACAACTTTTTAAAAACACAAGACATTCAGTTTTTTAAGATCAAGGAAAAAGTTAATTGAAAGTATGTGAAAGTATAAAAATAATTTTGTTTATCTTCCGTGTTTATTTTTGGAGGTAAATAAAAATACTGAAGTTCCAATTTCGAATATAACCGTTTTAATTTGTTTCAGATGTAACCAATAAAACATATTTTTAACTCTACTCCACAGTAAAATTGTTTATGTACGGCAATCTAAACTAGGAAGATTTATTTACTATTATTGTTTTGTAGCGCATACATGAGTGGATTTAATTTGTGCGGGTCGTTTTCATTGAAAATGAGAGCGAAAGGAATCAGTGCTATCTAATTTTGGGATTAATTGGAATGAAGAATTACTAGCGTTATTACATATCTACCGACACTATCCGTAAAATTACAGGATGGGCATTTAATTGTATTTACTGCATTAGATCGTTAATTACCAATCGCTTTAAATTTCCATTATTTGATTTTAGCAAGATTGACATATGATTTCCTTTGATTTAAGGTTTAATCAAGAATCTACAATTTCAAGTACAAATTGTTACTGACTTCATCCTGAATCCATATTTGAAATGCTAATGTTAATTAAAGTGTTATCACATCAATTACTTGGATTTGCAACTAGGTTCACAATTTAAGAATGTCCAAAAAAGATAACATTCAGACGTCTGGGGGAAAATTTTAAGAATAAGTGAGTGTTACAACTTACGTTACTTCTAATTAAACGTGTTTTTTGCCGTAACACTACCCTTTTATACCCGGCCCTTTTCTTAGAGTCCGACGGGGTCCTGTCAAAGGCCCACCAAGCCTTTATTGTGGTAGGCCGGGTGACAAATTCCTACGATATTTTGCTCCCAACAGAGAGAACTGACAGCTCTTACAAAAGTAAGTGACGCACTAATTGAGCGTATTTCAAGTCGTTGAACCCTTAGAGAACCGTGGTCATAAAGCTCAACACAGGTGGGTGTTAAACAAATCTTGACATTCTGACCCTTTTTCTTAAAGATGTTTGCCGCAGCCGCGAAAGAGAATCCAACATCTATACTATAACGGGTGTTGCATGGTAAAGCTCATCAAAACAAATACAATATACTCCAGTTGTTGACTTTCCACCCATTGGTATTTCTAATTTTCCATTAAATTCTGAAATAATTCAAAATTAAAATTCCGATTTAACCAGATGCATCGAAAGAAGATTAAATGCTAAAATTTAAAGAAAAGTGCATGTGAATCGTAAGATTCAAAAATAATATGAAATATGAGATAATTTGAGCCCTTAAGATTAATACACGGCGATGCCTATCTTGATTGAACTAAAACACAGGAAATAGGCGCTCAGCAGGTAGCTACAGAAGTTGCTAGGAACTCGACGGTTTTTATCGGAGCCACATGGCATAACGGTTATGGGAATTAATGAACGGTACTGATGACGAATTCAGTCAACGTCATCGAATACCACCAACGTTTTGTGAGTCGCTCAACTCGCGCCATGCAGGATGTGCATCACATAGTAATTGGAATCACTCAGCAATCTTCACACCTTTCTGCGGCTTGTCATTTAAAAAATATTCAATAAATCCTCAATTAACAAAAACTATTTATATAACAATAAAATAATTTCCACTAAATATAATTAGTATAAACTAGTTGTTGCGGAAGCGAGTAAAAAGGAAACAAGAGAGATTAAGTGGGAGAAGAAAGTAACTAAGAAGATCGATGACTAAATCGATTATGACCCTGCGATTATCGTTGTATAGGACTTGTACTCTAATTTAAATTTGAACAAATTTAAATCGTCAGAAATAAAATCTTCTGATGGACTTCATCAGTTATGTGATAATATAATTCTAATTTTCTGTAATTGATACAGTTCCATGGAATCGCCCTCGGAGCCAAAACTTCTTTCCCGAATCCAGACTAGAGATCGGTCTAGATGTCTCTGCTCAGTAATCGTCATGTACTCTGTAGTAAAGAGTGACGGAAATCATTCACCCCTAGTTTCTATCCATGGTTGACTTTGATAATTTTTTTCTAATCTCGCTGAAGCCACCTTAGTATCAGTTTGCAACTGCAGCGAATTGCAGCTATTGTTAAAACCGCAACTTCATTTCTTCCTTTTTTCTGTCTTGTGAATCAAGAGCCCGGTTAAGTTTCTCTTTTTGGTATTGTGGTTTGATTTTACTTCTTAATTCACTTATATAATAATAAGCAGTTTTGATGTCCGATGTCCACCGAGGAATAAATCGTAAATCATAAGCCCTAGGAAGCTAAGATTTTGTAGGCACGATATTTCTAACCTAAAAACCCAAAGGCGGTCGCGGGGGAGAAATCTCCTAAAAGTCTCCTAAAAATTCTAATGGTGAAGAAATACTGAAATTACCTGTATCACAACCAGAGTAAAACAACACTTTAGGGGGAGAAGAGTTCGCCGAAGCAATTATAATTACATTTTTTTGAGCCGTACACTTCGTTTGTTCACAGTTTGCCTTGTATCTGTTATAGTTTTCGCAGTGTAAAGCATTTTGTCTCTGTTTTGTGCCAATTTTCCTGATTATTTCTTTTACATTTTGTTCATTATTCGACTCTCAGAAGAGCCTCTGAACAATCTTTACATATAAAAACCTTTTCTTAGAAACAAGCTATCAAATGAAGAGATTACCAGGGCACGATTAAAAGATAGTTTGAAAATTCCAATAGCAGATGAGCAACAGGACCATTTTTTAAAAAACGAAAAATCTTTTACACGAATAATTTATAGCTACGTAACAATTTGAGTAGGTAGAGCTGACAAGGAACCGCTGACCTTTCAACGGGTATTATACTGAACGGGTATACAGTGCAGACAGGTCTACTTCGCGACCCTGCCAAGGCGAACCTTGGCTTTTTCCAATCTCCTATTACCAAGGAGAGCCATATCTCAACGTTGACCTTTCAACCATACCACATCTTATCCTATTCACTCGTTAACTCGCCTGGCCTAGAAAATGGGGTAGAAAATGCCTCAGGTGGGTAATACGCAACGTTCAAAATCCGACGCTGATAACTCAGCAATTCTGAGAGAGCAAGGAATTGACAACATCAAAAGTTACATATACCCAAAAGAAAAGATATTTGTAGCAACATATAACTTGAAGAAGAACAATACGTCAAGAAGAACATCTAATACAACTCGAGGAAAAACTGCATCACGTTAAATGGGATATATTAGACCTTAGAAAAAGCACCACCTTAAATTCTGGTCATATACTATTCCAAAAAGCTGTGACAAATATACCGCTCTGGGAGGAGTAGTATTATTGATAAATAAAAACACTTTATTTAAAAAATGCACTCAATATCCAATACAGTAGTAGATTATGAAAATCTCAAACAGATATAGCCTTTAAATTATTAAAGGCTATCTATGTACATAGCTACCAGTAGCAGCTGCATGAAGAAATATATTTAGCGCATAAATTAGAAAAAGCCCACTACTGAGAGATCGGCAAATTAAATACGAAAATTGGAAAAATAAATAAAGATGCTCAGTACATAGTTAATTCTGAAATTGACAATCGAAATGACAGAGGCAAACGGTTGATGAATTATATTTAAGAGGCTGTCTCCGAGAAACTGAGATAAATTTGCCTAGAATGGAAACAAACAAATTTGTGTTTTCCAATTTGCATCAAACTTTCAGTGATAATTCTTTAGCACATAAAGACTGATCGAAGAAGACATCACTTGTATTGATAATCTGGGCGTAGTAGGGCGGTAAAGGTCAAAATGCTAACTTTTCGTAGAAGCATCGTATACTTACTTGCTATAGCTCATTTTGACAGGCTCGGCGAATAGAGCAAGTTCGTCATGGTGCATCCGAAAATTTCTACTATGCGCAAACTTATCAAGAAAACTACTAAAAAATGGAACCCCCTGGTGGTTTTAAGAATTTTTTATGGATTCAGAGTGTTTACCACCATAAGCTATATATCTTCAGAATCTACAATAAATTTTCTTTCTTGTATATTTCGACGAATGTACCGGTAGGTACCGACTAAGGCCAGAATTCTACAATCTATCGAGTGTTTTTTTAAATTTGACGTCGAAGGCGGCTATGGGTAGTTGATTGTGAATGGATCTTGATCGTATTAATAAATGTCATTGTCAAAACGTTCAAATCCAACCTCTGTCCAATTTTCAATTAAAATTACAAAAGTGAGGTTAGATGTCATTTTCTGGTTTATTCACAATCGACTATTCACAGCCTACGTTGACGTCAAATTTAAAAAAACACTAGATATATCATATAGGTACTTTATAATGTTCTAACAGATTTAACCTAAATCTAATTTTATCTTAAAGTTGCTACTGTAAAGGAAGATCACTTAACTTAACTTTTCAGGGAGTGTTTGGTTTAAGGTGGCGCATAAAATAAAGTTATTCTCCTAGGCTAGTAGGTTCTGAAAAGTATAATATGTTATGCTTATCCTTAGGATTAAGGTTACCGGTCATTTACCAAAAAACGCACTTCTCACCATAAGTATTACGTCAAAGACTAAAAACCACATATACCAGGGTGTAGCTCCCACTGGGGCGCTTCTAATGACATATAACATTTTGTTGTAGTTTTGTACTATACATTTTGGAATAGATCTCTCAGGCGATCTGGGCCCAATGCATAAGTGTAAGTGTATATGAAGGGCAATTTATCGTAGATTCTGAAAATATACAGCTTATTGTGGCAAATATTCTGAATCCATAAAAAAATCTTAAAACCACCAGAAGGTTCCATTTTTTAGTACTTTTTTCGACATAATTTTGCGAACAGCAGGAATTTTCGGATGCACCAAATGACGAAGTTGTTCTACTCGCCGAGTCTGTCATATGAATATACGATGCTTCTACTGAAACTTAGCATTTTGATCTTTACCGCCCAGCTTATCAATGTAAGTCATGCCTTCTTCGGTCAGTATGGCCTTTATGGGCTAAAGAATCATCCCTGAAAGTTTGAAGCAAATTGGGGAACTTAATTTTTTATTTGTGTCCAAATTTGTGCAGTTTCTCAGAGACAACCTTATAAACTAATAAATTTCGTTATATCAAACAATAATTTAGTTCTTAACAATTTCCATACACAGGAAGTAATCATTGATACGATCGAAAAGGCTAGAGAGACAAAGACTATTACGACACACTTGCTTTCCAATGAAAGAAGTATTAATACAACACAAAGCGAAGTACCAACAGGAGCTAAAAGCGAAATTTCAACCACATAAATTGACAAACATGAACATCAATGAGCTAAACACAAAAAATCGATAATGGCGTAGACGGATTGTTATAGATGAGTAGACCATGGAAACAGCGAACCTAACCAAGAAAGGTGTTGAGAAATTAAAAGTGACAGAGAGGGCTATGGGAAGGAGCATATTATGAAGCATTTAAGAGAGAGACGATAAAAGACATAGTCATAACTGGAATTGACTGATGTAATTCACAAAATCGTCAGATTAAAATGACGTTGATATAGTTCGTTAATGGACAAACTGTCTTATACAATAGCGCCCTAGATCATCTAAAAGAAGCATTGGTAGACCACAGAAGCGATGGCCTGTTGAACTCAAGAATGTGACAGGCAGTAGATTCAAGTTGCCCACGATAGGGATACTTAGAAGCACTTAGAATAGATCTACGTCCAGCACTGGACACTCTAAAGGCTGCAAAAGCAGAAAGAAGGCTATAGTGGTATGAAAATAAATTTACTTCTTAAGTCAGCTGAAATCCCATTGATTTGGGCATTGCCTTTTGCTTAAATCATTTAAACTCTGTACTCAAAACAGTTTTTTATTCGCATCGTTAGCTAAACGGTTCTTCTGGATTCTCGACTGAATTCCTTATTAAACGAGAAATTAAGTTTTTTTTAAATACTCATTGGGAGAAGAAGCGAAATTTTTCCGTTTTAATTCGAATAAATTATTATATATAAGCACCATCAAGGGATAATGTAAAATATTCCGAGATCTACATAAGGAATTCAACATTAAAACGGTTTGCATCCTCTCTTTACACCTAGTTACACCGGGACAGGAAACTTGAACAAAACCAACACTGGCAAACCCTAAGAGACTTGCTCTCTTATTCTAAGCCTCATCTTTTATTCTTAGCTCGTCTGGCATTTGCGTGAACTTAGGGCTAATAATGAATATTTCAACTTCCCAATGTGCGGTTAATGTAAGTTTATTTCAAAGAGCTAGTGGAAAGTCAACTATTAAAGGTTGGCAAGACTGGTTAGTTAATACACGAAGCGAGTTCATTACAAGTTAAGTACTGAAAAATAGTAATATAATTCTGTGATAAAACAGTAGTTATTTCCTGTAGGAAGTTTGAATAAAACTTTCTGAAGTTACCTCGAGAATATTTAAAACTTTTATAAAGTACCACAATTATAAAACCAAACCCAATTTTAAACATTATTTAAAAGTTACTTTAAAACCCCGTCAACTAGAAGCTCTTTTTAGACTTAGAAGCTTTACTTTTAATTATTGTAATCCTCTTACAATGTAAATGACTTGATGAAGGCTTGGGAATTTTATCAAGAACGTTCATAAAAACTAATTTTTCCATTTTTCATTCTTTCAATCTGGCAGGCTCACATATATTAAGGCACCAGTTGTTCTACAGTGAGAACCGATTATACAACACTGCCATAACTTAACTAGATTATTCTCGGCAGATTCACTTTTCAACAAGGAAATATTACAGATTCTGGCAAAATTCCTTGTATACGAAAATTGATTACAATTTGAACAAGGCCCTACGGATTTACTCGTGAGTGCACTCAATTCATTCTCCCCGGCAGACGCGCAGCTTACATTTGCGTTATTCCTACGTGTATGCCTAAATTAAATAAAATCTCGAATAAGATGAATGTCTGATACGAAATTGTCGAGAAGGAGCAATTCGAAAGGATACATCTTTAAAGATTAGTTTATGAAAGACGAGAAGTGTCTAAAGAGAGATTGATTGCTCATCAAAAGAATTATTTTTGAACACCCTCAAAGTTCTTACATCTGGAAACTGAACTGAATTGACTAACTTAGTATAATGAGATACGTTCTTAAGAGTAAAATGTTAGGTGTTAATTAATACATACAAAAAAATTCGATACTATATAGAAACCTCTCCCCTATTGCAGGCGGGGGGGGTTGCAATGATTTAGAACATATTTTCCTTATCAACATGTGGCCGCTTCCTGGTAGTTTTCGAAAAAATTCCATTTTTAATTTTAAGTACGCCCATTGTACTCGCATTGCATTAAAAATACGAAACAAGCAAGATTTTTGTGTTTTTTAAAATTTTTTTGGTTGTTTTTAATTTTTTAATTTTTTACGGAAGCGTTAATAAGGAAAATATGTTCTAAATCATTAAACCTCCCCCACCCCGCTTCCATTAGGAAGGAAGTTTCTAGTTATATTAGTTACACCCTGTAAATCTAATTAAAATTTACTAAAGTCGACTTCACCCAGATCTCGCCTAGTGCTTCATTCTTTACCGTAAGCTACTACAAATATAAAGATGTTTTGAACATAGAAATTGTAAACCTTTTTGGGATGCTTGAGGCTTTAGTATTCTAAAGCGGTCATTCATCTGTAAATTGTCCTTCCAGTTGATTGCTTATCTTTTTAGCAACAAATCTGAATGTTATTATAAACCTGAAGATTGTTTGGATAATAATGTTTGGATAATATTTGGAAATACACAATTTAGGGATATCCTTGGACGTAACTGCCTCTGCGCTCAAATGCATTTGAACTTACGTATCTTTGCAGTCATTTTTTTCTACTTAACAAATTTTATTTAACTCCTACTTTTTCTTCGGTACTTGACTATAATCAAGATCAAGACGGTGATCAGTTTACTCAACATTCATTTGGCTGCTTCTATAACACGGAATGCACAAAAGGATATAGATGAAAATCTGTTTTACAATTTTTTACGGTTCTTCGAGAAAATTAGTAGAAAGACCCTGCCATACACACTAAGTACCAAGACACTAACTATAGACTGTAGCTCGAATGTTACAGATTTCAGCTTCTACACTATAGACTGCAGACGGTAGACTATAGAGCATAGACTGTAGGCTCTATAGCTTAGTCATATCATTTTATTACGCTCGTCTCATTTAATCTCAAATGTGATAAAAGTTTTATTTTTATTAACTTTGATCTGCTACAAAAAACAATAATAATAATCATAATTGCTACAAACGCTACATAAGCTAAAGCTTGTGCGGAAGGGAGAGAACCTTTTTATCTAGCGACCCAAAAATATCAATAAAGTGATAAGGCGACCCATACGAAAGGGAGATGGGGGGGGGGTACTTAGAATTTCAGGATCTAATCTCTTATGGCATATATTTTTAACATGAACCTAAATGATATAACAAAAGTAAACAATTATACGACCTATTTTTAAGCGCACCCCACGGTTGCGGTCTGCTGGTTAACTCAAATTCCACATTTGTGTTACAGATAAGGAGAAATTACAGAAAAACCTTAACCAGATTTGCCGGTTCCGGGAGTCGAATCCGGGCCGCTCAGGCGATAGTTTAGCATGTTAGACACTACATTACCGAGGCAAACAAACAAGTAGAGATTTTTACTACTTAAATAGAACCCAAGTAAAAATATTTCTACATAGTCCCAGACCTTTCACGCCTTCCTGTTTTGAGATACGAGAGTGTCAAATGTCTGTCAGCAACCACTCCTTCGTGACTATAGACTTTCGTCTATAGTCTATATCAATTATAGTACTTCAACTGGAAACTACATATTGTAAATCATAAAGTATAGATATACACCATGACGACTGTTGTAGTCTACGACTCTAGTATATCCTATGCACGTAGTATAAACAATAAACTCTACACCAACCATACACTAAACCATTATATAGGTTCAGGTCATATGAAAACCTATCATCTATAAATCTGTCAGCAGATTATAGAGTGCATACCGTGTACATACCATAGACCATACACATTCGCCTACAGTCTGTATCCGTTATGTTCATCAATTTGAAAGTATGTATTGTAGAATATAGATAGACCATCGACATAAGCAATATACTACACACCAGCAGCGTGCGGTGCATACGAAACAGTGGAAGCAGTCATGCTCGTACGCAATGTGTGTCGTAACTGCTTCCACTGTTTCGTATGCACCGCACGCTGCTGCTACTTACCCACCATAGATTAACGCAGACTGCGTGAACCATAGACCATACGCCTCAGACTAGATTATAGAGCACATAATAGATCATTGAATAGATTTAGGTCATACAAAAATCTGCACTATACACAACAAAGTGTAGATTGTACAATATAGACTGTAGGTTGTTCACTAGATTATAGACTACATACTATACACTATAGATCTTCGTCTGTAGATATATAGATGGTCATTTATGTGGTGTTGTACGATCATTCTCCTTGTTTGTTATTTTTAGAATCAAACCATGTTTCCGTTAATTTCAAACTTAGTTGTCCCTATCGGGTTTGGACAATACAATAGAGAAAAGATGTCAGTTAAAAACATTGAATCCTTGGTCATTAGGAGATAGCAGAAGAATTAAAAGATCACATTTATTGTGCTAGCTATTTTGCGTATATGAGTCTAGCAAAATTTAAGCGCCTGCTTATGCCTCAAACATAGTAATTTTTACCACTTTTCTGGTGAACAATACAGTTTAAAAAAGAAAATAAAACAAGCAGTGGAAATTGTAATTAAACGTATAAAAACAATACTAAACAATTTATCAAAACAATGAGTACTATAGTTGCCAATAAAAGACGGGGACAATGCCTCCTTTCTATTTCCAATAAACTCTCAATGACAATAGATTGAAAGATTTTATAAAGTTTATACAGCAGAAGGTGTAAGTGTATAGAAACGAGAAAAGAACTGGGAACTGTCAGTATCACTAGTAACAGTCACTAAAAACAGTAATCTATTACAATACTATATTTTAAATGGCGTCACTAAACCACACATCTGTTTTTGACGTATGCCAATACGTATTTCGGTAAAAAGGTTATCTTTTACGCCGTGTAAAATGTTACCGAATTACAAATTGCAAAAAATTAAATACAAATGTGTGATTTGGAGACGCCGTTTAAAATAAGTGAACATGCAATTGTAAGCAGAAAAGGTTCTTTTTGGACACAACGTGGTGTGCTGTAATAAATCAAAAATGTCTTATCACGTTATAGAAACATTGGAGAGTATAGAGAAGACAATAATGTGTGACATTAAGTTTTTTACAGTGACTAAATAGTATATTAGAAGATAAACCAGAAGATACACGACCTGAACAGCTTAGAAGAGATTTTGATCCGTCTGCATAGATTGACTAAAACAATAATTCCAATAAAACCTTGATAAAAGACCAAAAAGAATTAAAAAAAGTTAATAGGTAAGTAAAAAGTTAGGTATTAAAGAATGACCTAACTAGGGTTTATATAAGGTCGAGATTTGCGTATCGTCGTCAACTTAATGGTGGAATTAGTTTGGATAGCTTTAGTAGTGCAGCGACTAGTGTACTTATCTCTCACCCAAGCGGCCCGGATCGATTCCTGGTACCGGCAGATCTGGTTAAGGTTTTGTCTGTGCTATACCATCTGTAAGTCGGCTGCAGCTGCACGTTGGGCCTGTATAATAGTAATAATCGCCCCTCTCTCCCAGCTTCATAGCTTCTGGGGCCTGGTTCGCCAGGTAATGGGTAATAGTAATTATTATTATTACAAAGGAACGTCGATTTAAGTCGTGTTAGGATGATACTTTTCAGTTGCGATGACCGTGGTAAATGTTGAATATATTTGAAATAAATAAATCAGATTAATCTGATGACTTATGCTCTCACATTTTATTCCTTTTGTACAATATGTCCCTGCATTTATTTTATTATCGAGTTAGATGTATCGTAATGAATTGGTAGGCAGAATCTAACCTACGAGAACGTCTGGCACCCTATGTTTATAAATTTATTTCTTAATTTAGCCCCTTCTTGATTTAGCATTATTTATTCTAACTTTCAGTGTTTCTGCTAAAGTACAACTTGCAGTATAATTATTTTATTCTAGCTTTTCTGACAAGTTAAAAGTTTGAAAGTTTCCCCTCGAGCATTTCATTCCCATTTAAAGTATTTATAATAATTACCGTTCAAATTCTTCCTAATAAGCGCGTAGGGAAAATTATAAAAGCGAAATGTACTTCGCAATTAAACTTTAGTCAGTAGGAAGTGTTTACTCAATTTAATTTGCTGAGTTAAAAGTAACATTTTACTCTATAATATATTGCGTCTCTGTAGGCTCCTCGTATTCTACAACATTGGAGTACTCATTAGTATCTCCAGGGCATAAAATTAGTAAAGTTTCAGCATGAACTATATATTAAGACAAACAACAGCACAATATCAAAAGGGCATGTTTACTTTTAAAATAGTACCGTAGAACATTTCGTCTTTAAAAAAAGCAGATACATATATCGTGTATGCGCTAATACTGTATCAGATGTGAACTTTAAGGTAGTGTTATTATTAATGGTATCGCTCAAGAATATTGACACCAAAAATTTACCTACAAAAAGTAAATTTAGTTGACTTGACGGATTTTACAAAGTCACGATATAATGATAAATGAGAAGAAAAGCTATTAAAGTGAATAGATTGTGGTAGTATATTTTTCAAAGAGACAATTTGGCATTTTCTTTGTTATGGAGGTAAGTTTCTCCTTTTATTCTAAAAAGTGTCATTCATCTTATTATCTTAAAGATATCGTAATCGTATTCTTCTCGACTGCAACCTTTTAAATTGCTTTATCTCGGTGCTTCACATTTGGTTTAACCACTAGTTAAATCTAAAGTTTCAGAAATCAAATATTGTCCACATATATCGCGATTCGAACTTTTCAAATAGTATTTTCAAAATTGAAAACTTTCAAGAGATAATCGTTGCGTATACACCCTGTATACTATATGAATTCGCCTTTCAATGTTTATTGCAACACCATCTAGGTTTAGTATTATTGACTACAAAATTATCGATCTTTTCTTTGTGATAACTTAATTCTCATTGTATTTTTTTCTTCTGTTAATTAAATTTAACATTTCATTTACGAATTTTTGATTTTTCAAATCACTTTGGTTGTCCGTTTTCGTTAATCAATACTAAATCTTTGGTTAGGCATTTTAGAGCTAAGACGTCTGAATTTAACCAATTAAAAGGCAGCTTGTTGGTCACGAGAACCACGGTTGTTGTTCGTTAAAAAGCTTTGGCTTCTTTCCCACCCTTCTTGTGCGAACCTAGAAGAACAACACGTGAATGAGTGTGCTCTGTTTAATTTTGTAAATTTCTTTTTAAATTCCCTTTTGATGGGCCAATTACAATATAATTAGTGCATAAAATGGTCTTGTGATTTATTATAAGTACTAAATAGTTGTTTGAAAGTTGGAATATAACGAAATTATTGTCTTCCTCGCACTATGAAGTTACGCTTTGGAACGTCCATCTTGGAACAATCCCTTTTCAAAAGGTAACATCTTTATTTTAATTAATGTTTCTTCTTGTTTTATTGATGCAATCAATAAACTTTTCTTTACAGTATCGATCATTGTTTATATGGAAAGTCGATATAGACTTTAGTTGGAAAATATTGATCCAGATTTGCAATTGGCGTTTTAAAAAAACGACAGATTTTAAAATCTAGTTTGCTCTTTGACCTCCATAGTTGAAACTGCGAGTTTTCCCCTTATTTGATGTTAAATTTTAAAGATCTTTTAATAGTATTGATTTGGCCCTTGCATAATTCAGACTGATTCATTTTAAGATCTAGACCATGGAGCAAGCAAGACGTGGAGCATCAACGCTATTCTTTTATTAATTTAAATCAATTATGCTGGCGCCCCTATCTCAAAAGAGGGAGAGAGTTCTCATTTTATGGTATTTAGTTTAAGCAGAGGCATAGATAAGTTGTATAACGTAAGTACTTTTGTTTTTTTTTGTAAAATACATGTTACAATATCCATAGGTTTAATGGTTAAATGGTTCAAATCTGGTGGACAATGAGCCACCAACAGTTCGTTGTGTATTTTCAGACACATTAGTGTTGATTTATTTACAATATAAAATGTGACGGATTATCCATCCGTTCGATTAGATGTCATCTAGCGGTAAAGATACCCGTCCCTCTACTCTTCATTATAGAGTATAATGTCGCCTACTGAACAAAGCCTTTCGTACCGACATGTGATCGAGCCTGTATGACCTAAAATATTGGTGCCCGAAATTTAAAAAAATTACGGATTTGAACATGCACAGAAAAAGTGAAACCAGTCTTTCTCTAATAAAATTAATAGTCTAGAAATACCGTGCAGAACGAAAATAATTTCATGCAGGTAATATCAATAGCGCTACTTTAAATCCATAACCTACTTTAATACGTTCATGAAAGCGTAAGGTCGGGAATTTCTAAAAAGAATAAGGTCGCTGAAAGAAGTTGAATAATATTCTATAAATAAAATCAAGTAACCTCGGGGTATTTTAGATGAAAAATTGTAAGTTGTTATATTCTTTAAAGACGTTAAAAATAAAGGAATTTTCTGGCAGGTTAAACGTCAAGATTTAACTTCCTGGCTTTTGTAGCTAATGTTACTAATATAAAAGGTATAATGACTTAAACAAATTTCATATTTATGCTTTATACATCTTTATTCAAAATAAATGCTGAAATGTTAGTTTAACGGCATCTCACGTCACTCATAAACATTGTAGAAATCAAAATCTACTGATATAACTTTCAAGTGTTACTAATGTGCTGCCATAACAGTTTTCACTTTACAAATTTAACTGACAGTATAACAGAAAAATTCAATATTTTCACTAAATATCAAATATTTCAAAATGAAAAATAACTGACGCGAGTTAGTTGTCAATAATAAATTGTATACGCTTATTTTACGTTATGTATTCCAAGGGGAACCTCAACAGTTACTTTTTCATTTAAAAGTAACATTTTCTCATTTCGTTTTTCAGTGTTCGTTCCCACATGCAACACTTTGAAAAATTGATTAAACAATCAAACAGCATTCCTACATGTCACAGACTGAGTTCCTGAGAGAGTCTTTGCAATTCCACAACTAAATGTCTCGTCAGTTCTGAAGTGATGCCTCAGGGATGCAATTTATGTTGTTGTACATAGACCTACCTTGCTGTTCTGTTATTTACGAATGAGTGACAGTGTATCTACCTGTTCTAAATACGCATTTTACGTTGGTTGTGAAAGGTTAGTTGCGCTTTATTGAAATATTTAACATTATGAAAAAGTTATAGGATTTTTCTTTACGTTATTAGAGGAAAGCGTACTATTATTTACGAAGCGAGCATTCAACTTTATGTTGTGTTTAATTTCATTTATTGATTCCTTTTTGAAAGCTGAATGCTGAGGTAGAAATGAATATACGTTTTATTACAAACTCAATTATGTTCAACTGGGAACATAGCTAAGGGTTGTAACGGTATTTTTTATCAGTCTTGAATAAATGTAATTTTGTCTACATTTTTACTAAAAAATATGAATTCCGGTCCTGCAAATTTACGTTCTTCTTGTAACTTGAATTCATGTTAGTATTTGGTACAAATAAACCTATAAAAATTATTTTAAAAGATTGTGTTTCAAATTCTCATAGAATTGTAAGAACATTTGGGTAATAAATTATTTCTTTCTGCGTCTTATTTATTCACGTATGCGCTAGTTAAAATGGCTTCGTTGTTAAAACCTTGAAAGTTTATAAACACAGCAAAATTTATATAGTTCTCGACGATATTGCAGTTCTGCGTTCCGTGAAAATATTATAAAAAATCTCCTTTATCTAATAAATGATGCTTGCTACGTGTTAAAAATCCCTTTCGGTTATTTACATCTGTGCCTAAAAACATGATACGTCTGCAAAACTTGTTTTAAAATAACATTGGTTTCTATTTTCTCCTTCGTGAAAACAAAACTGCGTAATTTCTAGCCTTTTAGGGTCAAACTCTAGTATTGGAATTAAGAAAACTTCCCTTATTATCAACACGTGGACTGTATAGCCCTGATTCGTTTAGGCGAAACCACGCGACTCTTTGATTGGTGTATGCAGAACTGCACCCTCCAAAATATTCCGTATATAATAAAATAACCTTGGGTTTTTAAAAGAGAGTCTCACTTCAGTTTCAGTTTTAAGAGAGTATAGTTGATAGAGACGTGTTGACCAATTCGCTAACGTCCGGGTATCGGATCCCCGTGCCTAATTATTTGAAAATTTGCAGTTAACAAAAATACCGTTGTGTAATTAGTTTTTCGGACGTTAATTGAGAATTTGCGGTTAGCAAAAGTACTGTTGTGCAGTTAAATATTTTTCCGGATGTTTGTGTTTCTAAAGAACGGGAAATCTAGTTTTTCCTATTAAAAGTGTAATAGCTTTAATACAGTTTACCGATGGAAATAAATATCGTATCGTATATCGATAAAAATAGTTCTCGTACCGAAATACCGATAAAAAATCAATAACTACAGACTTTATCTTCAGTGATCGAAATCTCGGATCAATAATGAAATCCGAGTTATGTGCTTTATAAATTCAGTTCGGATCTAAATAATAAATGGGTTGTTTTCAGAAAAATAACAAACATTTGCCGATGGTTCTTAAAATTAATTCAATAACCAAATCTTATAGAGTGTTTTATGGTTGCATTTAGTTACTTTATTTTGGGCGAATTTGTGAAGAATAGTTCACCTCATGTTTGATGTGATTGTTTGGTGTGTGCAGGAGTCATTTCTTGTGCAATTTAGCGTTAATTTGTTTTGCGAATTACCGATAATTCCAGGTAGTGTGAATTATGTATTCCTTTTTTTTTAATGTTAAATATTTATGTGAATTTCTTTGGATCTTTGTAATATTTCTACAGTCTGTTTTTTATTTATACGTAATTTGTATAGAACTTTTATTCATTAACAAATTTTAATAGTCAAGAACTCTTAGGTAGGGAATTATTACTTGAATTTTTGAGTTTAAATTTGTAATTTTCTTATATCTTATTTTTCTTTGTGTTTTCTAAAATAAAAATGATTTTAAAGTTAATTAAAACCAGTAAGACACAACCATATAATTATGAAAGTTTTTATTCTTATCATTATTAAACTAAATTTGGCTTTGTTGAAATTAACTAATATTTTGCACTAAATTTTATATCGGTCTGATTTCATTTTCTGATTAGTGGTTTCAGACAGATTTATTAGATTTATTTGATCTATTTATTTATTGTTATTAAGCTTCATAATCAGATGGCGCCCTTCTAGTGTATGCTATTGTGTTTTGAAACCTTTATCCATCCCTTAATAATTAGACAACTGCAGAACCAATACCTACGACCTGAAATTCAAATTTGTAAGAAAGAGCTTAATCTCAAGCCGGCAACTTTGAGTATTTTATATACAGTAAGTATCGTATTTTGTGTTCTAAACTAGTTAAATTAATGTGAACTTTTCGTTTGAAGGTTTAAGTTTTGTTTATTTAGTTTGGTGAAAAAACTTATATTTCAATTGTCGCCCAATCGCGGGGCCTTTTATTGTTGTTTTCTCGTGCAGAAAAAACGTATGTTTCAGGGTAGAACGTAAATAAAAACCAAACTCCTACTAACTCTAACTTATATATAGGGGAGTACAATAACTCAGCATGTCAATCATGTAAGAAGTGAAACTCCTCTATAAGCAAATAATATGTTAAAGACTCTTTTACCAGGTTGGTCCCAAGACTTCTATCGCAAGCGCATCAGAAGAGAATTAGCCGATGCTTGTGGCGAGCCCGTTTAAATATATTACTGGGTTAGCGATTTAGCTATACGTAGCGAAGTCGCGCAACAGAAGTTGAAGTCTTCTGCATTTTCTTGCATATGGACTAAATTCGATATCATGCATCAAACACGTGGAGAGACAACCAGATAATTCAAATTTTATTTAACGTGGCCTCCTGCATTCGCTTATGACCACGGCACCCCTTAAGGGACTACGAATTGAGTTACGCTCAATTAGTGTGTCGGTTACATTTGTAAGAACACCGGTACTGTTTGGTGGGTGCGAGGTTTTACCTATCTACCCTCTAATAGACATCCAGGCTAGTGCCAAAACTATTAACGAGCTCATCAGACGGGGTCCGTCTCCGAGGGCGTCCTATCACCCCTAGTCCAGCATGCGGACTTTCACTGCCTGGACGAGTCCAACCTCAAGTGTATCTGGGACTTGGAAACTGGGTGTGTCTAGGATATCCCAGAATTTAGCCACTCCGACCTACCATATTAAGGCTTGGTGAACCCCACCCGACTCAACCTAAAAGTAGAGACCCGGCCAATACTAACTAGGAGGTGGGGTTGTCTTAGATGTGAGCGCCATTCAATATACAGTGAAATGCGACTACCCAGGGAGTAGCACCTGGCGGGACAGTCTCAACTGCGACAGTAATAAGGAGGTCACTGCCAGGATAAACTTCTAGTCTAATAGAGTCTAACTAAAGTCTAACCCCATTCTGGGCCCGTGCCTAAACTTAGGAACGGATCCCTTATTCGATGACGAAGTGTTTATAGCAGATGTAGGTTTACTAATTTGGTAGATTGTCTATTTTTAGTAGCAGACTTGTATACAGTTTGGAACTTTCGTACTGCACATGCAGCCTTGACGAATTTATTTATAACTGTTATACTAGTCGAAAGCGCATCTTGCGACTTGTTATAAAATAGTTGAAGAATTTAATTTAAATTGTTCCATCCGTGACAATATCACGATTACGGTTACGAAAATTCCCTAAAATCATTCAGATTACTAAGCATTACATAATATCCATCCACCTGATTGTGAAAACGGGCCTTCTCTGCATATGTATGGAATTTACATTGCAGAATTCGCAAGAAGTCACTTATAGTATATACAGTTCAGCTGTCTATATTAATATCAATTTATTGATTCAGCTGCACTGTCATTGGTTAAATAAAATCAATCAGGAAAATCAGCAAAGCAAAACTATTGTCTGTTAAGGATTGATATAACTAAGAACATTCAAAACTGTAAAGGAAAGATGACATCGAATTATCTTAAACCAAAACTTTTTAAACAATAATCATAAGAATAGTATTTTTATATTTTTTGACATTAGTCTCTTCTTCTACTTCTTTATTATTGATTTTCAAAATGTCACCATGTGCCTAATTCAAAGACCATATTTTGTAATCAAGCGTACACAATATCTATCAATAGCCGTTTATGAAGAGTCTATAGTCTATATTCCACCAAAATCTTCAGAAATCGTGCGCAGTTCACAATTCACTATACCCAAATCATAATTTAGTTATAACCAATAGTGTACAGTGCCCAATATAAGATGTATTATTAGGTATTTAGTTTCTATGTAGTTTATATCTATATTTTAAGGTATATGGGCTATTCTCTAAAATCAACAGTAACGTTTTGAACCATTCTTTTTGCCTTTGGAGCACCATAAGACTAAAAAGTATTGTGGAAAATCAGAAATTCGTAAAGTATTCTGAATCAACAATCGATCTAAGGGTGCATTCGTAATGCAAAATTCGGACCTCAATAACTCTCTTCCTCTAAAAAACTTTAAAAAGTTTCTGTATGTCCAGAATCCATCAAAAACCGATGAAAAGTTCTCACGTGACGAGGTACGAGCGCATCAGCGATAACTAGCGATAACTAGCGCACCTGACGCATTAGTATTAGTCCTTTACTTCGTCGATAAAGATAAATGTGATATTAATGTTCTACGGGATGAATCGGCGGTATTAAATAGGAGCGCTAAATTTAGCAAAGTGAAATTTCAATTTGTAACCGATGGGTTCGATGTGGGGATTTTTGCATTTTACCATTTTGGGCGAG
The DNA here is from genome assembly GCA_929113105.1 of Agrypnus murinus. Classification (NCBI taxonomy): domain Eukaryota; kingdom Metazoa; phylum Arthropoda; class Insecta; order Coleoptera; family Elateridae; genus Agrypnus; species Agrypnus murinus. The sequence continues at coordinate 30,677,538 of OV816023.1, read as the reverse complement.
ATCTATACCAAGTCATTCAAAATAATATATTCTGATCTTTAAAAAAAGTCTATGATCTGTATTATATAGTCTATAGTTATTATAGCTACTTCAATGGGTTCGTACTAACATTTCTCTAACTGTTTGCCACTTTAGAATACTTCAAAGTCCAAAATAAGAAAAACCCAAAATAAACTTTAGCCCATACTATAGACCATTTTAAAATATAAAGTTTATTTTGGGTTTTTCTTATTTTGGACTTTGAAGTATTCTAAAGTGGCAAACAGTTAGAGAAACGTTAGTACGAACCCATCGAAGTAGCGAACCACTCTTCGGATCACAGGGAACTGTAGAGCCCAGTTCACTTAAAATACTTAATTCGAATAAGAAGAATTTGAAGTTAAAGCAAACGTAGTGGCATTTATGATTGATTAGATTATGTATTGTTTGGACATCTTTTTATTTTATTTTGATATGGCAAAACGTGTGTTCTTCCATTTACTTCTTATTGTTGTAATTCAGATATCAAATGTAATGATAGACTGCATCCTCGCACAGAACAAAATCAGATGATCTATTTCCATACAAGAAACGAAGTTATCTTACCCACTTTGGAAGTTTGCGCAAGTAATTTTTATTAAAAAAACCTGGAAAACCAGCTCACGAAACAATATCCTACAAACTAATCTCTTTGCTGTCCCAAATTTCTAAATAAATTGAGAAAATATACTAAAGCGATTAAAAACCATACTGGAAGAAAACGGGATAATTCCACAACTCCAATTTGGCGTCTGTGAGAAGTATTCTATTCTCGAATAATTGATACTGTTGAGAAGGGTTTCGAAAAGAAAAAAGTGTGTTTAGCCGTTTTTCTACATATAAATGAGGCATTCAACAGAGTGTGGCATCTCGGCATCTTATACAAAATCAAAATGAATCTTCCACGTCAGTATTTTCTATTCTTCAAATCTTACCTGGAATAACGACACTACCAAACGAAAGTCAAAGATAAGTCTTTCATATAATCCATGACATACATAAAAGCGGGAGTACCTCAGGGCAGTGTTTTGGGACCCGTGCTATATCAAATATATACCTCAGATTTCTATGTCAAGAAAACGCAATGACAGCCATATTTGCTGACGATACGGTTATACTGTGCTCCCACACTAATCAAGCACAGGCAACGATAAACGTATAAAACTCTCTAGATGCGATTCAATCCTGGCTACAAACATAGCGTGTTAAAGTTAAGGAAAATAAGTCCGCGGCAATTACGTTTACTTTGAGACAAGCTAATCCTACTCCAGTAAGTTTAAATAGCATCTCCACACCAGAAAAAGACGATGATAAATATTCTGGAACGCGCCTTCTCAAAAAACTTACTTGGAAAAAGCACATTACAACTAAAAAAAGGGAATTTCACATAATATTAAATAAAAATACATTGGCTATAAGAACGTAAACCACAGTTATCGTTAAGTAACAAGGTGCTACTATATAAAGCAATATTAGTTCCCGTCTGGATTTATGGAGTGCATTTCGGAGGCTGTGCAAAATTCTCAAATTCGAAATATTACAACTCTTCCAAAGCAAAACTCTTCCGACAATTAATTAGCCTTGGTAGTGTAGGGACTAGCGTGCTTTTCTCTCACCCAAGCGGTCCGGGTTCGACTCCCGGTACCAGCATATCGGGTTAAGATTTTCTGCAGTTTCCCATAGCTGTAACACGAATGTAGAATTTGTGCTAATACCACCTGTTAAGTCGGCTGCAGCCGCACGTTGGACCTGCGTAATAGTAATAATCGCCCCTCCCTCCCGCACAAGCTTCATAGCTTCTGTGGCTTGGCAATTTTTTAGATACTCAGAAGGTGAGTTACTAAAACCTTATATATTGAGAATTAGCTTGATTTTAGTCAGTACAATTCAGACATTAACAGAAAATAATATATAAATCATAACTTTTAACTATTTACTTAACTCTAAGACCGATTCTGGTATACTATATGATTCATTGTTAGGGGTACAGATCATCCTATGTACAAGTAAGAATAAGAATTGAAGTGGAATAGTAAAATGATCTATAGGTATTGATTGTCAAGATTTATTAGCTGCAGGAAGCGATTGGTCCACTCGAAGTGACATGCAAAGGCTTGTGCATTGGCCTACCACCTCAATCTCCCTGAACTACCCACGTATCCTGCATACCATTATCGTTTTCCTTTGTTAAAAAGTTTTAGTTCTAACATATTGAAATCTTCTAAGTAAGACATAGAAACTCGTTGAGTTGTACTGAATTCACTGTCACAGCAAGAGCTACACGCATTTACCTTTGTAAAAATGTTATTTTAGAAACCAATCCTAATTGGACAAATTATTTCGCGTGTAGTTAGTGAAGAATTTGTTCACATCTAAAAGCTGTCAGGGAACTTTCGTTTTAGGAATCTACAAAATTAAACAAACTATATCTACTACGACTAGTAAATGTAAGCAATGAAGTTAGTATGCAAGATCGTAACGACAGGACATTAGTTACATTCAGAGAGGTTTAACCTACTCAGAGTAGGATTGAAGGAAACTGAACCTATTAAAACCAATCCAATCACTTAAGCAGACATTTATTTATTTGGAGTTTTACGTCTTAAAGTAGTCTGCATAAATTACGGGTTTTACCTTCACTATCTGAGAAGTATAATTATAGCAACCAAATTTTACCGTTCTCTTTAGAATATTTATGTAAGCAATTATACAACAAACTTCTACTTGGGATTCGGTTTTGGGAGAACAATGTAAATAAAACCACACAAACATTAAACGAAAGAGAAATACCTCCGCGTTTATTTTATTAATGCTCAAACTTTTATTTGATAAAGATATATTTGGTAAAATGCTAAAAGTTTGCCAAACCAAAACTTTTTGAAACTACATCAATTTATATTTTATAAGTAATTTAGTAGTAACTTTTGTCGAGAAAAAATCTGTCCATAATTTAAAAAGTTGGTTTCACTTAGTAGTAGTCACACCGTAGTTATGGTTCTAAATGAACTTGTACAACGTTACAACTAGCATTTCTGCAAGTAGGTTATTGTCCACTGTATTTTTTGTCTACGCTTCCCAACTAGTTTTTGTTTTTCGGATAAGAACACAGACATAGAAAACGAATGACCATTTCTTCCTTTCCCGTAAAAGGGGCGTTATCGAATATACTGAGGTATAATGCTTATTAGTCGTGAATTAAATCATTAATAAGAATAAAAAAGTAATCATTGAAAAAGAAAGTAGTATATTTGCTGTGACAGAAGATGTTATACAGACGTCTGAATGTTATTTACTTTATAAATGAGAAAAACATGATAAATGACATTGATTAAAGAAGCAAGGCTGAATGGAAGGCGTGCTAGATTTTCATGTACATAAAGCAGGTTCTGTTCCTGGATGCGATGAATTTATCTTAGAAAAAAAATTATATTACAAATAAACAATTTTTCTAACAATTATTATTATTACGTAGGCACTACGTGCGGCTGCAGCCGACTTACAGATGTAACAGCGCAAATCCCACATTTGTGTCACAGCTACGGAAAACTGCAGAAAACCTTAACCAGATCTGCCGGCACCGGGAGTCGATCTCGGGCCGCTTGGGTGAAAGTCCAGCACGCTAGACATTACACTACCAAGGCTGTGTAATATAATATTTATAAAAAGGAATACTTTACAATTCAATGCTAATCCATATTAGCATGGTACGTATATGCGTGTATATATATATATATATATATATATATATATATATATATATATATTTTGAATTAAGATAAATATACATTTAAACAATGACTATAAAATTAAGCGATAATTTTATGTAATAATTACTTTCTACAAATATTATATATTAGGGTGGATTTATTTTGCAAAAGTTAAAATTTTGTAGCTCCCCCCCCCACTAAATTTCTTTAAAATTCCAAAAAATGTGCTGTGCAAAATTTAAACTTTCAGCCCATTTGGTCAATATTAACCCGTGCCATGGAGAGGTTAAAGTTTAAATGGGATTTAACATGGGTTTGTAGCAATTCTAGAGACTTTGTGTCATAACTTTTTTATCTTTCTATGTTTTAACGTGAAATATTGTGTACTTATGTGGTTGAAGTTACTTAACACGAATTGGATGTCAAAAAAACTTTGGCAGTTCCTCAAAAATGCTTTTTTGACAGCTGTCAACTGTCAAATGGCTTTCTGAAAGTTTGAATTTTATCATATTCGTGTTCAGCGCTTCCAACAACATAATTGTATAAATTTTCAAGTTAAAACATAGAAAGATAAAAAGTTATGCCACTCTCTAGAAATGCACCAAATCCATGTAAAATCCCATTTATTTATAGTTTTTTAATGTTTATATTTTTAATTTGAAAAACTCTAAAATGTTTAATTTGAGACGGACGAATCGGACATTCACTTGGGATGCCCTCTCACTTTCTCCGGTGGTGAGTTTGGTAAGTACTCTCGCTCTCCCGCTTATAAATATAAAAGGGTGATGCAGTCGTCCACTGCCATCATTAATAAGCGGTTAAAGTTAGGTAAAAATTGTTAGGTTGCGGAGACAAAACCTGCATAGTTGAAAATTATGGACAACAGACGAATTAAAATAATAGCTGCTGGCAATTGCTTATTCAGAGCAGTTTCATATTGTTTGTATAAAACGCAGGGAATTTTCCAACACTATGTTTATGTCATGTTTTTGAAATATGTACTAAAAGACGCTTTCAAGAATGTTTTAAGCAAGATCGATTTTTGATTTTATTCTTATCATTTCGTAAGGTAGAATTTCCGTATGTATGTATGTAGAATAGACCAGTGGGGAGGGGGAAGCCAGAGAGGAATATAGTCGAAAGACAGAAGGGTAAGCAGGGAGAGAGGAGTGCTAGGCTTAGAACTTTCAACTGATTATGTTTGGTTGCGTTTATTTAAATAATAACCCACGAAAATCCAAAGTATTGAAATCACACATCCAATGTTGTATATAGGGAAATCCTTCAATACTTTTGACCGTCATGTCTTGACGAGGTTTCCCTAGTAAATATTAACTCATTTACGCATGTAAAATATCCTCTGAAATCTAAAATTTTGCTTATTGCGATGTTGGAATAGTGTAACAAACAGAGAAAATAAGTGAAAAAGAGACGCTGGGACCACGCGGTTTGTTTCTGGTATCACTAGGCGGAACCAACTTTGGTTTTAGTAAATGTAGTGGTCGCAGTAGCCTCTTTTGATCCAAAAAATGTAAACTTGATCTCGAAATCAATTGTTCAAAAAATGTGTATACCGTGGAAACGCAAAAATTTTATTTAGATTTTTCAGCTTTGTTGCATATACGAGAGTTTTGCGACTTTAGCCGCGTTTATATTTTTTGCTATATCATGATTGAATTTGGGGTTGTTAAGAGGTGGTTTTAATTGAACTGATCACTTGTATCAACTGTGATTTAATTCGTTTTGAACAGTACAAAGTGATGTTTAGATACCATATACACGAATATGCTATTACTTTTAATTTTATGGTAGGTAGCGTAGTGTTGAATGTTATTTATGACTAATCTTTTACAAATGCTAACTCCGCGTAAAAACTTTAACCTATTCTTAGCTAAAGTTAATTATAAGTTGCAAAGCAAATTTAATAGTTCAATCAGTAAAGGTCTTATAGTTGTAAGTCACTTCCTCCTTTAATAAAGAATGTAATTTAGGTTCAGGTAGTAGCTTCACAATTTATAATAAAATTTTAATAGCGACTTGCCCCAAAAATTTCCCAATTTTAAACTTTTAATCGTTATAAATCCAAACAAAACACCGGAATAAAAAGGATACCAAGGCAAGGAACACAGTTATTTCCGGAAAAACTTCATTATTCTATCCCTAAGCCGAGTACATATTATGAGGTAGAATATAGACCATTAATTTGGCGTTTCGTAAAATTACACAATTTCATCCTAAACCGTAGGCGTGTCATAAAGGAAAACAGGTCATGTATTTTTTATTATCACGAGGTATACACGCCGTACATTTTAAATATAAAATAAGGTTTATATGAACCTGTCTGCTTGAGGAAATCGCGTTGCCTTTATAAGGCGATGTCTTTGTAGTAAACATCTTCGTAATTTTAAGGCTAAACGTCACAACCGTGTTTTGCCTTGCGGCAGCATCCCATTTCCATCATGACATTCTTACGTTAACTATTATGGCTCATTAACTTAGTGAGGTTTTTCGACTCCGTTTTATTCTAAACTCCTTGCTACATAAAGTTACCGATTATCAACAGCAATCATGTAATATTTAACAACACATTTCCTAGCGATGTTTACTTAAGCCGCGTTCTACACGATCTCCAAACTAAATTAATACAAAGATAATGATAATATACATAACAATGGCAAATCGTCTAAACTGCTGCGTTTAAACATTAACGTTGTAAACTCAAACAATAGTCACACTTATAAAAACAGATTTAATATAGTAGCAACCGTTGTGAAACAAAACCTCCCCTAAGCCATAACTGTGGGCATCAATAAAAATTTTCCTGGGTGAACGTATATGTCTGCGCAGATTTCAACCAAGTCCAGCATGCAATAATTTCTGGATATTAGAAAATTAGTATTTCCATCACGTCCAATGAAAATTCTTTTAGATTAGCGTACTATTTGGAACGTTCAATTGCAAGAGTATTTTATATCATATACCTCATGTTAGTGATAGGATAGTAAACAAGCTTAGTAAAATAAATTGTAATATAGTTTGTGCCAATAAAAATAACATAGCGAAAGTATTAATTAATATTAAAGATAAAATGGAAACGACGAACAAATCTGGCGTGTATAAAATTTCTTGTCAAGACTGCGATGCTTTTATATCGCACAGTGGGAGACAAGTGGGAGAAACGTCTAGCGGAACACAAACGCGATATTTTATATAATAAGAAATCGTCAGGAATAGTATTAATAACGATCATTTCGTAGACGCAGATAGAGTAGACTTATTGCATGTACAAAAGAAAGGTAAGAGGTTAGATGTGCTAGAGCAATTGAAGATTAAAAAACCCTACAATAGTAACGCATTTTTGTGAGTGACCAGTCAAGCTTCATAAACACCCTCTTGATAGATTGGTTTTATAAGAAAATATTTAAAAACAGATGGTTGAGATTTCTAAAAGGTTCGGCCGACCGGCGCGGCGTGTAGGATGTGTTAGATGTTAAATAGCACTCTTTGAAAAAGGTTTAACAGACCGAAACACGTATAGAGTATTCTGCATAATTTATGCAAACATTGAAATAAAACAGTTTTTCTTAAAACTATTACACACATGTTTTCACTAATAGCATTTTTTAACAAGATTTTAGCCAGTATAACATATTCGTTGTACATTTTAAACTTACGTGAAATAAATCTATTAATTTTAATAACGATTTGGCGATGTAAGCATTGTATTTGTATTTAAGTATAAATTTTTGAATAAGGCAATTTAGTTTGTATAATTGATAAAATTCTAAATGCGGCCCTGCATATTATTGTTTATTCTTCTTGACTTATAATTACAGTTGGTATCCTGTATAAATATGAGAAAAAATATTCCCAGACTAATAAAATTTGCTTTTAGAAAAATCTGCAGATTTCGTTTTAAAAAACTACCGTCTTTGCAAGTGTTAATGTTTATTATTTCATGTTCTGATGGACAATAGGAATTGTTCTTGTGAAATAGAATGTTCTAGAACAAAATTGTTTTCAATATTGTATTTATTTAGGGCTAAAATATAATATTCGCTTTAACAAAAGTTCTCTTATGGTTAAAATGCATTGAACGTCGAATTTACAGCTTTAAAACACATTGGGTTGAAATATTTTCTAGTAAACAAAATTACCGACAAACAGAATCTTCTAGAATAAAATTGTCCAGACAGCCACCTGTAAGTATAATGTGCTTTGGGTAATGCATAAATTAAAAGGGGAATGCCCGAAAGTTTTCGTCGGAAATGTTCTGGAACAATGTGATGTAATTATCTCTCATTGGCTTAGGAGAACCCCGCCATTTCTTTTACTGGTTCATTTAAAAATTTGCCCTTCTTAAAACCATATCATCGCCATAATATTTTCAATTTGAACAGTAAGTCCGCAATAGACCATCATTGAAGAGGTTGGTGCCTCGAGGCTTCTCCGGGCGCTTTGCGCTCCGGGGATATAAAGAGGGTCGTTGCAATGAATGTACATCCTTATTAATAAATATTTAGTTCGGAATTAGTGAATTTGAGAAAATATTCCGTACTATCGTTCATGCCCCAATTTAAGTTAGTTTTATATCGTACCGATTCCGTTGTTTGGAAATTGATCCAATATAAGAATTGTTTCGCAAAGTTTTGTTAGTTTGACAAAGTAAATAATACCGCCTTGTCGTATCTAAAAATTAAGCATAATTCCTTATTACCGATTAAGGATTTTTTAAGCAACCTTCAAGTATACAATTTTTCAGTACAGTTACCGTTAAAATTCTTGATAATTTGTTCCATTCGGAAGTTAGTGCAAATAAAATAATTATATTAAAATTCGATGAATCTCGTTAAGACAATATAGTTCAGAACTCAAGAAAATAAGGAAATGTTCCCGCGACTTTAAGGTCAGCAGTTAGTGATTGTGTTTTGTGTATGTCATTATTGTGCGTTCGAAGAGTAGCGTTTGAAGCCTTCCATTTGTGTAAGGAAGTTTTTATGAACTCTTTACAGGATAAATGAAAATTTGTAAGGTATTGATTTTTTTATTATTAAGTTTTTATGTAAAGTTTATTTGGGATCCCGAAATTTGATCAACTTTTTGTATGATAATTTTTTTAATTACGATGTGTTTTGTATTTCCATTCTTATTTAAATTTTTTTTATGTTTCAATATACAGGTTTCAAATTAATTTACCGTTTGATATGGCTAAGGTCAACGAACTGCTGATGTTTTTTGTCAATAAAGATTTTATTTTGTTTGATAAACGTATGATTAAATTAACGTCAAATTTAAATAGTAAGTTAGTTCCAAAACTGATAATTTCCCGACTTTTTTTAAAAACCTAAGAACATCCTCAGTTTTGGTGGCGCTCAACATGTTTTTTTTATTTGTTCCTGATTTCATTAATTAATTAGAAGCTTTTGGGGTTAACACCCACACCTGTATTTAAATTTGCATAATAGAGATCTCAACAGCCGGTGCATATAGTTTAGTAAGTATCGTATTATGAGCAATTATAGTAGGTATTTGAAACCTACAATTATTGTAGGTATTAAGATTACAGTGATAGTCCATCGGGGACTTTTGTTTTTGTGTTGTTATAAATGACGCCTGATCGTGGGTCATTTTTTGTGATAAAATAACTTCGTTTCAATGTCGTCCATCGCGGGGCTTTGTTTTTAATTTATTTCGTTTTATGTTTGACCATGTTTTGTTAAACAAGTTATTGCTATTATAGAAGCAATTACATAACATTATGAAAAATAATATTAAGTAACAGGTTCTGAAAAATCTAATGTGATATTCTGCAATTTATTGTAAAATAGTGTATTTATGATTAATTTATAGTATGACATTTTTAGATAAGAATTACTAATCGATATTGTATAAGCATTTGTCATTTTTGTACATGTTCTTTTGTATATTTCCATAGTTGTTATACATATAGTTACTTGTATATAAAGTTTTGATTTTAGTTATATTAAATCATTCATAAAGTTCACTCTTCACTTAGTCCTAGTCAAAGAGAGCACTTGCTGCTAGTTAAATATTTAAACTTAGCTTAAAACCGATTTTTAAAGTTGTAATTGAAATCCCACTGAAAAGTGTAAAAGGTAATTTATATTAAAACGTGTTAAGCTGCGTTATGAACAATTTGTTATAATGAATATTATTATGAAAAATCCTATTTAACAAAAGTATTCTATGATTATTGAAATAATAAGGCAATAGTGAGCCATTTGTAAAATGATAAAAGTATTATCCAACATATATTAGGATACCAATACATATTAAAATAAAGTGATGATGTGATTTTTTTTATCTCCTTATGAAAATTTTGGAATGGGTATTGTGGAATTCTACGTGTTGGTGAGATTATTAAACTGTCAACATAAGGGTATTAAATAATTGTCTTGGGCTGGAATTGGATATCGTATCAAAGTATGGAAATATGATAATGGCCGTGCTAAAAATGGTTTACTGGAATAGAGAATTCAACACTTACATGAATGCTGAACACGGAAAGACCTCATACAACTACAAATAAAAGGTAAGTGCACGTTTCCGTTTAAAATTTAAATATGAAAAAGAAGTCTGGTCCTCCAGGATAGAAATTAATTAGTAGTATTTTAGTGAAAAAGAATAAGTAAATTATATTTTAATAATTAGTTTTGGCTAGGTTTTGATTAAATTTGAATCACTTAATCACCTTAAGAATCTCACATCGTGCTGAGTTATAGATTTCGTGTTTATTGAATTTACATTCTGCCTAAGATTTAATTATTTATTACGTATTATTAGTTATATTAGAATTTACATAATTGTTACTATTATTCAGATTTCATTAAGAGCATCTCATAAAATTAATTTTTGATAATCTAATCAGAGTAGAAATTTACCTTTTACAATAAAGCTAATTATAAAACTAATTGTTGACAAAATTTATTCTATTCAATTTTATTTATTTCTTTGGTTGCTCCCACCAGTTAGAGTACTACAAATAAATGCCACTAGATTGTAGAAATTAAATAAATTAGATTTTATAAAATATAAGATAAGAAGTTATATTTTTTTATCATAATTATCTTTAAAACTAAACTTCAATTTCCCTTTTTATAGAGGTTTATGAAGTATGAATGGCACAAATAAGTTACGTAAATCCTTACTTAACTAAAACTAACTTAGCTAAATTCTAATAAAAATAACTAAGTTCTAAATAACTAAGATATGAATGTAAAAAATCAGAGCGATGTTAGATTCTCAAAGTTGTTAGTTGATAAAGATGCATAATTCTAAAACTAACTGACTATTAATTTAAACCAATGCATAACTTCAGTTGTTCAAAATCGCTAATTAAATAATTTTCACCACACAATATCCACGCTTCCTTTGAAAAAGATTCCAAGTAATATAGAAGGGAAACGCGTTCCTACCTTTTTCTTTAGTAGAACCAATTCTTCCCGTGTTGATTACTCACAATTTCTTCTACACCATTGTCAGAATATTTAACTGTATATTCCTCAAACTTAATAATTATATTAACTATTACCATTTTCAATTTCAGTCTCTTCCTCATTATATAATTTTCATTCTATTCTTAATAATATAGTTCACTACCACATGTAATTACGAGAATACCTGCATCAAAAACAAATGTATAAATATAACAAGTATAACACTTATGTATTTGAGTTTACAGAAAAATATTTACTTTATTATTGACGTATTACTTTTTTTGTATTTATTTTGAAGATTTAATTAAAATATTTTATATGTACGAAGATTTATTGGCGTATAAAAAAAATAAAAATACGTTTATTTTATAATAGAGGACTGCTCTTTTTGACGAAACAAGCAAGACTAAACTAAGTTAAAATTAGCGTTCCTTAACCGTATATACATGTATTTACATGATATACATAATACATAATATTTACAGAATAGCTTAGTCAAATCCAAATTCATACAATAAATATATTATCTTATTTACATAACATGATACCAATTATAAAATATTGTTTAGTAATAGATGATATATCTGTTACACAATATAATTATAACTTTTTTTATAAGATTTATTAAAATTAATTAAAAATTAATAAGATTTTATTTAATTAAAAAAATCTAAAACATTTTGAGTGTCTTTCATAGCCCAGATCGATGATAAAATCAATCCAAATTTATCTCAGGAATTAAGTGTAAAATTAACGTCCGCACAACTGCATATTGCGTATTCTTAATTAGTGCTGCTATAATTTGAAGGTAAAAAAGTGGGATAATCATTGAAGGTTTTAATTAGTTCTCTTTTATTACGTCTTCTTAATGTACAGTTGAGGTTTTTTAAAAAATAAACCTTTAATTAATATTATATTTGAAGCGTCAACCAATCTTTTGGTTGTTAATAATTATTAAATGATGTGGTTGGTATGTATTTCTTTTACGTTTTGCTATGTAGTTAATAGTGCTATCAAACACTTCGTTATTGTTATATTGTTGTTTATTTATTTCTGATAACATTCACACTTAATGATTAATGATTAGTCTAACAAACTCTTTCACTTACTTTTTCTAAAATGGTAAATAACACATTAATGCTTCTACCTGTGTGTTTTTATGTTATGTTTATGTATTGTCTGTCTGGGTATTTAAAAAGCCTTGATTTAACTTTTTAATAAAAATATTCAACACAGTGGCGCTTGACAAACATTTTTATTGCATGCTAAAGATTTTCAGGAATTGTATAATTTCCTCTTCTAAAAGTAAACTGAGAGATTAATTGTTTCAATTCAAGTTTATATTTATGCAATTTGTTGAAACAAATAGTACGCGTAGTATCGTAGGGTTATATTTCAGAACAATACGTTATCATAAATGTATATTGCGATGAAATCCCAACACAATAATGAAAAATTAAAAATTACACAGTAAATTTCGTTTACCCTTTTAAACTGACTCAGGTTTATATTAATAGAGCATGAGATAAAAATATTTAATTCAACTTTAATAATTCCTGTACCTGGAACGAGACTTACTAGCAAAACATTTAGACTTCTGCAGCTAAACAACAGAAACATAAATTCTGTAGATAAGAACAATGGATGCTTGTATGAACATCAAATAAAAACATGAATAAATTCAAACACAGATTTTTATTTTTATTGTGGTTACAACGAAAATCAAAATTAGGAAAATCTTCCTAGAATTTGTTTAAGTGTACACTTAGTTACATCCTGACAATGGGGGTTGAAACTGGTATCCACTTCAACAAACTAACATAAAATAAATTTATGAGTCAATAAAATAATTATTTACAAATACTAAATGAATTTATTAAACTAAATTGAATTATCTTTGATAATAAACAAATTCAAAATTGTTTAATCGTTATATCTTTGTTATTTAAAAACAATCCAAAATGATCAAAATCAAATTCTAGATTTAAATAAAAAGGTAACTATTCCATAAATACTTTGTTTACATTCGACGTATGTTTATCAAAACATATGGTTATAACTTAACCTTACTTTATTTTTTTTAGAAAATCTTATACGAGTCGACGTGGACTTTTCAAATACGTTTTGTCGACTGAATTTGTTAATTTTATTTTCGTTTATTCCACAAACAAAATCTACTCGCTACATTCGTGACGTCACCGGATAAAAACATATGTTTAAAATTAGCATTAATCTTAATTATAGAAAAACAGAAATATAGCTGGCACAAACACGAACAAATTAATGTAATACACTTACAGTCTAAAATCAATCATAACTGAGAAAATTAACAAAAACGATTAACGATGAAAACTTCATTAAAACTCAAATTACCAGGGAATCACATTATCTCCAGCTATATCTTTACAAGAAATGAACACGTAGCTACACAAGGTAAACTCATACATATGAAATTTACATAGGAAAATATTTGCAATAAAAGAAAAACTCAAATGAAAAATTTGTTTACACGTTTTAGGACTTCAACGATGCTATACAAGATCTTACACAAATATCAACATAAATGAAATCAAATTATACTCAAACTTGTCTAGCTTACAGTCCAAATGCTTGCATTCAAGCAACGGTGAAAAATGTTCTATTAAAATCAAAATTTGAAAACCTCCAACGTATCCAAAATAGCTGTTTTCCTTAATAATTAATACAAATCCTTTAACTACAGAAATTAGTAAGTTAAATGTACTATTATAGACATTACAATAATGACCTATTTTACATATTTCCAGTGAAATATAATCCCGAAACTGGGCTTACTAGGATAATGAAAATACTATCTGCGGTCCTATCATTGGCACATCAAATTTAAGAAAAGATAAAAATTTTCCAAAGAAATGGACAAGCTTTCCTAAATATGTAACATGGATTACATACATCATGCTTTAGTACAAAACAATCAAATTAAATGATATTTCTTTTTATAAAATATCCTTTTTAATAAAATTAGGTTAAATATTATCGACACCTATCATGGTCCTATTTTTACTATTTTTACTTGATAAGACTATCTATAATCAAGCATGTAGTCTTTAGCATGAATAAAACTACTGTCCTAGCATGTACATCCTTTCATTTGTTGCATGAATAATTATTGATTATCGTATCCTATCGTAGCCTATTGATTAATTTTAATATGTCGTAAACTACTAAAATTTTCAAATAGATGATCCATATCATCGCAATATGTTTGCGTCTCTACACGGGATAGACTGACTGCCAAAGCAATAAACTGGATGATTAACAAGTAACTTCATTAAACAAGAATGTAGAGTATATACTAAAGAACATAAAACTGGGGAATTACGTGTTGGATAACTTATAAAATCCTGCTTTGGCGAGAAATTGCATTTACAAATACTTTTTCTGAAATCAATGCTTATGCTTAGGCATCACGTGCTATTTATAGCCAAAAGTTATGAGCGGAACATCCTCTGAATAGATGAAAAAGTATGTTCGATGAACACAAAATCAGCTCATTTAAAATGCATTTAGTTCTGAAAAGCGAAAGAATTTTTACAGAAATGTCGTTTGATTTGTAACAAAATATTTCTTTAACCACAGCAAGATTAATGTTCTGTTCGCCGAAGTATTTTCGAAGGGAGATGCTTAAACCCGAAATTTACGTCTAAAGTTGTCTAAAAAATCAATCAAGCAACTACGCTAATGGACGGGAACATTCTACACAACTCACACCATAGCATTAATCGGTGAGTTTCCACGTGTTGATGTTATTTTTAACAGTTCCTTCCTTGATCTGAATCGTATTTACAGGAAGTTTCAGCACCTGCTTTTATCAATACGCCAAAAGCTTTAACCATTATACCTAAAATATTGTGGATTTCTATGTAAATATGGTGAGATACACTAAACATTTTTTCATTATTTCCTTAAAATGAAATTAATTAGTGTAGCTTTTAGTAAACTTTGACAAAGACAACTTCAAATGAAGTAACTAATTACTCCCATTTCATTTCTGTAACCATTTTAAATACATTTGTTAAAAGTAGCTGTAATTTTCCTTAATACAAGAATGATTTCTGAATATTCAAAAAAGCTTTCGTCGACTAATTACGTTTACAAATGTAAAATGCTCTGTAATGATGTCTTTACTCTTGCAGTTTTAATTGGAAGCTAGTCACTCGGTGAAAGCAAATAAATTGAATAACTAAATACGTCAGCTTCATTACTTCGATTTGTTGCTGAAAGGTGTTTTAAGAACTAGGAATTTATTCTATTTCAAGGAACTCGTTTAAAAATGAATAAATGGCGAGGGTCGACCAGTAAGCGTGTGCCACGGGGAATAAATTATTGGATGGAAAATTTCTATGACATCTTATCCAAATGCGATGAGACGTTATTTACGTTAAATATTAGAAGTTTTCCGCTTTGAATGTTGATACTGCTTTTAACAGATTAACTGCAAATATCTAATCTAATGAACTGAGAAAGACAAAGAATTATAGGAATTGAAAATTCAGCTACTTATATCTTCCTATTATATCTTTATACCAAAGTAGTCAGTCTAGTTAGGTATATGTTTATTCCTTCATTAAAAATGTATGATTAAATCATGCTCAATAAGTATAAGCCATTTAAAGGAAATTATGTAAAACTTCAAAAGAATATAGCACCTGGAAGTTGTGTAACTGCCAATAACACAAGTTAGTCACGTATGAGATAAGACAAGACGCAGCAAAGAGATATTGTTATCATTATATTATTGACGTTATTAATGATTTAGGTGTATTGTTTGATTCAAAACTTACTGTTAATGTACTTGCTCTTCTTGAGTTTATTAGTAGAAACACTAAGTAGTTCTATGGAAATGAAGCACTTATTAGTTTCTATAATGCCTGTTCGATGTTAGTGGACTGTATTTTTTGATGTAATTGAAACGCCGGTAAAAACCTTAATCGTATATTAAAAATATAAACAAATAAAAACAGTTTAACTACAAATATTATAATTAAAGAGAAAGCGACACTTTTCGACCGTTCTGTTCCGTTGATCTGAAGAGACTCTTGTTTTACATCTTAAGATTCTTCAAGGCCCTTAGGGATACACCACCCACATTGTCATATGCACCAGTTTAACGTAAAACAGATGTATCCCTTAACGGGCCACCCTGAACAATGCCCTTATCCGTTCTAAATTGAAATACTGTTCAGTTGTTTGGAACCGATTTTATTATATATACAGGGTGGCCCAGGGGTGCGTATAAGCTCCATAACTTTGTTTCTATCCAAGCTATCGAGTTGATCTTTTTTTAAACGATAGAGCCGACAATGCAGCGCATTCTAAAAATATTTCTATTTATATACAGCATGTCCCAACATAAAATACACAAATAGATTTTTAAATGGCAACCCCCCATTTTTGTTACATTTTTGGAGTCGCCACTAGATTTTGGATATAACGCATCCAGTTTTTTAGATCTATCTGCAATAGTTTTTGACTTATGCTAATTTAATGTGTCAAAATGGTGTCGTGCATAGACCCATAGAAAAATTCAGAACTTCAGAACCATTCACAATTAATTAACCAACTTTTTTCTAGTCGATTCCTTAAACTTTAGCGCATCTTTTGAGATCTAGGCAAACTCGTAGGCGACGTTCCAACGCCTACTACGATTTTTCGAAAATGGCAAATTACAAATATCAATAACTCGATTTTTTCAAATGGAACACCCTATATTTTATTACACCATTGCATGGAATTTTTTAAGAGCTTTTTGCCAATATAGGGTTTGTAGGGTCTACCTTGTAACATTACCGAGATTTGTTGCAAAATAAGAATTATTGATGGTTTTTCGAAAAAAAAGGAATCGAGTAGGCCCGCTATCATAAAATTTGACACATCCGTGTAATTTCAATAATTGTACACGTCTAATTGTTGATAATGAATTTCACTCGCGAAAAATTAGTGAATATGGTCTACTGTATTGGCGAAGCTGACAGAAATCCTTTATTAGCAACCAGAATCTACCATCAAAAATATCCAGAAGCAAGAACTCCACAGGCGTCTTCATTCGAAAAGTTAAGAGATCGGTTTGAACTTACTCGTAGTGTGTCTTATACCAAAAAGGAAATTGTTGGTGGTCGAGTCACTGAGGAAAATGAGTTGCAAGTTTTATTGATGCTACAGGAAAATCCTCACTTAAGCACTAGGGAAGTAGCAGCGGAAACGGGTCTTTCTCAAAGTAGTGTGAACAGAATAAATAATATTGAAACATAAGTTTCACCCTTATCATCTGAACCTACATCAAGAATTGTATGGGGACGATTTTGTGAATAGAGTTGCGTTTTGTATTCAAATGAATGGCTTAATTGAGGAGGATTTTAATACTTTAAACAAAATTCTGTTTTCTGATGAAGCAACGTTTAAGAGCAACGGGTCGGTCAACCGACATAATATGCATTATTATGCAACCGAAAATCCTCACTGCATGAGGACTGTTGATCACCAAAATCGATGGTCGCTTAATGTTTGGGGAGGAATTGTTGGAAATCACACTATTGGTCCCTACTTTTTCGTCCTGAATGGTGAAAGGTATTTACATTTTCTTGGCGAAGATCTTCCCAGAATGTTAGAAGATGTGGATTTGGACGTCAGAAGGACCATGTGGTTGCAGCACGATGGTGCTCCAGTGCATAACCACAGGATAGTACGAGGATTTTTAGATCAATCCTATCCTAATCGTTGGATAGGCAGAGGAGGTATTATTCCTTGGCCCGCGCGATCCTCAGACCTTACTCCTATAGATTTCTTTCTTTGGGGGTACGTGATGGAAAGGGTTTTCAGAGATCGCCCAACAACTGCAGATGATATGAAAAACAGGATCACGGTAGCCTTCCGTTCAGTTGATGGAGCAATGCTTGCGAGAGTTCAGAGCTCATTTACTAGCAACTTGTGTGGTACATGATGGTGACCTATTTGAGCATTTGTTATAAGTAGCCTTTCTTCAAAATTTTTACATTGTTTCCTATTAATCATCCTTTCCTGTTCTTGTAAAGATTACTAATAAATAATTGTTTCCTTGGTGATGTACTCCTGTTTCTATTACAATTTATTTTTTTAAACATAGTTCTTTTTAGAATTGTATGGATGTGTCAAATTTTATGACAGCAGCCTACTCGATTCCTTTTTTTTTCGAAAAACCATCAATAATTATTTCTTATTTTGCAACAAATCTCGGAAATGTTACAAGGTAGACCCTACAAACCCTATATTGGCAAAAAGCTCTTAAGAAGCTCTTCCATTTGAAAAAATCGAGTTATTGATATTTGTAATTTGCCATTTTCAAAAAATCGTAGTAGGCGTTGGAACGTAGCCTACGAGTTCGCCTAGATCTCAAAAGATGCGCTAAAGTTTAAGGAATCGACTAGAAAAAAGTTGGTTCATTAATTGTGAATGATTCTAAAATTATGAATTTTTCTATGGGTCTATTTCGACACCATTTTGACACATTAAATTAACATAAGTCAAAAACTATTGCAGATAGGTCTAAAAAACTGGATGCGTTATATCCAAAATCTAGTGGCGAATCCAAAAATCTAACAAAAATGGGGGGGGTTGCCATTAAAAAAAACAGAATCTATTTGTGTATTTTATTTTGGAACATGCTGTATATAAATAGAAATATTTTTAGAATGCGCCGCATTGTCGGCTCTATCGTCTAAAAAAAGATCAACTCGATAGCTTGGATATAAACAAAGTTATGGAGCTTGTACGCACCCCTGGGTCACCCTGTACATTCACAAGATCGAGTTGGTTCAACGTAAATTTTTAAAAACGTTATACTTCCGAAAGCATCAAATGTACCAGTACCCTTTCAATATCAAAATAATTACTTATAATTTGTAAGTGTAAGATATCTTTTAAGTTTAGAATATTAAAAGCTTTCAATTATAATAGTTTTTGAAAGTCTCATTTAACCGATGACGATATTATCAAATATAAATTGAAATACTGGCCGGAACCCTTGCTACCCGATATCATGAGCTAACTTATCCATTAACGTTTATAGGGTCAACTTGTAACTACTAGTAAACTTCTATTAGATAATAAACGTGCATTAGAATAAAACGGATTGCCAATAAATTTTCGTATGAAAATTAACCTGAACCTACCTCTATTTGATTAATCATCTTAGTTTCAGGAACACACCAGAATAATAAGGTTTGCCGAATACATGACATTAAATAGACATTGGAAACATCATCCTTAACTTCCTAAAGTTCTCAAATTCCTAAAGTGATTTTTGGAAAGGGTGGCAAACTATTAGTAGAATAATTGAGTAATAAAATAGTAAGGTGTATTGTTGTATAATTTGAAATAGTCGTTTTTCTTCGTTGATTTAACATTTAGTTACTTTGTGATTTACATTCTTTGGATATTCCCACGAACGAATGTTTTGTCTTGCAAACTTCAATTTATCTTGATAGAGTATTTCATTTCCATCAATACAACTCAATCTATGCACGTTTAGCTCTTATATATATTATTTATTTATACTTGTTAGCTGTTCTATTTTGTTTACCAAATTTTCTAAATAACCTACTCCATTTACTTTAATTGCTGAATATAATTTACTGAATATATTTTTATGTTTTTTCCTAATAAAAATATACAGTGTTTTGAATGCAAATTCATATAGAAAAATATATCGCTCCGGCTGGAAATCGAACCCAGGACCCTCCACTGTCTAGGTGGTATCTCTACCAACTGAGCTACCGGAGAACGACTACTGAATTAACTTAATAAAATTAACCTTCATCTAAAATATACAGTGTATTTATTTGAAAACTTCACACCTTAAATATCCCCTAAACTACTCCAAATATTGATTCCAGTAAAACACGTCAATTTTCTTTTCGATGGGGACATTTAAAAAACATTTAAAATATTGCATCCCCTCTCCGTTTTAAAGGGACTAAAAAAGGAATTTTTCTAGCATAAAAAAATTGAATGCTGAGATACAAGGAAAACTCTTCTAAGATCCTCCTTCAATATATCAATTATAAGTCAAATAATTAGATTAACAAAAACAAATTAACGAAAATTTTAACAATAGCTTAACTAATAATTTATTTTAAATGTTCAAAATGACCGCCATTGTTATCTAATGAAAATAAAGCCTATTTTCAAACTCATTTCAAAGTTTTACGAAAGTGTCAGGATATATTTGTCGACAGGCATTTGTTATATTATTTTTCAGTACTTCTAAAATTTCTGGTTGTGTTTTATACACTAATGTTTTTATGTGATAAAAAATTAAAAGAAGTCCAGGGGTGTTGGATCTGGTGATCTTACAGGCCATTCCAAGGCACCTCTTCTTCCCCGGAAACCTTTCATCCAACCAGTTCCCAACGAGTAAATAATAGTGTGGCGGAGCCCCGTCCTGCTGGAAATGCAACAGCTCTTCGCTAAGGAACGTGGTTTCATCATCAAGTTGATTTTCTATTTAGTGAATTTGTAACGTTTTAAGAATAGCTCCAGTAACGGCATTATCTAGAATTCCTGTCCAAACATTGATCTTTTGCGGATACTGAGTATTATTCACACCGAAAATGTGAGTGTTTTCGTTGTCCCAGTATCTACAATTATGTTCACACATCCGTTTACAAAGAATGTGCTTTCGTGGCTGAAACATTCTCATTAATTGATTAATTTTCAGTTATTTTTTTCTAAAAGTTCTGCAGCTATTGTATGTTACTGCACTGTTCTCCTGGCTTTCACTCTGCGTATTCACTATTCGGTTCCTAGAGAAACCAGGCAATGTTTGATGTTTCGGCAAGATCTCACTTGTCATCTTCAGGTTACTTCTTGACTAACTTAATCATGCTTCACAGTCCGTCTTGTAATACTTTTACACACATTTTATAATTTATTAAAAATACAAGACGTATGTTATTCAACTTGATGTTCAAAGTTTTATAACACGTTAGTAAATAAATAAATAAAAATACTGATGCGTTAAAGTATATTTCCGATACATAACGTATCGTTCAAACATATTTACGTTAACGTTTCAGTATCAACAAGAATTAAACGAAAAGTCTGTTTATTTTTCTGCAAGTCTTACGTTTCATTATACTGTCGTATCTGTGACGTAACATCAATGAAAGTCTTTGTAGAAATGCCTTTAGGTAATTGGCAATTTTACGTCATTCTTCGAATGGTTGCAGGAAAACAACGTACCTTTTGATATACCAGTTATTTTTCTTTCATAACACCACTGGAGAAAGCCTGAAACGGTAGGAAAATAAAAGGCCACAATAAAAATACTAAATCAGCGACAGGAAACAAATTGAAGAGGAAAAAATGAAAGCAAGGTGTACGATACTACATTTACTCCCTCCTTCAATATTAAAACAAAGTACGATGTGATAAAAGTAAAATTGCTTTAAACAAACTTTCAGAACAACAAGGTAGCTAAAACATCGTTAAAAGGTTATTTTAGGCAAAGATGAGAAAGCGAGTGGGGAAGAGAAGGATGACAAAGTAATTTAAAATTATCGATACAACATGAAAGTAATTACCATTTAAGGCCTCTCTGAACGCTGCTACAAGGACCTCTAAAATATTTAGAGTTTAACTTTACCTTTAACGTTTAACAAAGACGAATTTGAAACTTTCTAAATTTTAAAACTACGTTAGAAATTTTAGTAATTTGATATCTTACCTTAAGTGAAATTTTATCAGCAACCCAAAATATACCTTATCTAGAGCCTAACCGCAAAAATACTGTTTCTAGTCTACAAGTGAAATGTCAGAGGAGTATTCGATACGACGGTATATAAATTTTAATTAATAGTAAGTAAATTAGCTTGAAATTGGCCGGGAAAACAAGGTTTTTAAAAATGCTGTTCGCACACAAAGCATAGAGGATTAGGTTACATTGTATAAAATCAACCAATTTTACTGCAACAACATTCAATTACTGTTAAATATTTCTTTTCAGATGTAGAACATTTTATAGAGACTGGCTATAAATAATGGAAAGAATAATTACAGATGACCTGGTTACGTAAATGGCAAATCTAAATAAACAAAAATACCTGAGAAAATGCTTCTCTTCAATACGAATTCTAGCAATAGCCTTTGATATTTCATAAATCAAACTAGTTTAACGCGCATATTTCTTTTTGCAATGGAAACACTTGGAATTTTACGAGGTTCAACAGCATCTTTAATAAAATTGTTAAAAAATGCTGCGATATAGGACGCTTTCGTCGACCCGTCATCATGAATATATAGTATTTGACTGATTTTTTATTTACTAGTTATGCACATTCTTTTTAGAGATCTGAAGACGCACTTAGAATGAATACCTACTTGAAGTAGGTTTTTATTACTGGTTCCTGTGTCACTTTTTCTAGGAAGTTGTAAAATTAAAAAAGTGATGATAAGAACTTTTATTGTGCATAATCATGTTTCATGATGGTAATCTGTACCCTAATTTAATACGAAAATCTTTCTTGAAAACTGTCATTAAAATATTTTAAAATCTTTACCAGTT
The DNA here is from genome assembly GCA_929113105.1 of Agrypnus murinus. Classification (NCBI taxonomy): domain Eukaryota; kingdom Metazoa; phylum Arthropoda; class Insecta; order Coleoptera; family Elateridae; genus Agrypnus; species Agrypnus murinus. Next base: position 30,654,778 of record OV816023.1, on the reverse strand, counting down.
TAAAACAGTATAAATCATGTTTTAAACATGTTAAACATATGAGATGTTTTAAACTCATTTTCGATACATGTTTAATTTAAAAAACAACTGCTTTTGTTTTCTTTAAACATGTTTTTGTCAACTCTGCCTACAAGTAATCGTACCTTGAACATGCCTACTACGTGCTTCCTTTGTTAAGTTATATACGCAGTACTGTCTTTTAACGAAGGATAAAAAGCATAATATAGTTTTTCAGACGTGACAACACCACGAAAACTAATATAAAATATTTAAGACAAGATGACAGGTCCGATAACAATTCCAATAGTATTATACCCATGTGCACACGCTTACGAGTGGACCTATCTATAAGGAAACGCAGTTTACTTTGTATTAACATCAAGTTGTAATGTAATTATAATCGACAAACATTTAATTTCTCGATATTAATTGGTAATCCCTGGAAGAAGAATGACAAAAATCTACTGATTTTAGTATCGAACAGCAATAAAAATTGTATATCATTTTGTTCATTTTGATGTGCAGGTAAGTAAATATTAACTTTCATTAATATTTCACATTATATCGCAAATTTGCATAGAAAAATTAACGATCCGATTGGGGATCCATCTAGCTCTTCTGGCTATACACGCCAGTGCTCTATCCAATTGAGCTATCAGGGCCAACCCACATGAGGATGACAATTTCTCTATACGAATTAATTCCATTCATACAAGGTGCACTAGATATAGCTGCTTTATGCAGTTGATGGACCGGCATTTCGCCGGTAACACATCAAAACATCAAAGCTATCCTAGATCTTTAATAATCCCATAAGGAAATTAATTTTAATTTAAAGTAAACATTAACTACTCATAAACTTTTTACATTATATCGTATTTATAAATCATATTATTTTTTATGTATATCCGACGCAATGCCGATCCATCGACTTAATAAAACAAATATAGTTAGTACACCTTTGTACGAATTCAATTGTCATTCTCCTGTAGGTAAGCAAGGAACTTAAAATTTTAGTTTTCAGGATTTTAATGAAACTGTTTTAAATATTTCATCATATAGCCTTGGTAGTGTGCTGATCTCTCACCCAAGCGGACCGAGGTCGAATCCCGGAACAGGCAGATCTGGTTAAGGTTTTCTGTGGTATTTCTTAGCTGTAACATAAATGTGGGATTTTTCTATACCATCTCTATGACGACTGCAGCTGCACGATGAGCCTGCGTAATAATAATAATAATCGCCTCTCCCTCCCGCTCAAACTTAATAGCTTCTAGGTGTTCCAGGTGATGGGTAGTAGTAATTATTATTATTATATCATGTTTAGTGATAGGAGCTATTACTATTATAAAAGCAATTACATGAAATTCTAAATAATAATGTTAAACAACTATCTCTGATAAATGTTAAAGTTATGAGATACAATTTTTATAGAATATTGTCTTTTATATTTCATTTATGGAATATAACAAACTATTAGATAATAATTAGTAACGTAAATTGGAAATTTATTTTTATGTCATTTTTGCACATAATTTTGTATATTTTGAACGAATTACATAATAGTATTATGTAAATAACTTGTATATAATGTTTCGATATTAATAGTAAATTGTTGCAGTCATTCTTGTTTAAATCGCTAAAGAGCAAGTCGGTTTGAAGGAGACAAAAAGAGCACTTGTTGCTACTTGTTAATTTAAACTAGTGAAGAGTTATATTGTTTAAAGTGAGTCTTATTTAAACTTATTATTATAAAATATATATAATAAACTTATTAAATATAATTTATGTAACTTTGCTTAAAGAAAGCACTTGCTGCCAGTTACAGATTTAAAACTATTTGTTTAAACCAAGTTTTAAAACTAAGTTGAATTGAGATTTCATTAAAAAGTGTATTATGTAACAATTTTAACTGCGGTGTGAACAATTTATTATAATAAATGTGAGTATACATATTGTATATGGTGTTTTATTTGAAAAAATTATTCGTCGAAAATAAAAAGTGAAAACATAAGCCACTGATCGAAATTACAGTCAAGCACATATTTAAATAAAAGTATTCGACGATTATTCAAATAAAAAGGCAAAGTGTAGCCGTTTACAAAGATAAGAAAAATAATTGTACCTTGTGTTTATTACAATAAAGGCAAAGTTTAGCCAATTTATCAAAATAAAACAAAAATATTCTTCGAAAATTAAAGTTAAGCCGTTTATATTTTTCCTCCATGTATTGAAAAATCTTATGGTAATTTTATTGGGTTCTAAAGTTCCATTGTAGATTCAGCGATTTCTTCAGGAATTTTCTAATATTTCTACAGATTTTCTAGCGATTGATTTTCTACAATCATGATGAAGTTCACCTAGTGGTTTCTATCGAAATTTTCTATGCAGTCTACAAAAGGCCATAAATAAACAATAAATAAAGACCATAGATAAAGGAGATAAAGCTCTCCAGCTATTTTGTTTACAGCATCATTTCTGTTTTGATGATGTCCAATTAATACAATCGGTACACTTCACGGATTGCATTTAAATCTAGGCATAAGTAAAAATTTGAGTGACCAAATGGTAGTGATTGATGATTGATAGTATGGTGTGAGCGTGACCAACATTCTTTTCTATTTCCATCGAAACCGAAAACAGATCGAAGCCCTTTACTTTCGATACTGTTTTAAGGTTATCTATTTTTTAGTTATCGTATATAAATGTCAACTGTCAGTATAGCTAACATGTATAAGCTAAAAAATCCGTAAACCGCTTTTTAAGTTATAAATTTTATTAAAACTTAAAGTTAGTTGGTGCCATATAGAAAACAATAGTATAGAAACAAGTGTCACAAATACTATTTGTAGCACTCGGTTATTTTTTCAGTCAAATTTTGTTTGCACGCGACAAAAAGCTAGCTTGTGGTACATGGTTTTTAAAATTTGGTTTCGGTAATAAGTTCGGTAACTTATGTAATATACAATGTGTCTCTAAAAGGTCTGTATAAACGCTACGACAGATTCCTGGGACCAAAATAGAACGATTTAACCGAATTTACCTCTATCCAAAAGTGCTTCATTAGGGCCCCATCGAATGTCAAAGATCTTCAAAAATTTCTAGTTTTCTAAATAACAAAATATTGCTTTTAGAGATGGCGATGAAATTTGGAATGTACTTACTGAAAAAAAAGTTTTTTCAGTCGGTCAGTCAATTTTTGGAATGGCATGCAAATCAATTTATTTTTTTACCATAGCTATGGCAAATAACAAATTCGAACAAGACAAAAAATATTAGAAATTAGAATATCCATCTGTAAAAACAGTCTGAAAAATATTGACCAAACCGTTAAAAAATTGAACTTTCTTTTGGATGTAGATAATCAAACTTTGACCACTTACGTAAGTAACATCTACTATTTAAAACAATGTTGCCAAAATACTGTTTTCAGTAGACTCGTATTTCAAATTTCATCCACCATCGCTAAAAGCAATCTTTTGTTACTTAGAAAAAAAATTTACATTCAATAACGCCTTAACGAAGCGCTTTTGGACTCAGTAATATTGGTAGCTTCTGGTACAGACCTTTTAGAGTCTATAGAATTCAAAAATTTGAAATAGTAAATACATACACTTTGCGACTGCGTTTTCTACACCAGCAACTGATTTCTATTTTCTAGCTCAGACAATAAATTGTGATATTTGCGATAAGTTTCCTTCGGAACCCAATTTTTTTGTTTTTTACGAATCTTTAGAAATGCTTAACTCAAAAAGTGTATTCTTAAGGATAGGAGAATTAGAAAATAAAATTCTGTGCTTTTATTGGCCGATTCATAAACTAATTGCAATGGCGAGATAATTACAGAAAATTTGAACATATAATCCCTTGGTAGGAAACTTAAGTCTCATCCCATGAATTCTACATTCATTTAGGTTTATTTTCAGTAAAGAAGTTTTTTTAATTTTTTATTGTTTTTTTTATCACTGTAAGAATTTCGTAGATCAGTACTAATAAGATTACAGTTTCACTGAGCTGCTCGCGCGTGCTCATTTATGAAGTAGGCACATTATATCATTTTTACTAAAGGCTTTTTATTATCTGGAATATTTACGAATTCTTCATATTCAGGGAAAAAATAAAACACATCTAAGGTTTTACTACTACTCATATCTGAATATTTAAAATAGTAGAAGCATTTCCCTAGGTGTAAGTAAATGTATCAAAACCGAACGCCTAGTTCATTTCTCTTGACAGTGAACGACCCAACAGAATTTCTTATTTACTTCAAGCAGTAGTAAATATTCTATCTTTTTGGATTGCGAGTACAGTAGCATAGAGTAAGAAAGTAGCTGTGTAACAGTATGTTCTTCTTTGAGTAAACTGAATTGAACATTTCTAGCTATAGAATCGCATAATTTAGTTTCTGCATAAAAGGTATGTAATACTCCTGTAGTAAAATGAAATTGCAAATGAAGCGCTCTCTGAACTGCTTGACTTGATTCTGATCAGATTTCTTTAGATGCTTAAAAGAATTATTCTAACATATTCAGCTTCTCTTCTTAGATTGATCCAAAACCTATTTTTTTATTGCATTATTCCTTTCTGAAAGATATGATGAAGGATAGGAGAACAGTTAAAGAGAAGAGCTTTCCATTTATAGATTAACGATTGTCACAGGTGTTAGTTATGAAACCCCAAGCCGAGAGCTTAACGTGTTGATATCTTAGACTATGAAACTGTTATTAACTCGACACGAAGAAGTGCTATTGTTGCTATAATAAACAAACTATTCAAACAAATGCCACTTTCATTATTGTATGTAGAAAGGTGGTCCTGAAGGTAAATGATATTTCTTGCCTAACGAGAAAGACGATGTGGATGTGACCTATCGAATATCATGTATTCCATGATGTTAAATTTTCGACGATAAACAATCACAGTAGGCTTTTACGTCTGGATATATAAGGCAGGCTATTAAAAGAGAGAGATAAAATAAAAGAAAGACATAAAATCAGCACTTCGCATTCAGATAATCCTTGTTGATGAAGCTTTATTCCATTTTAATGGAACGATCTGTTTTAATGATATTTGTGCAAATGTTCGCAGCAAATATCTTTTCTTTAATTTTTCAACAAACATCTTAATCTTTAGATATCGAATTCACAAACAATGAATAAATGAGATAAAAAGGAACAGACACTTAATTTACTAAGCTTCGCCGGTAACGTAAATAGGCGTATGATGCGCGTGACTAGTTAAGGGTAAGATGAAATTAAGTCTGGATGCTCTTAAAAGAGCTTGAACAATTAAGTACAAAGAGCAAATTTTGGAGGTGCAGGTAAAACAAATTATGTAAAATATTTACATTATAGACTTTTGAGATCAAAATTATCAAAACATATCTACTTTCTTAATTCTGTCTTTTTCAATTTTTCTTAAACAGAAAAGGTCAATTATATTAGTTTTTTGTTGAAGGCTTTACTTTTGTTGTAGTTAATTAATAAAAATTAAATAGTTTATTAGTAATGCTTTATGTAAGTTAGATGCCATTATAATTATCGAATCTGCTCTGCAAAGGAGTTGAAATATGAAATATTACACTACGCTAATTACGCCTTAATTAGAGAACTTTTCAAATAGCCAATAATTGGAGTATCTCTTTGTCTACGGTGTTAAAATTTTTTTACAGAATGTTAACAATTTCTCCAATGTAGGACAGCATCTCCAGGTTAAAAGGATTAAAATAGTTTTTAATTAAAATCAAAAAATATTTATATTATGCGTATAAGTAAGTAATATTTACCATTGCAGTACGCTGAAAGCAATTTGAACAAGACCGTATTTAATAATATTTATTTATTTAATAATAAACAGTACATGCCTTTGAAACATAGCTTAAAAGGGATGATTTATGTAATTGTAACTAAACCCAAACTCGAAAAAATAAAAACTGTATACAATTGTTTCATATTGCCATTTTATATTGAAATTTCCACTACTAAATTACTATTTGGCATTGTTTATGATTCTGCTAGTTAAATTTTAAAAACACTTTATTCCCAGAGTATACGTAACGTGTTCGAATCTTCAATTTTATAGAAATATAATTTTATATGCATAAATGATAAAGAAACCCTGGCACGGTCCTGCATTCTACAATGTATTTTTCGTTGGGTTAAGATTTGTTTTTAATGTTAAGGGTCACCTTATAAAATGCTTCCGTATAGATAGAATTTCTTTTAGAACAAATAATGCAGATTTTATTTTAAAGTAGTAACGTCTTCGTAATATTAAAGTGTTCTCACGATTACAGATTTTTTTTCGTAGTAAAGATTGAGATAATATTGAATGTATCAAAATTCAGCAATAGTATCACCCTTTTAACAAAGGAATAAAAAGATATTTAGTTAAAATTTATTACTTCCCGTACATACTATTTCCATTTTGCACAAATAATTTCTTCAAATCCAGACATATAAAAAATAGTAGAGGTCACATGTTCATTTGTGGGTTTTTCTTTGGCTGGCAGATTTAAGCCGTTGTAAATCCCCTCGAAACTTCTAGAAGCTTTTTGAATGCTTGTTTTCTGATTGGATTAAAAATCGCGCTATTTTGCTATAGGTTAGTTTAAAAAATTCCCGCTTAAGTTTAATTGTGATGACATAAAATCCAGATCCCTTAGTTCAATTTAGTTTTAACAGGGACGGTCGAAGAGAGCCATCAAAGAGACTGGTGCCTAGAAACTCCTTCGGGCGCTTCGCGCCCCGAGAATATTTTAAAAGGGTCGTTACGGTGAATGTATGCCCTTTATTATTAAGTATTTAGATCGGAATTAGTGAATTCGATAAAATAGTCCGTACTACCGTTTATGCCTCAATTTAAGTTTAGTGTTATATCGTACCGATTTCGTTGTTTGGAAATCGATCCAATTTAAGGATTATTTCGCAAGTTTAGTTAATTTAGCGAAGAAAAATAAAACCGTCTCGTTACACCGAAAAATTAAGTATAATTCCGTATTAACGATTAAAGATTTGTTAAGTAACCTTCAAGTATACAGGATTAAAGTACCGTTACTATTATAATTCATGAAGAATTTTTTCCGTTTTGGAATTTATTGCAAATAATTATGTTAAAGTTCGATAAATCTCGTTAAGACGAAATAGTTCAGAATTTAAAATAATGACGTGTTCCCGCAACGTCCAGGTCAACAGTTTGTGTTTTTTATGTAAGGCCATTATTGTTTTTATAGTGTATTGTGTTTGAAGTTTTCCATTTGTGCAAACAATTTTTGAATTATGTTGGATTAATGAAAATGTTTTTTATGCAGTTTATTTGGGATCCCTAAATTAATTAACTTCTAGGAATGATAAATTTTTGATTTAGATGTGCTTTGTATTTCCTTTTCTTGTTTTTCTTTTATGTTTTAATATACAGATGTCAAATTTATTTATTGATTGATATAGTTAGGCCCAACGAACTGATGATGTTTTTTGTCAATTAAGATTTTTATTGTTTGATAAATGTTTGATTAACTTAACGTCAAATTTAAATGGGAAATTATTCCCAAAACTGATGACTTTGAGAGTTATGTTTTTAAATTTAATAACATCTTCAGTTTTGGTGGCGCCCAACATGTTTTTATTTGTTCCTGACTCCATTACTTAATTGGAAGCTTTTGGGGTTAACACCCACACCTGAATTTAAATTTGGATAATTAGAGATAGCCGGTGCATATAGTACAGTAAGTATTTAGTGATTTGAGTAGTTTATTAAGATTACAGTGACAGTCCATTGTGAGACTTTTAAATTTGTGTGTGAAATTTTAGAGTGTTACAAATGACAGTCCATCGTGGGGCTTCATTTTTTTAGTTGCTACAAGTATTAGCTGGATGTACCTGTATACATCCAAAATGTTACTATAGTTCGTCTCAAGGTAAGTATTCTGCACAAGTGTTATGCACGGCATTGATGCCATACTTCTATGAAAACTTTTATTGAAATAAACGTACACTTATTACTTATAAGTAGAGACGTGCATTTCAGGTAAGCTTAAAACCACTATCGGTCAACGGAGCGAAGCAATTTAATCTGAAATAGTGTAATGTAACAAGCGGACGCTTGAGAATGGTGGGTTTGAGTACTCTTGCCGCAAAATTAAGGAAAATGGGATCTATGTAAAATAAACAATGTGAATTAAAGAAATTGTCAGTGGCGTGGCAAGTTCTATATAACAGCTTTCGTATTTGTAAACTATATGTCCTATAACTTATAGCGACGGCGCATATCAAAAATTACATAATCAAGGGTTTTTTCAAGCGAGGTCACCTAAAATGCACGTCTGTACTTATCAGCCTAATCAGTCTTTTGTGATGAGGACAGCTTAAGTACCAACTAACGGCCCTATCTGGCTTCCTATTGTCAGTGGTTCTCAAACATAAATAATACCTACTACAACATACTTGCGTTAGATTAAAATAAAATCACCATCTCGGAAATAACAAAACTGAGAATTCCGGATATTTACTAAAAATGTTCAAAATAAGACTCATGTCACGTTATTTAATTCCGTGTGTATGTAATCGTAATTGTACATCATTATATTTACTTCCTTCTTCTGTTAATTGCTGTCACTTTTAGTTTCCACTTCACTATTATCATCATCATCATCATTATTATCGTCGTCATCATCACGTCATATCGTCACTCCATTGTTAATATTTGTAATAATTGGTTCGATATCATCCAACAAATTGTCAATTTCTCGCATGTTTCTTTCTGTTACTATTACGTGATTTATGTAGTTTTTCCATTTCTCTGGCGTAATGAACTGATATGCTGCTGTAATTCGCGTTGCGTCCATCTATGTATCTTTTTACTTCACTCTAAACCATTTCGATCGGATTAAGTGTACAGTGATAGGGTGGGAGCATCAGGATCATTACATTGTGCTTTTTGGCAATATATTCTATGATGTACCTGTCATATCCTGCTTTGAAGGCCTTGGCTGCATCAAGTAACTCGCATTTTAGGTAGTTTTCTTAAAAAAATAGGTCCTTTTACAGAAGCCATTCTTGAATATCTTTTTTTAATGTTGAACTGTTGGAAATCTGTTCTGACATTCTGCTGTGGTAGGGGCCATTGTCCATTACCACAACAGTTTTTTTTCTGGAGAATTTGGTATTAAGTTATTTTCGAACCAATCTTTGAAGTATAGGTCCATCCATTTCGTCATGGTAGTCCAGAGTATTTTTCTTTGCCAGAAAGGTGAGCTATGCACCATCAACAAATCCACTGCTACATCCTGCGTGCAATAACATGAATCGTGGACCACGAGCTGTTGGAACTTTTAATCTGTTGTCAGACCATGAACAAAAACATCACGATGAGACGTAACTGTTCTATAGACTCATGCTTTTTTTACACTGTGCCCGACATTTACCCATGATTCATACAAATACACTATGTTATGCCTTTCTGCACGGTATTTATGAATTGCGCGTAAATAAATAACGATGACGCCACGAGATGATTTCTGGTTTGTCAAACATGAATTTCATCACCCAGAAAGCGATGTAGCGTGACCCGTGAAAAGTTGGGCAAAGTTCCTTCGGCATTCTCAACAACTAATATGAAGTTTATTGTCGGTGGTATGTTGCCACGAAAAAATGTATCAGCTATTCTACGAACATGGCTCCTGACACCTTCATCGTACTTGTGGTCATGAGAAGTACCAATTTTTCGCTTCTTGGGCCTTCGCTTTAGAGGCTTGTAGTCAAGCAGCTAATGAATATTCCTGTCGCACGCGAAACCGAGCCTTTTCGCAAACACCATTCATTTCTGGTACTTTCCTAAGTATACTTGATACAGAATCGTTGCTATCCTGATTAAAATGATAATTCATAATATTCATTAATATCTGCTTCTCTGAAAGTTCTAGAGATTCTCCACGTTTCCGTTTAACAATTTCTTCCATTTTGCGGTCAGAATTCGGCGTCAACAATAACAATAACCAACAACAGAAAATAACAATTACCAATAACCACCAATAAATAATAACAATAACAAAACAGTAACAGCACATCCAAGACGGTATAAATAATCGCAACTCGAAAATGTTAACGCGCTCCGAATAACAAATAAAGGCTTCTAATAAACATATTTTGTACAAGAATTACTGTAATTGCTTTTTAATTACTGAATAACTTAGAAGAAAGTATTTGCAGTTGATATCAACCAAATTACAAATTCCTTACACTCCTTATGTCAGTAATTAGAAATTCATTTTCCAACTGCAGCAGAAGTGTATAGACATAAAGTATTGAATTTACGATATTTTTCTAAATTTACCTACCGCAGGGACACACGATAGGTAATAAAACTTTAAATCGGACAGTTCGTAGAAATTTCCGGAATTATTTTAAACTTTGAAATAAATAATTATTGGATGTACTAAAAGCAAATGTTCATTTAATGCACATTTTATTATACTACTGCTACTGAAAAAAGATAAGAGTAGATAAGTGACTATTAGAAACAAATAATGTAGTGTTACGAACAATTATTAGCAAAAGAGATTTGTAAATTACATAAAATTCTACGCGAGGACTTATTGTGATCTCCTAGATTCCGTTCAGTTTGAATGATGACAAGGCCATCGTTTACTGCATAAAACTGGCAACGTCTGAACGAAATTCCCATAAAGATAGCATTGCATATCTTTAGCACGCAGAATACTCATTTTGAGACGGACGAACTATATATATAGTTTGATTTCTAGAAGCTTCCTTCCTCTTAATGGATAAAATCATTAAAAAATGTTAATTTGAAAACAAAATATGTACATATTTACCTTGAATTTTCCAAGCGATAAAGCCCATATTTTTGTACTCTATATGATTTCGTTACTTAGAATATTTTAGAATGTATTTGAATATATTATTGTATATTTGCACAAAAGAACCAAAATTTATTTATTTATGAAAATTAAATTATCTGGTTCAATAGAAATATTACAGAAATCTCAAAATACAAATTTTACAATACTAATGAACCTGCTAAAGTATACAACAATAAATCATTCATTAAAATAGAAAATTTGCTTATGAAAATTTTAATATTATTAGCAACCATAGATAAAAGCCTAATAAATTTTAAATAAACATCTTCGAGTCAAAAAATATTTTCATTTAATCACCAGAACAAAATTTACACATTCTGCTGGAGCCGGATAAAAAAGATCTAAAGAAAAGATGTCAAGTTGTCAGTTCAGTCAAATAAGATTTATTTTTTACTTACAGAATTTTGAACTTTTTCTACATTATACGATCAAGGTATACGAGATTGATACGTGTCTGGTAAAAATAAATTTAAATTTTTGCACCATAAGTTCGATTACCATTACTTTTTATTGTTCCGTTTTAAATTCTTATTCTTTATTGAGATCAATTTAGAATAATAATAATAATAATAATAATTGCTACAACCCATAACCTTGAAACCAGCCCCAGAAGCTATAAGCTTGTGCGGGAGGGAGGGGGCGATTATTATTATGTAGGCCCTACGTGCGGCTGCAGCCGAATTACAGATAATCAATTTGATGAAAGTTTACCACAAATGTTTAAAACAAATCAATCGACACTATATTTAATGGTGTCTCCATCCTGTCTTAAAAGACGGTTTTATACAGAGAAAAAGGTAAGATCGTTACTGAAATACGTATTGGCAATTAGTATAATGTGTGGATAGAAGGCTCCGATAAATATAGTGTTGTGATAAACCACAGTCCTTACAATCCATTATTAGCAAATCAATCAATTTTATTTCTATCTATAAAAAGTTTTGCATTAATTAGTTTTATAAGAAAACTGAACAAAGAATGTAACAACAATAAAAACATGTTACAGCTTTAGATTGGTTATTCATTGGTAGATTACCTTTTTAATTTGACTCTAGTAAGATAGGCGTAGAGCAGAAATAAAAACTGCCATTTGTCAATATGCTGTGGATTGCAAACTCAAAATTTTGGAAATTTTATAAAGGATGAGTCATGAAGATTAAGAATATAATACGCAATGAAGTTGTTTGAAAATTAATTTTATATTTAATTCTGTTGTGATAAATTCTTATTAACCAGAATCGATGGGCAATGTAAGAAACTCTAAAGGTATTTGTTTATTAAATAAAATCTTTTCAATTTTTTAAATAATCTTTGAAGTGATGTAATAGTTAATTTTTGTGTAAATATGATAATTTTATTATCCAATTTATAACATTCTAAAAGTCGTTATTAGTACATGGATAATTGCATATGTACCAAATCTATTGGATAATCAGTATTTTGTAATTATTAGATAGAATATTCATTTAAATTAGGACATGGTATAAGTTGGTATGTAAAATTTATGATTAAGAAGATTATGTAAATACTAGTATATAAGCTTATGGAACGCAAATATTTAAGTCACTATTGAATATATGGCTAAAGAGAGCAGTCGTCAATAAAAATGTAAAGTACTCTAATACACATCGCCAAAGAGAGCAGTGCTTGACTAAAAATGTAAAGTATTCTTGTACAGATAGTTAAATGTTAAAGTGATTTTAAAGGTGAACAGTCGTCTACAAAAATGTAAAATAGTCACTTCCAAAGAAAGCAGTGCTCGGTAAAAATGTAAAGTATTGTTGAGACTTTAAAAGATTCTACAGACAGTTAAGTGTTAAAAGTAATTTTAAAAGAGAACAGTCGTCTGTAAATATGTAAATAGTCACTTCCAAAGAGAGCAGTGCTCGGCTAGAAATGTAAAGTACGTATACTTGAAACTTTAGAAGATTCTACAGACAGTTAAGTGTTACAAGTCATTTTAATGGAGAACAGTAGTCTATAAAAATGTAAATAGTCACTTCCAAAGAGTGCAGTGCTCGGCTACAAATGTAAAGTATTCTTGAGATTTTAAAAGATTCTACAGACAGGTAAGTGTTAAAAGTCGTTTTTCAAGAGAACAGTCGTCTATAAAAATGTAAATAGTCACTTCCAAAGAGATCAGTGCTCGGATAAAAATGTAAAGTATACTTGAGACTTTAGAAGATTCTACAGAAAGTTAAGTGTTTAGAAGATTCTAGAGAAAGTTAAGTGTTACAAGTCATTTTAAAAAAGAACAGTAGTCTATAAAAATGTAAATAGTCACTTTCAAAGAAAGCAGTGCTTGGCTAAAAATGTAAAGTATTCTTGAGACTTTAGTAGATTCTACAGACAGTTAAGTGTTAAAAGTCATTTTAAAAGAGAACCGTCTATAAAAATGTAAATAGTCACTTCCAAAGAGAGCAGTGCTCGGTTAGAAATGTAAAGTATACTTGAGACTTGTCAAGATTCTACAGACAGTTGAGTGTTACAAGTCATTTTAAAAAAGAACAGTAGTCTATAAAAATGTAAATGGTCACTTCCAAAGAAAGCAGTGCTTGGCTAAAAATGTAAAGTATTCTTGAGACTTTAGTAGATTCTACAGACAGTTAAGTGTTAAAAGTCATTTTAAAAGAGAACCGTCGTCTATAAAAATGTAAATAGTCACTTCCAAGGAGAGCAGCGCTCGGTTAGAAATGTAAAGTATACTTGAGACTTTAGAAGATTCTACAGACAAATAAGTGTTACAAGTCATTTTAAAAAAGAACAGTAGTCTATAAAAATGTAGTCACTTCCAAAGAGAGCAGTGCTTGGCTAAAAATGTAAAGTATTCTTGAGAATTTAGTAAATTCTACAGACAGTTAAGTGTTAAAAGTCATTTTAAAAGAGAACCGTCGTCTATAAAAATGTAAATAGTCACTTCCAAAGAGAGCAGTGCTCGGATAAAAATGTAAAGTATACTTGAGACTTTAGAAGATTCTACAGAAAGTTAAGTGTTACAAGTCATTTTAAAAAAGGACAGTAGTCTATAAAAATGTAAATAGTCAGTTCCAAAGAAAGCAGTGCTTGGCTAAAAATGTAAAGTATTCTTGAGACCTTAGTAGATTCTACAGACAGTTAAGTGTTAAAAGTCATTTTAAAAGAGAACCGTCGTCTATAAAAATGTAAATAGTCACTTCCAAAGAGAGCAGTGCTGGGTTAGAAATGTAAAGTATACTTGAGACTTGAGAAGATTCTACAGACAGTTAAGTGGTACAAGTCATTTTAAAAAGAACAGTAGTCTATAAAAATGTAAACAGTCACTTCTGTAAACATTATTAAAGAGATCAGTCCTCTATAATTAAAAAGTATTATACTTGCTGAAGTTAAAAATAGCAAGTCAGAAAGTTAAACTGAGTAGCAAATATGCAATAAATCTTATATAGAAGTTAAAGTGAAAGTGATTTAATCACTATTATACTATACACATTGGAAAAAGTTAGATTGGGTAGTGATATAGTACGTAAATGCTATACGTAGTGTTGTAATATACTCGGGCATTTATTTTTGGAGAATATTCCCGCAGCACAAACAAGAAAAAACGAGAATAAATCCTCAGAAGTGAGCAGGTCTGGAGAATATACCTTTAACTTGCAAATATTTACCCAAAATAAAGATAATTTCAAAAGTTCTTAAAATATTCTCAAAATGATGAAAATGCTGGAATTTTCTCCAATTTTCCGCTTCTATTTAATGCTGGTTGCTTAAAACAAATTTTGCTACTGGACACTTTGCTCACCGTGGACAATACGCCAATAGTAAGCGGTGGACACTAACCGAACCTGACTCAAAGTCATATTGTAGAAAACATCACAGAGATCATATTTGTAAAAATCATATCAGAATCAGGATTAACAGATTAATTAGGTTTAGCTTCGGAACTTTACGTTAACATCCCCATAAGCATACCCTTAAGGGTCGGCGTAGTGTCTACGGTCGGCAAACTGTACACCGCTTGCGGTCAGCGTAATATCCACCGCTTGCGGTCGGCGTAGTGTCCACTGTCGGCATCCAGTGTCCAGCCACTGCATGCACAAGTAAAAAACATTACAAACATTTATCACTATTTGTATAAACAAAATTTAAAAAATTTAAATAAAAAGTTCATATTTTACTAGAACAAAAAACGGAAAGGGTGCTACCGGGCAGTAACTCAAATTTTTTTGTCGATGCTTTTAAACGCAGAAATTGTGCAAACTATGCTACATTTTGAGCGGGCTTGCGATTTAAGATCGTTTAGTTTTGGTTTTATTCTCGATCTTTAATCTTCTTGTTTATGCTCGTTTGTGCTGTATTATTCTGAAAGTTCTCGCGAATTATTATGAGAACATTCGCGAACGTGCTTGGTTATGCTCCCCAAGAGAACGTTGTTTTGATACGGCTTTATCATGCGCGAACGTTCTTTCATTTACAACACTAGCTATATGGATATGGAATGTATAATTAAACTAGAAAAGCAACGATTCTGGAATTTGAAATGGTTATTAAAATTCTTTATTAAACTGGAGTAGTACTCTGTTCAAAACTCGGCCATCGTATGGAAGAAATTGTGAGGAAGCAGAAAGGACTGAGTCTACTTAAGCTGCGTTCGGTTTTACGTATCAAGTGCAGACAGAGTACGAAGAGTAGAACATTTCGTCATGTGATCAGCGATTATATCGAGTCCTAAAATAGAGCTAATATTCTTTCCACATTAAAATTAAAAATTTTTTTTTTCTAATTTAAAGCTAATTGAATTAAATTGAAATAAGTAAAATAAATAAATACTTACAATCACGATTTGAATATTAGAAACAAAGTTTGTTAAAAGTTTTAAATTAAATTTGAGAATTTAATATAATTTGATTTTAAGAAACTTTTAAGGAGAAATCAATTTAAAACTTTCAAAAAACATTGTTTCTAATATTCAATGGATAATTATAAGTTTTTATACATTTTGCTTATTCCAATTTAATTCCATTAGTTTAAGTTTATTAGAAAACATTATTTTACATTACTAGTACTATTGTTTTTATTTTACAGTACTAAGGCGTCCAACAGAACTACTAAACAGTTCCAATTACAGATCGCCACGAAATAAAGTGAAATTAATAACTATATAACAAAAAAGAAAATTATCAAGATATATCAAAGAAAATCTGAGTTAAATGTACCGTCAGACCCAAAGAAAAATTCCAATTATTACAAGGATAGAACTTTGGTTTTAAAGATCTGAGGCGAAGAATAGAAAAGGTCTACTTCGGCAGCTATAACATTGTATGAAATCAATGTACTGCCGTGTTTACAGGTGGATTCATATAAGAAAGAGAATTAGTAGTATCGATTCTAAACAGTGTTTCAGTGCGCCTAACGACTAGTACTTTACACTTAAGTTTAAATATTCAACAAACAATATTAGTGTCGTGTACAAGACTACATAAACCATATTTTCTCAAGTTCTCACTTTTTCACCTCCTCTCTGCATGCGCAGAAACTCCACTCCATTTGTCTAATACAAATAGTTGTGCTGTAGGCTACATTGTCGTAGTGATTGTTATTGTTATCGAGGGTCTCTTACATCTTAAGTTTTTTCTGTATAATGCCACACTTATCTTGCGGTTTGTTTACAATGCATTACCTTTCTGGTAGCCCAAACGTAATATTTTGATAGAAATAGGAGGTTTCAATAATTGTAAAATTATTACGAAAAAACTAATACGACCGACCCCTGGCATCTAAAGAGTCTTACAAAATTCTTTCTCGGTGTTTAAATTAAAATATATCCGTATAACCTTTGTGTTATTTGTATTTTATTATTAAGTAATAGTTAGTTTAGTAAAAGTAAAAAGAGAAAAATCTTCCATAGAATTTCACATGTTATAATGTTATTAGAGCTTACCATTTTCTTCAATTTTCTTAAGAATTGGTTTATACCGCACTATTTCCATTAGACTGTCAATTTTTAAATAAAATTATAGATTTCACTAACTTACCGGAATCTTTCCGAGATCATTATTTGTTTTTTGTAATTTAGCAACAGTTACAATAGAACACAACTACAAGTAAGAGCTGAATAATGTTTGCAGTAATTTTTTTTTCTATGAATTCTAAAATCGGAAAACTAATACTTATGTAAACTGCTGGTTTTACTGTTGTTACTTATGAGGTTGTTTACTGTCGCTATAGCAATTAACATTTTATCTGCATAAATTGCATGTTGTACATGCTGATAGAATATAATTTTTTTTAGTATTAAAGTCGACTTTTAGTTTTTTGATAATGAAGGTAGTAATTACACAGTAAAAAATTATCCCCTTGAGCAATTTTTAGAGTGCTGGGTAAAGATTTCAGAGTAGAAAAACATTTCTTTTCACTGTATTTTTATAACAAAAATTATATAGATTGAATATTCAATCTAATAGTATTCTACTTTAAAGGTATAACAAAATCCACTCTAATTTAAATTTTTTTAAGAAAAGATAAGCCGTTAAAAAGTGATCTAAATTGGTAAAACAATGATTGGTAGTGTTTATGTCATCTATTTAGAATAATAAAAGGAATTGGCACCAATATACGTACGTACGTAATAATGACACTAACAAAGAATCGCGACAATCAGCTGTCTGCTATAAATATAGCAGACAAATGACTTCGATTAGTTATAACTGTTAAAACTTTTCCAATTTCAAAAGTTACTAAAATTAGTGGGAATTTTACAAATCTTTAAATAACTTAATGAAGCTGTACAATTTAAAACATAATGAACAACTAAGCAAAATTTGGAGATCAACATTATATTGACTGTTAGTGCAAATATGATGTGAAACTTTGCAATTTCCTTTAATAGTTAATATTAAGGTGACTTAAAATAATTTTACGTTTTAAACATTTTATTAATAGATGTATTAGTTTATAATTTTAGTAATTGGTGTTACTTATGATTACTTACAGGAGCACTTGGAAATTTATAAGATACATTCAACAGTGAACTATTTAATATCGATATCCAACGTAGTTGTACTCTTTTCAATAATTCATATTCAGTGTTTTATTTCCAAACAATAAACAAAGGTACTAAAAAATTATGTAAGTAAAAGCAATAATTATATCTAATTCGCAAGACAAAACTGTAATTATGTCATAACTAAAGTAATTTTGAACTTTGGCAGAGTTCACGGAGTGCTGCAAGGAAATCTTCCAATAGAAATCTCATAAGAGGTGTCATGGAGCACGAGTAGTAGGTTACTCTAGCAACAGTTAACAACCATACCATGGACCAAGAACAACAATTTCGAAGTGAAGGTTCCGGAGAGCCCTTTAATCAAAATAGAAGTTCCCCAACTGGGCTCGTATATATTCTTTCAATACGTTCTTATGTTTTAAATGTATACAATCTGTTTGATTTAAAGTGCCCCGCTTTGCAGCAACTTTATTTTCAGTCAGAAATGGTATAAACCTGTATATTATTAAATGGCATAAAATTCTCTATGTTTTGGTCCAGGAAATTGTATATTTACTAAATCGGCGTGAGCATGATGACGTCATCGACCTTCTTTTTAAATTACATGATAGGTATTTTTTTATTGAAGTCGATCGAGTATTGTGTTCTCTTTTCAACCATAATAAATATTCATAATCTTACATAAGAAAATTTTCAAGAAATACATACGTGAAAAGTGATTTACGACTAGTAGGCTTTGATTTTTCGTCCTCCAATTAATAAAAGAGGATTATCTAGCAAAATTAGGTAAATAACGAAATTTTAGTTGTTCCAGTGGCGCAGTTACAAATTTTTCTCGGAGGGGAGAGTGTACTCTATAAAAATTCCGTTTCAAAATACTTAGATTTTCACATAACATAGATTTTGACACAAATGACCTGGAATATTAAAAAAATCGGGGGTGGCTCCATATCGTTACCCTCCCAACCCCAAAAAAATGCCACTGAATTATCCTGATAGTCTTTAATTTTCAATTATGGAAAATGTAGAACAAAACAGAACAAAAATACATAATCAATAAAATAAATTGAATAACTTATTTTAGAATTTCACTAATAGATAGAGAGTCGCAATAGGAAATTACTGATCTATTCTTTACCATACCAGAAAGTATTACCATGTCATATCAAACGAAGAACAAGAATATGGCCATAAGAAATTTGCATCTCACTCGCCCTGCAGAGGACGCTCGTTTAAAGTCTTTCGGGTGTTCTGGTACCCACGCATGACTTTCTAATGTTTCTGGAAATCTTGGTTTGGTATCCCTTATGATGCAAAAAGTTATTAGAAAAAATAATCAAGTGGTAAAAGGTCACGTGACCTTTCCACTAATGCGATGCATCAATACATATTAATATTATTTCCTATTGCGGCTCTCTATGAGCGGAATTCTAAAATAAGTTTTTTTAATAGTCCAGGTCATTTATGTCAAAATCTCAACCCCCTCTTCCAGAGAAAAATTTGTAAATACGCCACTGGAACAGCTAAAGTTTCATTATTTACCTAAGCTTGCTAGATATTTCTGTTTTATTAATTGGAGAACCAGGAATCAAAGCCTACTAGTCGTAAATCATTTTTCACGTTTTTTTTGAAAATTCTAAGAATATAAATATTTATTATAGTTGAAAAGAGAACACAATACTCTATCGATTATAGTAAAAAATGCCTATAATGTAATTTAAAAAAGTTCAATGACGATATCACGCTGACGCCGATTTAGTAAATACAAGATTTTCTGAACCAAAACATAGATAAGTTTATACAATTTAATAATATATAGGTTTATACCATTTCTGACTGAAAATAAAGTTGCTGCAAAGCGGGGCGCTTTAAGTCAAGCAGACTATATATATATATGTACTTTTTATGTATGTTTGCATTGCAATAAATAAATAAATCACTTATTTTATTATTGGCCTTGACCTTGGAAACTACACTACTTTCACTGTAAGTTTTAATCTAAATAGAAAACAAATTATACAAAAGTTTATTAAAGCAATATTCTTCCCATGTAGAAGAGTAAACGATTCAAAAGTGAAGAATAACATCTTACTCCCAAACTATTAGAAATACTGAAAAAGACTGTTTTAGTGTAAAAATGTTACCATAAATTATTAAAGATATAATTGTTTTACAGTGTGATAAATTTACAATAACATTGTATTGAAGTTTACTCTATGGTCTGCACGAAGGTACCAATAAGATATTTAACTATAAATGTATTGGACCTTAATACACACTTTTTAGAGTGGTCTATTATTCGAATTTTATACTAAATTTTTTACTATGTACTATTTTACTAGAATTAAATTTAAGTATGGATATGGATGGCAAACTTTGTCTGCGATATTTTCAAACAAAACAAAAAGAAACAAGCATAAGAAGCATTAAAACAATCTCTACAAATTGCGCTCAACATAAAGCTCGAAGCATCTACAGTTAACAAACATCAGTCATATAATCATTTTAAATAATGTTCTTTCTTTTTCAAAATTAGCTTAAATACAAAAAATAAGTAGTGCATACACCATAAGCTGCTTTTACAGCCAACCCAATCTGCCAATATAGTTAAAGTTTAATAGTTGAGTTGGCTTTCGTAAAACATTAATTAGCTTAAAATGATTAATTGCGTTTACTATGCGTTTTTACATGATTATACTTTAAGTTAATGATAACAGTTACTTACGACCTTGTGAGGACATAGATGTGACCTGCCGACTACAGTACATACCTGAAACAATAAAAAGTGTAAATGAAGATAGTAAGTATGTGAAATAAGATATGTGAATTAAATAACCATTTTTAACTGTATTACCTTTTTAAAATTTTCTTTCTAAATTATTAATATCAATTAGTTGAGTCTATTGATATTTCAAGATACACCTATCAGCTTTTAGTGAAGTTTAGGATTTTTCGATATTGCGACTAGGAAACATTCAGACGTCTGAATAATCTAGTTATTTAATCTTATACTTGCAATGAAAACTTCATTCTTTTTGATGAATGCTTGCAATTTCTATTATTAATTAGTTTGTAGAATTATAAAACATAAAATCTACGGTAAATATAATATAAATAAAATAAAACAATTCTATTATATATTTATTTAGTTTTTATACTAAAAGAAAAATACTTCACTCACATAGACTCAAACGGTTTAAACCTTTAGATTTACCTTACAGATTTTAACGTCTCCTTCCTGTTTATAATGTCTCCATCCTGTTTCTAACTTAAAACCACTGTGCATCGGCAAGTCAAAACAGAGAGGTAATCGTTGGAATACTCTCCCATGCCCTTAGTCACGCCCTATTGATATTATTTATTTGACCCGGATTTATTTATTGTATATTTTTGCAGATTGTAAATAGAAAATAATCATATATAAAAAATATAATTTGTCAATAATAAGGCTGCTTTTATAGATCATAAAATTTAAATGAAGTATCAAAATTGCTAATTCCGTAATATATTTCTCATAGACATAAAATTATAAATTCTATTAAAAACGCCTAGGCCAGAACAGTCATGCCAAGAAATATCGCGACGGAAATAAGGCAGCGATATATTATTTTTATGATCGAGTAATAAGAAACACATTAGGTGCAGAGTTTCCCATCTCGGAAAATTCCAAAACGTTTCAAGCCAAGTGGTACTTTAATTTTTTTTCATGCAAAAAATAAAATTTATCATGTTTTAAAAATATTATGCATATTTCAGTAAATAAACATTTTTAAAATAAATCTTATTAATTAAATCTTTTAAAAATAATTTTCATAAAGACTAATTTTATTGAAGAAAAGGAAGTTTTATTACATAAATTAGTTGACATTAACAAAGCTTTAATATTACATTTTCAGTCTTCAAAAAAAAAGTAGAACAATATTAAAAAAAAGTTGTTCTTTGCCGTAGTAAACTACCCTCCTGTGCCAAATTTCCGTTACGCATTTTGAAATTTCCTTTTCAGAATTTAATTTGCTCCAATAGCTACTACGTTCGAGGTATAGAACTTTACAAGAAGAAAAATCTTGTCGTATCTACTTATCGATAACATTCGCCCATTATCTCGTCGTCTCTTTTCATAGGACATATAAATTTAAATCTTTACGGGATGCAAGGATTGTATTAATCTTATAGAGGGTCTCATTTACACTGCAAAGCCAATATACTTACTGGATGACGATACACCCACAAATAGCTCGATTGAGATAGTCTCCTCTCAACTAAGTTTCAAACCAAGTGATTCGGAAATAATTGACAAACATCAAGTAGGAAGCGTGCTTTATATTCCTGACAAAATTCAATTATCCTGTAGAACCCGAAACCATGGCATTTGGATGCGATGCGCATTAGGAAATAACTTTACTACTGTAAAATACATTAACAACTATAAATTTTCTAGGTCCAAAATGTAATTGAATTATTTAATTCTCTTGTTTGCATTGATAAAACTTGCCGAATATAGTTTAATAAATTAAATAAAGTTTAGCTAAAAGTTCAAACGAAAGTGAAAATGAGGTAAAAGGTATTCTAATCAGATATTCCATTGAACATTCTAATTAATAAGCATTTATAATTTAAAGTTAAAAAGTTAAATTTATGTAACAACTAGTATAACTCCCGTTAAAAAAATTCAACGGTTCGTTAGTAAGAAAAGAGATCTATTTAAAAAAGTTAAGCTGGTACCTCCGCAGGAAATCTGCCTTGCATACCACCATACCACCCCGCATTATTTGTAAGTGCACGCGCACACAAATAATTACAATTAATTTATGTCTCCGTAAAGGTTGGTGAGTTTCGAGAACCACTGAATAGATTTTAATACCCTTTTCACAATTCATTTGCTTGTTTGTTGGAGATATAAACAATTTTTTATATAAAAGTTGTCCAAAGGGTCTTTCGAGAGTCGAATAATGAGCAAAATGTAAAAGAAATAATCAGGAAAAATTGGCAAAACAAACATAGAACGGACACAAATAAAGGCAGGCTATAAGCGAACGAATCGTAGGTTTCCAGAAGATCTACAGAAAAATCCGTCATAGCATGTATCTCTTACAGTATCTCTTACAGATTACTCACAATCGAGATTTTTCTAATAATTATTTTTTGGAAAACTCTTCTCTCCCTGGAATGTTGCATTCCCCTGCGAACCCCTTGAGTTTTTTGAATTAGAAATATACTCCATGCACGCCTTTGTGGTAAGATCTTCCTGCCTGTAAAGCATACTTCTAGTTATATTTTTCGGTGGACATTGGACATTGGAACTGGCTATTATTATATGTTTGATATTAGTGGTCTATTAGTGAAATTAATAAACGAAATATCGTCATTATCATTAAAATAATTATTTCTTTACTGACGAAAATAAAACACAAATAAAACAGAAATTGGAAAAATCACTTTATTAAATAGTCAGGAATTATGCAGAGGTTAGCTGGGCGCTGGAAAGGACAATTATCAGAACAAGGGTAATCCTAGTCAAGCTGACCAGAGAAAATAATCATTATACATTTGATTAAAAACCACTTTAAAATTAAGTAAACTACATAAACACATTGTTCTAAAAAATAATAAGTAAAAGAAAACTAATTGAAAACTATTATTCGCAAGTTTTGCAAACAAAATAATCATAAAACTGAACGAAAATGGAGATGAATTGCTTCCATGTTTACTTATTAAAATGAAATTACTCGGACTAATTATAGTTACTTGTCTATACGTCTATGTTTATCTATTAAGCATTTGTGTAGAACAATGTGAATAATTGATAGAACGTATTATCTTCAATTATTAAAGTAATACGCCAAATGCATTGATCCCCTGACAATTATGCAACCAATCTTACATGATGGCTTACTAAATAGTATAGTACCGAGTGAATGGCCCTGCATAACTAGCATTTATAGTAGGGGAAGAGAGGGAACAGTGTTACACAAAAAATATTTTTTGATATACTTCAGAACCAAATAAAAATTTGAAAATTTATTCTCTTCCTAGTTTAAGAGTTACCAATCTTGTTTCAACTTTTACATTTAACTTGCTTTGATTATTTCAACTTTTAGAGAAATTAAGATTTATTCAACTTGGTGCTCTGTGTAACACTGTATCCTAATAGTGGGGTACAGAGTTACAAGGAAAGGTTAACAATGTTAATATTAATAAAACAACTTAAAATTCTTATATTCTTGCGTTGTACGTACGAATTTATAAGTTAGATTAACTTCTGTATTCGTTTTATGTGTAATTTTCCCAATTGACAAAACTCTGTGTTTTATTGTAGTCTCTTCTTGTATTACCACAAAGTTTCCAACATCGATATCATTTGAATGGAATAACGTATCTTTGTCACTTCGATGCAACTTGGACTGATCACTGTCTACACAAGTGTTACATAAATAATGTTACACCGAATCCCACTATCCACTGTAACACTGTACTCCAATAATCAAAAATCTATACTCGAATAGTTAATAAGGGTACAAACAGTTTTGAGGTTAATTTCGTACTTCTCAGGTGTAAATAAGCTTACAAACTGCTTAGAAATAAATTTTTAATAATCTAGCTTTAATTAATTTAATCCTGAAGTAAATTGTATTTTACTTGAAATAATTACTTTTGATATTAAAAAATATACATACCTTAATTTCGTGATTAATTTCGTGAATGTTAACCAAAATGCACCTACACTTGGTCAATACCAAAGTACTTCTAACATGAAAATATGAACAATATTTAATACAAAGCAATCCTAAAAACATTAAGTGTAACACTGTAGTACGTGTAACACTGTTCCCCCTCTTCCCCTACGTAGGTTGAACTGGTTTAAGTTCGGAGTTGGATTTATTCTTTTGTTACTTCTTTAATAATAATAATAATAATAATAATTGCAACAACCCCGAAACCAGGCCCCAGAAGCTATAAGCTTGTGCGGGAGCGAGGGGGCGATTATTATTATTACGTAGGCCCTAAGTGTGGCTGCAGCCGACTTACAGATGGAACAGCGCAAATCCCACATTTGTGTCACAGCTAAGGAAAACTGCAGAAAACCTTAATCAGATCTGCCGGCACCGGGAGTAGACCCAGGGCCGCCTGGGTGAAAGTCTGGCACGCCAGACATCACACTACCAAGGCTGTTAAATAGAATAGAAGTAAGATTAAAAGTCCCCGTCCGTTTAATTTAGACTTGCTCACAAGGAAATGATTTATCCTGTTTACCTACATACCAAGGCTGAAAAACCTATCCTATCACCCAGGATGAAGATCAAGTTTGAAAAAGCAACTCTACACTAACCATGCATATTTACCAAAAAGAGCCATCAAGGTATGTATAGCGTATTTAGAGCTTACTTGTGAAATTTCCTGATTAATTGAATGTGTGCTTAAGTAAATCCTAGTTGTATGAATTTTAACTTATACATTTCTCCTACCTTTTGAGAAAAAATGTAAAAATGACACATATATCGATTGTAAATAGTACGTGACATCAAATGAAAGAATAATAGACGTTAACAAATGAAAACAGCTTATTTCGATTTCTTATTGGTCAAAGTTAATAAAAGAAAGAAAGAAATTCCTTTAAATGAAATTGGAGATCTTGCTGGCAGAGTTAAGATGATGTAGGAAAATATTCAAAAAAGTTGCTTCTCTGATATATAAGAGTAAAAATTATTTACCGTAAAATTCCAACTGCAAGTTTTTTATTTAACTTAAAATTTTATGTTTTAAACTTTAATTGGCACAAAAAAGAATTTCTGACTTTATTTCAAACAGAATTATTCACAACGGAATATGTAATTAGGGTGTTAGTTTACGCACCAGAAATGATAAATAAGAAAAGAAAAAAGTAATTAAATAAGTTTATAAAACTTTTATTACTACTTTCAACCTCACTGATGCTGTAATGTCTCTTTGGTAGTTCGGAAAACAGATCCTGTCAGATTAACTTAATATCATCAATCACTTTCTCATTTTGTATTCTCTAAACTCGTATTAACTTCGCATCGATGACGTTTCCTATCTATCCCATTTCTCAAATGATTAGCCACCATTACGAGAAAATCGATAAGATTAATATTGTCACGAGACAGTACATATACACATAACTTCGATTAGGAATTCCCAACTTACGGTTTTACGGGAATAGCTCGGTGTTTTTGTCTGCCTTAGTGATAAAGGTAGGTAATTTCAGGTACCTTTAAACCGAGATATTTTGATAGAATTGGCCTAAAACTGAATGACTACCACCGATTTTGTGGAGAAGGTATTTGTGACAACAAATAGTTTTTCTTGTAACAAAATTTTAATAAAAAAATGACCATTTTAATAACAAATAAAGGTAATGAGTGTGAGAAAGTAGTGTTAGATAATAATACACTGGCATCTTATATCTTTAAAGTTGATTATTGAAGTTCGAATATTTCCTTGTATCATCTATTGAAACTTAGATTTCTAAGATAAGATCGGCCCATTCTCAGTATTTCCAAAGTAGTCCTATATTGGTCAAGGACAACTGAATGCAAAGACAACTTGACGTGAGACAAGTGGACGCAAAGACAACTGGGCGCGATCTATCTATTTCCGTTTTTAATCAGAAAAAGATTAAGTAATATAATAATATTCGTACAATCAAAATAACAACATTACAGACGAATACGTGCAAATCGCTTTCATACATAATAATACATTATAAATTATCTATTATCGTGAAGCCAACTCAAAACGTTTTTAGAAGGATGTATCTGAAATATAAGCCTTGTCAAAATTTAACGCAATTTTTATTTAATAATAATAATAAAAACATAGTTTGGCCAGGTCTACCACCTGCTACCATAAGATTCGCTGGTAGACTTGTACAGCCAGCAACCTTAGTCATGGTCAACAAGACGCTGTGGATGTTTTTCCGATGTTAATTTGGGCACCACCACAGCATGCATATCAAGACAGGCCATGATGAGGACAATAAAGTGGATAGTACACCACAGTACAGCTTCATCTGACTTGTACCGTCTGATGAAGGAAACCGGAAAAGGCCCGTGGAAAAATAAAATAATAATAATAATAAAATTGAGTACAAAAAAAACAAAAAACCGTATATACAAGTTGGAAATCATAAGGCCAAGATTCACCTAGAGCGAGCTCTCGATGGTCTTCCACCCTGACCTTATTTAAACTAAGCGATTAATAATAAAGAAACTCCCATCCTAAAGTACCAAAAAAGGAAATTTAAATTCAGCTAAATTTGTAAATTGTCTTTTATTTATATGAGTTATGGCGATAGCGAAATCTTTTTTAAATGGAATCTCTAATTTTTGGCGATGAATTTGGAAAGAGCTTGAAACTATAAAACCAAATATGCTAAAAAATATGATACTGTCGTTTTGTAACAAATATCGAATAACAACCAAGAGTTGTTATTCGATAACAACCAATTGTTACATGGCTAGTTAAATTTTGTATTAAAACTTGGAACTCTTGGTTGTTATTCGATTTTTGTTTTGAAACTTCTCCTACAAATATAATTATATACCTTTTACTTATTCTGATCAGAAACATTTTAATATAATATGTATACTTAATAAATATTCGTGCCCAATTGTCTTTGCGTACACTTGTCTCGCGCCAAGTTGACCCTGCGTCCAGTGATCTCAGCGCACACTTGTCTCGCGCCCAGTTGGCCACGCCCACTTGACCGCGTCCAGTTATATGTATCTCAGAAACTTAGTCATTTCAATTAATAACTGCTAACTTAAAAGTTTGTAAACGAATATTTTTAGTGCGAACGATCTTTACTACTTTTACTTCCGATGCTAACAATTTGTTTCAGGACGTGACGTCTAAAATATTTAGAATTGATACATAATAATACGAGTATACTCCTCTTCTCTGGAAACGGTACAAAACATCTAAAGAAATGTGAATTTCAAATTCCCATTAAAATTAAAATGTTATGAAATAAAATACTACTACATCTCAATGGGTGCTGTTTTGAAGTTACGTAGAATTTTTATAAGCCAGCTACTACAGAAATGATGCTGAAAGAAAAGTGAAAAAGTTGTAAGCAGAAAAATACTGCTTCTGAACTGCAGTCTTTACGTGTACTTACTATTTGATTTCGAACACGTATATTTTACGTCCACCTTCCAGTAGAAGCAAGTAAGAAATAATTGCTTTCGAAAAATTAATTTTAACTACTAATTGGGATTTCGAATACGAAATGAAGTGATTATTCCGGACTGATTACTTCGTTGAAAAGTAATATCCATCTTAAGAAAACAAGTTATTATAAAAGCTTAATAAATCGACAAAATTTAATTAAACGTCCAAGGGATTAACAGATTTATAAAATATATTTCAATCTTACTCTCCATCTCTCTCTCTAGTAAAAATTCCATTAACTTTTATTCCGTTTCCTAATAAATAAAAAGCGATATAAGAATCATAGATCCTTAATAATATTAATGTGCGTGTATGTCTATATACAGCGTTAGTAAAACTTCGCAAACATAGCGAATACTAATTCTTCTGAGAAAGATAGATATCATTGCGTACTTGCAAACTTTACAATTATAGTAACTTTTTTGTAAGGTTGGTGCTATAGATAAGAATTTGTAAATATAATTGACTTTTGTCATTTTAACACAATAATCTAAATTGGGTTTGAAACTTTTTAAACTCAACAATACTTGTATGTTTAGTAACTAAAGATGGACAACTGATAATTCCATTGCACTCACAGAAGAACAGCGCCATCTTATAATTCGTATTTCTTCATTCAATTAAGTTTTCAGTTATATGTCTTTTATTACCTAGCACCAACTTTACAAAAGATTTCCTATATTATAAGACTTGGCAAGTATACCATAATATCTATTTTTCGCAGATGAATTAGTATTTGCTATTTTTACTTGGCTCCCTAATGAAAACCCAATCCCTAAGCGAAGTTTTACCAATGCTGTATATGAAGCTTTTTATTGTTCTAAGGCGGAATAGTAACCGGAATTATATAGAAATATGATCATGATAAAAAAGGTAGGTTGTTGGATATATATCAGTTCTAAAGCTCATTTTTATTTCTTTTACCAAATTGTTCAGAGGTTGTTTAGGTATGGGTGGAATACGTATGGGCGAATTATTTCAGAAAACCATCTTATTTCAGGTAATTTCAAAAAACACTTTACAAACTTCCATATCTTTTTTCCAAACTAAACCACGTAGGAAGTTTTTCAGAATGGGATTTTATTGATTAAACAGCGCAGGGAGTGTTGATAACAAAATTGCAAGTTCTACAACTATTACATAAAGTATAAATTAAATTCGCATTAAATTCAAAAATACTGCAAGGTTAAGTCAGTTTTTTAGGCTTAATCAAATAGAAATATTTTATCAAGCTCTCTCTTTTGTGGGTACTACATATATTTTATCATTTCAAACTAATATTTTGTTCTTGTCATTCAATTTAATATGTATATTCTTGTGACAACCTATGCCTGAAACTTTTTTAATATGGCAACCGAACGTACTACCGAACTAAATTTTTTGTAGTCTGCAGTCCTGGGAAAAATAATTCAAGACTTCTTTTGACAAGACACTTTTGTATAGAAGGTATTCAATTAAAATTCTTACTTTAGAATTAAAGTTTTATTTGTTTCAATTTCTTGGGCAAATGATTAGCTAAACAAAAGTGTCGTTTTGCACAGATGTGTTTTTAATTAGTTTTTTAAGCAGTAAACAACCATTTCAAATATATACAAATTATCTACAATTTGTCTATAAACAATCAATAAAGCGAAAGTGATTAGTGTAAGGAAATACCGTTAGATATGATGCCTGGCCACACCATTCAT
Source organism: Agrypnus murinus (assembly GCA_929113105.1). NCBI lineage: Eukaryota > Metazoa > Arthropoda > Insecta > Coleoptera > Elateridae > Agrypnus > Agrypnus murinus. The sequence goes on along the minus strand of OV816023.1, from coordinate 30,625,047 downwards.
TAAGTAAACTTGTACTTTCCATTCACTTATATTCAAAAAGAGTCTCCATCCGGAATTTCTTATCTTATTTATAAACAGGTACTAATATTTAAATAGTAATCTTCTAAAAGACCCAAACAGATTTTTTTACTTAAAAATTCATATTGAAGTATGGTCTTAATCACTTTAACAACCAGTCGTTTTCAATAGGTAAAGGGTTCCAAGAAAACGTAATGACAGCAGTGCTCTTTCATAATACAGGGTCCGGCAATGAGTACCGGTGATTTAGACTTAGTTAACATATAGTTATGGATGCTACCTGAGAAGTGTTACAGAGGCTATTTTGTAGCTTGGATAATGCATTTTATTAATTCAAATTATTTTTCAAAATTATATTTTTCAAATAGACACCATTACAATTTAAACATTCTTAACACCTTGTAATGAAGAGTTTCATAACTCTTCGTAATAAATCAAGTCCGATATTGTCAATTTCAACTTGAATTGCATTTTTCAGTTCTTATAGTGTGCGTGGATGATGTTCGTAAACCTTTGCTTTGAGAAAACCACATAGGAAAAAATCTGGAGCACTAAGGTCGAGAGACCTGGCCGGCCAAGAAGTATCACCGAACATTGAAATTATTCGATCGTGAAACATTTCTCAGTATATTCATTGTTTGCCCTGCCGTGTGCGTTGTTGTCGCGTTTTAGTATTCTCCCGTGTCTAGCAATTTGGAATTCACGCCTAAAATGTCTTTGGTCTGCACAATGGTATGTGATTGAATAAACTCCTCAACAGCGAACACTCGTTGATTTAACGGAAAATAAACTATAATGACTTGCATTCCATAGTCGACTAAAAATCACCAGTACTGATTGCCGGACCCTGTATAATTAATTGCTTACAGTGGGTATGCACTATATTTTTGAATTTGACTCATTTGACTTATCCAAAACCAATTTTATTTACTTAATAAATTTATAAATAAAATGTTTTCTGTTTAGCTTCAATATGAAAATAAACCAAAGCGTAGGCATAGATCGAAATCATTTTAAAAATATAAAAATGAAGAAATTGTTCAAAGCAAATTTTGTGTAAGGTTCGTATTCTACAGGGCTCTTGCGACATTTCAAATGCATGCGCGGATCACATTTTAAAAATATTTTGAAGAAGATATCGTGCATTGTACATAACAATTAAAAATTAACAATTAATTTTAAAATTTTGCATTTATGTATCTCAATAGGTCGCAGAAGATGTATTGTCAATTCAAGCTAATAATATTGTGCATATACAACAAAAATGTTCTTGTAAAAGCTACGAATAACTTAAAACTTACCGACAAACAATACAATACTAAACAGGAAAGGTTTTGCCATAAAAGAATTTTATGATTGGAGAATTTATTTATGTACTGCTGTGCTTTTCATCAAATAATTAGTAATTTTGATTGTAATTTTCCAATGGGAACGTTTGGGAGGCAATTTTAAAAACAAATATTTGAATTTTTGTGTTAGGTACCTATGTAAAATTACTATTCCCGGGACTTCCGGAACAAAAGTCTTGAGTCCCGGAAATAGAAACATTGTCGCAACCCAAAAACACTACGTTCTATTCATTTTAGGCTACCACACTTAACCAGCAGGTACTGACTTCTTAAATTCATATTTCAGAAAACATTTTCAAAATAGCTTAGTTAGTAGGGTCGTACCGTTAAGTTTTAAGATGTAGACTATAATTGGTTATCCATAGTTTCTTTCCATAAAACACGCGCTGCTGCTGACGAAATCTTAAAACTAACCATGAAATCATTATTTAATCCAATCAGATCAAACATTTTTAATTTCTCAGTTTAATGATTTGGATAACGAAGTAGACGTGAGTAGGCAGTGTCGCATTAACTTTCTGAATAATTATTCATTATTTTAAGTATTTCAATAAACTAATAAATTATTGAACTTGTGTTTCGCGAAATGCCTATATTTTACATTATATTATTCAACCATTTAATTTTACTGTGTTTAGCGTATAAAAACTTCTAGGTACATATCTTGATATTTGAATTGATTTTGAAATTTAGAATGTTTAGGTTTTTTGTAGGTAGGTAGATCAGAAGTATTCCATTAAACTTGACCATTACTATCTTATTCAACATATTTGAATATTTGACAATATGTTCCAACATAGGTGCTTCAACAATGACTAGTAATGCTTTGTATTTCTCTCGGATTGATTCTTGTACAAAAACTAGATATACACAGTAAAAAATCAGCCCCGTGAACAATTCTTAGAGTACTGGGTAAAGATTTTAGAGTTAAAACTTGTTAAAACTAAAACTCACTCTATTTAAAATAAATAAAACTCACTGCTGAAATCTATATTATTAATTAACACTGTATAGATTCACTACTCAATCTAATAGTATAACAAAATACACTCTAATTTTAATTTTTTTTAAGAACAGAACAGCCGTTAAAAAGTGACCTACATTGGCAAAAAACTGTTTTAAAATTAACACCAATATACATTTGACAGTGTATTTGACAAGAGAAGCGTGTGCGGAATGAACACACCCACAAAGAATGGGGACAATCAGCTGCCTGCTGTATTTGACTTCGACTAGTTATACCTGTTGAATCTTTGCAATTTCAAAAGTTACTAAAATTGGTAGGAATTTCAAAATTTGACAAATCTTTCAATAACTTAATGTAACTGTACAACTTAAAACGTAATGAACAACTAAACAAAATTTAGAAATCAAAATTTTATTGATTAAAACAAAAGGTATCTGTACATAAAAAATAGTACCAACATTAAATTTTGATTTGTAAAATATTAAAATTCCCGCTAATTTTAGTAACTTTTCAAATTGCAAAGTTTTAAAAGATATAACTAGAACTAGAGACTTGTTAGTGCAAATATGTTCACGTCTTCTTACTGCGCGTGAATGTGAAACTTTGCAGTTTCTTTAATAATAATTAATATAAGGTAACTTAAAACAATTTTGCATTTTCAACATTTTATTAATACATGTATTGTTTTATAATTTTATTAATTAGTGTTACTTATGATGAGTAAGACGGGAGCACTTGGAAACTTATAAGACATGTTCAACAGTAAATAAACTATTTAATACCGATATCCAACGGAGTTGTACTTTTTTCAATGCTTCATATTTAGTGTTTTATTTCCAAACAATAAACAGACGCATTTAGAAATTAGGTAATAATTGTATCTAAATCGCAGAACAAAAGTGTAATTACATCATAATTGCAGTAATTTTGGTGGAGTTGGGAATCTCCAAATAAAAATCGCATGAGAGTTGGCATGAAGCACGAGCCGTTGGTTACTCTAGCAACAATCAACAACCATACCATGGACCAAGAAAAACAATTTCGAAGTGAAGATTCCGGAGTGCCCTTTGACCAAAATAGATGTGCCCCAACTGGGCTCCTATACATTTTTTAATACGTTCTTATGTTTTAATTGTATATATGTACTTTTTATGTATGTTTGCATTGCAATAAATAAATAAATCACTTATTTTATTATTGACCGTGACATTTGAAAACTACACTACTTTCACTGTAAATTTTAATCTAAATAGAAAACAAATTATACAAAAGTTGTATGATAATCTAGTCTAAACAGGCAATATTTTTCCCATGTAGAGTAAAAGGTTCAAAAGTCAAGGGTAAAATAGTACTCCGAAACGATTAGAAAGTTGACTGTTTTAGTGTAAAAAAGTTACCATAAATGATTAAAGATATAATTGTTTTAAAGTGTAATAAATTTGTATTGTAAACATTGTATTAAAGTTGACTCTAAGGTACAGACTAGATATTTTACTCTAAATATATTGGACCTAAACACATACTTTTTACAGTGGGTCTAGTGTTCGATTTTTACACTAAATTTTCTACTGTGTACTTCTTACTCTTGTATTAACTCGCATAAATTAAATACGTATATTTCCTCGAGAAAAGAGAACACTTAATTATTTTTGATGTCAAGTTCATTGACAACTCTAAATCAAAATTACAATTTTAATTATGAATATCACTGTGCTACAAATTAAAAAAAATATACAAGACCTCCCACCTATATAACTGTTTTGATATTGAAGAATAAAGACTTTTCATACTTGCAGAATTTTCCCATCACTTCGGTTTTTTTTCCCAGCCCGCTGAATGTACCTCACCCAGTTTTGGTGCCTTGCACTACTCTAATGACCAAAACTTAGCCATTTCTTGGCACATTTTAGAAATCTTTTCTTTACTGGGAAGATGAGAAGTGTAGCTTTACAAAAGTTTAAAAATAATGAAAATCGGTAAATAAATGACCCGATAAATAATAAATGATTCGAGATAATGAGAACATGGATAAGCTCAGATATTGGTTTTATCAACACCCTTCATTTCCCAAAACTGGCTTGATCATTAACGATGATCAGAATTACCAAAACTTTGAAGAGGCTGTATCTTGGCAACTAACATATTAGGTTCCGCAAAGTTATTTTGCACTGAAACTGTAGCAAATTTAGTTTAGTTTAAAATCAGATACAACCATGTTTATCGTAAAACACGTCGCTTAGGAGATATTCTGCAAAAACCGAAGAAAGATCGAAATTTCCTCAATTCTCCAATATATCAGCCCACCTGGCGAATGCCATGATCGTAAGCTTGGATTTCTATTAAAATCCCCAACATACAAAACATATCCAAAAACCAAAGCTACTTGACTTTTTGCAAGGTAAAATGTACAGATTGACTGGACACTGGGCCATAATGACAGATTCGACCAGATAATGACCAATTTCATTCGGTAAGTGAAGAGAAAGGAATTTTATTTGTTGAGTAAATATCATTTTTCAGCTGAAATTTAAAAATGTTTTTCGCGACTATTTCAGGCTATAACTCAGTCATTTATTTACCGATATTCATTATTTTTGAAATTTTGTAAAGCTACTTATCTTCCCAGTAGAGAAAATATTTTCAAAATGTGACAAGAAATGGCTTTGGAAAAGTTTTGGTCATTAGAGTAGTGCAAGGCACCAAAACTGGATGAGATAGGTTCAACGGGCTGAGAAGAAAACTCGAAGTGATGGGAAAATTCTGCAAGTATGAAAAGTCTTTATTCTTCAATATCAAACCGTTTAACTAGACAGGAGGTCTTGTATATTTCATGCGTAGCACAGTGTAATTTATAACAAAGGTAACGGCAAGTTTTGTTTTAGGGATCCAAGTCCGTTTAAAAGTTATGTCGACATAAGGCGAAAAGTGCAAGGACTCCCTGGACTCCCTCTTGTTCACTTCGAATTTAAATTTTCGCTGAAACGCAAATCAAACCTTGCAAGAAATAATGCGAACACCGATAGCGTGAATGGTGTTTATAGCACACAATCTTGCACTAATAGTGAGCTTAGTTCCAATTCTGACCAGTGCGGAAAAGCAAACGACGCTGCAAATACTAAATTGAAAACAAACTCCAGAATTTTTATTGTTTGTAAACGTGAAAATAATGATTAAAGAAAAAATGGAACTAGTGAACAATAACTTTTCATTTAAAAAAAGAACAAGAATCGTTTCAGTAGGAGCCACTGGCGGATTATAGACAATTGAAAATTCCTTGTGCATTAAATATATAGATTATTATATTAATCTAGACATAACAAATCATAATGGGAAAGAAAAAATGTATCTTTTAGACATATTTACTAGATTAATGATTTGTTTTGTTTTCTAGACAAATATAGAATGGTTGTCTTTTACGAGTAGTTCTTTTGATATAACTCTTGTACCCATAATGCTAAAGTATTAGTTATATATAAAATAATAAACTTTTCTGAGATGTATGGACAAGCTTCAAAAAAGTTTACGGAAAAAGAGATTCTTTCGACTCTTAATATTTATTAACAAAATATATAAAATAAAAATATAAAATTAAATCGTGCAACGACTAATGTAATTATCAATCTCTGCTTTTAATAAATTATTCAAATTATTATACTAGATCTTCATTAATTGAACTTTTAATAACTTTACGGTCACAAGTGATTATTAAAGAAAACCTAAAAGCAAAAGTTCTTCTTTCTTCATCTTAATTTTTTAACAGTTCCATTCTTAACTTCATTTAATCCTACCGTAATAAATTAATTAACCGCGTAAGTTACGAACCATCTAACACAACTCTTTTTTAAAAGTCCCTTTTAAACTTGAAGCCCATTTTAAGGAAATAAATTTAAATTTTATGCGAATTGCCACTGGGGTTCACATTTTCATTTGGCGGGTCATATATCATAGTTATTGTTGAAAATTGTAAAGTTATTACACAAAGAGGAAGTTAAAAAGATAGACATTTACAATTTCATAACTTAACCGACTTTTTAAGAGGAAGAATAGATGTTTCTATATTTTAAAAACCATTCTAATTAAATAATCTTTAAATTTGTTCTAGCTTGGTCTTTAGAAACTGGTCAAGTTACATATTTAATAGGATCTTAGACTGCTTTGCTTCATTAATAACTGATGAAGATAATATTTCCGGAATTTTTTGCATAATTGTAGACGTGGAAGCAAATTCGAAATTTAATTTAAACTTTATCAGCTTTAACGTTTTACAAGACTAAATATTTCTAAGAGAGAACTACAACAAAATTTCTTAAACAAAAGCTTTAAAAGAGCAGAAGCTCGAAAGTTTCCAAACTGATTAACAGCTTAGAAAGTAAAGATCTAACACCTTTTTTAGGTTGATTTTTCCAAAAGCAAAGTTTTAAAAGGATTTTGTGGTAGGCAACACCAAAGTTACTATTGACATCGTAAACTTGTACATTAAATATGTAAAAGCATCTTATCTTTTTAATGGAATACAGGTTTTTAAGGAAAGGGATCTACTTATAATTGTTCTTTGTCAAACTCTGTTTAAATATGTAAAAGTTACGAGCAATGTTACAGGTACGGATAATGTTCCCCAAAGGTCTAATTTAGTGCACCTAATGATCGGTGATGTTGACTTTAGTGAACTGGAAAGGAAAATGTTGAACCCTGGAATGATGATTTATACAACTAATTTTAAACGATGTAATAATTTAACAATATAATTGTATGATCTAGAAATCTGACAGTTTTCATATTTGGAAACAGTTATTAAACATTGTAATGTTTGTTTTTAAAATCCTTTAGACTGATCGTCTAATAAACTTTCCCACAAAAGTTTCATTAGAAAAAAAACTACATTTAATGAAAAGCACAGCGGTACATAAATAAATTCCCCTATCATAAATTTTTTTTGTCTCTTTTACAGCAAAATTTTTTGTTTAGTGTTTTATTGTTTGCCGGTAAGTTTTAAGTCATTTACAGATTTTAGAAAACATTTTTCCTCAATATGTAGTCACACAACGTACGTTGTATATAAGCAGGCGCGTGCTGGGTCAATTTTAGGGCCCGGGAAAATATTTCCTAAGAGGACCCCACACCCCACTTTGGCTAATCTTTTAAAGATAATTTATTTATTAAGATTAATTATTAGATCATCTGTTATATTGGATTCATTAGTAACTTTCAGTACAATCTTTACGTTCTTCTTGCGGAAAGAAACTTGGAAGTCCCTTCCACCACAAACTATGATTTAGCAATTGTGAGGGCAAAAGTCGTGAGGCACTATCTATCAAATTATCTGCCGACGGAACGTAATACCATGACGAAGTAGCGACGATATCTTGAATGAAAACTACTCGGTTAGCCAAGAATGTCTTGGTGTCTGGGAATTTTGCAAGCCATCGTATAGTCAAACGTGATCTGCTTGATCAAAGCATCAATGAGACTTTACACCAATTCTACTGCCAACACTGTAACGTGTTAAAATTCCAGATTCACTTTTAATGCAATTTTAAATGCATTAATTGTAAATAATCTTAAGACGGAACTGTATATTTAAGTATATTTTAATTGGTTTAAAATTACAGATTTTATTTTAAATCAAATGGTGTTTTCGTTAATGTGAAAGGTCATCCTAAAGTGTTCTCACGCAGATGAAATTTGTTTTTGTAAGAAAATTACGAGATAAAATTGACTACTTAACAAAATGATATGTCCAAAAACACATTTAATTCAAATCTATGTATTCGGTAGGTGCCTATTTTCGTTTTTGAAGAATAGATTATTCGAAAATACACATATGAAAAACAGTCTGGAATATTCTGTAAATATCATGCTACGAAGCAAGCTTTTTTGACCCTGTCCTGTCCTGCCCGTGGAAGGTTCTAGAACAATTTCTCTATTGGTGTAATATGTGTCAGTCTAGTTTTCGATAGGGTGGTTATTTTTCCCTTTCTTAAAAATATTTGCGCAAAGATAGTATTGCATCAAGATTCAGTCGAGCAGCGAGTTGGGTCTGATATAGTCTAGCGGAGAAGTCTGAAATAATTTGCCGAGCAGAACGAACGCGAGGGTTGAAATCAGTTCGGCGAGTCGGGCGCATAGAGAAAGCCCGTTGGTAAAACGTCAAGTGCAACCAGTGAGTTTGTTTCGCGGCCCTTTTTCGTCTCGTTTACCGTAATAAAAATATAAGCTAAAGATTTTATAATACAGTTTGGTTTTACGAGTATTAGATTTAACAATTAATCTAAAGACTTTATAGTACAGTTTATTCCGTTTTCTAATAATTTAAACAATTAATACAGCGTGCATTTAGTTGTGACAATTTACGAATGGAATTCAATTTTGAAATTGAAAGTTTAAGGGTAGCCTTTAACACTTTATGTAATTAATTCAATAATAAATTTAACGTCTATGCTATTGAATTTTTTTCGGTGACAATAAATTCGTTATAATAAATACATCATGGAAGTGCAGAATTTCGCAGTAAATTTTAATATTGTTGCGTTGAAACAATTTTGCAGTTTGGCAATAGTAAGTACTGTTTTTGTGGGATCATATGAGTTCAAAGGTTTTTATTAATGAAAGATAATAATCAATTTATTAACGACATTATTTTCGCAAGCTTCAGTTTTAAAATTCAGTAATTAACCTGAGCATCGTTACCAGTATTCATAATTCTTCATTCTGTAAGAATTTTGATGTATTTGGTATCTACAGTTTATTGTGATTTGATGTGAATACAAAAGGCATTATAGTGAAGTGAGATCTTGAATGATTAAATAGATATTAACATCTATTTAGGATTATTTGATGAACTTTATTACCTAAGTAAATTGTTTTTAGTTTTTAAGATTGTTATATTTATCCATTATATTCAAACTGCTAGTATGAACAATTACTCTTAATATATACAAAGGGATCCCTTTTATCATAATAAATAAATTTTTGTTTCATTGTTTATTAAACAATATTTCTTGAAGTTTGAATAAATCAATTTAAACTAACATTGTGTGATGATGTTGGACCTTTCACTTGTGCAAGTTTTTGAAATACATTAATCTACCTAACGTTAATTTGACCAATTACAATTAGTTGTTGAATTCAATCAATATAATCAGAATCCTTTTTTGTTTGTGGATTTTGTGAATGTATTAATGTCTTACAAGCAAATGGCGCCCATAATCCTTATTATTTTTACCAACCCTAGTTCTTTACAATCTATAAGCTATAGAGGCCAGTACCTACGCCTGAGTGATAATTTGTCATCAAAAAGAAATCTTAAGTCGGTGCGTTATAGTACACTAAGTATTGTTATTGGTTTTCAGTAAGTATTTTACTATACAGCACCGCACAATTCCAAACGTGGGATGGAGATTGTTTTGAGAGGTACAGCTAGTTTTCCCGCACATCAAGAAAACTCTGATATAGCCGTCAGAATATAGAACCTTTAAATATGCTACACTGCTACAATTCCAGACGCATCCAAGAATGCATAAAGTTCTTTTGTGACGGCCGAGTCTAAATTAATGCATCTAGACAATTTTAAATTTGAAAGTTTAGGAAGTTCCAACTTGAACAAATGCCAGTTATTGATCACTGCTTCAGGAACAGGTTTGTCCAAATCTATTTTCGCCATCCATAATTGCTGTATTAACCTTTTTGCAAAGAGAACCACTGGGGTTAAAAATCTTAAAGGATCGTAAATTCTAGCTACTTCCGATAAGATATTTCTTTTTGTGCAAAAGCGATTTATACTGTGACACAAATAGAAAAACACTTCGGCCATGGGGTCCCAATGAAGACTTAAAACCTTAATACTCCTTATATTCCGGACAGTTACTTGCCCACTTACGCAACTCGAATTCAACGAATCGCATAACCTGTATTAACTCCAATTGAAGTTTCTAGGCTGAACCTACAAAATATGCCCAAATTACGTCATCAATATAAATATGATACGCAACGCATCCGCAACATTAGGATACTTCGATTCTTCTAACTTCGCGATTTCTTGAATGGTTCGCAAGACTAAAAATGGGGAAGGAAACTAGATTCAATCGTCGTTGTTCGTCAGGTGCGGTCGAGTTGAACAGCGACGAGGTATATTGTTTCTACTTTAAATATAATTTAATTATTGGTAATTTAAATTCAGTCGTGTCGTAGGGCCCTTCGAGGCATTTTTATAAAGGCCCACCGGGAAACTCCCGGTATCCCGGTGGGCCAGCACGCGCCTGTATATAAGGAAATTCTTCAATTGATTAGCCTTTTGACCGTCAGCATTTTGTTTCGCTAGTTAAGAATTAATTTACATCAAATTTCTATTCATTCCTTTAAGCAGCTTCAATTTATGTACCTCAGTTGTGGGAAACATCAGTGAGTTTGGTATTGGCGATAATACGATTACGGTAGTTTTAATAGCTGCATAATATCAAGTCACCTCATTTATCTTTCATATAACATTTACTATTTGTGTAAATTTCAGCTTCCTTCATATTATGTTAGCAATATAATTATACATACTGCCGCTTTTGTTTGCAACTAATTATACATGTCATACTAATTACACAAAAAATGTTGCTTGCTTTATTTACCCTTAACAGTTTGTAGTATCAAGCAGCGAGCAATGACATTTCAGTGCTTTCAGACTAGTTATATCTGAACAACATTTAACGTCAATACTTCTTCTACAATAAGCCAAAAGTATCACTGTGTTATTTATTGTTAACTGAAAATCAAGTTTATGTATTTGAAGTAAGAAAAATATAGAATAACAATCTTGTACTGTCTAGCTCTAGGACCAGGAAAATGCAATATTGTTTAAACTTTGAATTAGAGGTTGCACGGTTTTGGGAGCATAATCCTTGTCAGTGTCAGAGTCCTAAAATATAACTGTTGAGTTCAGCCGAACATTTCGGCGCGGAGACAGTTCGGCGCAGGGATACTTAGGCCCGGACACAGTTCGGTACATCTAGAGTTCAGAAAATGCAACTAATTAATAATTTATTATCAATTTTAATAATCTGGAGAGCCGCTAACAGATATTTTTAGTTTGTTTAAAGGTATTGTCATTTATTTTAATGAATTGTAAGGATAACATTATCAATAGTAACAGTTAAGAGCGATTTATACAGGATGTCCATTTAATACTTCTTCGATTAATAACTTGATCGTTACTCAGATAAAACAATCTGATCTGTTACAAAAAGCTCATTTCAAAATTATTTAAAATGCAGGGTGGGTTCTTGACGCAACTGAAGCCTCTTTGGAATTCATCTTAACTCTATTTTGAATGTCCCGTTAACAGCTTATTATTTTTATCAAATGTTATCAATTAAATTTCTAAATTTCTTGATATAACTTAATGTAAAAAATGTAATTGTTTAAACATCACGAGCAGAAAAGGATTTCAAGAAGACTGTTACATTTGGTTCTTCAAGCCTTCTCATCAATTCCAAGAATGATTCTGCCTAAAATGCCTAAAATCTTCATTCTGGATGTTACAATTGGTCCTTCGAACCGAGAAGGATTCTAAGAAGGATTTTGCATTTGAACCTTCAAGCTTTTGGGGTTAATTCATTTGGCCATTAAAATCTACAAAGTTCAATACGTCCGCCATGGAGCAAATCAATTAACTTTGCAGCTAGCAAGAGCAATTTAGTCAAAAAATTGCTCAACTTCTCACCAATTCCAAGGAGGATTCTGCATTCATTCTGAGGAGGAGGATTCTGAAAAACAGAAGCCTACATTTTTAACCGCCTTACCATTTAAGAAGACCCATGCGAAGAAGTTCAAGAAAATAACAAGGTCATTCTGTCCCTCAATCTTACACAGCATAACTACTGTACTACAAAGTATTTAACCAGATAGAAGCAATTTATAAAGAACCTTCCAATTGTCTCATAAACCAGGGGGTAAACCAGCAACTAACGAAGACCCATTCAAAGTAAACAAAGCTCTAAATGCATTCTTTTTGTAAACCACTTTCCTATTTCTTAAGAAATTTCTGGTATTGCACCCACAATTTTTTATTAGTTCTGGTTTATTGTGTGGTCGTAAATATCTCTTAAAATAAGAAAATTTAGAAAGGACCCCGCACCAACCTAATGGAAAATTGGGTTTCGGTGGAATTGGCTGAATTTTTGATATGTAGTAGCTAGTGGCTTTGTGATCAAAAGTCTCCATGGGCACAACTCTCAAAATATAACCGTTTGACCTCCACGAGGTCAAATTGAGAAAATACTGCACAAACCTGATGGAAACTGAATTTCGGTGGAATTGAGTGAATTTTTGATATGTTGTAGCTAGTGGCTTTCTGATCAAAAGTCTCCAAGAGCACAACCCTCAAAAAATAACCGTTTGACTTCCACGAGGTCAAATTGAGAAAATGCTCCACATACCTGATAGAAATTGGATTTCGGTGGAATTGTCTGAATTTTTGATATGTTGTAGCTAGTGGCTTTGCGATCAAAAGTGTCTATGAGCACAAACCTCAAAAATTAACCGTTTGACCTCCACGAGGTCGAATTGAGAAAATACCGCACAAACCTGATGGAAATTGGATTTCGGTGGAATTGGCTGAATTGTTGATATGTTGTAGCTAGTGGCTTTGTGACTAAAAGTCTCCATTGGTACAACCCTCAGAAATTAACCGTTTGACCTCCACGAGATTAAATTGGGAGAATACGTCGTATGCAGGGTGTATCTCGCATGCAAGGCACAGTTCATTATTTTGCCGTGTATGTTCACTATAAACGGAAAATATATTAAAAGTATTTTATCAATATGAAAAATTGTTTGTATATAGTTCTAGTAGTTTATATAATAAAAGTTTGATTTTTATAATAATAGTTTAAAACTATAATGCAATATTTCCTTTTTAGTGTTTTTAAAACTTAAAATACTCCGTTCTGTAAGTCTTAAAACTCCTAACGTACGTGAAAATCCTGTTTCATTTAAGATATTAAATATTACATATTTAATATAATGGCTAACAGAAATTGAATGCAGCGTTTTATTTGTAATCACTATTTTCGTGTGAATGGATTAATTCGACTAAATGGTGACAATGATGCAATAAAACGAGAAATATTTGCTAGGCGTCGATTTCGACAGGCCACAAGATATCATACATGGATTGCTGTGAACACTGGAGATGATGAGGACGACCCGCCAATTACTGGACACTGTTGTACGTGCGGTGCAAAAACTGTGGGATGTTGGACGCATATCGCTAGCGTGTTGAGGTATTTAGGTTATGGAAGGATTGAAAATAACGTCAAATATCCGTCAACAATACTACTTGATAACATACTTGATGCTGCAAAACAGAATGCCACAAGAAATTACTAACCACGCAATTGAAATAATTCCAGAATATTAGCACCCCGACATGAAGAGGCAAGGGGACTCAGGATATAATCAAGCACGTTGACGTGAGAGGCAAGGAGACTCACGATATAATCAAGCACCCCGACGTGAGAGGGAGGTGGACTCGCGATATTATCTAGCACCCCGATCATGCGCCTTGCGTAAGCTATTATATACCCTTCATACGGCGTATTTTCCCAATTTGTCATCGAGGTGAAACGGTTAATTTTTGAGGTTTGTGCCCATAGAGACTTTTGATCGCAAAGCCACTAGCTACAACATATAAAAAATTCACCCAATTCCACCGAAACCCAATTTTCCATAAGTTTGGTAAAGATACACTTTAAACAATTATAAAACCGTCTTTACAAAAGCATTCTCTGAATGCTTTACTGACAACGACTGCTTGTTACCGTGATCAAAAGCATACTTCAATATGAATTTTCCTGTAAAAACATTCTGTTTAGCATTTAGGATTAAAATTTATTTAAAAATTATAGTACCTATTCATAAACAAGACAGGAAATTCCAGCGAGGTATCGTATCTAACGGTAGTTACTTACTAAAGCTAATCCCTTTCCTTTTATTAATTGTTTATAGACAGATTGTAAATAATTTGTATGTATTCGAAATAACTGTTCAGTGGTTTGTTAAAAAATCTAATTAAAAACTACCTGTTTAAAACGACATTCTTGTTCAGAACTGTCTTGTTTAACTAATATTTTGCTCAAGAAATTGAAACAAATTAAATCTTAATTCTAAAGTACGAATTTTAATTGGATGCCTTCTATACAAAAGTTCCGTGTCTCGGATCATTTTACCCGGGACTAGAGACAACAGAAAATTGAGCAATTTCCGGGACTTGCATCCCGGGAATTTCCCTGGTCGGAGACATAATCGTTACACGTGATGTGATCTGCCCACACGCACTACAATGAACGTGTGGGCAGATCAAAATCAGTTTGAATTAATTAACTCTTCAAAATGATTTACGGCCGGTAGTGGATGAGTGGTGTGAGAACACCCGGTCATGGGTTCAAATCGCACTTGCGGAAGCAGGATTTTTCTAAATTGTAAAATTATGAGCTTGTGTGATTGTGTGTGTGTGCGTGTGTGAAATATCTAAGAACAAAAGATGTGAGATTAAACTATAAAAATCGCATTGAACTGTATACAAATTAATTCATATAACTAATTATGATTAATTAATACATAAATTGAAGAAATACATTTAATTAGTTAGGAAAAACTAACTTATTAACGCGCCTATTAACTGTCAAAACTGTGCTAAAATGTTGTTAATTGCCAGACTGTTGTAGCAATATGCCATTTTAATTTTAAAATAGTTCCGTTAAATAATCTCAACCCCTCTCGTAATTTAGTGTACAGATAATAATTCGAGTCCAATCTCCCTTTCATAAGTAAATCCCTCCAGGGATGATATACCAATATATTGGTAATTTGATGAGAATATCGATATTGACATCAAACAAATGTTGTATGACAGACGATGCATAACGGGAATTATTCAGAAGTTGTTTGTGTTACATTTGTATACAGAATTAGAGAGTGCAATTCAACCGTTAATTATAATAATAGTCGCACAGTTATACAGCTATTGTTATTTAAAGGTGAAAAAGCTAGTAACCAGTCACCACAGTTAGTCTAGTGATACAAATAAACAATAAATAATTATTATGTGATTGTACTCCACGCGTTCTTTAATGCAATAGAATAAAACACTGGTTTTTGTTTAATTTTTAACATGCTCTCTAAGGCAATTTTGATGAGTTGGCCGCTCAAGCGCAAGAAAATAAACATCTGCTCTATAGAAGCTAGCCAGTTTACCAATGTCTCGGTTATAGCAGATACATATACGTTCAGACACTGTCTCATTGGTATAAGCGAAATGAAAACGAATGATAATAATAATAATTGCCTTCCACGAGGCTTAGAATCATGCTCATGGCCTTGATAACGGAGTGATAACAGAAGAAAACACGTGGACGAATCATAACAGATAATAAGGAACAGGCGGTTAAGTTTCAGATACAAAGTTAAAGTGTGAAGCACAAAATGACTCTGAGGAGCAAATTCCATGCCAAATTCCGTTTGAAGGCTTGGAGTCCATGTATACGACCAGGTGACCCGGATATTGCGCGATAAATGCTGCGATACAATTCTAGCAGAGTGGGGGCTTAGTCATGTTGAGGAGATCTAAACGATGTTCTGTCGGTGGAATTAACCACGAAGCTATAGGATAGCTTTCGACCGGGTACAACCTGGTGATATCTACCAACACGTAAGCATTCTAATAACAACTCGTACCTTACCAACACGGATATGGTGACAGGATCGTGGATCAGGTTGAAGTTAGGATTCGAGGGACAGTCTGTGACTTCTATAGGTCGATTATACTCTACACTAAGAACAAATGTGCCGTAGCCAAATTTGGAGCAATTTTCTATCGCCTCCTTATATTCAAAGTTTTTCTTCAGTTCCTGCCGTTTTAGTATAACTCGTTAAATTATCTGAAGCTCCGTTGTTCCACTCTCTAAACCAGACTGTCTAAAGAAAACTGTAATCGAGTTCGTGCTTCCTCGACGAATTGTTCGATACAGTACGAAGTTGTTTACATTTTGGCACATGTAAATGCTAAGACTAATAGTGCTGAAAATGTCCACGATCGAGATTATGAACAGCATCAGGACAATCGACCACTCCTGTAGAACTCCGTATTCGATGTCAATGTTATCGAAGAATGTATTCCGATGATCACACGAAGGTCTCCCCTTCAGAACACTTTTCACGAACAAAGGCAAATTCTCTTTGGCTTCACATCCGTGTGGAAGTTGTAAGATTCCAATCCACAACGCCACATGGAATAGTAAACCTTTTGCAAATTTACAAACACCAAAATCATGCAGTACGTGTTCTAGCTGTAAACGAAACTTCTTTTTCTTTAAAGATCTTAAAAAAAAGGAAAAATGGATAAGAAATTAATTCTTATTCCTTTGTGGCTTAATTTTAAGTTCTATTTCTGTAATATTATGCTGACGTTTCGAGTAGTTTACCGGCTCATTATCAATACTACAATATACCAATTTATTTGCTATTGTGTTAATTATTATTTACAGTCATAATTCTTTTTATACATGGATATGTTTTGGAATACAAGTAGTGTTCTCACACCATTCGTCTATCGGAGGTCCTCATTTTGATATTATCAATCTAATTATTATACTGCTTAAATTTTCTACATTACTCAGTTTGTTTTTTAGTTTTCTTTAGTTAGTTTCTTCCAGATTATATGAGTTATTTATTTTGTAATTTATATAATGAAAAAATGGTATTGTGCAATGGTACAATACCATTTTCTTTTCAATTTTTCATGTGTGTGAGTTGTCAATTGAATGTTTGACTAATGCTGTATGTTGAGTGGGTGCCTTATGTTTGTGTTCTTAACTAAGCCTCGGTAGCGTAAGGACTAGCGGGCTCTCCTCTCGCCCAAAGTTTTCTGTAGTTTCTCTTTACTGTAACACAAATATGGGATTTGTGCTAATACCATCTGATAAGTTGGCTGCAGCCGAACGTTGGCCTTGCACAATAGCAACAATCACCCCTTCCACCCGCATAAGCTTCATAGCTGCTGGGGCCTGGTTCACCAGGTAATGGATAATGCAATTATTAATATTATTAAAGTCTAATTTTTAGATTTTTTTTTATTTGACCAATATACATTTCATCACAATCATTACAGGGGATACTATATATTATATTCCATTGAACTTCAATTTTAGGTTTTATTATTTTCTGTTTTTAAAAACTGTTTTCATGTTAAATTTGTTGAAAGTGTGTTTTAATTTATGTAAAATTGTTTGATATATGAAAGAGAAACAAAGTTAACATAAATATAGTGAGTATCAGTCGGATTATCTTTTGGACATCTCTTTCGGAATAATAATAATAATAATAATAATAATAATAATTGCTACAACCCATAGCCTGGAAACTGGGCCCCAGAAGCTGTAAGCTTGTGCGGGAGGGAGGGGGCGATTATTATTATTACGTAGGTCCTAAGTGCGGCTGCAGCCGACTTACAGATGGAACAGCGCAAATCCCACATTTGTGTCACAGCTAAGGGAAACTGCAGAAAACCTTAATCAGATCTGCCGGCACCGCGAATCGACCTCGGGCGCTTGGGTGAAAGTCCAGCACTCTAGACATTACACTGCCAAGGTTGTGGAATGTAAATAATTATGTCACTAACACTAAAAATTAAAAGAATATAATCAAAAGTTTTAGTTGTTCAATGAATCTTAGGTGTTCCATGACTAAGTCTTCAAAGCAGATGATAATGGAGCATTTATTAACTTATCAAATGTTTGTTTATAAAAAATATTGTCAAAATCCTGGATAAGCCCAGTAGAAACTCTTGTTTCGGGAAGGAACAACACAAATCCTGAACAGATCTTTACCTTTTAGGTTTAAATATTTTATTTATAGAGTATCTCTCTTTCTGCTTTTGAGGACTATATGATATCACATCCAATTTCGGCATGAATAAATAATAAAGGTTAAAAAGCAGCTTTTACAACTTAGGAAAACATATTTCAAGAAAAACTTTTTGTAATGTTAAGTCTAGAGTTTATATATTGAAAACGAAGGGCATTTTTCTTAGAAAAAATATTTCTACATCATAGAAGTTGACATTTTCTTTATTTGTGTGTTTTTATTAAATAATAATAATAATCAATGAATATCTTTTTGTAAAAAAA
The DNA here is from genome assembly GCA_929113105.1 of Agrypnus murinus. Lineage (NCBI taxonomy): Eukaryota > Metazoa > Arthropoda > Insecta > Coleoptera > Elateridae > Agrypnus > Agrypnus murinus. Next base: position 30,606,544 of record OV816023.1, on the reverse strand, counting down.
TTATATTGTCACCATATTTGTACAGTATCGATAAAAAGGAGATTTTTACACAGCTTAGATTTGTTCTAACTTAACTTCAAAGGCTATTTAATAGTGTATTATTATATTTTTGTTGTATAAATGTTAATTGTAATTAACATTGCCAAACCATTGAAGTAAATACATACTTGTGCGTGGTATAGGGCGGTGTTAGGTTTAACGATAACCACGGAAAGACGTTTATGTGGTTGTCGAGACCAACTGCTTAACGTGCCCATCTGTAAGTCGGCTGCAGCCGCATTTAGGGCCTACGTAATAATAATAATCACCCCCTCCCTCCCGCACAAGCTTATAGCTTCTGGAGCCTGGTTTCCAGGCTATGGGTTGTAGCAATTATTATTATTTGACAGCACGGCGAGTTTACTGAGGCTTTATCGATGAGACGGCTCTTGCCGCTTCCGGAGATTGAGTAAGAGTTGAACTCTTTACCGTGCGGCCTCCTATTAGTTCGCAATAATTTACAAAACCAGATTTGTTTTGTACAATATAGTTAACATATGATTTTAACGTAATGTCAAGTTAGGAACGTCATGGTTTAAATAAAATCTCCCAGAGGAAAATTATATGGAAAATCTATTCAACTAGTCAAATACAGATATTTTATATGAATTTCCCGATATTACAACCTATTACAGTTTAATTACACAGGCAGGCTTTTGAAACTGAATTTCCAATTTTTTTATTAAACATGGTTGCGATTCAAATATAAAAATGTATTTATTTGGAATTTGGATATCCGCAAAATTACATTTTATTCTAGGGATTTCAACAATAAAGTATTCATCTATTCATTAACGTTTCATATTAACGTATCTAGAGCTTGATTTAGGATTTCAATACAATTAGTTTCGAAATACTACATTGAAAAGCAAGTATTACAATGACCATTATTGTAATATAAGTACGAGTAACACAATTGGGCATTGTAGTATGCGTTTTTCATAGCTACTATTTTCCCTATTAAGCCTTAATTGACTTTTGTTATTAGAAATGTAAAAATTCTGTTAGTAAAAAAAATTTAAATGTATGGTTGGTAACACTGATAGATTCAATAAACATTGAAATACATTTTTTGGCATTTACTGAAAAATATCTTTTTAATGTTTGATCTTTGCTTACCGTATCTAATAATATTTCGGGTACTGGTACACTCTGAAAGAAGAATCGAAAAGGGATAAGCAAAAGTACAGAGTGTAATGCAAAATGAGTGAGGACAGTGTGAATCTCGCGCCGTAGGTTTTAGTGTTTTTCACATTGTTTTTGTTTTTCACATGCTTCACAAATTTTGAACATGTTATCTAACAAATACCCCCGACTTACACCCCCGTCTTACTCTTTTTTTCGGCTTACTGCTCCAACTCTTCTCTTCCTCAGGCTTACCTCACCCGACTTATATATCTCTCTGACTTACCCCCTCGGTCTCCTACCCCGACGTACTCATCCATTATATTCTGTTTTCGTTTTTTGTAAGTTGTTACTTAACGGACAGCTTATATCTATGATTAGTGCAACCTTTTCCTTTTTGTCAATCACGACTACATCTGGACGATTGTAATCGACTGTTCTGTCCATTGGGTTAGGTCGGTTCCAATATAGTAAGGTGTCGTTAGATTTCAAGTATTTATAATAATAATAATAATAATAATAATAATAATAATAATAATAATAATAATAATAATTATTATTATTACAATTTTCATTTTTTCAAAAATAATATTATTAATTGAGAATAATTAATAATCTTTAGTAATTTTGTAAAAAAAACCGTATCACTCCTTTTTGAGACGCCACTGCAAAATAACAGAATGATAAAAATGTCTGAAAATGTTACAATTTTTCTTTAAAGGCTTTTCTCCAGTGTGTTTATCATATTTTTGTCATTCCAAATATGGAAATGTTTATGGGCAGACCCTTTTATTGGTTATTCCTTATTTAGTAATGTTTCTGTTCAGGCTACCTCATTGGTGAATTCAGCTTTATCTGTTTTCTAGAACATTTTGATAAGATAATCATCTTTTGTCCTTTTAAAAAGTGAGTTGTAATTTGACTTGCAAATAGAGTGTTTGCCTTATTCCAGTTTTAGGAAATTTTGATGATTTCTCTCTTTATGAGTTTATTGTGGAATAAAGTGCAATTAAATTCCTGGTGATCAGTTTTTCACAGTGGTGATTGTTTGTATCACAGGAATCCAATTATTGGTCTTGTAAGCTCTGCTGCAAGGTACTTTTTTTAACTACTCTAATCATTATGGTTATCTTTAACAATTCCTTGTTTTGTAGGAATACCTTTTCAACACAAATATAATGTGGGTGATAATGCACCCGTTGACTATTGTTTTAAGGCCGATGATAACATCTTTTCCGGTAGGCCTTTGGTTATGTTGATAGACCGTTAATTTATACAGAATTTCGTTCTAGGCTTTTTTTTTTCTTTTCCGGCACCTACTTTCACCTGCTTCTTTCTACTCCCTGGTTTTAGCTGCGGTCTACCTGGTTCCAAGACGTTGGGTATTTATTGGCCATCGAATCCGCATCTATAATTAAAGTATTTTACCAGCTACTAACAAGAGTAAAGAAAGAAAACAAACCAATACCAACACAGAGCTCAACACCGAAACTATATAAACATTTTCTTCCTTCTTAACTTTTAGGTTATGTAACAAAGTAGACTTCCTAAATTCATCTGGTTTTAACAAAGTATATTAAAGGCGCAGTTGCCACTTGTACCGCGTAAGTCTGAATCAGATATCCATTTTAGTTAAAATACGTAATTAAATTGTTAACTCGATTATGTGAATTTATTGTATGTAAAATTGTATAAGATTTTGATTTCGCTATATTATTTTTATATTATTAGGGTTTTTTTACAAATAATAGTTTTGTTTAATCATTGATTTTGAGTGTGGTATGAACTACTGAATTCTTGTTTGTGTTTTAAAAATAAATAACCGTCTGTTTCTTTTGTATCTGTGTCTTTTATTTCTACCAACGCTTGTAGCGAGTTCAAACGGCCGCTGCTATCTTAGAGCAGACGTTTGCCGGACCCAAAGATTCAGTCAGATTAAGGTTAATGTTTTGTGTAATAAATTTTTAATATAGCTGGGACTTCTTTTAATAACGTGAGCTAGCCGGTCAGGAAGTTTCCGTTATAAAAAGTATTCGTGTTGCCAACGTGACAATAATTTAACGTAGCGGTAAATTCAAACCGTCCTCAATCATTTTGATCACACTGCATAATGACAATATGAAGGTTAAATCAAATATGCAGCGCTTGAAATATCCTCCGAAACTGGTAGTAGTCGCAAAACGACTGTAAGACTTAGTTTGGAGTTATCTTATATTGGATAGTAGTTTCACATAAATGTAGAATGTCTTTGTTAGTACAAATGATAATGAACTACAACTCATTAATGAAAATAAAACGTAACCACCAATTGAAAATAATTCATGGATTAGATTATTTTTGATAAATTCAAGCATATATATTTATATAATTAATCGGATTAATTATCGGATGGGGAATCCACTAGTATCTCCGTATCAAAAGCATGTCTTCTGAAACCATTTATGTATCTCCGGTTTCAATGTACAATACTCAGGTAAAGCCTTACAAGCAATTCTGAAAACTCAAAGGGGTTCGTCAAGTCTCAACCTTTTATAAATAGATTTATTCGCTTAGGCGTCTGTAAAAGCGGTAAATGCTAATGTTTCCACAATAAGAGCCTACCCGGCTTCTTTCACGCGCTTCAAAAAGATATAATTTAAAACTTTTTATTACTCAGTACAATTGTTGTAGATAACAATATAGAGGAATATAGTTGTATACCAAGAGCTGCTGAAAGGCTTTCTTGGAAGGCAATCAGTCAATTGATTACGTTTTGTAAAGGTGAAATTCTATTTGTAAACCAATTTTATCAGTTTTGTAGAAATAAAATACCAAAAAGCGAAAAAATATTGATTTTGAACTTGATGAGATGCAGTAATGAAATTTATAGAAAATAGAATTTATGTAACATTATTGACAGTTTTCTGCTGATTTCCTTAGCTGTAATACAAATGTGGGGTTTGTGTTAAACCATCTGTAAGTTGGCTGCAGCTGCACGTTGGGCCTGCGCAATAGCTCTCCCAAACGCATGAGCTTCATAGCTGCTGGGGCCTGGTTTACCAGGTAATGGATTGTAATAATAATTAATATTATTATTTAAAGTCTAATTTTTAGAAATTTTTGTATTTGTCCAATATACATTTATGGGGTCTTTATCCTGACGTCTAGATTCTAGATTGTGGCATGGAGGTCCTCGTCTGCTCAAATATGAGCATTATGGAAATTAAATAGAAATTCACCATGTTTGGTGCATCTCGCTTTGTCTGTGAATAACACACGAGAGAGAAATTGTGGATTATCAGCACACATTCTCAAAAATCATTGCTAAACTCCGTTCTTAGTCGGTAATCTTTCGGTTGCAGACCTTGTACGGGTTGTATGCAATAAGGATACAGCAACTGATCATGTAATACGTTCCACACTGTGAATTTACCGATTCCCTACGCTGCAGCAATTCTTCGAGTAGTCGTACGAGGACTTCTAGTGACGATATTGAATAGTCTCTCCTCTAACTGCGGTGTATGAATTGACTCACGTCTACCACAACCAACAGTTTTTTTTGCAAATGTCCCGTAATCTCTTAGGCGCTGATCGTGACGACTGAACGTTATATCATAAGGAATTCGACGATACGGAAAAGTTTCGAGGTAGATGCAACGTGCCGCACGGCACGACCTTAACGCATGTCAACCATCTCCGCGTACGTATAATCTTCAGCGATTTCGGAAGAACAGGTCAAATTAATTGCGACACTTACATTTTACAAGCACATACTAAACTTAAAGACTGAAATAATCAACTGTCACTTTGATATCACGTTGTTTGAAGAGTCTAAATCTAGCTCAAGTGCAATCACTGCTGTGGAAGTGAAATTGATGAAAATGTCACATAAAAAAGTGAAATGCAAGGAAAAATAGTGTACACTTACAACCAAAATAAGAATGATTCTCAATCAGTGTTAGCAAAATCTTTAGGAGTAGCAAAACCAATTGGTGCATTACAAACTAACGTTATCTGTTGAAAGAAAGAATGACGTTAGTTTTGTATCTCAAATTGCCAATCCTCCAAACTGTTCTAAATTTTGTCTCATCGAAAGATACTGGGCAAATGTTAAACATAAGTTAAAGAAAACAACAAAAACTACAATGGATTTTGAACGATTATGGAATTCGTCGAGAGAAACGGTGACGAGTGGGGATGTACAAGTATTGATGTGAGGAATTAAAAAACAGTTAGGGCGTTTATCCAAAATTGGTTCTTTTTCCAATGGTGTTTTTTATTTATAACTGACCCAATACTACATTTGTTGATAATAAAAACCCATCTTTAAGTTAATTGCATTAATTGAATGTTTCTTTAATAAAAGTGCTATATTTCGAAACGGTATGGATTCTATCGGCGCGACCGTTTCGGCGACCGTCCGTTTCGACGCCGGCGTTTTCGACGAAAGTACATTTCGGTGCAAGGTCATTTGAGCGATAGGACCTTTCGGCGCCAGTTCTGTTATTCGCGTTTTTTCGTATGTATTTAGAAGTGTATGAGACTTTTCTTAAAAAATAGAAGTAGTTTGATAATGGTGTAAGATTCTTCTTGTACCCCTACAGCCGTGAAAATGTGATTTATCTGTAAGTTCCTAGAATTAATCTGCGTTATTTAGTTTTTTAAGGCCCTCCGTGATCGAGTGGTAGAGATCCTGCTTCTCAATTAGAGGGACAGTGCAGGGCAGCAGTCGATCAAATCTGATTGCAACTGCAATTGGATTATGTATGTTGCTTAATTTTAAAAATGGTTGTGTTGCGGATAAGAAATTTTGTCCCAATCAAAAATATATGCTTTTCTAAGATAGAGATTGAGTTCATATAGACAATAACAAATTAATTTTCTTGGGTCGTCTCAAGAAACCATATTTAAAACATTCTCGCCTACTAACTAATTTTAATTTTTTTCGATAAGGGCTGCAGATTTTGAGAATTATAAAATTCTCAAAATGTTTGATAAAATATTTTTGATAAAAAAAGTTATATGTATAAAAAATATAAATGTTAATAAAATCTTATAACGTGCTAATTCCGTAGCACCCTGTATAGCTATGCTTTTGTGTTATATTGTATAGAGTTAGGGATTTTCGTATTCTCTCTCCCGTTGCCTTTTTGTTTTGGAACTAACTTCTTGTTGATAAAGTCGACTTCGTTCGTTCGTGAAGCAACTTCTTTAAAAGAATGTTTTATTGGCATCGCCATTAAATTGATTTTCCCTTATGTTGTGAAATGGGAATTGCATTAGTGCAGATTTATAATTAATTTTTAGTAATGATTTCCAATTGGCCGTATGGTATTTACCGCTAGTTCTTTTGGAGGTTAGAAGCACGTTTTCGAAGTTCGTAGCTTTTAACTTTTCTTGACGTTCAGTCTTTTATAGTGTAATTCTGTTGACAGGATTCGATATTTAATCGCCGTTAGCCGCATTTGGAGGTGGTATAACTATCACTAGGTCGCCTTCCATCTAAGGTACTTATCGGAACTGCTTGGTTCATTCTGGTAATTGATTTTATTTGTTACAAACATTTTTATCTTTTTCTTTATTTACCTTAACTTCACTGTATATTTGGGTTGTTAAAAGGCCTTTACGCTGAGCTTCTTGCTCACGTATAGTTACTTGGTTGCTGGTTGTCTCCTTGGATTACGTTGCGTTCAACCTGGTTGGTGGCGTTCCTCAGAGTGAAAGAAAACACACTTTTATCGTGAGTCACTTACATTGTAGCATCTATTTAGAACAACAATAACGTTTGGCAATCTTTTATTGTAAATAAAACATTACTGTATATTTGTATATTATAATTTTCAGTGTTAAATGATTTTGTCTAGTGTACGACTAGCACTTACATCTATGTATCTATTTCATACACATTATATTATCAGTTTATATTGTTAGGAATATTTTCTAGTGAATAGTATAGCTTTGCTCCGTAATTGATTAAACAAATAAAATATGGGGTTTACGATTGCGCAATCTATATCACAAACAGTCGCGTTAATTTACCCTGCCCGTTACATTTTAGAGACTTGAGATTTAGTCAGGTTTAGTGCAATTAGTCCCGCTCGCATGAATTCTTACCCCGTTCAAATGTATAGAAGAATTAATAACTTTAATTTCTGCCAAGGCTATTTATCCTTGATTAAAATATAACTACACCTCATTGAATTGTTTTAATTAACTACTGATAATTTGTTTTAATTGATAATAAAGCACTGTATATCATACCTGAAGATTTATTATTTGTATGAGTGTTATTTGGGGTTTATATTTACTGCTATCGAGATACCTATATCTGGAAAAGTCGACCACATTGGTAGTAGTCGCAAATGTGTTGTTCTTTTCTGAATTTGTCGGAAAATACTGGAGCTATTTTAGACGATTCTTAGCGCCCATTACAGAAGACCTCTTGTCAGACCCACCACCTCACACTAGTTAGCTGGCTGGCTAGTGAGCTGCTTAGCTCACACTAACAGCAGTTTATCTGATACATTTAATAATATGTCACTGTTAACAGTGTTAACATTGATATTATGACTGATGGCGCCGAAACGTTTTGGCACCGGAACAACCCGGCGATGAAACGCCGTTGTCGAAAGGGTGTCGCCGAAATGTCCTAGACCGATTTCGGAAGGTGTTGGTTTGCGGGCATATTCAGCGGTTTTTTACTGTTTTCTAGAATACAATCGCTCCTCAAATTTTGAGACACTTTTTAGCATACACCCTGTATAGTTAGATATAAGATTTACTTATTGTCCACAATATGGGACAGATTGTAAATAATCTGGGATATTATAAAAAGATATGAAGGAGTGGCTTTCAGTGCATATAGGGAGGAAGTTACACATAACATCTTTGATGTTATGTGTAAGCGGGCTCCACTCGCCCATCCTCCTCCAACATAATACGATCCTTACCAATATCGGTACCCATGTAGGAACTGCCAGTCTTGACAATAGGCCCCAGCTTGGCTGAATATTGGATCATCAAATGTCGTTATTTCAACATTGGTCCCAGCCTAGACCAACCTTCAGATCCCACGCCTCGGCTGCTTTTTCGTGGCCCAAGGGTCAACCAACGCCTAGGTACCGATGCTGGGTTCTCTAATCTCTACCCAAGTCAGAGCCAACCTTCAGCGCCCTACTTTCAGTTTCTTACTGTTTGCCCAAGCCTGAACCAATTTTAGTGTTTTTAGACTTGGTTTCTTACCCTTGAACCAAGTTTGGGCCAATCTTCACATATTCTACCAAATCAAGCTTGTGAAGTTTTCTGTCTTTATTATATCAGCTAGTAATTAATTAAGAGAAAAATGTGAGAAAAGTTAAACTAAAATACCTACATAGATTATAATTATTATTACTAAATATAATTTCAGCTTTCAAATTTTTACGCGCTTCGTTTCTTCGAAACAAGCACAGACATGAAAAGTAAGTAGCCCGGCAGCTGCAAGGGGAAGCCTTTTAGCGGCTTATTAGTCAGTGTTCATCCGCCTACCATGAGTGATGTTACGTTTAACCGTTTTGTAATATTATTAATAAAATAATTTTTATGAAATAGATAATAGAACGTGTTTATTTTAAAAAGCTACGCTAATAAGAATAAATACAATAGGGCCTTTCGTTACAGAAATATTAGTGGCGCATGCGCCGCGCGAAAGTGAATTTTATGAATGTTTGCAGAAATGTGGCAACATTGGCGATTGCGATTAACTGACAACTGTCAAACGTATTAGGTTAAATGGTGAAAACGGTGAAAATAATAAAAATAATATTGCACTTGCTCTTGCACATGCATTAGTAATTCGCGATTCTCGGCAGTTACATAAGAAAAATGTGCATTAGTAATGTTTAATAAGAAGCAACAATTTTATACTAACCTCACAATCAGTTCGTTTTTATTTCCCCTTGTACAAACATTTCTACACTTTAAAAACCGTTGAAGCTGCAATTTTGTCAGTTCTGATGGTCTCTTATTTCACAATGAAGCACCAGGCACGTCATTTTCATTTAAAGTAACACTATAAAAAGGCAAGGAAGTAGCCATCTTTTTGTTGTTGTGTTTGTTTCAAATGACAGTTGACGATGTCCTGCTGGACAATGTTGCCAGATCATTTTTTTGACTCAAACGCGCTCTATGAACCGTTTAGGTAACTATGCAGTTTCAACAACTGAGCATGCGCACTCGTTGCTACGAAAGGCCCTATTTTTAGTAGTAAAAATTAAACTTGTATTAACTTTTTAAACCACTTTTCTTTAAAATTTATTTGTTTAACACTTAAAATATTATTAATTTCATATCAAATCAGTCTCATGCTTGTTCTTGTGTCATAAAATTTTTAAGTTACGTTGTTATGTTACTAATAATTGAATGAATTAAAATAATTGGTAATAATTTAGAATTTTCGTATTCATTTGTTTTCTTCATCAAAGTTATTTCACACAAGTATTAATAAGCTATAGTACAGTATTAAATATTAGGTTGGTCTCACACTCAAAGGTCAGTAATAACCCGGGGCTACCGTTGGATTCCGAACCTATACTATTACTGATTGTCAGCCTTGATACCATATTAATATGGCCCAATATTGGTTCTTTACCTTGCGCTAAGACTCAGTATTAGCGTCGGAACCACTATTGGGCCAAGATGTATCACCAATCTAGGGCCATGACTGATTACCAAGCTTGGCACGAAGTTATCATACCGATTTTAGACCAGCCATGGACCAGTCTTGGATTTCAGGCTTGTACCAGAGATGATAAGCATCGTCCCAAGCCTGCGCCAACCGCGGGCCCTTTGTTATTTGCTATATGGGTAGTTGCAAAAATTTAGGATTAGGATTGAGTGGTACCTAAATAAAGTGAAATTTCATAAACACGGCTGATAAACGGATGGGCGACTGGAGCCCGGAATTGATAATCGGATTGTTAATAATATTGAACAACATTGAGATTATCATAGCATTGATGCTTAACAAATAATCCCAACATTACACTGTGCATCTATTATAAGTAGTTTTTTTGCAGACTATTAAACGTTCGTTAAAATAAAATTCGATCGTTAAAAATGTTAAACAGTTTTAAATCCAGTAACTTTGAGTTGTTAATAATGGATACTTAAGTAGAAAAGGGAGTTTTATCTAAAAGAAAAAGAAAATCATTAAGTAATGATAATATCCATAAAGATAAAAAAATATTTGCACTTCAGAAATTCGAAAAATGTTCCTTTCATTCTTTTATGAAATTAAGCAGCAAATCGAGAATTTTTCTCTAATGACTTCCTCCATAATCTTATAAAAAGATTTTCCTTTCATAACTACTTTCGTACCGAAAAATATTATCATTTTATTATCTTTTTCCACCAATAGAACAAGGTTTGATATAAATGTTCGCGTAAGTCAAAGGTCACGACGGGGTTAAATTGCCCATGAGCACAATTTTGTTTTGCCGTCTGAATTCAACCCTCAGCGGCAAACCAGGGCAGTATTTCGATGTTCTAAAAATCTCGTATTGGACTGCTCAAAAAACTAACAAACCTTAACTTCGAATTAAATAAAGCAAAAAATAACATCAAACAAACATTACATAACGAAGCGAAATTCTCACATTAACGACATAGGATCTTCAATGATAAACCGCTTTAATTATCAACGGTTTAAAATTCATTATTCATCTTTAATTTTTAACAGGGTTAGTCTTTTTGTGAAAAAATTAATATTAATTTTTGCTTCTTCATTAAAATAAAACAATATTCAAAACCCATTCTGCAACCACAAAGAAACGAGAACCTTTTTTCCGGCGCCAGTTAAGAATATCGATTTAAATTTACTTTTATCCTTATCCTGGAGTCTTGCGCAATTTGCCGGGACATGGTATTTCGTTTCTCAAGATTTTTTTACGTAAACCTAAAATATTTTATATTTAGCATCTTCCTGAAATTGTCTCTGACTACATTACGTCCAAAAATATCTACCGCAGGAAAAATATGTAAAAACAGAATATACGAGAAAATTCTTTATTCAACTTTAGCAGATTCTTCTCTATTATTACTAAAGGCAGAAAATATGGCTTTCTTTTATTCTTTTTTTATATAATAATGAAAAGATGGCAAGATAATAAAATCTCTTAAATTAACTGATTTTCATCGAAGATAAAAAATAGATAGAACAGCATGAAACCATAACCGACAAACATTCCCACTAATATTTTATTTGTGTTTTACCTTCTTTTCAGATTTTAACTTCATAAAATATTTATAAATGAAGTGCTTTCAGAAATGAAGGAAAATAATAGATCTGCACAAAAACAAAATAAATACAGAAACAACCAAGAAAATGATTACATAGAATCAATAACATAAGAAATACAAGCTTTTTGCTTTAGTCTTTTTAAACCAAAAAGAAGATTGTTCTTTATAACATATTCTGTTAAGCTTAATGCGGATTTCTCAACAAGAAATACAATAAATAAAACTAAAGAATAAGAGTTATAAAAGTTTAATAAATTGAAAAATACATTTAGCTAGTAAAAGTACGATATTTGAAAATTCAATAATTCCGCTACTTCAACTATGGGTGTGTGTATTAGTTTTGCATGTTAGAAGAAGATGGGGGGGACATATGACCTTGGTTGATATCCCCGTAGTGTAGTCTTTAAATACATAAAATAATAATTAATAATAAAAAAGAAACAAACAAAAAATTATTATAAATGACATTCATTAAAGAAGCAAACAACGTCAACAGATAGCATGGCCGTGTAGAAGGATCGCTAGATTTCCGACTACAGAACCACAGTTCAAAATCTCAGTTTGTTTAATTTGTTTTTTAATAAAATTTTAATATATTTCATAAACAATTTTTTAAATTATAATATTTATAAAAAGGAATAATTTACAACTAAATACTAATATGGTATGTATAATAATTTAGTTTTATTTTTATTTAACATTATTTATTAAATATACATAGTTTAAACAATGACTATAAAATTAGGGGATAATTTTATGTAATTATTCTTTTTTATAAATACTTATTATATTTATTAAAAAAATCATTACATATACAAACAAAAAAAAGATGATAAATTACATTCATAAGCAGTAAAAGACATAAACAAACAGCACAGCCGGGTGGAAGGATCTCTGGATTTTCGACTACAAAACCACGGTTCAACTCCCAATTCTTTTTAAAAAATATTTAATGTTTTTCATAAACAAACAATTTTTTAAATTGTAGTGTTTCTAAAAAAGAATAATTGCATAAAATTATCTCTTAATTATATAAGCATTGTCTAAAATACATATGTATAATATTTATGTTAATTAAAAATAAAACTAATTGATTCTACATTCCCATATTAGTATTTAAATATCGTATTAAATTGTAAGTTATTCCTTTTTTAAAATATTATAATTATAAGAAAATTTATGAAATATATTTTATTAAAAATAAATACCCCAACCGGGAATGGTTGGAATACCGGTTATGTAGTCGGATATTCATCGCGCCTCCCATTCGGATAAGCTGTCTGTTGACATCGTTTGATTCTTTTTTAATGTTCTCTTGAATGTCATCCTTTTTTGTTTGTTTCTTTTTTATTATTAACTGGTTTTTGATGATTTTTTACAATTACTAAATACAGTATATTCACTTATTAAGTGATTACTTTTAATTAATCAACAATTATTATTAATTCATTTACGCATGTAAACATGCTTTGAAATTTAACATTTTGCGCGTTGACCTTTGTCAAAATTTTAGAGTAAATGATTTTTTAAAATTTTAGAGTATTTAGAGTAAATGAGTTGCAACGGCAAGGACTACTTTACGATTTTACTTCTAAGAAAAAAATTACTTGTAGGATTTTCTTCAGATTTTGTACAGTGCTTTGTAAGTATATTTACAATAACGCTACAAAGTAAGTTGCCTAGAAAATCTGCTAATTCACATTTTCCTAGCCTATAATGACGAGTATCTACTTTAAATTTTTTTGATAATATTTTTTACAATAACTAACAAACCACGATGCAGCGCGATTTTATAAATAACAATAATTCGGAAAAACTTTGGTTTCTATAATAACTACCCCTTGAATTTATATTAATAATAATAAATCTTTATTTATTCTACTTTCTAATTTACATATTTGAAAATACATATTTCAATTGCAGAATGGGATAGGATTCAGCTTTGCTGATCTTCCATCCTACCCCAGCCGAGCAGGTAGATCTAAGCTGGAACGAGCCACCCATCCAACTATTGACCGCGTCAGGCTATACTTTACCCACACGATGGTCGTGTGGACGATAGCTACATTACACTATCTGCTCGGATTATTAGAGGTAAACTCGTGTATATGCGGAAAGAACAGCTTCGCGAGCATTCGAGAGAGCCCTTAACACGTCTGGAATACTTATTCGACTTGTGTATTTGTATTTTTATATGTGTTATTTATGCCAGGCGCTCACATTAATTATTGTCAGGGGAGGAGGGAAGCGGTTGGTTAGTTAGTTATAAACTAACAAAAAGAAGCAACTGGAAAATAATTAATGTTATGTAGAGCCGATAATTTCGAAAGTAATAATTATGCAGGACCTATCGGCTTATATGAAAGGTTGATAATATCGAACAGTACCGTGGTGTGACACTGCTGCCCGACATCTGTTAAACTATACGAGGGATGCTCTGTTAATAGTTAGTAGCAGGCCATAAAAGCTCAATTGGCTAGAAACAATTGCAACAATTGAATGTCGCATTAGTTGACATTCGTTGCCCAAAATTGTCAAACGTTCCGATTTCCTTGTGAAACGTAGTTAATTTTGTAAGATAACTAGTTGTGCATTTTTAATTCAGTTAAGATGAGCATTCCGCGAACTGCCTTTAGAGCTATGATTTTCTACGACTATAAAAGACAGTTAGGATACCAGTAAAGCCATGAAAATTTGATAGCAGCTTTTGGCGATGCTGCCCCTTCATTATCCGCTGTTAGTCATTGGTTCCGCGAATTTCGACGAGGGCGAGAGCTGCTAGAAGACGAAGCAAGACCTGAAAAACCTGCGGAAGCTGCCTGTTCAGAAAATGTTGATCGTGTGGCAAGCTTGATTCAGTCCAATCGAAATATTACTTATAGGGAGATTCAGGAGGAAGTGAAGATTGGATCCTCGGCAGTGAATACCATTTTGCATAAACATCTTGGGGTAAGAAAGCTAGCAAGCCGTTGGATACCGCATTTGCTCTCAGAAAGTCAAAAACAGTCTCGAGTAGACTGATGTAAATTTATGTTGCAAAAATTTGACGGAGGAGCTTCCAAGCAAGTGGCATACATTGTAACTGGTTACGAATCTTGGGTATACAGTTACGACCCTGAAACTAAACAGCAGTCTAGTGTTTGGGTATTCGAAGATGAAGACTTGCCCACAAAAGTAATCCGTGGCAGAAGCGTCAATAAGAAAATGATTGCTGTTTTTTTCTGCCGAAGTGGTCCTGTTGCTGTTATTCCACTTGAAGATCGCAGAACTGTTAATTCTGAATGGTACTACGAAGTGGCTTTACCACAGATGTTTGCAAAATTACAGAAAGGTCGCCAAAGGACCGGTTTGCGTAACATCTTAGTCCATCATGACAACGCATCCTCCCACACTGCTGCCAGAACATTGGATTTTTTAAAGATATGGGAGTTCAAATGGTAACTCATCCTCCGTATAGCCCAGATCTGGCGCTGTGCGACTTTTTTTGTTTCCAACTGTTAAAAAAATGATGCGAGGTAAAATATTTTCCAGCGCAGATGCAGCAGTTACAGAAATTCAAAGAATTTTTGAGAGACCTTTCAGAAAATGAATTTTTCGAATGTTTTAAAAAGTGGTTTCAAAGAATGCACAAGTGTATTAGTCTGAATGGAGATTGTTTTGAAAAACAATAAAGATTTTTTGTTAAAAAATGCAACGGTCTTTTTATTATAACTAACAATTTTCAGCTCAACCCTCGTAAAATCTTAATGATGTTATAGTCGAGAAAGCAATCGCTTGTGTTTAAAATCCAACATCAGCTCACTTGAGCTGTTTATCATTCATATTAGATACCGGGTAGACACAAATGCACAGGGGGTAGATCTTCTTTGTTTATAAGTAGGTTTATTTATTTATGAATTTCGATATTTGAATGGAACACCCTGTACTTTTATATATTTGGATTTTACGAACCAAAATTTATTTAAGTACGTTGCCAAATTTAATTCTTCTTCGTTTTAGAAGGCCGTGAATGATGTGAAATGTTAAGAAATAATTTTAATGTCACCTAACCAAATCTCATTTCAACCGTACCGGGTGCCCCGTTATATTTTGACCCTTTATAAACCTATATAACTTTTGAATTAAATGAGATAATGAAATGCGGTGTTCACCAGTCTTCTTGTTTTTTAAAGTTTTTTCTGAGTATCCGTCTTTTTTGCCCACTTCGCCGTCCATCAACTTGGACACTATATTTATTCGCTTTCCAAAGTTGTCATAGCTTCTACTTAACTTCTCGGGGGTAATATTGTTAAAGGCATATCTTTTTTCGTGGCATTTTAATAACACAAATTTGGAAACATTTCCAGCAAAACCAAAAGTCTGTCATCTTGTATTTTTTACTCTTACGCTTAATACATGCGCACCAAATTTTATCAAAATCTATTTACTATATATATATATAAAGAACCCCCCCCCCCCCCATGAGAAGACCCCATGTGTCACCCGGTATACTCATATTTTAATTCTTAATTTACAATTGATTAAAAATTATTATTTTTAGCATGTATGGCGACAAGCAGTCGAGTAACAAAAAAAATTACATTTCGACTGAATGGGAAAATAATACCAGTTATTATAATATTCATTGCAGGTATCGATTTGTAAAATGATATTTTCTTTAAGCACTTCGCTTATAAAACATTGCTAATAGAGGCATAAAAAATTTAATTTCATTAAAATTGCTGTAATAATAGCAAAAAGTATTCTCTAGCGATGTATAAAATAACAAAACCTATATTTAGATATCGATTTAAAATGATAAAAGTTGGGGAATAAATGGAGAACACAACTCACTGAAAATAAACTTTACAAACAAATACACGTTCATGACCTACTCAGAGCTCTTCCAATTATTAATGCAGTGGATAAATTATTCAAATAAATGCTTAATAGGTTCGATGCGCGCAAGGTAAGGAGAAAAATGGATATATAGCAACTACTAAAGTTGCCGGATATACTGTAGTAGTTGGTTCATGTCAAGGTTAGATATAATTTCCGGTTATTATCAGCTGAATATTTAAAAGCATTCAGCAAGCAAATGTTATGCGACTTGTGTTAATCAATGCTGAAATTGTTTTTTGAGGGTCAAGAAATTTACATTCGCCCTCCATACCCAAGATACAAACATTGCGATAGGGAAAAGAGTTTTCAAATGGGTTTCATCTTATTATCCTACAAAATCAATGAACGCACGCATATATCAAGCAAAAGATATCTTTCTTTACGACGGTGTCCTGGAATAAAATCTAAAAGTAAATTTTGATGGCAACCAAATGTACATAAATCTTTAGAACGGAAGTTTAAAAATTTTTATGATCCCAAAAGCGTTTATTGATTATAGCTATAAAAATATCTCGAATTATTTCAATAAAATGAAGGATTGTATAAAAACAACGGAACATCGAAAGTAAATTTAATGTAAACCTACGAAAACGTTATTAGATTATATGACTATAATTAAAACATTTTGTTCTGCTTCTACTTCTATAATCTAGGAGTCTAGGAGTGTGCCCTAATTGTAAGCGAAATACATACATTAGAAATATTCACTAAATGCTTCGTTTCCAGCAAATAATTTACATTTAAATCTTCATATTTTATAGATATTTAATGTATACCTTCAAGAAATATTTCCAGTTTAGGATATATTATAATATAATAATAATAACTACTACAACCCATAGCCTAAACCAAGGCCCCAGAAGCTATAAGCTTGTGCGGGAGGGAGGGGGTGATTATTATTATTATGTAGGCACAATGTGCGGCTGCAGCCGACTTACAGATGTTTAAATATTTATATAGATTATATAAATATTACTTACATAGCTCATCAATGTTTAACTTTACATTTAAAATATATAAAAGATGTGCTGAAGCGTGAAAACCTCTGAAAATTTTCGTTTCATTTTATAAAACGTTTTTAAGCATTGTTTGCTATCAAACGTATCTCTTGTTTTAATATAAGCTTTATTTTAAACAGAATTTCCCTCATGGTGGAGTCGGTAGAATCTTTCTAACTATTCTAATCTTTTCGCTAAAACTTCACTATATACTACTAAAAATACTACAAATAAAATCGATTTAAACTATTTCTGATTGGGTCGAGAAATTGCAAATTAATTACAATTTATCCAACTTAACTTGATACTTTAATAGAAGTTCACTTGCACAATTTAAAACGCAATTTAAACCCTCGAAACTAAATCTTTTTCTGTTCTTATTTCGTAAAGTATTAAAATCTTAAGTTTTATATTATGTAATGGGCTTTCTACAAGGATATTGGACGAACGCTGTTTTAGAGGATCTCCTTTTAATTTAAAATTTAAATCGCACGTTACACTTAAATTTTAAATCGTCTCTTAAGGAAGCCTTTGTAGCTGCAACGGTTCAAAGTTTAGAATCAACATTTTAGTCGCAGCAAAGAGTTTATTAACGATCCCCCTATTTTGCTGCAGTTGCAACATCAGAGCTAAGGAAAGCGCTCTAGTTGTTCGCTAAAACTTCACTATATACTGCTTAAAAATACCACAAAAAAATCGATTTAAACTATTCCTGATTGGGTCGAGAAATTATAGATTAATTACAATTTATCCGATTTAACCTGATACTTTAATAGAAGTTCACTTGCACAATTTAAAACCCAATTTAAACCCTCGAAACTAAATTTTTTTCTGTTCTTATCTCGTAGAGTATTAAAAGCTTAAGTTTTATATTATGTAATGAGCTTTCTACAAGGATGTTGGAGGAAAGCTATTTTAGAGGATCTCCTTTTAATTTAAAATTTAAAGCGCAAGTTATACTTAAATTATAAATCGTCTCTTAAGGGCGCCTTTGTAGCTGCAACGATTCAAAGTTTAGAAGCAACATTTTAGTCATAGCAGAGACTTTATTAACGATTCCTCTATTTTCCTGCAGTTGCAACACCAGAGGTATGGAAAGCGCTCCAGCTTTTCATTTGTTTTGTCGTCGAGACCAAAAAAGAACATCTACTTCAGTGACTCTCTCCAAACAAAAAGCATGAAATAATACTGAGCAGGGTTCTCTTGAAAATTCAGAAACCTTTTCAAAATTTTATAACGCGTTTCTGTAAGTTCAAGAGTTCAACTCTACTTCACAGATTGCTTCCAATATTAATGTTAGCGTTGGCTCACTTGATCCTTTATTCTGTTTTCTTACGCAAATTGTGACGGTTATACTCGAAAATTTCAAGAGAGAAAGAGATTTGTTTATTGCGTAAACAAATTTGAGAGTTAAATTACATTTTCTGATAACGAAACAATTTAATTATCAACTTCGCCGTTTTAATCTTTAAGTTATTTATAAAAGATTCGCCAAAAAATTCTTTATAAATTCCTGAAATTCAAGATAACCTCGCGCGGGAATCATTGATGGTTGTTAAATTCCTCTTTATTCACGGAGAAGCAACAAGCACGTCCGCTATTTATCAATTTTAAAGAAAATTCGTCTATTGCAAACTGGAGAATTTAAACCTGGATGAACTTCTTTTTGTAGGTCGCCCTTAGCTGAAAAGGGAAACTCGTTACTGAACAGTCTGATAAGCAATCGTAACCGCCCATCTACATCAAAATAAGTAAATGCGACTAAGTGAAACTAGCAAACAAGCTTAAAGTGTTTGAATTAAAAGATAAATACGTTAAGTTAGAAAGGCAAAGAAAATTTAGCAAGACAACATGTGAAGATTAAATTATCTTGCAGTACAGAAAGAGTATGAGTCACTGAGGCAAAGATGTGCTTTTAAAGGCGAAAATGGGAGAAATCATAGACAAATTACGTTTACAAAAGTTGTTCAAGCTTAAAGCTTTAATGATAGGTAGTAGTTGAACATTATTTCAGTTGAGTAAGTCTAAGACGCTCACGAGATGATTTTCAATTAATTTATTCAGATCGGTTTGTCTTTGTTAATTAGGGTTTTTATTTTTATCTAAAATTTCAAAAAATGTTGAATTTTAATCACTTACGTAAAATAATCTGTTATTTATGTAACTTTACGTAACTTAACTTTAACTTAGACTTTGTTAAGAAACTGTAAATTTAGAATGAGTCCAAATTATACCATTGTGTTAATCATACTAGTAGGTAATCTAATAAATGTAGATAATTTGTTTATCAATTACTTAACAGTGCATACGCACAGTTTGATCGCAGAAAGTTGGTTCATGTCTTAAGATTCATTTAATACTAATTAGCTACAAGCATATTCTACAGAGTAGGGCAAAAAATATATAATTTGTCCGAATAAAGTGTCCCTTTCCTAAAGAAGTACAAAAAAGATGATGCAAAAAAATTGTTTCGAATTAAACTTTAAACCTAAATCAATTTCTAGTCTTCTGAGTAGTTCTTATATTCTTAAGGGTCACATGGGGTGAGTCAACACAAAAATCACAAAAATTATTAAAACGATTCATATCTGCGCTTAACATTTAATTCTAAACAATCGCTTCCAATAAATTCTTTTGCACATGCACAAGACTTCTGTAATAAAGTTCATACTCTGTTCATTGTCTGGCTAACGTACTAACGTTAGGTAATTATTTTAGTAGGATTAATCTGTCTTGATGGTGGACAAGTAAAGTTTATTTAATATTAGACAGCAGGTATGTAAAGTTCATACAATATTTAGATATGGAAAAGCAAATATCATTCTGTTAGGTACAAAACACTAAAAAGTTTTATGAAGGTTAAATTACGGAATATACGTGTTTATAGTGATCAAAGTACTTCTATTTGTATTTATAATAAACAAGTAAAAATCCGATTGTGTTCTCATTAATGCAAGTACATTAAATTTTATGTGGGAAAAAAGAACAATCATTAAAATATTTGTGCACTACCTATTGTATTTAAATATAATAAAAACAGAAGGTCATGCATAAATTACAATTTAAAAAATGTTTTTTTGATTTAGTTATTTGGTATTCTTCTTAATTAACATCGTATTTCAACATACTAAAAACGTATGGCAACTAGTTTTGGAACTTTGGATAGCTATTAGAATACACTATAGACTGAAAATTTGTTTTCGAGGAAAAGGTAATTGTTTTGGCATGGCTCGTTATATGGTTTATATAATATGGATGCTGTTTTGAAGCCGTATTGATGGTAATTCCAGATGCATATGATTTAGGTAGAACCTACACTATTTCTCTAAGAAAAAAAGAGGAATTTGGAGCCTGCTACGATAAAACGACAATTTCTACTGGACACACAATAATTTTAATGTTTATTTAGTTTGTTAAATCGATTTTGGTCTGTTGCAAACAACATACTGTGTAGTATGATAACTTTTTTTATGTTTATTTATTTACGAAGTGTTCCTCAAGGATAATTTTAGAAGTCACGTTGGAAAATAACTAAAATTCTTAAATTTACCTTAATAAAGATTTAGTTTAGGCGTCTAGTAAATTAAACAGAAAGAGTTATTACAGAAAAGTATAATTTTATTAGTTTATCTTTCAAATGTTACAACATTTATTAATTTGATTGTACCAACCTTTATTCATTTGTCGCTGCCAACGTGGGGCCTTTTATTGTCATTTAACAAAATTTCAGTTGAAAATAGTATTATAGGTAGGTATCAGGGTGGAGCGACATTATTTTTTGGGAATTCAAAATTCCTGTGCTCGGGATAATTGTGTCTAGTTAAAAAAATAAGTTTTTGACATTAAGATACGCCCCTTAAAAATACTAAACAAGCAAATCTTTTTTAAATTTTTTAAAAACTTATTAAAATTTAAAAAAATTTGTTTTACATGTTCAGAATTTTTAATGTAATGCGAGTACAATATTTAACATTTAAAATGCGAAAACTAGCAGGAAGCGAACACATGTTGAAAAGGAAAATACGTTCTAAATCATTACAACTACCCCCCATCACGAGATTTCTAGTTATATATTATGTAGTTACATCCTATATTGTCTTTCAGTTATCTTTCAGTTTTATTCTGACCCAAAATTACTTTTTTAATTTAACGTTACTAATTTAAAGAATATTTAAAGTTTAAAAAGATTATTAAGAATACTCAAATTCCATTATTATATTTACAAGCCAAAAGAGCATGATAATATTCTATTAAGCGTAAGCTACACACGTAGTTGAATAGTGTAAGAAGGGTATAAATATGAGATCATCTATAATAATATTTTGAAAGAGTTTTATGCCTTATCATAGTTTCCTCTACATTTGATCCCTTTTTGAATAAAGCTGTAAATAATGTAAATTTTGAAAGGGAAAAGGAGTAAACACCGGCTTATAGTCGCTTTATCCTTTAGGCAAGGAAGTAACTTAAAGAGTAGTTCACTCAAGAATTTAATTAAAATATAAATTAGGTCTGAGTGAAAACATAACCGTGAAAAATAAAATTCTAAAAGGGTTTTCATTTACCGTTATAAAAATTTTGCACATTCTTCTGCGCTTACTTTCGCTTAATATATTAAAAAATTTATTAATTATTCTTCCCTACAAATTTACACTTTAATACTCTCCTTTACATCCTCTTTATGATATTAGCATGCCTTGATATGTTCAAATATGAAACGTTAAAGGCATAATTGGAAAAATGGGGTTAGGTCATCATTTCAGATCGATGTTACTGTTGGTTTTGTTTTTTTGAGGCACAGTTGAGAAATATGGAAAATTTAAATAAAATATTAGGATATATAAACTTTCCTTCTACATTATCGTCGGATGAAGGTTTTTTATACGACTTTATATTGTACTACTTGAATACAGTTCTTTATAAAAAATGGTTACGATTATAGAGATCATTACCAAATATTGTGTAGGAGACTTGTTATAATTTTTCATAAAAAAGTTCTTCCAACAGCTATATGTTATAAAAAGTAATCTCACTGATGTATTTACAGCGTGATCCAACATAAGTGAATCACTCTAATTTCCTCTTTTTTGGATGCTATAAATGAAATGGAAAAATAAGAAATAATAATAATAATGGAGTTCTTTCCTCTTTTATGTGATGTCCTCAAAACAGAAATAATTCCTATAAAAACAGATAAGTATGTGGAGATTGTTATGTGAATATATTAGAAACAGATAACAACAGAATGATGTTTTGTTCCATTACTTAAACATTATATAGCATTTAGTCTATTCAGAGAATACAAGTAAAGTTGCTTGATTGCACACAGTCTGGATTTGGACAACCTACTCGCACCTTCATGGACCGATTAATATGTATTAATCTAACCGAAGGTTTTACTTCATCAATTGTAAGGAGGTTATAACTCAAGACTGTTACCTACCTATATGAATAATAAATTACGGTATAAATAATTTTAAAGCTAGTCTGAGATGACCGCATTAGTTTGTAGCCGTTTTGTCCATAATTAATTAATAGATTTATGTAATTGCTTCAGTATTCGCTGGATTAAAAGTAATTTATTGAATTTATTATTTGCATTCTGCTAATAATTTTACCCCTCATAGGCTCTAATTTAAATAATGACCTGAAAATATCTCGGTTGCTATAGCTTTTTGAGCAAATTTGAATGCTAATTGTAGCCAAATTAAGGGTGACTACTTATTGAACTCTTTGTTTAATTATGTAAATTATTCACTTGCGAAAGCTTTTATAAAATAGATTGTATTTTAGATATATTGAAAGATTATAACATCATTTGTAGCTGTCATTTTATAATTATGATGAAATAATAAAGAAGACTTAATACCTCTTTTATTGAATGTGTCGGGGTTACCTTAAATGGATGCAGTGATAAATTTTGCAGTAACCATTCTTTGTAATATATCTCGCGGTTTTTTTGGTACTTTAAATCATAACTTTACAAGAAAAAATTTAGAGTGCCTTGGGGTATAAAAGGTACGCTGTAAATCAACAAAATATGTCTTTCTTAAAATGAGGAAAAATTACAGAGAGCGTAGACATAATAATTACATTTACTACTACCGTTGCGAAAACAAATTTGGTATTAGTTCAGAATTTATTTATGAAACTGCTTTTGGTATAAACAGATACTAAAGTTAACAAAAAAACTCGAGAACAAGGTGGGTTGACGCAAGTGGGAAACGTGTGTAGGTATAATAATAGAATATGAAACTGACATTTTTCATAATAGTTGTTTTTTCGTGAGAAAACAATTTTACGATGAAGACATAACAGTATTTACATAAAAATATTTTCATAATCACTAAATTTCAAAAGAAAAAGGATAATAACGTAGCAATATATCTAAGCATCGATTTCTACCGTCTTGGTATATTTTTTTATCCATTTCACCTTAAATTCGTTGCTCAGTATTTCAGTTTTTTACATGATGTTTTGTAAAGAACTATTAGACATATCTGTCAAGTGGAGCGTCCTATCTGACATACTTATCAGTTCGTGGGATTTCCTTTTCCACTACGAATAAGATTTTTGACCTCGTTTGTGTTTTCCTAAATTTAGGAATGTTAAAATAATATTTATTGTATCATCCAAACCGAGAATAGATTTTCTTAGCAAATGTATTCATACATATACTCAATCAGTTATAGGTTATGTAAGATTTTTCTTTCAAACGCAGACATCAATATTATTAAACATAGCAATAATACAATACATTACATTACAAATAAATAGAAGTTTTATTAGTTTAGTACGTATTAATCAT
The DNA here is from genome assembly GCA_929113105.1 of Agrypnus murinus. Classification (NCBI taxonomy): domain Eukaryota; kingdom Metazoa; phylum Arthropoda; class Insecta; order Coleoptera; family Elateridae; genus Agrypnus; species Agrypnus murinus. The sequence goes on along the minus strand of OV816023.1, from coordinate 30,582,439 downwards.
TGTTATCCACAATGGATCATTCTTATTTATTATCACGCACTATCCCTAGTGGTAATCCAAAAATAGATTTCAAATGGGTACAATTAGTGTTGTAAAGAAAAGAACGTTCTGGAAATGCCGATGAGAACGTTCTCGAACGTTCGCGCATGATAAAGCCGTATTAAAAGAACGTTCTCTTGGGGAGCATGATCAAGCACGTTCGCGAATGTTCTCATAATAATTCTCGAGAACTTTCAGAATAATACAGCACAAACGAGCATAAACAAGAACATTACAAATCGAGAATAAAACCAAAACTAAACGATCTTAAACTGCATGCCCACGCAAAATGTATACGTGTTACTCGCAGCTGCTGTCGGCGTCGGGTGTTCCAAAGACAGACACTTTTATATAAGCATATAAAAATCCTCCTCTTTTGTTTTTTGTTCTAGTTATATATGAATTTTTTATTTAAATTCTTTATATTTTGTTTATACAAAAAGTGACAAATCCTTGTAAAGTTTTTAAAATGTATTACTTGTGCATGCGGTGTTTGGAGATTGGACGCCGGCCGTGGACACTACACCGACTAGCGGTTTTGGATACTTTGCCGCCCGTATACACTACACCGACCGCAAGCGGTGGACACTTATCCGACCGTGTCTGCGGTCAGCGTAGTGTCCACGGTCTGCGAAGTATCCGCGTACACCTACCGGACACAACACCTTTACACCTAAAGGTGTCTCTAACTGAAGTTCTAATTAAAATTAACAAGAAAAAAGATAGCTTTATCTCATTCTAATAAGTGGAAAAAGATTATAATTAGTGACCATGGTAATTAAATACGTTATCAATTTAATAATAAGATGTAATATGACCCAACAACGAGTTTAATATTTTCCAATTTTATATCATTACATTACTTTTCAACACATTACCTTCCAACAGACAAATTAACTACAACTAACATTAAAAATGAGAAGAGAAAAATTGGAGAACATTCTAGCATTTTCAGCATTTTGAAAATACTTCAAGAACTTTTGAAATTATCCTTATTTTGGGTATATTTTTGCAAGTTAAACGTATATTATCCTGTCCTGATCACTTTTGAGGGTTTATTCTCGTTTTTTCTCTTTTGTGCATCGGGAATATTCTTCAAAAATAAATGCTCGAGCATTTTCCAACACTAAGTACAATATATTCTGCAGTACATCCATCTGAATGTTTCTTCATCAGTCAAATGTTTTTGTAGGTTGGGTTAGCTTAGTTTAGGTTACACTCTACAATAATGGGAAGCATAGCTTAACCTTTATCCTAAGTTAACCCTTTTATCCTACGCCTTACCACCGACCAGAGGGTCGCACCTAACCTGAAACAGTTCTTATTTATCACTGAATTCAAGATTTGTTTTTATTAAAATACTATTTGATAAAAACAACTTTTTAATACACACATTGTAAAAAACCTAACGAGTGGATTGTCGGGATAGTCTGGGTGGTAGTTACGCTACTAGATTTTGGTCACTTTCCTACGAGTTTTTGAGCTTTCTTCGTTACTTTTCGCTTTCAATATCTACTTCATTTATATGTTTTGTTTGAGAAGTATATCTACATATGCTTTTTTACATTTACAGCGTCTCTATATTAAATTTTGATGAAATGTGATTGAATATGCGCTACTGCTGGAATAAAACGTATACGATTTCTTCGAGACATCTTAAAGTTGTTCCTTCCTAAGTGAAGATCGTTTGTATATTGAGTAGTTTCTAACGGATTGCTAGACGATACCAAGTACTATACTGAAATCGGTTCAAGACTACTTATCCGCTAGGATACAAGTGGCAGATACGAAGATGAGGAGTCAGAAGCTGGAAGAGTTAGTTACACTAGGTGTTTCACAGGGATCAGTTCTGGGCACGCTTTTATTTGTTTCGTACATTAACGATATGCAAAGCAATACTAAGAATTGTAAAATAAATCTCTGCGCTGATGACACTTTAAGTGTTGCGGATAGTGATGTAAATATTGCTATTGATAAAAATAATAATTAACTTAAAAATGGTTGTAAGTGGCGAAGAATAAACAAACTTAAATTAAAGGCATCAAAAACAAAATAAATGATTATTATTAGCAAAGGTGAGATTTACAAACCTAATACAATCATTGAATATGCCCGAGAAATTAAATATCAGGGTGTATTTATTGTAAGTCTTTCAAAAACCATGTTGACTATGTAATTAAAACAGTTGGAAAGAAAATAGGATATTTTGGCAAAATAAGTGCTACATTAGATGTGTAGGCAATAATTACATTTTATCAATCATAATTGCTCTAGATTTTTTAGAAAATAAAGGTGGCATGCAAGATTACAAAACTGCAGAATAAAGCAATGCGAATCATTCCGGGTCATCCAGAGGGTCTTTCTAGAGTCGGATAATGAGCAAAATGTAAAAGAAGTAATCAGGAAAATGGAAAAATTGCCAAAATAAACACAAAATGCCTTACGCTACGAAAACGGTAACAGATAAAAGCAAACTTAATGAACGAATTGTAGGTCTCAAAAAGATATACAAAAAAGCCCAAGTTGGCATATATATATCTCCTGATTTTTCTAAAAATATTTTTTCGGAAAACTCTTTTCCCCTGGAAAAGAATTTTCTCTTACTTCACCACTGGATGAAACTACGGTAATAATTTCTTTATCTTTATAGTTAATAAAAGTTCTCATTGTTTTTATTGAGTAATTTAGTAATAATGAATATTATTAATAGATATTAACAATTATGTACTGTTAAAAATTAATCAATTTTACGTTAATTCCACAACAATTTTATAATACCTTTATATAGTAATAATAAATAAATTATAGTAAGTCGCTTCCATAGGTCAGCGGTAGCAAGCGAATGACCCAACGTTCGATTTCCCGCCGGAGTGATAATTTTGCATAATTTTGTTATGAATTTGCATTCAAAATATAATTTAATATAAAACATTAATTAAATAAAAAATAATAATTTCCTTTATCAAAGATGTATAACTTTTATATTTCAAATAATTAATAATAATAATAATATTGCATGTGCTGCAAACGCATGTCTATGGCGTTTTAATAGAACTACTGATCGTGCGATATCATTTCCCACGGTCATTTCCATTCAGTTTAGAGATTGTGAGCAATGAATCATTTTCATGGTTACAGACTGTGCGAAATATGTAATTTGCACAATCAATCAAATCAACCAAAGATCAATCAAATCAATATGATAAAAGAAAAATTAATAAAAATCAATTTATTTTCGAAAATCAGTCAACTCTTCTATAATTCATTTCATGCTAGCAGATAACAAGATCATATTTTATGTTACTATTTAAAGTTAAAGATGAGATTAAAAGAGTGAACCTGTATGTAGTAAATTATATTGAAAATATAAAATCAATTAATTTTTCCTTCAATCCTTGCACTCGGTTATGTATGATCAGATTATGAAATAATGCAAATAAAATTATTTTAGTTTGAAATATTTGTATGGTAAAACTGAAAGCAAAACCGATGAAGCTGAAAATTATGGATTTATCCCTGACAATATTAAAAGGCAATAGAGTGCAAATGGATGTGAAAAACGTAATATAATTGCTTATATCTACCTTTCCCTCATTTCTAAATTTTTAAATCATCGAATATAATAATATTCACAAGTTTTCAATAAAAAAAGAGGAAAACATATTGTTATATGAATATTGAAAAAGAATTTGTTTGTGTGAGTCTATATTTCGTGACCCTTGGCATTATGAATTTGAAAAATTATTAACGCTCTGCATATTCATGTATGTATATTTAGTATTTCCAGAGGCGCCTATGGATTATACATTTCAGCGATTTTACTTCTTTTAATTAATTCTAGGCATGAATACTTTTTCAGCTAAATCGCACCTGGAAATTTTTGCATGGAAGGTTTAATGAAATAACTAGCTTCAACACAAAGTGTGGATACAAAATAAAGAGGCTGAAACTTTTGTATATATTTGTAACCAGACATAATGCTAATGTTGAAGTAGAAAAATGACAAAAGAGACCTTCCATTTCATAGTTAAGTTTTTACTTTAGTAACTCTAGTAGCATACTATGTTTGATAGGTATTTGTTAAATGTATTTTAAACATTAAATGCGGTTAATATAAGAAGTATTCATATTAGGACAAATACATAAACAGGTAACATACATATTAAATGTTTTAGTAATATTAGTTTTAAATTAACTTTTAAAGGTATACATAGATTTGATGAACATTTAATATACAAATAAAAAATCAAAATACAAGTAAAATGATGTACATTTAAATTTTCATGTTTCATAAATATTTAACATACATTTTGAAAAATATTTCCAAACATTACATCATTCATCAACGTTTAACTTAAAAAAATGTAAAACGTGTGTTAAAGTGTAAAAAGCTCTGAAAACTTTGAATAAATGATTCTAAAAGTTTTATTGTGAAAATATAGTATTTTAAGATTTAAGGTATTAAAGTCCATTCTTTTGTTAAAATAGTTTCGACTGGTTTCGGTAATTAGCGTTAGCCTTAATCACGCGTGTTAAAGTGGGCATATGTGGCTGTTTCCAGAACTTCTGGGTGTTTCAAAGTCAAGTAAAGTAGTCTATTTGATGAATTGCACTAAATATTTAAAAGTTCAATATCTATTGCTGTGGATTCTAATCTCAATTATTATTTAAAATAAATAAGCAACTTCTCTAGTTAAGAATGTACGTAATATAATTCAATGTGTGTGTCACGTATTACACAATTCGTATTTACTTTTGCAAAGGTAAAATAAGCCATTTTCCTTTAGTTGTTATTAAGCAGATTAGTTAGTCACGAAATTGTTAAGAATACGTAACATGCAGTTGTGTGGAAGTTATTTTTATATGTAACTCTATTATAATAAGTTCTGATTGAATAGTGTCGATGGGCAATGAGAGATACTTCAAAGGGTTTTTGTTAATTTAAATAAATCGTTATTGTTGTATAATGTTATAAATAAATGTAAATGGAATAGATACGTTTCAACTATTACAAGCTATGTTATAATCAGTATCGTGTGTTGTAAATAAGTGTATAGTCAGATTTGAATTATGATCTTTCGTAAGATGATGTAAATATTATATCAGATGATGATGTAAATATTTGTATATAAGCGGAAGGAGCTTTGTTGTAAGAGCTATTCTAGCACAGACAGTCAAGCTGTAAGGTTCAGCCTGTAAAAGTCAGTTTTTTTTATATCGTCATAAAGAGCAACCCTCATATATTGATTTGAATATACTTACTGAAGTTAATATAACAAGTTATATAAACAATACCCAATAAATCTTCGTAGATACACAAACTGATGTTTTATTTAAATCGACATTAAAAAAACGTAACCGTCGTGAACAAGATATTCTACGAATATAATGGGAGAATCTAACCCTTATTTAGAAAATAAATAAATAATCTTCCTCTGTGAAAAGTTGTTGATTGGTGAATATATGAAAATTGTATATGGTGATGAAAGATATAATTAGCTGCAAAGAAAATATACCGGTACTAGAAATGGCAATAAAGGAGTAAAAGTTAAATACTCGATGCCAACGATTTGGAAGAAGAATTGTGACAAATCAACAGACAGACTGGCTCGTCTAAGTACAAAAGGTAGGAAAGTATTTTTCCTTTTATTTAATTGGAACCTGCAGAGAAGAAGAAGAATAAGACCATTGTGGAGTGGACCATTACAACAGAGAGAAGCCAACATCACCCTGAGATAAGTTTTTCATGGATATTTTACTATTAAGGTTATTTAGTTTTATATAGCGCCCAACTTATTACGTAATCTTGAAGTTAAATGAGGATTTACATAATTTATTTATGAATCACCCTTATTAAACCTGTTTTAAAAATATTTCAAAATCGTATAAGATATTTAGAAAGAAAGGGAATTTGAAGTTTATTACAAGAGTCTTTGATAATTGAAAAATCGAACTTATAGTGAATTTTGTAAAAAGTTAATTTTATTTAATTAGAGCGGATGCACCGCATATTTATTTATTTGGCTTGTCCCAACGTGGGGCATATTTTAGTGTATATATTTGTGTATCGCACTATATAATAATAAATTTCAAATGTTTTTGAAAAAGCTGTTGTTTTTTTTGTTTGGTAAACATTGAGAATTAATCAAATGTTTCAGTTACATATATACGATGCTACCTGGGAGATTATTCAGTAATATTTAATAAACAATCTGCTATAAACTGAAATAGGATTCGATACATATATGTTTCAAGATAAAATCTTTCTTATCGTAGATTTAAATAATATTGGCTATATACTGACAAAATAAGCCAGATGGGGTTTCCGTTATATAGAATTATATAGAATTTCCTGAAAATATATTGCAGTCAAACAAGATTTGACAGTTATACGTCAAGACGGTGTGACGAAAATACGAAAAGTATTACTACAGTTTGAGGTTACATATTTTAAATAAAATTTCTCTGTTGCAATACCAATATATTTTAGGGAAATTTACAGACTGCGGACAAAGTTATTTTGTTTCAATTTGCAGTGGAAACGAAAGCCAAATCGAATATTTATATATTTTGCATTTGATGGAATTTAAATGAAAGAACCTGTTTTTGTGTTTGTATGAAAATATATGGCTTTTATAAAATTATGTGTTTAGAAAAAGTACATTTATAACAAAGCAACAATTATTAATTTACGTTAAATTCAAAATATTCTGATCCTTTGGACGGGTCACATGATTAATTGTGACATTATCAAGCTTACAATCTCAATAATGTTAATTCTAAAGTTAACTTTAAAATGAGATAGGGTTACATACACCGTATCACATGAATGGAGTTATGCAAAATTATTTAAAAAATATCAGAACGGCAGTTTGATAGTCCCTGCTGGCAACTAACAACCTTTGTTTTGATTATGAGGCTCCTGTTGATAATAATAATAATAATAATTGCGTTGAATTGCAAAATTATTATTTTTCTAAAGCAACTTCATCAACTCTAAATGAAACTCGTTCTACTTGTGGAAAAGGTGAAGTGTAAAGTATAACATAACATCAGCCGAAGACAAGATCTTATATGTTTGAAACCAGCTTTTGCAGCACGTCTTGAAACCGTGCTTGCGAATACCTAATCTCGTAGTAGAGTTGGAGCAATAACGGCTGCAGTGAAAATCAGTAACATGTCGTGAGATATTGTAATATTGTGTAGCTATAAACACAATATAAAGTAAATTGAAGAATAGAAACAATAAAAATGTGATAACGATTCCAAAAAATTCAAAAATTAATAAGAATGATTCAAAACACGTTGTAGTAGTTTGGGAGGGATCGTGGTGGTATCGAAAACTTTAAAAAATGTAATGTATGTAAATTTGTGATTATAAGTTTCTAATGCATAAAAAAGACTGTGCAATCTTCTTCAAACGAAATCTTCTGTGCATTATTTCATTCTGAAAACCATACATTTTCACTGAGACTCCATAGAGTACGCGAGACTAGTTCACAACACCAGTGGTTTGTCAAACAATTTCACCAAAAATTCCGAAGTCCAGGTTACTCCTGCTTATTTAGTATCAAGCGCCAATTAGTTTTTGCTTCTTATTATTATCTGTTTAGTTATATCTATACTTGCTTCTGTAGCGATACATATATTTCTTCAGACGGCTAGACTTTCTTCAGATGGCTCAGTTTGAAAACAAGGCTTTAGTTATGTTAAGACAGGATTGAGTTACAGCACTATGGTACGAGAAGCTGCAAAGGGTTGTTGTTTCAACTCTCCAATTTCATATATTTAATATTTTGTAAACACCAATAATATTCCGAGAGGCACCATGCTGCAAATGGCTTTAACCTGCTGATTGACGTAGGAACGTATGTGAAAATTGTTTCAGAATTTGAAACGGAATTTGCTCAGTAATCATTCACTCTTCAATAGAATCGTTTCCACCGAATGACTGGCAACTTCCGTGAAATTGAAATAATTGTTGAACATACTTATCTATATGCTGAAAAAGCTTTGTCTGGAAAAGATAACAAAAATTACGAAATGAAGATTTAAGACATTTAATTATAGTTGATGTCGCGATCGAAACGCAAAATAGATGTTATAAAAAAAAGTTTTGTTAAAAGCTCTTCGCCCAAAAACTGAAAATAGATTTCAGTAGTATTTTTGATCTAACTTCTAAGAAACTCCACATCATTGTCTTTCTAAATTTCTTTTTTTTTAAGTATTCTATGGAAAAATCCATACTTCTAAGAGAACATACAATCTTAGGCAGTTATATCATTTTGATTCTTGTTAGATTAGCACAGAGGTCGTTTTGGCATTAATATCTAGAAAATTGAGACAATGGCTCTTAGATCCTTTTGAAGTTAAAGTGTCCATTATTGTGAACCAAAAAGTTTGTTATAATAAGCAAAAATTGCAGTACTTCTCAAAAGATGTCTAGTGATAGTGACACTACACTGCAAAAGACAAACTGTATAGAATATTAGCGAAAACTTAAATGCTTTCTAGGGTTTTAATGAAACTTCCAGAACACTTACTTCATACTTAATATTGAATTTTAGAATCTAATGTCCAGGTGTAGGATCACCAAGACCAACCAACATTCATCCCATCAGATACCCTCATGAGAACTAGTGCACATATGATATTCTTCTTCCTCCTCTAAGGGGGTAAGGAAAGTAAATAAAAACAGAGAATTATTTTTCTTTTCCAATATTTTCTCCCTTAACTCTAATACATTTCTCAGGTCTAGTAATTAATTTATTTATACCAGTGAAAAAAATAAATCATTTTTGTCGTCAAAATATTCTGAAACTGCAGCTTTTACTTCATCATCGGTCGAAAAATTTTTTCCTCGAAGTTCTTTCTTCATATTCGAGAACAAATAGTAATCGTTGGGGGCAGGTCTGGACTGTAGGGTGGATGATTTAATTCCTGGAAGCCTGCCTGGAAGTTTTTCTCTTCTCTTTTCTTTGATGGAGTCCCTTAATCATTCTAAAAGTGTGGCATAATATTCTCCCGTTATAGACACCCTTTTCTTTGTAGTCAACGAGCAGGATTCCTTCAGTGTCCCAAAATATGGTCGTCATGAGCTTTCCAGCTGACTGTTGCACTTTAAACTTCTTTGGCGGGGGTGTACCTTTTTTATGCCACTGCATTGAATCTTGTTTGGATCAGGTTCATAGTGGTGAACCCACGTCTCATCTCCTGTAACAATCCGACTTAATACTCAATCCTGGTCTTCACTGCAGAGCTTCAAAATCGCCCGTGAACATGCCATTCGTTCGTGTTTTTGAGGTGGCGTTAGCATTCTCGGAACCCATCTTGCACGGACCTTTGTCATACCGATATAAGCGTGCAGAACTTTAAAATGGTTGTATATGATACTCCAACCATTTCTACAAGTTGTTTCTTTTTCAAACTGGCATCTCCCAATATTAAATTTTCAACTTTTTACACAAGTTCTGGCGTCGTCACCTCGATGGAACGTCCAGGGCGCGGATCGTCTTCCAGTGATCCTCTGCCTTGTTTAAACAGGTTATGCCACTTATATATCATGATTCTTCCAGGACAAGAGTCCTAGTAAACCGCTGACATCTCTTCTAAAATGGTTTGCACTGGTTTTCTTTGTTTTGTAAAGAACTTTATAACGGCACGATGTTCAACTTCACTCATATTAAAAATCTCTTCACGTTCTTGTGTTCTCGGACTTGTGTAAATGACAATAACTCAAATACCACTAATTCAATAATAATCCAGTTCGGTATTTATAGTAATAAGACATCAAGCTAGACGTTACGATTGGTTTACCAAGCCCTTATTGCTTATTACAATATTAACAAATTAAGAAATATCTATACTGTTTAGGAAACACATCATGTTAAACTGTTCCATGAGATTTATCTTTAATGCATTTACTGTACCGATATTCACAAACATAGTACACTAATGCACTACAGAGCTGACCTAAAATGATTACAGTCCATATAAAATTAATGCGATTTGCGCTTGTTCAGAATTAATATTGTTATAGCAACCAGTAATCAGAGAAAAACAGTTGACGGTATAGCGTGGTAATACCTTTGTGTATGCGGATGTTTCCCGATAACAGCAAACCTCTGTGATGTCATAATTATTGTTAAAGTTACATTCGGTCAGAAATATCAATGTCAGCTTTAATGGCCCATTTCCTCTCCATTCATATATAGATCTACGATAATAATTAAATCTAGAAATTCTGTTAGATATTCTGGGTTCGATTCCCAGACGGGACGAAAAAAAATAAAAAAATTTCTATATGAATTTGCATTCAAAATATAATTTAATGTAAAGTCAATAATCAACTTAATAAAAATTAACTTCATCTAAAAGATGTTCTTTAGACTAATAGATGACTCGAGGCGGGCACATTTTGTCAACATTTGCTTTTGTACTTTTTTTTAATTAAAGTATATTTATTTCAATCTTTAATTTGCAACGTTATACATAATTTGCAACAGTTTTTTGCTTTAGATGTTCACCAAAAGGTCAATTTTCTAAAAAAATAGTATGTGACCACAATCCTTTCCCTTGGGACACACCGTATTTTTCAATATCCTTTAGTAAAGTAATTAGAAGTTTGTAAACTTAAATAAGGTATAATATTATAATTCCATTAATATAATGTTGTCTACGCAAACTGATAAAAGTACCGTTTACAAACACAAAGATAAATAGAAGGCGACAATCTTTATTTTTACTTTCTTTTTTTTTATTAGTAAAGTACAATAAAATTGCATAACCTAAACCAATTCTTAATATTAATTTAAAAGGAGCATAGAGCCTTCGCAGGATATTTGTACGTATAGGTACAGTCCAAGTTGATGTAACAAGGATTTTTTAATTTTCCAAAATTTATTTGCGAAAAATAATTATTCTTCATAAATATAGGTATGCTTTTGAGACATCCACTACTATTCTGATCCCTGAGTTTGAATGCGCATAGAAAAAAGACTAACAACTCTAATTAATTCAAACAAAAACAGTTAGTAAAGCCTGTTTTAATAATTAATATTTCAATAACTACTCTATAGAATTTAATATAATTTTATATGCAAATGGCTAATAGTATTTTATATGTGTGTAATTTTTTGTAATTTGATATCTGTATCATTTCTCAAGTTATTCTACAAAATAGAGGGTAATGCATTCATTATATTGTTCTGGTGCCTTAATCACAATCTTTTTTTACAAAAAATAGTATTTTTTAATAAAACAGCAAATTCGTCAAGAAATCTTTAAAATATTAACAAATTAATTAATAAATAATTCTTTAAAAATTATTTTGAAAATATCCACGAATTAATTAATAAAGAATTCTTGAAACAATTATTAATTTTTTAATTCGTAAATATTTTCAAACCAATCTTTTGTAAGCAAAATTTGATTAAGGCACCAGAACACCAGAATGCATTACCCTCTATTTCCTAAAATAACTCGAGAAATAATAGAGATATCAAATTTCAAGAACATTTACACGTACATACAACATTATTAGCTATACTTGCATATAAAATTACATGCAAAGTCTAGTAGTTATTGAAATATTAATTATTAAAGACATACTTTACGTAAAAACTCCCAAAAAACCGGGCTTTTTGTAACATAATTCACGAAAAATCAAAAAACTAAAATTCATTAAAAATGATTATAATTAAATTATAATTTATTTTATTGTATTTATTTATATGAATGATTTAATGTATTCTAAGGGTAGCATCTAGCACGGTGATTCGAGAGAACTTGTACCATGCGAGTACTTGCATAAACACACTGGTTTACATTATGAGGTTTGGGAAGTTGGGAAATCGTTAGATAGACGATCAAGTAGCGTAGAAGTGGTGACTTCAGCTATCGTCTTTCATATCATTAGATTAGCTTCCGCAATATACAATGAAGCTATATATCAATCATTCTGATAAAATACAATGAAATGATTATGTTATAATGTAATATCCGGAAATTACTTGTGTTGCTTATAAGCACCACAAGGTTTTGGAAACACAAGGTCTTCTCAATTTGACCCTTATTATTTAAAGACAAACTTGGTCGATGAAAACTACCTATAAAAAAAATCTGCTACAAATAACGTGTGCCTCGTTATAGAAAATATTGTGAGTAAGCTTTGCGCCACTTTTCTTATTTTATTCTTTGATAGTAAACTTCAGTTTTCCACTCGATGAAGTTATATCGAGTTAGATACTTTGTAAATAGTTATCCAGCACATCTTGCCGAAAGATATTTCATGGCATGTCTATCTTACCGTTCAAATAGTTTTGCAACCATCATCCCAGGGCAACTGAAGCTTCATTAAAGTGTGTCGTGTTGCTTGTTATGCAAGAAGGTGCTCTCTCCTCATTTCCTTGAATAACTATGTTATTAAACCACCCGTATACCATGAATGTAATGACTTGTCAAACATCCTTCAAAAGAGATAACTTCAGTTTAGTTCCTCAAGAAAAACAATGAAAATCTTTCAGTTTGATTATAAACACGGTAGCCCTTCTGAATGATCCTCTGAAGATTTGGTATTTTTATTGTTGAATATTTATTAAGGTTACGCGACTGTCCAGCACGTACGGGTTGAAGTCTTTAGATTCCTCAAATAGGCAGGATTTTTAGGTTCAGCATAACCCTGCGTGGATAAAATTAACATTTTTTAATAGAACTCGATTCAAAAAGTACAAAGGGTCTAAAAAATTTCTTAATTTTCGCACTATTGATCTCAGAAGTATGTGAAATCGATTGTCAGTTACAAATACTTCTAAAATGCTCTAATATATATTATCTCATCTCTCTAAGAAAGCAAGATTGACTTTTATAAAGTATTTTATCGCAAGTAATGTTCAACATTCTATAGGCAAACATTATAAGTAACTAATTAATATGGAATCCTCAGCTTAAAGGTATAACGGTGCAATGTGGATTGCTTACGTTATCCATTTAATTTTACCCAGTTCACAATTAAAATTCATTGGTGAACCTACTTAAATTAATATATAACGTATAAAACTACCCTTTCGAGTGCATACAAACTCGCTCTTTATATACTTCTACACGCCAATGTATTTTTTTAATAAAACCTTTATATGAGGTTATATTAGATAGATCTACATTTTTTTTTCTTAATAAAATTTAAAAATGTATTTATAACAACCCCTAAGTTCTTAAAAAGCATTAGATGGTATTAGGTCGTGCAGCTGGGGCGGATGGAGCCCGGCGGGAAACTGGGAAATTTCCCGGAAGCCGCTTGGTTCGAAAGCCTTTTGTGCTGTTTGAGAATACAAGACGATAGGTACGCTAAATTTTGATTGATTAAATTCGTAGATCTAGTCTAATCAAAGACCGACACAATGTTGTGCATGTGTGTCTCTAGGTGTTGGCATGATTGCTGGGACCGACTGCTTAACGTGCCCTCCGATAGCACAGCGAAGTTAACTAAGCCTTTGCATGCTGACGAGAAATTTTCTCTCCGGTTTCAGGAATTGATCCCAGACCACATGATTAAGAGTTCGACTCTTTACTGAGCTACTATCCAGTCCATCTCTTTTAGTTCAGGACTTTAAGTTCTCAATATGAAGTCTCATTGACAGATGATATATATTCTATTAAAGATATCGAATTACGTTATGTTGAAAGCTCTAGCCGACCGGCTCAAAAACAAAATGTTTTTAGTAAAACTGTACTTCACCTTCACCACACACACTTTTTTTTGTTGTTGTTGTACTATAAAAGTATAATTTATTTTTTGCCGCTGGTCGTTGTTATTATTATTGTTATAGAGGGTGTTTCAGCTAAGATCCGCATCGTTTGGACAGGTGATAGTACACATAAAATGCAACACAAAATGTTTCATATCGTTAGTGTCTATCTTTGATAAATCTGGAAAAAAATGTTTTTGAAAAGTGGATTTGGTGTTTGGTGGTCACTGGCTTAAGAATCACAGTTGGAGTTAGATGTATCTAATTGCATTTTTAACTTGATAACTAATACATTGATGCAGCTGATCCGATGGTAAGTGATGTCACAATTTATTTTGACTATTCTTTTTGATTCGTTTTATTACTCGTCTTTATTTGAGTTTAAAAACAAACTCAATGTCAGCTAATGCTTATGTACTTTAAACGTGCTCAGCACTCCGATTTTCCAGGAAGTAGATTTTACAGTATTGTTTTGAATTTTTGATTGGTCTATTCGAAGAATATTACGGCCTTAATTAAATATATGATTAATTAATTATTCTACATGTTTAAAGTATTTTAAACAAGGGATAATTAACAGTTATTCATTGACCTATTTTCATTTGACAAAATGAAATGTGACACCGTCAATGTGTAAACCGTTGGCCAAATATTGCTTTTAAACCTACTGTTTAGTTTGTTATTTTTTGTTATTATGGACATTTCGTTCCTATTGACGAGTATTATCACACATTCAACTTATATGTATATGACCGGCCTGCCTGTACTCCCGGGCCGGTCTAAGATTGCCCATTCGCACCTGTCTCGCTGTTTCATATAAGATAGTCTTTTGATTATATCTCTTTTTGATAGGTAAATAAACTTTACAAATTTCTAAGCGCAAAATTATTTCAAACCCATTCAAATTATCTGCCTATCTGGTTGACGTACTTCCATTAGACGCGCCCCGCTGAAAAACAGACACATTATCTTCAAGAGTTTTTTTGGTTACAGTGTGCACCGTGATGTGCCTCCTTTTTGTGTATTGTAAAGTCGTTTTTGTGGTTGTTTCATCGTTAAATGTAACGATTTAGTTGAAGTTTAATTCATTGTGGTATTTAAAAATTATTCTGCATTTAACTATAACCATGGTTGGAAGATTATTGATGAATTGATAAGAACTAGGTATTTTTCTAGTTATTCATCTAATTTTCACGTTGAAGAAGTTTAGTCAATTTTTGTTTATGTAATAATCTAATTTAAATTCGTTTAATAAAGGTTTTCCTTGGGGTTTTGTGCCGCCCCTGGTACATTACTTTTGATATCGTTCCTTTGTGTAAATTGTAATCGGATCGTTTAAAAGTTCGATTGGCCTGGTTTCTCACCTCGAATGAATATCTAAATTACTTGGAAACCTACATTTAAAAAACTGCCAAAGAGCGTTATCAACAATAAACAAGAATTAGAGTTTAATTGGAAGATTATTGATGAATTGATAAGAACTAGGTATTTTTCTAATTATTCATCTAATTTTCACGTTGAAGAAGTTTAGTCAATTTTTGTTTATGTAATAATCTAATTTGAATTTGTTTAATAAAGGTTTTCCTTGGGGTTTTGTGCCGCCCCTGGTACATTGCTTTTGATATCGTTCCTTTGTGTAAATTGTAATCGGATCGTTTAAAAGTTCGATTGGCCTGGTTTCTCACCTCGAATGAATATCTAAATTACTTGGAAACCTACATTTAAAAAACTGCCAAAGAGCGTTATCAACAATAAACAGGAATTAGAGTTTAATAGTTATGCAAACTATAATTATTATTATTGGTTGAACAATAAAAACGTAAGTGACAGTCTTTAAGTATTTTAACTTTCATTGTGTAAAGAAATCTAAGACAATTAGTTTACAACAATTACTCATAAAAAATTAGAGCTTATAAAAAATAAATTCATCTAGTGTCATAGAATTCAAGGTTAATGTGTTGACCTGTCATAAATGTATAAAAACTATTTTTGTATAGTTTTTATTAATGTTTCTTAGTGTATGTGTTATTAAAGGTTGCTTCCGAAGGTTTTTTTGTTTTAGATTGGGAGCTGACTATTTGAGCTTGTGATTGCTAGATTTACTTTAGAAAGGCTAAGAAGACCACAATCCTCGTCTGCTACTATTAGTGAATAAAGAAGTATTTACCATACTATGAGATGGTTTGGTTACGATCTGAGCTTAAGCTACATCATTTTGAACATGTATTCAATCTGTTATAACTATGCAACCGGGAAAGGATTAAGTACGTAGTATTAACCGGATTGCCATGTAAAAGGATATATTCTTCAACAAGTGGATCAGTTTGTGCATGAACGACATATTTATTATTGCCATTGATTAGTAGTGCGTATCGATAAAATTTGTTTTTCTTAGCTTTTTCTATTCTTTTAATTTTCCAGCAGCTTATATTCTTGGTCTAAATCAAAAGTTACACAATGTGGTCCTAGATTTATTTTAGACACAAGCTACTTAAAGCTACTTCATTTGTAATAACAACACAAAAAATATTTAATTATTTTAACTAATAAGACAAGAAGAAATCATATAGTAAATAATTTACATATATTACAGAACTGTTCAGTTTTTGTACCATTCGATGGATTTTTATGCGTCGAATAAATGCGGACATAAACTTGACAGTAAAATCTTGCTGTAAAATGTATTCTGAATGAATGTAGATCAATATTCGATACAACCTCATGGAGTAAACGCCAAAGTGTAAGTACATTTGAAACGCTTTGAACGGATTTATTCGTAGAGCAACGTGGTGTCAAGCACGTCTTTTAAATATCAAGATACAGTTTCTAAGCTCCTTTAAGAGTCCGTTCATTCCCTTGGAGTTAATCCAGTTTCCGCTATACGCTGTTAACGTGTTTCTGCAAAACTAATGAGTCTATTGATTTCAAATAAAAAAATTATTTAAGATACATCTTTTTTCTAGGTCCGCCTTGTAATACTTTTCGATATTTTTCTTTTGTTTTTGAAATATACGTGAGTAATAAGTGCTAAAATTGCTGATTTCTATGAGATATTTCCTGTAAACAAAACAATTAAAACAAAAATCTAGAGGGACATAAAGTAATATCCCAGCTTTCCAAAGATACCAAACCTACACTGATTTCATAAAAATTACTTGAGATTTTATAGTAATTTCTAAACGTCTTTGCGGACTTTCGACATAAGTTGTATGTACTAATGTAATGCTCGCGACCTCCGAGCGCATCTTAAGCTGTATGCCGTAAACAGACTCTTAAAGACTTTCGTATATAAGAAGCAGTGTTTAAACTATAAATATTTTAACTAATTTTTTAGATCTTATTTTGTATAAAATCTAGGCAATCGAATAATCTAATTACGAACCTGACCACCTGGTCAATGGCCTACTATCACTAGAAATTAAATTCGTTTAATCTTAAAGCACATTACTTTTAAGTTAAGCACAACTTTTAATACTTTACTGGAATTTAATATAAAATAAAGTCCAACCTCTCCATTTTATGGCATGTAAATCGTTTGCTGTTTTTTTTGCTTCTAGCCAGTATTCAGGTACAAAGACATAAGGTTCTTGCTTCTTGTATTTTCCTATGATCCCAAGACCTCCATCACACTCGCTCGTGTGGCCTGACTCAAGAAATTTGTCCTCTGTAGTTTGTATGTGAATTGTTTTGACTGTTTACATCCAAAATTTAATAATGCGTTAATAATTGTTTTTATTTTGCATATATCAAGTGTACAGTCTCGTTCAGTTTCTTCTCAATCCTGTTTACCGTATCAACGTGTGATTGATGAAAACTGAAGGATATTCATATTAAAAACAATGGGACAAAGCCATAACTTGACGGACCTTCTTGAATACTACAAACAGAATTTCTCATAACATTCGTATATTTTGTAAATCGTTAGATATGAGGGTAGATATTTTTTATTTGGGTTGTCTTGTCGCATGTAATGACTTCTGCATTTCAGGAACATATCAATATACTTTTTAACAACGTTCTGTAACCTTTAGATATCTTTGGGGCAATGATTTCTGACTCTTGCAACGACGTGCTCATTATTACGAACATTACTGCACTTTATTTTAATGTTAAATTCGATGATTGTATACAAGAGAAAAGATTTCTCCATTAGTACGCGCCTCAAAGTTTAAATTGTATATAATTTTAGTCGTATCACCTATTGAAACATTAATAATTTTTTCGTATCAGAAATTTACAATAACCTATGAACCCCTTTCAACCAAATAGTGTGTTTATCCTGAGTCAAACCTTTTAGATATATACTACCTTCGGAACTATATTTTATATTTTATGAAGCTTAATTATACTAAGAATTAGGTTTCATTTGAATAAATTCAGTTTTCTCACGTATTCTGCACCTGCCTGTTTTTCGAAAAAATATTATAGATAGCTTGGCTCAATTTTGTTACTGGTTATAACGACGCCAAGTATAACTAGTGGTTGGACAGAACCTTCTAGAATATAATCTCCCCTCTTTAAATTTTCAAGATTAGCCCTAATAGCGCGTCAGCAAAGCCGCGTAACTCGCCACTAACACGGACTTACAAGTTGTCCGGGAAGTATGATTTCAGAAAAGGAAATTCAAAGGACATTTTAATTTTTATGTTCGTTAGTTATGTAGCCTTAACGTATCGTAATGCTTTAATTATGCAGCCTTACCGTACTGTTGCTTTTATGATCTAAACCTTTAAGTGGAAATTAAAATCTCTATATTCAACCTGGAAGTTGCATGCCAATTATTTTGGGAGAACATCTAATTCCGTGGTCATTATATCTACTACAATACATAAATCAGATCTCAAGATTACAAGAATATAGTAAGCTGAACCTCTTGAACATCTACTCTCTAATCCTCCATTTGTCACAATATATGCTAAATTCTGAAAGTTCTGAAGAAATTCTCTTTCGAATGATACCCAAGCCAGAAAAAAATTAAAAGAGGGTGCATTTCCTGATATTTGAGCCCGAATAATGTCGAAATTGCTGTGATATGTTTTATATAGTTTTTGCGTCGCCATATCTTCAAAAATACAGAATTTTGGGTAGTGAAACTTTATAGTTATTTATTTAATTAGTTAGAAAAGTGGCCAACGGGTATAATATAGAACATTTTTGACCCCAGAGTTACTGATTCCCAAAGTCTGTCTAAAATTCTGCAGAACGGGCTTTTTTCACATCACTTTGTGCTATGCTTGCCAAAAACTATATCGTTTGTCAACATCAACCAGTTATAGGAAGCTTGAAGCTATCCATGTATACAGCTTTGAGGACTTACAGCTCTTATGGTTTCGTTGTAAGAATTAGTCAAACTTTGCATTTTTATTTTCAATTTTGCGGCATTTTAACTCTAGCACCTGTTATTTTAGATATTTCTCTAAAACTTGGCATATTTCAGTTTGAGACCTTAAGGAAGATATATCAAATATGAGCAAGATTGGAAATTGCCGAGCAGGAACGACTGGCCCACTTGACATGGCATGATTCTACTGGAAATAATTTGATAGCTTGTTTTCATTAACGAACGAACGAATTAATGTTCGTGTATATCCCAAAATTATTTAAAGGTAAAGCTAGTGAATACGTTTTGTAAAATTTATAAATGAGTTAAAGAGAAATTTCTTAAATATTTAATATATGTAATCCAGTGCATGGGTAGGATCCAGTCGAAAACTACGAAAGTTTTGCAATTTTGGGAGTTTTCAGATTTATATCTCCTAAATGAAACAATGCGAAATGCGATCGCCATTATCTTGGAAAAACGACGTCAACAATTGTCATTTTAGAAATATTACGCTTGGAGCAAAAAAGACTTAATGAAATTGAAGGCGCATTAAACTTCCTACAAAATATATCCTACACATTCTTTTCTGAACGTGCATAGTCTTCGCGTAGCTGTCGCGCGAAATCAAGCGTTATTTAAAAGACTTACTTTTCTACAATTTCTTACAAGATGACATAACAGATGAAGAGCCAGTCCGTTTTGTTCTTGAGTGAAAGCAGACCGAAAATAAGGAACTGCGTATCTCAACATGTGATCTAAGGTGGCTTGTTTTCTCATGCTTTTGCCTTTTCCGGTAGAATGGACAAAGTTATGGGTTTGAAGCCGAACGCGTACAAGTAGTAAAACCTTCTTGTTAAAAAACACATTCGAATTATCAATTTCTCTATTAAGCAAACAACAGAAAACGCAAACACACTTATTGTAAATACCAGACTGGTGATGCCATCCAGGTGTGAATTTGCGGTAATTGTTAGAATATTCAAACGTATTCAATATACGTTCGTAATATTCATAGTGAGACGTTCATGAAATTTGATAACGAACTAAATCTAAACCTCGGTCTTACGTTTTGCAAATATAGAGTGTGGATTTTATATGTATGAACATGCAAATTTCCTGCATACAAAACTCGTATGTTCAATTATTAAAATAACACGTCAACTGCATCGAGAACCCTGGCAGTTATGCAAGTGCAACCAATCTTACCTATTTGTATAGTTGATTCAAATACTTCTGAACACAACACAATACAAAATTTAATAATCTCGTTCGCAAAAACTTGCATTTCAAAAAATTAGAACAAAAAGCAGGACATTTTAAATACCTCTCGTAAAATATTTTTATTCATATTCAGAGTTGTTGTTCATATTCATTAATATTGTGTGGAATTTATTAGAGTGTAGGAGATAATTATTTTGTTATCATTGTTAAAATTCTTATGTATTTTCATTAACAAAATACCAAAAGTTTACTGTTGTGTAACACAAAGTAGCCTCACACGCGTGCATTCAACAATACACAGAAAATGAGCAAAACTTCATTGAAAACATCTAATGTGACATGTCATGTATAATTGGTTGCATAATTGTCAGGGGAGTCGATATGTTTGACGTGTTATTTTAATAATTTAACGTTTAGAAGTCGTGATGGCCGATAAATGCTTCGCTACAAAAAAGGTAAATACAATTTGTACGAGTGCCTTTTATTCGTTGTATCGATGTCTAATATATCGGTCAAAATTTAATAATTGTATGGGTTGCATTAAAGAAATTTCAAAGATCAAAATATAATACATAATATAATGGTAAAGTAACACAACTTTTTGCTATGAGTTCGTCGAGATTATAACTTTAGTTATAAAAGTGCCTCTACTGTTTTAGTTTGATATTGATAAAAATTCCTCGCTTCCAGAATTATAAAAGTAAATAAGCTCCGGAAACTAAAAAGTTTAGAATTTAAAATCTGTATCCGAGTTTCAGATTATAATTTTAAGCGATAATGTAAACTAAGGATTTACAGGCTTAGAAGAAAAGTTTTAGTTTACAAATTATTGCTTTTAGTCAAGTAAGAGGTCCTAGAGAGAAAATTGCAAAACCAAACAGTTTTGTTTACCACATAGTTAGTATGTTTAAAGCACATTATAAGCGGTATTACCAGTTAACAATCGCTAAAATTAAACAATCCACCGGTGATAACTTCAGTAGTGTCATGATAATGTGCTTTATAACGTTAAACTTAATTGCATTATCTGCATGCCGCAGTTAAGCTGTACACGACACCTCGTGCTGAATAATCCGATTAAAAACTGCAGCATTTGCGTCACGCCAAACTGTCAAATGGAACTCCATAACGTGGCAATATCTCACCTGATAATAAAAACACAACATTTTTAAATCGTCTAAATAAATGAACAAATATTTCGAATAAAAATCTGGCTATACATAACACTTTAAAACCGTATAAGCTAGGATGAAGTGTACATAACAGTAAGTTATTATTTTGGCAGACAACTTTAAGACAACAGATGCTAACGCTTTGTTATTTATATAAAATTTGGAGGGCGAACATAAATTTAATAATGTAGCACGAGTAGATCCTACGATCCTGCTCCTTGTATAAAATACCTTTAAAATTGCGAGTAATTTCTTATAAAAAAATATTTTACGTAGAGTATACGTTTCGAAAGAATGAATTACTTGGTAGAAGATTTTTGAATGCATCAAATAAGCTAAAACTGTTTATCTTTAATCCCTAACTTTCAAACTTCTTCTACTTTATCCTGACATTTAAAGAACTTTTAAGGTTCTTAAAATTTAAAGGAAGCCAATAAAAATCTGTCATTTACTAAATCTGTACATAAATCCTTTTGAGAGCGAGGGATACGGAGCATAAAAGGATCTTTGTATACCTATAAAACTATAAAAATAACAATTCTAAAAATAAATTCTAAGTTAAGGATACCTACCTAACCCTCTGTACAAAATATCAGCGATTTAAAACAATATATTTATGTTCTTTTTTATTTTTTCTTTCGTCCTCTACTATATTATAGTTTTTATTTTATCGTTATTTTTACAACTCCTGTAAACACCTTTTTACAGTATTATCAACATTGGCAGACCTGTGTATATTAATCTTCGTGGTTGTATTTAAATTTGCTATTTTTGTGGATTGTATAAGTTTGTTATTGCTAATATAAGACCCAAAATGGTTAATTTTGTTATAAAAGTGCTACCCTGTTTAAATTAAATAAAAGATCTTAACGTACGTCAGCTTACATACGTAGAGCAGTTCGACAAAAGCAGTCGAATTACTGATGTTTCTAATTAATACATTCCAAGTCAAAATGTGTTTCCAGTTTCCACACGTTTTCAAGAAAATCTAATTGGCAAGTATTTGTGTACAAGTGTCAGGACCGGCGCGAGGCGGGTTCCGCGCGTTCCCAGCCCCGCGCTTTAAACGGCTCCGCGTTATTACAAATACGGGCGCTTTCTCTGCTACTGTTAAGTCACACCGATGTTTCCATGTCTACGGCTATTAATTACTACGTAATTAAAAAATCTTGATGACGTAATTAAAAACTTTGAAACTCCAAAATTGGTTGCTACTAACCTAACCTCCACAAAAACACCACTATCTAACCAAAACTCTATGCAAAAGAAAATTCGAGTCTTTTCAACCTAGCCTAATTTCACCTAACTTAACTTAACCTAACCTAATCCAACTAAATTGTGTAACTGTAAATTGGCAAGCATATAAACTTAATATAATTGTTATTCATATCCATGAAGATCAAGTATTTCGTACTTTATCCCCAAATTTGGGGTATTCGGCCCAACGATGATTTACATATTCAGAACTAGCATTTTTGGGGACAAACGCCCCTAAACCTCCAAAATTGGTGGCTACCAACCTAACCTCCCCAAAAACGGCACTACCTAACCAAAACGTTATGCAAAAGCAAATTCCATTTTTTCCTAACCTAACCTAACCTAAGCCTGACCTAACTAAATTGTGTAATTGTAAATGGCGATCATAGAAACTTAGTAGCATTACGATTAAGTTCCCTGAAGATCAAGCATATTTTTACTTTTGATCTCCTTTGGTACCTTTGGGCGTTCGCTCCAAAAATGATTTCTAAGAACCAGTTGGTCAAAAAATGTTTGGTGGGGGAAATCTTTATTTATACCTAAAATTTAATTTAGAAAATGCCGTTTTTCCATTTGGGTATTAGAAAACACAAAAGAAAGATTAATAATCCATAATAATTCCAGTGACAAATCTGCGAACGCCATCTATTGGCAACACTAAAATGCTATTGCCTACTCGGTTTTATGTTTACTTTGAAATCGAAACAGTAGTACAGATTCTGGTTAATAAAGTTTTTTTATTGTTAAACTTCGTTTCAAAAATTTTTGTGCAAAACTTGATGCGCGAGATCATCTTCGACGCATTCGGGCAAATGAATCATTCGCTCCTTCGTCGCTCGTGCTTTAAA
Source organism: Agrypnus murinus (assembly GCA_929113105.1). Taxonomy (NCBI): domain Eukaryota; kingdom Metazoa; phylum Arthropoda; class Insecta; order Coleoptera; family Elateridae; genus Agrypnus; species Agrypnus murinus. The sequence goes on along the minus strand of OV816023.1, from coordinate 30,558,834 downwards.
AAATGCACGACTTCGCGTACTTCGTAAATAACTATAATGATAATGATACTCTAATGATCTTATTGTAATATGTAATAATGTGTTTAATAAATAATTTATTTAGAAGTTGTTTTAGGCTTTAGTGCATTTTTGAATCCGGCCCCACAAAAGCTTACGCCGGCCCTGACAAATGTAGTAATCCCACTACACATCAGAAAGGCATTGAACACACAAGCAGGTTGCCATGCCAATAACAACAACTTCAATAAAACCACATTCAAGAAAAAACAAGTTTTTTATTCTTCAACGAATTTATCTATAAATATAGCGTCCATCTCTCCCATCAAACCAACGAACACTATAAATGGAAAAAACACTAAAAATGGTGACCACGACGTGATTTAAACACGCAACCTTCTGATTGTCGCGCCATCTGACGCAACTATGTGTAGTGGGATCACTACACTACACCCATGGTAAAAAAAGTAATTACATACGAAGGATAATAGCGCACGTAGACCTGCAATACATTTCTTAAAGAAAAAGATAAAATTTATTAGCGTCCTGGTTATTAAAACTTTTTAATAAATTCCAGCTGTAAAAAACTTTAAGAGTCAGTTGGTCTTTTCAATGGGTTTTGTACATCGTTGCTTAAACTAAAGTTAAATGTAACCTAATTGAAAATAATTAAAATTAATATAAATTTAATGAGAGCCTACTTAAGTATTTACAATCTAATTAAACTACCTAGTAACTGATAGCAAGAGAAGGCAAAACTTAACTCTAATTAAAATTATAATTAGTGAGTCAGGGATCACTTGGTAGAGCTTCTTAAAATTCTTAGTACGAAAGAAGAATAAGGGTTAGGATTATTAGGTAATTTTAAGATACAACAATCAATATTTCCTTTTGAACAAGTGATGCTTGCGACGAATACTGTTGTAAATTTATTTATATATGCTAATTTAATCTACAAGATAAACATTCGTGTAAATATTTAATCTTTGTTAATTGTAACTCGTAACAAGGTAGTATTCTCATGGCAATATTCTTTGGAAGAGATCCGAAAAGAGATACCAAGTGAATGACTTGTTGGAGATTGCGATTGGAACTCGTAACAAGGCAGCATTCATAGTAAGGTTCTTGGGAAAATCCAGAAAGAAATACCATTTAAGTAGTGATGGACTCGAGCCCGAGCCAAGCTCGACTCGACTCGAAACTCGACTCGATTTAGAGTCGAGTTCGACAATTCTTTATTCGAGTCGAGTGGAGCTTCACGCATCTCGAGCCCGAGTCGAGTCGAGTTTCTGAAGTCGAGTTTTTCGAGCTTTTCGAGCCGGCTCGAGAAAATTGTACAGTTTACAGTAGTTCCCCTATTTTGTACTTTAACGGATTATAACTAAGACTTTGCGCAATTACTTTTCTTTAAATGGCTTCATTACACTATAACACTTAAAACATAATGAAATTTTTAATTATTATATAATTATTTTATCCCGTTATTATCGAATCAGAAACACATTCTTCCAAATGATTTTCCTTAAATTCTGTGTAAAAACCCTATTTCTTAAAACAATTCTTAATTGTCTCTGGTTTAATCTGACTCCATGACAAACGTATCAAACGCACAACATCGAGAACATTTATTGCTTTAAGCTGTTGGTTGTTGTCCATTTGCTCTATCATTTGCAGTACAATTTGTTTACGATGAAATTGTTTAAAATTGTGAATGACACCTTGGTGTAAGTACACGGACAAGATCAAAGAAACAAACCGGATTCCAAAATCTTCTTCAACAACAAATTGATTAAACACTTTATCTAAAAAGGTTTACCTACTTATTTCGGGATTTTCTAAAAATTTGTTTAACATTTGGTTTTAAACCGGATGGGTAATGAAAAGGAGCCGCAATGAATCATCCCTTAATCTTTTGTTTGAAACCTGTTTACTATCACCGGCTACTTACTGACACATTTATTGTTTATTTAGGCACCTTAAATACATAATCACAAGAAAACTACCTAAAATTTGCTAAGAAAACATTTTTGGTTTAAAGTGTAATAAAAAGAACCGACAAAAGTTTAAAAAGATATGTAGTAAATATCTGTAGCCAGTCTACAGATTTCTTTCAAGTTGTTCATAAAGATTTGTTTTAACGTATAGACTTAGTGGTGAATCAGTGCAAACATTAATCTTTTTCTTGTTTACTGAGATTTTGATTTTTATGTTCAATATGGCAGACTCGTTTTCTGATTAAGAGGAGAAAAAAGTTTTCGCGATTGCTATATGAATTTGGAAAATAACTATGATTCCAAAACGAACCGGCTCGACTCGACTCGAAACTCGACTCGATTTCGAGCCGAGTTTCGAGTCGAGTTGAAACAGATTATTTCGAGTCGAGCTTGAATATTTTTTTCTAGTTGAGTCGAGCTTTCTAGCAAAGCTCGGCTCGAGTCCATCACTACATTTAAGTACGGTTGAATCTTCTATGATCCTATAATTGCTAGAGTGGTATGTATTGCTTTTGAGAAGGTTAATCCCCAATGTGTATGTGAAGTGATGTCATACATGAATGAGAACGGAGTTTGTTACCCAGTTAGGCACACGAATTGATAAGTTGAATTCTTATCAATGGGTCTGTGCTTCTTCGAGGTTATTGTCTGTGAATTTGTCCGAGTTAACGGGACTCGCGTAGCAAAGATACGTCACTACTGTTCTTTATTGAAGCATACAGTGGTTCATGATTGGTGCATATGAAAGTATTTACAGTCTACAATCATCCTGCACTATGACGATTTATTTAGCGATAAATCGAAACGCTAAAGTTCGCGTGAAAACGATTGGTAATAATTTTGGGCAGTATTGTCGCAGATTTGCTGATGAGCAGAGAATGAGTAGTTCACAATAACTGTTTCAAAAACGTGCTTAAAAACACACTTAATATATTTTTGAAAGTTCATCAGAACCTCATGGTTGCGTAACAGGAAAATTGCACTAAATATTAACATAAAAGAAAGGAATATAAAATTTAATCTTGAAAAGAAACGATTAGGTGCATATCTTAATCCGAAGTACATCTTTTTGAACTGGAAGATATCGTTGTAGCCGATAGTTTTCGAGAAAATTCAGTAATAAACTGCATGAGGCACTGCTTAGCTGAGTTTGGATGTCGATCGGATGGGGCAGTGATGCTCAGACACTGGTGTATCGGAACCAATGTTTTTTTAATGATCGTTCCAAAACGCTGACACCCGGATATTTTCTCAAATTTTGCTTAAAAACACAATTGATTAGCATTCAATAGGCTTGGTTGATTGAGTAGTTTGGTTAGCTTCTATTATTGAATTACTAATCTGTGAAAAATTATCTTTAGAAATTGAAGGGTCAGTGGTAAACGATTCGTTATTGGAGTCAAGTTCGGTAAAAACAGAACTTTTAAGATCTGCCAGTAGCGAAGAATTGATTGTTTTTGTGATACCATCTGTTTAGAGGTTATGTTTTTTGGAGTTTAGCGGATCATTAAAAAAGGTGCTTGCTTGATTAATAGAAATGTCAAACTCATCTGTTCGTGATAAGGTCTTTAAGATTGGAATGTTTTGATTATTTGCTGCTGTCAAATTATTGGAAGAAACTGAAATAATTCCTCCTTGAAAGAGATGAAAGAATAGTAATGGGATGATACAGGATTCTGTGCGATGTGCTGTCTTTGATGGAACAGTCGGAAGAAGTGGAATTGATACCTTCTTGAAATAAATCAGTTATTCCGAAATATTCTAATTCTGAAATTGCGTTAGAACGAGTGGGTAATTCGTTTGTTAATTTGTCACGTTTTGGTCGAGTTTAGATAAACTAAATGGTTGGAGGTCATTGGCGATGACTAATCTTTCTGAATTGATATAAATGTCTTAAATTGCCGAAACATTGCTGCGAATATTATCTAATTTCGCTATCAATATCGTCTTTGATAGAACAGTCGGAAGAAGTGGAATTGATACCTTCTTGAAATAATTCAGTTATTCCGAAATATTCTAATTCTGAAATTGCGTTAGAACAAGTCGGTAATTCGTTTGTTAATTTGTCAAGTGTTTGGTCGAGTTTAGATAAACTAAATGGTTGTAGGTCATTGGCGATGACTAATTTTTCTGAATTGATATGAATGTCTTAAATTGCAGAAACATTGCTGCGAATATTATCTAATTTCACTATCAATATCGTCGCCTTTAATGTATAATGGCGTAACTGTTTTTTAGCAACTTTAAAGGAGCGCGGTTTAAATGCTTATAAAAATTTTATTACAGATGACATGATGAATTCCCTGAAATGTTGTAACTAGCAACATTGTTAGTTACAACATTTCAGATAATTAACTTCATATCATCGGTAACAAAATTTAAACATAAACATCATAAACATAAGCATTTAAACCGCGCTCCTATAAAGTTACTAAAAAAGAGTTACGCCAGTATGCATTAAAGGCGACGATATGTCGAATTTGTACTCCAAGAGGTTGTTGGGCTTGTGTCGAGTTGTCCCATAGAAGTATTTAGTGTTAGCAATAGATTAGAAGATTTGTGGTGATATAAATGACTTGGTTTTGGATCGCATGGAGATTGGCTAGAAAAACTTAAATAATAGTCCAAATTTTTTTTAATGTCGTGTATGGTAACAAATGTTTATTGTTGTTTATGGACATGATAAGATTGGAATGGCATTTCAAAACATTACATGGTAAGTTGAAAATTAACATGTTATATTTTTAAACTTCATTTTTAATAGAGAGAACATTATCATATTTGTCTATTAATACAATTGACAGTTTTGCATGTGAACTGTCAAAAATGGGGAATTTTATTAAACCGGCTGGTAACTTCGACATATTGAAAGCTAATCAATTAATTAAATGCAAAATACTTAGCTTTTATTTATAGTTTTTCTGCTACGATTCTTTTCCTGAATAGTTCCTTTCTGCAGTTGTTCTCTTCTATAATTGCTTCCATTTAGAGTGGTTAGAAGCTAGGCTAGGCTTTGTGAGAAGCTATTCCTTTTATATAAACTGACAAATAAAACTTATTGGTTTTGCTTTCAAAGTATAAAGTCTAATCTCAATATATTTTTTTAAATATTTTCTTGTAAGGTTCCTCCTTTAGGTACCTAGAGTTCTATGTTATTTATTCATGTGCCTTATCTGTAGACTTCATTAACACAATATATAACAACAAGATCTTGAAGAAATACGAGTGTGGGTCAAGTAAAGTGTTTTAATTATTTTCAAGTAAACATAGTATATAAACCTTTTTTGCATAACTTCTTCTACGTCCTTCGATTCTGCGACGCAATTTACCATTCAACATTATGTTCGATAAATTGCAACACGAACAAATTATTATTTAAAGCAAAGCGTTCTTTGTCGAAACGATATACTTTCAGAAGTCATCAGAACTGCTTTAGCATCTAATGAAATTATTCCACGTCTTTTACCACAGGAAGTGTTGCTAGTGCAGACTTTTGTAAAACATAAACATAGTACTATTAGTACAGCATTTTTTTTATAAAAAGTAGTTACTCTTCGAGATTCTTATGATGAAGATGAGTATGAATTTATGAAAGTTATGTAACTCTCAGTTAGTATATTTCGTTAACGAGCTCTCACATACTCTGACGATATTCATCGGTCAATAATTCCACCTATTCTGGTAGTCCACCACACCACATATTCCACGATTTACTAGATGGAGTCGAAATTAAATTTAAATATTTATTTCGGCGCCGATTTGACAAACTACAGCCAGAAGAGCTATACGGACATATTAGATCTATCAGACGCGTACCCATTTACGAGACCCTTTCAGAAATAGAAGAGTTGTGATAAAACACGAGGTGAAGGGTTAGGTCTAAATAGCTGTAAATGATATTTAAGCTTCTCTATTAACTTACAAATTTCTAAACTCTTAACAGGAAAATATTCAAAAAGTCGCTCTTTCTCACAATGCCGCAGTACACGTCGATCTGGGTACAACAGGACAGTTGGAGGTTATTCGAGATTAGGTGGACATTTCGAGATATTCGAAGTGAGATTCGGTCGCGAATGCGATTTTGGGGTTGTTAGGTTAAGATTGGCATTTTGAGGTTATTAAAGGTTAGGTTCGGTCGATTATGACATTTGGAGATTATTCTAGGTTAGGTCGATTCATTAGACGTTTTCTAGCGATGAACCGCATTTTTAAATGTATTTAAACCCGGTTGAACGAGTACGTCATTGTTTTAGAAAGTAACTAGAATGAAGCAGTTTAAAACCACTACTTTGTAGGTGTGCATTATTCAAAGAAATGTAAATGTAAAACATACCCTATAACTTGCAAATCAACAAGTCTTTTCTGCAAGTGTGTAATACTTTAATGCATAAAAATAATTTTATTTTGTTACAAAATAATGGATGTTAGAAGTATAATTTTGACCTGCGTAATTACAAATTGATGTTATTACAACCAAACAACTCAATGTCAAAATCAAAAGCCTGTTAGTGAGCAAGTCACCGGTTTAAATACATTTTCCACTTCGGCTTAAAAGTGTTTGAATTAGTTGCATTTATGACGTCACCATTGCATCGCTAGAATGCAACATTTTAAATACAACAGCAAACGGTTTAAAGCGTATTTCTAGATTAAGTTAGCATAGGTATTTCTAGTTAACAAAGTTACAACAGTGGATCGTCGCAAGTATCACTTGTTAACGAAAGCTTTATTGTTGTTTCTTAGTTTTGTTGATAAATCTAATCTTGTCCCTCCTATCATTCTAGTAGGAAGAAGATATACAGAACGATACCTGTCAACCTAAGGTTAGTTTTTAATGTGATATCACCTCATTATCTTGCTGTCAGCAGCAATTACCTTCTTGTTAGAATTAATTTAGTTTATTATGCAAGAATTATTTTATTTATCATTATAATATTCACATCATTTTAAGGAGCAATTGAAAAAGTCACGTAAAAAAGTTTTTTGTAGCCATGCCATAATTGCAAATGTTTTTTTCTGCCGACTATGTTGAATATCTTCTTCGCGAAAACCTGCAAGTATAATTCAGCCCTTTTTTGTACCGAGGTGTAATGTAGTGATTTCGTACATTCTTTGGATCAAAGAAGGTAATCAACATGGAAGAGGTAACCATCACGATATAATAAACAACATTAATAAACCAAGTCTAAAAGGATACAAAATCAAAAATATTTTGCAAATAAAGATTTCTGTACAAAATCTAACGACTGCTACCAAGGTCATTAAACGTTATCATGTAAAACTGTGGTTCTGAATAGTAGTAAATAAATGATTTGTCACTAAGAAACAGTTGTTCATTTAAATAGCATTTCCAACATCTAAATTTTGAGCCGAAGTCACAGAAAAGTATGAGTTGTGTGCTAAATATTCTCAGTTTGAGATCTTGCAATGAGAAAAATAGTCAGGTTAAAGTCACCAAAAATAAGTTGCAGCAACCTGAAAATATGTACAAATAGTGACAACAATACCTGTGTGTAATACGAACTATAGGATTTTAGTAAAATGTTTTTGGTTAAATTGACGCAATAAGGTTTAAATCAATCACACTCCCATATGATAGAAGCAACCAAAAAATAGTTGAATTTACCATACCAGTTGGGTTACTTCAACCTTACTCCGTGGTTTGAGACAATTCATGTTAGGTTGTTTCAGCCTTACATATGGTAAATGAAACTTATCACAAAGTAAATACTACCCTTTCGATAGGTAAAAGTTCTAACCATAACGTTTGGTTCACTTTACCTATTTATATATTAGCTTGAATCAATAAGTTAAGCTATTTTAGTTTGACTTGTAAATTAAAATAGCCAACTGTACATGTAGATTTAACCCAAGTAAGGTAAAATCCTCGTTAAGCTGACATTACCCATACTAGTGGCCGATTTTGCTAGAATCCGGGTAAAATCTACCAAAGACCGGTTAACTATAAATAGATAGTTCACTTAACAAATCGCTTGTTTATTCTGACCTTGGTTTTTAGTTAACGCTGGTAAAGTCAGGTTAGAACAACAAAAAATCGGTCTACTATAATATAGGTGTCATATTTTTTTAAATATTTTTCTCAGTGTGAATACAGTGTTTTGAAATCTGCAATATTTTCAATAGCTCTCTGAATCGAAGAATGTATAGAAATAAAACGGGTTTATGGAAATTATTAGAGTAAGCAAAAATAGAAGAGGATGCCGAGATTTAGAAGTCGAAGCTAAATTAAGTTATTAAAAGTGAAGTAGGATATTGGGAAATCAATCCGGATAATACATAAGTTTTCCTTAAGTAACCGTATTAGATTGAATTTCATAATCAATTTCACAATCAAATGTTATTAGTTTTCTTAACTTTAAATAGACCTCTCTCCATTCTGGAGTGTTATCAAGTTCTAATATCATTGGACCGTACCTGAACTTTACTCTTCAAACTATCCGTTCTCTATCTAATATTGAAGTGTCCCTTTGGTGCCCTAAATCAAGTTAAATGTTTCACTTCCTATTTAATTTATATTATATGTTTGCCATTGAGTTTATGTATAACAATCTAAGTTAAGTTAATTACATATGAGGCAGAATTGTGGACAATCATAAGCTGCGTACACGATCAATACTTATGTATTTTATTACTACTCTTACGAGAATAATACAAGAAGAAACGATAATGGATTTCACAATCACTTTAAAAGTTGTAGCTTCCTCGAAGTATACACTCCTTTTAAAAAAGTGAGAAAATCTCCAACTGATAGTTCAACAATTCTATATTATCTGCGTCGATCAGTCGTGTCAAAGTGTCGCTTGGCAACCGCATCAGCTACTTCCAATAAGCGAGCAACCTAACTTGCAAGTATTTCAAATAAAACATTTCTGCTCGTTTTCTAATAACACTAATAAAACGGCGGCGAAAATTCTGATATCATGCGCTTCTGTTGCTTTGTATGTTTGCTTTTCACCAAACCTCCCAACTCTTGAGGTTGGTTTTTAAGGAATTTAGATGTTTTCTTTTGCGAATATTGCCACTTTATCTAGCAAATACATATACTCAGAAATAATATTCTGAGATTATGGAATAAACTTCACTAGTGATTAAAAATACCTTCCGTTTATGGCAAAAAACGCAGCTGTTGATCAAAATGTATTACTCCCCAATCTTTATTTCGTACTGAGACCAATATTAGGCTTACCACATCCAATTTAACAATACATCTTGACATGCGGCAATGGTTTAGTAAAATCTTAATTTAAGTTTACGTATCCTGTAAGAACTCTAGTTTTGTAGACTTCGACATTGTCTCATACATATTCCATATTTTGTTCCAGTTTCATGATTTTCAGACTTTCCAGAGGTGAAAGCACTTACGAAACATTGAAATTAAAATGTGGTAGTATTTTTGTATAAATAGCACTTTACCATGAAGAGAGGCTAGAAATAAGAGAGACAATAAAAACGATGTAGGTAGTATCACAGTAGTAGTAGTAGTATCAAGATGTAGTATAACTTCCTTTTGGAAGGTTCCATTCGAAATCGATCACTAAAATGGGTCGAATTCACGGATTTCAATAAAAATCAATTATAAAGTAGCAATCAACTAAAGATCATAACTATTATTCAAGCTAGATTACGCAGAACTTCGAAAATACTGAAACTGAAAAAATTATCAAAACTGCTTGCACGTCTTTAAAGAAATATAAATATCTAGAAAAGTACCCTAGTACAAACAATTTTTTTATATATTGCTCATATATTGGCTTTATGGACGGCCTAATTTTTTAAAAATCCGAAAGAGTGCGTTGCAGGCAGTGGGCGCACCATAGTCTACGACCAACCCTCATTCGCTACCTTCTAGTTTCTTCTGTAATTCTTCTAGTAATTTTTCTGAGTGGATAATATTAAACTCACGTGTCATACAACGTTTTATCCTACACCTCTTTATTTAAGTTGAAATATTGAATTTTCATTGTATAGTTTAGTCTGTAGTTTTTGACTTGGCAAATGTTGTTATCCAACACCTCTAAATAGAAAGGGTCATATGTGGACATTTTTAAACAATTAAAGTTTAAGTCTACTCACTTGTGAGTAGATAATAGTTTTTATCACTGACTGTTGAATAGTGATTGGCTGCTGTTGTAGGTATCAATCACCAGCTTACGTTGTATAATATTATTAAATATCCGTCATCGGACTGCAGTTTCTGCAGGACTGCAGACTAAACTATAGGTACATTGCAAATTCAATATTTGAACTTGTGGTACACGTAAGTTAATGATATTATCCACTCAAAAAATTATTATTTTATCTTACTTATTATTAATTATCATAACATCTTACTTAACTCACTTGTACCATGAATAACTATTACCGATCTAATGTAGGTTCTGATGTTTAATAAAACTTAAATTAAAAAAATTATTGCATTATAATATTTTAGGACCTTTGACGACCGCAAGAAAAATACTTTATGAAACACACCCGAAAAAATTGATTGAAATACATAAGTAATTAACTAGTCAGTACAATCATATCCACGTAGATATACATCTATCTTATGTACACTAGTTAAGACAGACCACTAGTATTACGGACCGTATTACTACTAACTAGAAGGTACCGAATGCGGGTTGCGCCGGTTGGTCGTGAACTATGGTGCGCCCACTACCTGCAACGCGCTCTTTCAAAATCCCTCCTGTCAAAACTATATAACAACCCACTTGCCATTTAAATACAGAAATGTTCAATAATCTTTTTCAGATTTTTAAAAATGTGTGACCACATCAACTTTTCTGCACCGAATTTTGAAATATTTCGTTTAGAAAAAAATAAAAATTCGTTTGGTAACAAAAAATTATTAGGCTATCCAAAAAAACTCGTCTTCTTGCGAGCAATATATAAAAAAACATTGTTCTAGGTAAAATATTTTTCGAGGTATTTATATTTATATAAAGACGTGCAAACAGTTTTGATAATTTTTTCAGTTTGAATATTTCCGAAGTTCTGCGTACTCTATAGCAAATCGATAAAGGAAAGTTAAGTTTTTTAGTTAAGTGTTACCTCATACTTGAGTTTCATTGAAATCGGTGAGATCAACCCATTTTAGTCATCGTTTTCGCATGGAATGACCCTTTGGAATAAAGTTATAAACTTAGAATGAGTCAGATGTATATAATTATATTATTCATAACAATAGGTAAACTATTAAATGTATAAATAAGTGTGTAAACCATTTCAATTTGTTAATTAATTTACTTATTTGATAATTTTAAGTTTAGTCTCATATAATATTTTATAGCGTTTTTATTTAGCTTAATAAATGAGATCATTTCATACTCTTAAAACTTTTGATGACTATATTATTTGTATAAAAACTAATGCTTGTTGTGCAATAGGTTGTGTAATAATTTTTGTGTATTTTTAGTCACAGCTTATGTGATACATTTGTTCATGTCCAGTGCATTGTTATGTATAGTATAATTTACAAGCTTTAAGTACGTATGTTAGGGTTAGGGGTTAAAAAAATTTTCACGCACCCCTTAAAACGTTAGAAAATGATGAAAAAATAAGTGGCAATATATTTATTGAATTTAAACCGTGCCTATGCGTGCCTAAAACAGTTTTTAAAAATGGGTATTTTTATTTAATTTTACTGTTTAATGGAATCGTGACACTTCACAGCTGTCAAGGTGTCGGGTCTGCAGAGCATGCGGTGCAGCTATATTGACAGCTGTCAACTATTCAGATTCTTCAACATCAAATTTGAACTCAGCGACACGAAAACCTTTATAATGCTGTAAATTTACTCGAAACTGCTCATTGTAATTTGAAGCCAACTGTCAAAACTCTGTTCACTCTGATGCAGCACACCCAGAAATATCTGAAACGGGTTGCCACTGCTGGTTATCTAGCAACAAATGTTTTGTACGAAAATTCGTTTCTAGACAAACGAATCGTCTGCCGTTTTACTTTAGAAGGTAGACACAATATTATGCAGGCAAGCATTTAGTCTGATCTCGCTGCAAAATTGTAAACAACCGCCTGATCAAAGAGGCGGCAACATACAATTTTTTTATACAATTCTTATTCAGCGTATCGGGACTTATTTAATTTAATATTGATCAGTCTAAGAATTTTTTGTTTTTGTGCTAAAAATTTTGTTTCTTAAAAATGTACCCATCCTGATGTGCTGACATTGCACAGTAGAAAAATAGCAGTTTCTGAAAACATTTTTTTTTTTAATAATTTTTTTCCAAAACTACAAAAAACCCTTTTTATTCTTTAACCATGCCGCGTATATGCTAAGGTAATTCTATAAAAAAAATTTCAAATGTGTGATAATTGTACCACAAGAGCAATGTCAAACTTTCTAAAAACACTAAACTTGCTTTCAAAGCCTGCAATTCTTCTACTATGCAATTTTTTTGCACGTTTCGATATAATCTGAAAGATACAAAAACTAGCTTTAATCTGACACCTGGATGAGCCAGATAACTCGAAAAATAAGGGAGTTATGACAATTTTAGTCAAATGATGCAGAGTGTCGGATAGCAGAATTAGCAAAAAATCGAAATTTTCAAAAACTTCTATTTTAGTCATTTTTGATCCAAAAATCTGGAAAAATTAATTTAATGTCATTTCATATGTATCTATGCAAGAAAAAAATCTGAACAAAATCTGAGATATCGAAGCACGGCCATGTTTTAAAATTAGGTGATTTGGTATGAAAATAGCCAGCTATCAACAGTCCAGATTCTATTTAGTATCAAATTTGAACTTAGCGACCCGAAATTTCCTCGAAAATGTTCATTGTACTTTGAAGTCAACTGTCAATTCTTCGTATTCAGTGACCCCAAAAACATAAAAATACGATTTTTCAAGCAAAACTTTGAAAAACAAAATGTTATGCCGAAAAAGCTCTGGAAAGACACCAAACAATAAAATTAAATAAACATACCAGTTTTTTTAAATTTTGATCAGTTTTGGGCACGCATAGGGACGGTTTAAATTAGAAAAATATATTTTCCACTTATTTTTTCATCATCTTCTAATGTTTTAAGGGGTACGCGAAAAAGTTTTCTTAACGGTCATCCTAATGTATGTAGGAGGTTAGGTCCATCATTTTAGTGGTAGTAGTCTTAAATATTAGTTAAGATTCATTCGGTCTGCTTTCAGCATTATACAAGTAAAGTTCATCAGTTCAGTTCAGTCTTTATACCGGGTGTCTTAAAAGTGTGGGAACACTTGAATTTCTCGAGAACAACACATCCGATTACAAAAAGAAAAAACACGTGTTCCTTTATTTTTTGAAACTTATTCAGTTATGATATGCAAACATCACCCCCACCCCCCTGGGGGGTGGGGCGGGAGTAAGTTGTGAAAACTTAAATGGGAACACCTATTTTTTATTGCACTTTTGCATTCCCCATAAAAAACTGTTCTCAAATTGCAAATTTCGCCGCCCCAAACCCCGACCCTTCCTGGGGGTGGAAAGAGAGAAAATTGCACATGTCCGCAGAAAAACGATCTTTTTTTTCCTCCAAAAATTTTTTTGTGATTTACAAATGGTCCGCCACTCCCCTACGCCCCCACTTTCCCCCCATTTTCTGCGAATATGTGCAATATTCCCTCTTTCCACCCCAAGAGGGGTCGGGGGTGTGGTGGCGAAATTTTCAATTTGAGGACAGTTTTTTATGGAGAATGCAAAAGTGCAATAAAAAATAAGTGTTCCCATTTAAATTTTCACAACTTACTCCCGCCCCACCCCCCAGTGGGGTTAGGGTGATGTTTGCATATCATAACTAAATAGGTTTCAAAAAATAAAGGAACACGTGTTTTTTCTTTTTGTAATCGGATGTGTCGTTCTCGAGAAATTCAAGCGTTCCCACACTTTTAAGACACCCGGTATATGAAAATTATTGGTTTTGAATGGTTATTGGGCTAAACTATAGAATATCAATTGACGTTTCGAACAAAATGAGAATTGGTTTGGAATGGTTCATTATATGGATGTCATTGTAGAGCTCAAATAGATGACAAGTCCAGATACATCAAAATAGATAGAATTTATGCTTTTATTTTACTACAAAGAACGGAGGGATATAGACTATGCTGAAAACACAATTTCTACTGGATATCTAATAAATTTAATCTTTATTAAATTCGTTTAATTCATATAGTACAGTTTAATAATAATTAATTTTATGAAATGACTGGGACTAATGTAATATACTAAAAGTGTAACAAATTTACATCTAATAAATACTGACGGTAATTTGCGCCAAATCTCATTAATCTAAATAAACTTTATTAGTATACATTACAATTTAACCAGGTGTCACCTTGCAAATGACTTAAATGCTAATAAAGACAACAATAATTAATATAGCTGCAAACTACCTAATAACAAAAGGAGGTGAATTTGTGGGATTATAAATAATACAATTTAACCTTGTGATTTTGCCAAGTGCATTTACATCTCTACCTGGGAACTCGTGGTTTTAATTAACCCTTAACTTCGTCTTAAACTTGTTCAACCAGTCGATAAAAAAGTATTTTCTTGTATTTTGCTAGATACTAATGCTCTTAAAAAATCGAATAAAAAACCAAGTCATCTTAAAACGCAAGAAAATAAATTCCAACCTTTAAAATTTATATTAAAAGTTATTCTCGTTCCTTAAAATTCTAAAACAACCTTTGGGATAGAATATATCTGTAAAGGGACCAGGAATGTAGTATAAACATAGAATCAATAGAAAAGTTTATAAGGTATACAAAGTTTTTCAAGCATATGCTATACAATCTATACCTAACAACTAAAATGTACCTATATTTGCATGAAACTATCTAGTGGAAGCTTCAGACTACGATCCAAGTGCAAATTGGTATATTGTTACAAACTGGTCTGCAACTACATAAGTTATTAACTCAAGAGTACTTAAGGCTAGATGGACATTCTACATTGCAATATAACTGGACCCACAGAAAAAATAAAACACTGGAGTGCATATCTGAGATGTATTTCATCTTGAACAAAGTTGCAATATACAAATAATAAAGTTCTAACATATTTATGGATAAATTTAATATAAATACTCTACGGTTTATTGGAATATTATACGACGTGGAATGTGACTGCTTCTTATTACATTACACTAGCAATGTGCGATCAATACATAACTATATAACTAGAAGAACGCTTAATATAACCTTTTTCTTTTTTTATTCTAAAAGAAACTATAATTATACTCCGAAGCTGTATAATAATAACCCAAATCAGTATCATTATGTCCCGTTATTTTTCTTAATTTAAACCTTTTTAAAATACAAAAAGATTAAGTGAAAATAGAAAAGAAAAGAACTATTTATAAGCTGGCAGCTGGTAATTCTCAAGTGTACCTGTGAACAAGCTTGGTTATAGGTTCTATTGGTGGTCTAACAGCCGATTAGGTTTTCTTTCAAATAAAAATTAAATACTGTACTGTTAATTGTCCAAATGAAAATTTTGCAAGCTAGATCCGCCCTATTGAACTGTAGTGCTGAAGCAAAATCAAGATCCATATTAGTCCATCCAAATGACGGTACTAACGAAGACTGCTACGGCCAAAAAATAGTAGAAAACACTGGAATTGGTTATCGTTCATACGTCTCATATAATAATTACTCTAGAATTATCTGTCTTACATCTACCAATTATCAATATCAACGACAACTACAGAACCGTATGATAATAAGTTGCCGGGACCGGCGTACTGTGGGCGAAAGAGCGCGCAAGCCCTATAATGAAATGAAATAAATAATTGTTACCGATTTTTGTTGTTCGTATATACTTTTTAAGTTATAGGAATTGATATAACAATGTTAGAGCATTATTCATTAAATGCAATTAATAGTTTATGGCGTGATGCTTCATATTAGTTAGGGGAAGTTTATCTATTTTCTTGATTATACCTGCAGCTTATTAGAAAAAGTGAGAGGATTTATGTTATTCCAGCAAAGTATTCTATAATATCTTTATTGTAATCTTTTTAGAAGTATATGAGAAGACGTTCTAAAATTAATAAGGGCGACATGAGTTTTTCAAGGTACGTAATTCAATTTTCAATCACTTCGCTATGAATTTTATACTACAATGAGAGATTTGAATATTTAAGAAAGAACTTAGAAAATATTTTTAAGTCGGTAAGTATAAAGGAATTATTATCCCTTACGAAATAACAGTACTTGTAACTTTTTACAATAATTGCCAATATTTCATTCATAGTCTCCATTTTACTAAAAGGTTTCAATCATGCTGTTTGTTATGATGCTTTCAGCTTTGTTAAATTTTTATTGCAGTTATTAAAAAACGCCATTCTGCGTAGGTAGGGATCATGGTAAAACTTAAAAAAAGCCAACTTCTTAAGGGGTGGTATTCAGTTGTTTCTAACAGTTAAGATATAAGGTGCAAAAACACAATGTTGCATCATCAACAACTATGCATGGATAATACGAACAATATCGGTAAATATTTCTTGCAGTGCCTACAATAACGGTTTTTAACTTTTTAAGTTGGATCGAGTTGGATTTGGTTTTTGTATGAAAATAACCAGGAAGCTTTAGCTTTTTCTTCGATATAAATTTTAAAGCGGGCATATGCGGGCGTTTTTTTATAACTCGAGCAAAATTTGAATTTTTGCAAAATAAAAGCTCTTACAATTTAGAATTTTTCTAAAATAAAAACTACAACACATTTTCATGTTTTTTTAAGTTGTGTAGCTACAAATACTATGTCTCTTTTTCATTTTTAATTTTGGTTTCAATAAGTTCCATACAACAAAAGTAATTTAATTTTAAATGTAAGTCTGGAAATGTCGAGAAATTGTTAGTTCAAAGTAGTGACAACTTTAACCATAAAAATTTTCATCAATAACAAACATTTTTAAATTTTGCCACCGGTTCTAGATGCCCTGAACATTTTATAATCAAACGCCAATATGTTTTTTATTCTTTATACAAGTTCGATTTTTACTTCTTTGCGCGTTTTTTGTTAAGGCTCGCCCCACAGTGCGGCGGGTCGCACATAGTTCGCGCATATTATTACCGCTCGTGCATACTATAGTATGCACCACCATTCATCGTTTTGGAGGACATCGCATCCAGAACATCGCCCGGACATCTTTACAATTAAATACTAATATCATATGTTTAGTTTTATTCGTTTAGTTTGAACAATGACTACAAAATTAAAAAATAATTTTACGTAATTAATCCTTTTTATAAATATTATATTTGTAAAAAATTGTTTATTTATATAATCTATTAAATTATTAATACATTTTTTTTACCCAAACTGTTATTAGAATTTGCGTTTTATTGTTATAAGTCTAGCGCACCCTGCATGAAATCATTTGTATACAAATTAGCCCCGCAGGAAAAATGTTTTAAAATTGAATTGTTAAAACAAATTGCTTATTTATAAAATATGTTAATTATATCATAAATTTATTACCCATAATCGGGTATATTATATACATATTATCATAATAATAAATAATTTTATTTCATAATGAATTACTCGAAATTGCTTATTTATAAAATATGTTAAATATTTCATACATTTATTACCCATAATCGGGTATATTATATTATCATAATAATCAATAATTTTGAGAGACAATAATAACCTGAGAGACAATATCGCGAGTAGGCGGAACCAAGCTTAATATTAGCAAATATAGCGCACACATTAGCCTCTTTTCACATCAATAATAACTAAAAGTCCAAACAAAATTGATGTGCTATTATTCGTCTCCTTATCTTCATTCATCTATAAAAATGAAACAAAAAGCAAACTACTCGAGTCTCTTCGTCTGTTTTTCAGAATTACGCTTAGTTAACATTTCTTTATTTCATCTCTTTATTTTGGTTCAAGTAGAGAGTGGAGATTTTAAGAAAAAACTGAATGAGAAGTATAGCACGAAAAGCATTTTAGGGATCTTAAATTCCTAGGTCCACACCTCCAGTAACACCTCCAGATTTCTCTCAATGGATGTATGTTTTTATATGGAAAGTATGTTTTGTTTTTTTTTAGTCAGCTGTTAGATGATAGATGATGTACTTGTACATATATAGAGAGATGTTGGGTAACTAAAGTTTGATGAGTACTGCTCAAAGAGTAAATACTGTAACTAAGTTCCAGTAGCAATTGAAAAGGAATGCATTTTTTTGTCGAGCTATTAGATCTCGAATGTACGATACAACTTTACCGTCTTAATCTTAAAGAGTCAGTAGTATGCATAGGCGCCCGCATAAATTTTTCCCGTGGGAGGGGGCAAGCCTAGAATAAACGCCATGCTAGGAGAGGCAAACCTAAAATAAACGGCATATTATACAAAATCATCAATAAAATCCAAATTGTTCAACTTCCAGGTGGGGCATGTGCCCCTCTTTGCCGCCCCCCCTTACGGACGCCTATGATAGTATGTCAAGCCCTGTACTTAGTTGTAAAAAGTTTAATTTCAAGCCATATCTCAAAGACGGACCGTTGAATTCCAAGAAATTTCTTTTTCTCTTACATATTAAAGCTATAGGCTATAGCCGCTATACGAATCATCTACCGGCGATTTTCAATTGTTTTTAGATGCACCTGTTCAAAAGATGATTATCCTATATTTCTGCCGTTTAAAAACTTTGCTTTTGTAACTGAAGATAGTCGGTCTTTAAGATCAAAGGAGACGAAAATTTATCATCCAAATTTCTATCTCAATTTCAGATATAGTTTGCTTGATCAATTTCAAAGAATGATCTAGATAATTTATTAATTAATTAATTTATTTATTTATACTTCCAAAACAGCAGGGGCGTCGAAAGTATGGGTCAGAGGGGGCTGTCCGCCCCCCTCTTAGAATGCACAGCAGTACGTTACCAGAGTCTCAATTTTACAATGTAGTTATGGAAGAAGGTGTACATGATATGTAAAAACAACTAAAATAGATGTATTGGGTAAAAAATCCTTGTATGGCAGGCCCTGCGTTCTTGTGGCCTTAAACGTTCCACATTCTTTGCAACTAGTACTATTGCAGGCGACGCGACGTCTACAGAAAATAATGCATACAAAAACGTTTACTACCCGTACTTTATATCTTAAACACGTTTCCCTATTATTTTAGGCAGATTGCATCCGCCCACTACTCTGGTACGACCCTAGACCTTTTCAATTCTAAAAATGCCAAATTTTGTGAAAAACATCTACATCTACCAAGCCGCTAGTGCAGCTACCCGAAAGATTTCAGTAAAGGAAGTGCAAAGACTGGTATTCGGGCAAAAGTTCGAAACTTCTATCGTTGATTACCTATATGTATTATTTTTTATATAAGTAATAGATGCCGATAAAAGTTGTTTTGTAATTTCAAAATAAAATAAGTGAAATTTAGTGAAAAGTTTAAAATTTGTATCAATAATTTAGTGTCCGTTGAATGTAAGTTCGGCCATTTCTTTCTTTTAGGAACGCACATTGCATATTATGCAAGATGCACGTGCACCGTATCCAATCGGAAATTTCCAAATTTCCGACTTACTACAGTATGAACAATTAACTGGGGTGTCTCTCTGTACTCCGCACAGTTTTTTACGTAAGTTTATGAGTACGGTCAGTAGATATGCTATGTGGGTTCTAGCACGAAATAGCATGTATTTTCTTATGAACGTTCATTTATGAAAATCGATAAACGATAAATAAAACGATATCGTTGTCGATAAACGATAAACGCCAGCGGATGACTAAAATGTTAAATAAACGGAAATCGAGGTTCGCCTCCCCCCAAGTGAAAATATTTCCGACGTCTCTGCAAAACAGGCATATGCTTACATAACAATGAAAGTAAAAAATAACACATATATAAATTTAAGTAAACGGCCAATCTGTGTGCACTAGAATTGTTTTCAGTAATTTTCATACGTATGAAATTATCACAATATTGAAAACTTTTATTAAATACATTTTATCAGAATTGCAACGGTATCAGCACCAAGATGCTAAGTGTAGCCAAAGTAAGTAGAAATCTTTTTAAAAAAGACCTCTTATTAATGTTAATTGAATGAAACTTGAGACAGAAATTTAAAATTTTGTTTGGATTAGTAATTTTATTTTTATTAAAAATTAATAAGCTATAACGTCAAATTACTGACGACAAGGAGAACTGCAACTACTCAGATTTACATCGTTAAAGAAGATTCTAAAATGAAATGCGATAGCTTTCCAATTTTTATTCTAGAGAACTTGAAAACTAAAGCACAGCGAACTTTTCTCGAAATTATTTAAATGTTAATACTGGATTGAAATCAATAATCAGGAAAATAAAGACCAACATCAAAGTATTTATTATTAAAAGAGCTAACTAGCCAACCGATGAAACAGATAACAACGTCAATAATCGATTAGTGTAGCAGCAGTGCCGGTCTTAGCCCTTTTGGCACCCTTGGGCAGAGTCCTTCGGAGCGCCCTTATTAACCTTAAAAAGTTACTGTTATCTAATGATTTGAATGATTTTATCAATTTCGGCGCCCCAAACAGCCTAGCGCCCTCAAGCGGCGCCCGACTTCGCAACCCCCAAAGGCCGACACTGTGTAGCAGTTAGTTATGAATTGTTGGATAAAATAAGAAAATTGAAATTTGAATTGATTTGGAAAACTGTTCCTTAGTCCTAATAGAAATATTTTACCGACCATTAATCAAGTGAATTTGTAATTAATTAGCTTCGATTTCAATAAGCGCCTTTATCGCTAATCCTGAAATAATGCTCTGTTCAATTATGACACTACAATGGGAGCTATATCAAATTGAAGAACAATTTTTCAGGTTTGCTAAAAATATCTAACAATACGAAAAAATTAAATAAAATGCCTTAACCCATGTCACATCACAATCGATCAGTCCTTTGGGTCATGAATAAAAAAGAAATTTGGTAATATTTGGTTTTGATACCGAATGGACGAATGAAAATAGAAAGGACGTTTTCAAACCTCGCATTTATTAATGATGCATAAAATAACAGCGCCCTTCGGCGTGTTACCCAATTTTATCTAGTGGCAACACATTTTTCTTTGTACATTTGCTTTCATTTCCATTCGAAAAGTCGTGTGAGCCATTGGTTTGCAACTTCGTGCCTACTAAAGTTAGAACTCGATTCACTGTTATCTTTCTCTACATGCCAGTGGAGCATGAAATAAAACTGAGGAATTTAAAATGGAACTTGACATCGTCGGTGGTGAAGAAATTCTAAGTTCAACTTGACACCCCAGTATAGAGTATCATTCAATAGTAGGTCAATTCAAACTTCTGCAAATTTCAGTATCGAAGGACGACTGCTGACTGCTAAGGATATACAATTAAATTTTTATATGAAAAGAATGTGGCACTCAAGAAAAGATATGCAGCCCTTAACTTTTATTTTGGAAGACATCTCAAAATGGTTATAACTTATATAATGATACTTTGTACGCAGGAGAGAAGCATTAAAGCGTCGTTTGAACGAAGAATGATGGGCAAGGCTAGATACCTAAGTCGGAATTCGAGAGTTATTGTTTTATTCAGAAATAAATTTTGAATAGCGTTGTTTTTACACATTCAATCAATACTTTCGAAAGATTTCAAGTAAGATATGTAGTTAATTACAAAAACTGAATTAAGTGAGGTTATATTATGTATATATGAAATATACGTGTCATATTTCTGAAATAGCAGAAATTGTAAATGAACGATGACGTGCTCATATTAAAATGATAATCTAGAAACAAAAACTGGAGCAAAATGCAAATTAATAATGAAATTGCAAATTCTATGATAAACTTTTCAAATGAAATTCTAGACTTTTGTATAAAATTTAAAAGTTAGTTACATCTAAAATTCAAATGTCATAAATTTTTGATACTTATAAGAAAAACTTTGCTTTCCCATATTTCTATTTGTTCCAGCAACACTATTTTTTCGCTAAACCGTTTCTCGAAAATAGTTCTGAGTATTCAATTACATCAATAACTATAACTCAGGGTTTCTGATAAGAGCTTTTTCCTTTTTTAAACCATACAATCTAAAAAAGCAAGAATCAGCTCGATATAAAGTAGGCCATGTATTCTAATACTATAAAAATAGCAAAGCATAACAGAAGAAAAACCCTAGAAACTTGCTGAGAATTGTTTACTTAAATAATTTATCAAGTCATATTAAACAAATCGTTCTTCTATTACTTTCGCCATGGCCTTATATCTAAATGTGTACATACATAACCTTCTTTACATAGAGCCGTTGAAATTTCATTTTTATGTATCTTAATGGATTTTGACGTACAACCAGCAGAAACCCAAAATTATCAAAATTCCAAAACCACAACAAAATCTAGATTAAAAGCAGACTCAAGTCTAGGATACCATATCTATGGTGCGTCAATTAGTGCGTGGAGAAAAATGAAAATAAGAAAGCAACGCCCATCGCAACAAATAAAGCTGTCCAACTAAATTTGTAAAGTAGTGGCTGAAATAAAATTATACAGTTGGTGCATGCCAAAATAATTTCTAAGCTCATCATGTTTCTTCCAATAAGAATTTTATAACCTGCGAATACATTCTGTAACTACAGATCTTGTTTTCAGATGTTATTTGGCAAGTATAAACTTATACAAACAAAAACAATTTAGCCTCTAAGATTTCTTAGCCTTAACATGTTCAAAACACGCTTTAGGTTTTGTATCGATTTGTATGGTCAAATATTATTTTTGAATAGGCCCAAATCGATTAACGTAGCGTTGTCAGTATTAGTTAGGCAGTATCATTATGTAAGTCATTTACTATGCATTGAAAGATTATCATTTAGATTGTTAATCTAAAAGTTTTAGATTTAATTAAAATGTTAAAAGGTTTGCAAAATTAGACTAAAGAATCTATGAAGACTAAATCAAGACGATGTCAGTCACAATTTACAATTAGGAGATATTTCTACAGCAAGAAGAGCTATTTTTCACATTCGATTATAATCAGCTGTTTTCCAGGAATTTTATTGCGATGAAATGCAGTGGTCATATGATGATTTGAATAATTAATTGTACTCTCAGTGAATTGTAGCCAATTAAACGAAGAGATCGTTCGGTTCCAAAGAAGGTATCAAAAGCAAACTTTATGTAAACTATTCCATTTGCTTAACTCTGCTTATTGTTGAACCTCCATACATATTACATACAGATAAAATTTAAACTTCAACAAAAATGAAACGAGAGATTTCGATTCCTGATCGAGGTGATTATTAAAATTGAGATGGAATAATGCGGTTCTAAAAACCAACATTGCAGATAAGATCTAAATGATTCTATGATGCAGTATAGGTATGTATAAGGCGTAATTCTCATTGGCAACTTAACAATATAAAGCGTATCAAAATTTCCATAGACAGTGGATACCGCAGATTGGGTAACATGCACGTACGTGCTCAAATACCAAAAACCTTCACTATCGTAGTCTAGGCCAATGTAGCCATGAGGATGTCATTCAAACCAAGATTTTTAAATTGTAATTTCTTCTCTTGGGAAACTTCACTTCTATACCGTGTTTCCGGGGAAGTCTCGAAAATTCTCTAGTTCCAAATATTCTAAATTATGGATCATAAACCAAATGTAGTTTTAAAATATTTAGTAATTAAATCTCTCCCAGTCAAAACGTTTCACCAGTTTCACTCTGGTGTAGTCACTTCAGTACTGTGGTATAACCAATGTAGACACAACTCTTTGATGTATAGAGGACTTGAGTTTAGCCAAGAATTACAGATCTGGTTGATCCCAGGAAGGCTACACCGGGGGGATCACCTTATATGTGTTGATGCGAATACAAAGCGAATATGACATTTAGCCTCTTACGCCTAAGACAATCCCACCTCCTAGTTGGTATAGGTCGAGTCTCTACTTTTAGGTAGAGTCGAGCGGGGCTCACCAAGCCTTAATTATGATAGGACTGGTGGCTAAATTCTGGAATATCCTACACAGACCCAGTTTTCAAGTCTTAACTACACTTAGGTTGGACATGTCCAAGTAGTGAAAGTCAGCGGGCTGGACTAGTAGATAGCTCCGACACTAACCTCGAGAGCTAGTATACAGGCAACCTCTTTCGTAGCAAGTAAGTGACGGGCTGATTGAGCGTAACTCAATTCGTTGGCCCTAAGCGGACCGTGGCCATTAATGCAAGTGCGCCACGTTAAACAATTCTTGGAATTCATGTTAGCAAAATAGTAGAATAAAATAAAGTATTGAAGATGACAATTGTGAAATAGCATCCTTAAAGTAAATATGAGAAGCAAAATCTGTTAACACAAAAAGGACCAAAATACAAGTTACAATATGAGAAGCTACAAGCATGAAAAGAACTAAGAATAACAGAAACAAATTTCAGAGCTAATGAAAAACAATTCTGAAACCTAATAAACGAAACAAATATTAACAAACCACAGTTGGTATTACAAAAGTCTGTGGAAAATAAAGAGAAATTTAGAAAGTAAGAAAAAACAACTGTTAGGATGATAACACCAGGAGGTATGGTTTATTTTGGTGCAAGGCACTTCGTTGCTTTGAATAGGCGCTGAACCTTTTAAGCGTCTTCCAACTTCAAGTTTACTTTTCGTTATATCTTCTAAAAAATATCTCAAATTAATAGGCGCAGCCCTTATTTCTTGTAGGGTCGGTGAAATGTTATACTTTGGTCCATCCAGTCTACTATTAGTTCACAGTAATTATTGTATTTGTAACTAGCAGGTAGGTAACAACTACAGCATACGAAGCCAAGCTTAAAACCGCTCTCATCTATTTTTTGAGTCCTCCCTCCACCGTAAATAGGCGCCAAAACGTCCAAAAACTGTTCAATCATAGTCGAATAAAAATTAGTGATTCAAAACATAACCTCTAACAGCTACATAGTCTACTAACCTGTATTATGTTATGAGTAGCAGTAAAAAACTCGTAGCGTAACCAAGGACCAAACAGATTTCATTAAAAACTCCCACTTTTCTGTAAAGTTACATTAATAGCATTTAGGGGAAAACTGAAACAAAATATTTCAACCACAGGCATTGGTTTTGGAAATAGCTATGTATCTGTGTAATTATAAGATCGGAAAGTAATAGATTATCGATCAAGAGAGAAAGTAGACGCGCGACTCGAGTTTGGCTATCTCTTAAGAGCGGCAATGACATTTTGTTATTTGTTAAGGGCAGGCGGAACAGACTTTTATCCTCGTTGCCATTTGAGGCAAGGGGAAAAATGACAATTCTGATTGTTCCCTAGAAAGCGCCATCTTTCAATTCTATACTGACAACTGAAAAAGCCTTTCTTACTTACAATGCTGGAGTAGAAAAAACTTATTTTACCCTGTCTATGTCTGCGCTTATTTGAACAACTAAATGTTTGGGTAATTGCAAGTATTCCTCAAATAGCTCTGCGATCTACTACAGAAATACCTTTTCCATTACGTGATATTTCCTTTCATCTATTCAAATTTTGAATCCCGTTACTTATATGTTAGGATCGTATTTTTTGAAACAGAGCACACATATTTGTATAAAAAGGCATTTCTCTTCCCACCTAATTGAATGCTATTAAAATAAAGTTCCAAGCCTTTATTCCGGTTTCTGCATTATTTAACTCCATTTTCACTATTCATTATCGTTTCATGTTTCCAGTTCTCTTCCAGTTTTACAATAAATTAATTTGTCAATTAATTACAAGCTTGTTTCACGTTTACCCTAATTTTTAGGTATTGCATATTTACCCCACTTGACCCTACTATATCTGTAGAACGAGATTTTACTTTTGGTACATTTTTCCTCTAATTTCTTGGTTTAATTTTGATTTAGATATAGCTCTGTGATCAAAAAGCTTCAAAATTGTATTGTACAGCTGTTTCGCAAACTCCTTTCTTCAACTTTTCATACATTATTTTAAAAAGATTATAAAATTTTCTTCTACAACATTGGATTCTGTCCAAGATTTTAAACAGCGTTTATTTCAAATATAAATAACAACTTCCTTGTATAAAAGAAATATACACAAAAAAAGAAACGAAACAAAAAAGTGATACAAAAAAACAAAAATAGAAAAACAGACAGAACTAGGTACAACAATATTAATAAACATGTAAAGCATGAGAGCGATTGTGGCTCGGTTAGTTACGTGCGGGACAAAGCGATCTGGGTTCGAACCCCGGCCCATATATCACCGGATTTTTAAAAATCCAATGTCTCTGAAGCCAATGGCAGACCATTGAGGTATATTTGCCCAGGAAATTTCCCTGAAATTAATAAAAAATCCAAGTACTACTATGTACTTGGGGTGGTTCGGAGTCCACCTTAAGCTGTAGGTCCCCTATACTTGTGATCACTGAACATGCACAACAGAAGTATAGGAGGGACATTCCAACGCTCTGCAACAGAGCACGGCACGCAGAAGAAGAAGATGTAAAGCATAGGCGAATAACTAAGTGGAAAGGAAAAAGTTTTAGTTATACTGAGTTAACGTTGCATCACAGCTGATTGTGCAAGACCACACCAGAAGCAATCAAGCTAATTTGGACTTAGCTAAGTAAGTAAAAGGCGTTTTTGTTACATGAGGTAAACGAAAAAGTCTGAGGCAATCTACTATTCTAGACAACCTAACAGACTGCCGGAACATATGTTTAGATTATTGAACAATCAGTTTGGCATAGAAACCTCGTTCAAGAAAAAACATTGGATGACAGTCGAGCAACAGTCCACAACGTAATTTGCAAAAAAGCACTGTAATCCTAAATTAGCCTCTATAATGTAATGGGTGTCAGCAGAAAGCTTTCGACTATGCCTATACCTAATTAGAGTGGTATAGTTAACTAAAGAAAAATAAGTCGTACAGTTAAATATTGTGTTTGAAATTTGCTTCCTGCTTACTCCGAGGTTTGGAATTAGAGATCAATATTTATCTAAAAACAAAAAAGCATGTTCCATATTAAAATGGCAATGAGGGAACGTGATCTATGAAGTTAGCATTCTGAATTTTTTGTCCACATGCTTTCCATCAAAAGTTTTCTTGTTCGCAAATAGCGTTTGTAAAGTTTTGAATGTCTATGATGTTTGTACTACTTCAAGTGTGTGTTCGCATGCATGTAAGAAGTAACAAGTAAGGAAGATTTGCAAAATGCATTCCGAATTGACAGCTTTGAAATGTTTTATTAAAAATTGATTTCGTGTTATCTTGATGTATCTACTAATGAAGTGTTTCTCGCAATTGGGGCGCCACCCGTTTTATGTACTACGGGATTACCCAAAATTCCGTGTAGGTGGTACACGGTACAGGAACCATAAATATTGGAATAACATAAGGTAGAAGGGTAAAGAATAGAATGGAAATAATGGAAATATGCAACACACTAGCATACAAAAACTTTTTTATGTATCTCAATATTTTTCGTAGAAGAAATTCCCAAATTCTAAAATGTTATAATAATTACATTAAAAAAATATCACAAATATTTTTCTGTCAAAATCAAAAGTTAGTCAAACATAAAATGGAAGTTTTTGACCGGTTTAGGACAATTCGGCGACGACTTTTCGGCGCCAGTACGTTTCACCGCGGGATTGTTTCGGCGATGGTCTTTTCGGCTCCAACAGTCATAATATCAGTGTTGATAGTGACATATTATTAAGTGTATCATATAACCAAATGTTTTCATTAAACATTTTTGAAAAACTCGTATTTTGAGAATCGAAATGAAAATTAAAATTAGTTATAAGTAGCCGAGCATGTTGTAAATATTTTTCTTAAGATGCACAGTTTTTTGTAATAAATTTTAAAAAATACGTTTGTTGCATGTATTGTATGTATGTCGCGGGTCCAGAATTTTGTGAAGATAGTCGGGAAGGGGGTTCTTTGCAAGTCAGGTTAACTTAAGTTTTTTTAGCAAAAAATCTTTAAATTTTGATCAGAATTTGAGAAATTAGAGTAATCGGGAGGGGGGATACAAACAATGTAAAGGTGTGTAGAGGCCTGTGATTAAGAAGTTGTATGCTGCTGCTGTTATTGAAGCATACCGAATACCTTTTTATCAGTCGGTACTGACACTAAAATTACTTTAATTATAAAAAAATCAATTTATTGTTGTCTACCAGGATTCAATTTCTATCCTAAAAAAGCTCATATTTCTGATTATGGTAAAAATATCTTATCCGCAACACAAGAATTTTAACAATTAAACAATGAAGATTAATTTTAAGAACTACCCAGCCAGCACACTAGGTTATAATGACGTTATTTTTAAGTCAATATTGGTCGACGATGTCATATGACTAATAAATGATGTCCATAAGACGTCATATAAGGGGACGTACGTAGACGTCTTCAAAACGACGTCTTTTGGACGTACAATACAATAGTACAAGTTTCATTAAAAAGATATTATTTTAACAGGGGCCAAGGAATACTGGTCATATTAAGCAAGTGGTCACAATATAGAGATGTTTTGACTGTAGTATATAATAAATGTTATTTCTAATATTCAACTATTTATTTAGAATTCCTGTCTTAGTCCTCGTATAGGACGTTTTATTGACGTCTTATATTGACGTCTTTGGGCTGTGATATAATGATGTCAGTTTTACGACAATTTGACATCGTTACTGCCGAAAAAACGGAGACATTATGACGTCAGTGGCTGGGTACTTAAAAATTACATTTTCACAGCTGCAGTAGGTGTCCAACAAAAATGTTACACCATCATCCAATTACTTCTATTTTTCAAAGAAAGCAACTCTCACAATATTATATATATACAATATACATACATAGAAATAACGCAAATAACAGAAACGCTGCCGAAATGTACTTTTGCCAAAACGCTGACTCCGAAACGGTCGCGTCGAATAGTTCCATACACCGTACTTTACCTGATCCAACAAACAGCAATTCTGAAAAATGAATCAAGTTAATCAATTATGGAAAACCATGGATGTGGCCTACACTACCGTGATAAAAACGGTAAGTTAATGTGTAGAACACTAGGAAGTTGGTGGAAAAATAGTAATTTGTGCAACATGTAATTTCGGCAATCCCACGAGTGAAAAAAAGACATTTTACGTGCGAGTTTCATACAATATTTTTTCTACGACTGTCTGCAATTAAAAAAATAAAAATATATGTATATATACATTTTATTTTGTAGCATTTAAATTAGGAAACATGAATTAAAGAACATAAATTAACAATTAAAAAACATATAAACTTTCTTTCGTAAAAGTAATACTAAAAGTACAGTTTTTGAGATTATTAATTTTAATTTTTTTATTTTATTTATCCTCAAAAATGCTAATAATACCCCTTCTGTAAAACCATTCCATAAATGTGTTATACTTTTTTCGATAAATTTCCTTTGATCTCTCTGGCAATAGGTTAAGCGTTGCCACATTTGCTTTCGCAATAGTTTTTTCACGTGTGCATATTTTGCGTTCAGAATCTTCCTCGAATTCCATATTAAATAAGTAAATTTCAGAACTAACTTACACAAACATCAAAACACAAATAAAAAAATTTCGTTTCTAAAGCCACGATCATGAAACAACTTTAATTGTTTTCAATGCACTCTTAAGAGTTATTTCGATGCATGTATTTGCATAATGCGTGAATGAAATAATAACACGCTGCGGTACTTTTTTCACTATTACCATAAACAGATAGGTACTTTACGCACCAAAAATAGTAAAATATAGTACAGTTTTTTACCAGTCGTAAAAAAGTTATAAAAACTGACATGCTTATACTGATCTTTATTAATGGAATGTTAACAAGAAAGACTTCTACGGCTGTACCGATTAGGGTATCTGGGTCTCGACAATTTTACTATTCCCGGGACTCGAGAGTTTTTCTTCCGAAAGTCCCGGGAATTCCCGGGAATCCCGGATAGTAGTTACATAGGTACCTAACACAAAGCCAGAAGATTGGGAAATAACTATAACTATTTAATGAAAAGCAGAGCAGTATATAAATAAATTTTCCTATCATAAAATTCCTTTTTTATCGCAAAACCTTTTCTGTTTAGTGTTGTATTGTTGGTCGATAAGTTTTGAGCTATTCATAGCTATTATAAAACATTTCCTGAATATGAACATGATAAATATTATTAGCAATAGTTCGAATTGATATTCCATCTTATACAATTTCACTCTAATTCCTTGTTTTACAAAGTTTTAAAA
This sequence comes from Agrypnus murinus, assembly GCA_929113105.1. Classification (NCBI taxonomy): domain Eukaryota; kingdom Metazoa; phylum Arthropoda; class Insecta; order Coleoptera; family Elateridae; genus Agrypnus; species Agrypnus murinus. The sequence continues at coordinate 30,528,606 of OV816023.1, read as the reverse complement.
TTGATTGTTAATTTGTGTTTTTCAATACAATCACAATTCATCTTCTTCGATATTTTTTAATGCGATTCGTGGATGCATTCTTAATGCCGCATGAGCCCGCAAGAATTCAAACCCGACATGAAATTTGGTTTATTACGATTTGGTTTATTTTCATCTTGAAGTGAAACAGAAAACATTTTATTTATAAATTCAATATGTAAATAAAAGTAAGATGAAGCAAATTGAGAAATGAAAAGCGTATTATTGTCATTACAACAGTATATTGTACAACTAGCTACGAAAGTAATACTTTTTCTCACGAATTTGCAGTTTTGATTAACGAGGGCGAAGCCCGAATTTATCAAGCAAATAAGTGAAAAAAAGAAACTTTCATAACGTGTTCTACACGCCATTTTTTGCATATTGTAACTTGAGAAATTTGTCCTAAAAGGATTTATGAAAATCCAAGATTTTTAGAAAAATCAGAAAAACATAGTAAGTATAGCCTTTGACAATAATTTCCCAGGAAATTAAAGTTTGTTTTTTACAAACATAATTAAAAAATAATTAAAAACGTGCTACTGTCATTACGATTTCTCGTTAAAAAGTCAAAGTTCATAAACAATATGCAAAACAAAATAATTAAAAAAGTGCTACTTTCAATATGATTTTTCGTTAAAAAAAATCAACTTTCATAATCAATATGCAAAAAAACTATTAAAACCTTCTTAGAACCCTTTACCTATTGAAAACGACCGGTTATTAAAAAGATTAACAAAATACTTCAATATGAATTTTTAAGTAAAGACATTCTGTTTAGGTCTTTAAGAAGACTACCTCACCTGTTTATAAATAAGAATGGAAATTCCGAATGCAGACCCTTTTTGAATATAATTGAATAGAAACTACAAGTTTATTATAAAGAATGCTGTGACCAGGCATCATACCTAACGGTACTTTCTTACTAAAACTAATCCCTTTACCTTTATTGATTGTTTATAGACAGGTTGTAAATAATTTTATTTATTGCTATCTTTATCTTTTTAGCTAGTTATCTATTTTTTGTATTACCTTAGCGACGTGTTTGTTTATATTCATATTACCTTTGATAATGACAGCTTACCTGTCCAAAGAATTGTCAGGTTATATTTTAATGATTATTGTGAAACTTTTTATTAATCTTTATTTATTTCATGTAAATAATTTATAAGTGTGTACAAAGACTGTTTACTTTAATAAGACTGGTTAAGAAAACCATCTGCGCAAAGTGACACTCTTCTTCAGAATTACCTTTTTTACCTTATAATTTGCTCAAGAAATTAAAACAAATAAAACCTTAATTCTAAATTAAGAGTTTTAATTGAATACCTTGCATACTGAAGTCCCGTGTCCCGAATTATTTTTCCTAGGACTCGAGACAACAAAAACAAGAGTAATTCTCGGGACTCGTGTCCCGTGAAGTTCCCGGGTCAGAAACCATAGTACCGACTGATAAAAAAGAATTCATTTATCGGTCCTGATGGACTAGCGATGAAGGTACCCGTCGCTCTACTCTTCACTATAGAATACAATGATACTTACTGAACAAAGGCCATCTAGATCGATATGAGATCAATGCTAGGGTTTCTGACTCGAGAGATTCCCGAGACACATGTCCCGGGAATTCCTCAATTTTTTGTTGTCTAGAGTTCCGGGTAAAATAATTCGAGACACGGGATTTTTATATACGAAATATTCAATCAAAATTCTTACTTTAAAATCAAGATTTTATTTGTTTCAATTTCTTGAGCAAATTATTAGGTAAAAAATGCAGTTCTGAAGAAGAGTGTCGCCTTTTACAGTTGATTTTCTTAACCAGTTTTTTTAAAGAAACTAGTAACTATCTACCTTCTCTATATATAATCAATACAGGGAAAGGAATGAGTTTCAGTAAGAAGCTTTTGTTAGTTAGAAGCCAAGTTATTCAATAAGTAAACTGTACTTTCTATTCAATTATACTCAAAAAAAGGTTTTAATTCGGAATTTCCTGTCTTATTTATAAACAGGTATTAATATTTTTAAATAGTAGTCTTCCTAAAGCCTTAAACAGAATGATTTTACTTAAAAATTCATTATTGAAGTACTTATAACCACAATAAACCAGAAATAATAAAAAGTTGTAGGGTGCAACCAGGTATTCTTTTCTAGGAATGAGCAAAGTGGTTTAGCAGTATGAATGTATCTAAAACTGTTTATTTTGGAAACTTCAAATGGATATTTGAAATAATATTTGCGTGGTTAAATATTCTCATCCCCATATTCAGGAAGAATGTTTTGTTAAAGTTATGAATGACTTAAGACTTGCCAACAAACAATACAACACTAAACATGAAAGGTTTTGTCATAGAAGAGAAATTTTATAACAGAAGAATCTCTTTATGTCATGCTGTGCTTTTAATTAAATATTATTTATTTTAGTTAAATATTATTATTGTTATTTATTTGTTATTTTCCAATGGGAACTTCTAGGGGAACCTGATTATAGGTCCAAGAGGCTAATTTGATTTTGCTTATATCTAATAATTTTTTATTTAATATAATAATAACACCTACCTATGTAAAACTACTATTCGGGGTTCCCGGGAATTCCCGAGACTTCCAGAAGGAAAAGTCTCGAGTCTCGGGAATAGAAAAAAATCAAGGCTGAATTCGGGAAAAGATTTTTTACAAAAACATTTTTTATACTTTCTATTGATCTCTTGGTATATTTTTTAAAATTAAATTAATTATTTCTTAGATTCTGTTTTTTGAACATGCCTACAGTGATTTCGTATGTAGTAGACATTACACAGTTTCTTCCATAAACTTGGATCCATCTGGATTTTTTTTTAATATTCTGATTGGAAAAACTTTGTGGGGCAATCACCTCTTCTTCCAAAAATACTTGAAATACGCTATGTCTATGATTACAATAATTCTCGTATTATTTAAACGTGGCTAAATAAAAAAATATTAAAAAATTATGAGTTATTTTCTTGGAAATTGGAAAATTTATCCCATAATCTTCAATTTTTTCTTGATAATTTTAATATTTGTTAAAAATACCTACAGCACCGAATACTATAAGCAAAATATGCTATGCACTTGTTGCCTTCCCACTCATTTAAAGCGTTTTTAATTATTTCAAAATAGTCAGTGTATCAAAAAATGTTAAAAAACAAAATTTTCAAAATATCTCGTTCAAACTCGATATGTGAACGTAAAATGTCATTAGAAATATTTTTCTTAATACAATTGCTCCATATTTTAACAAATAAGGTCATTTTTCGCCCATTTTAAAAAAGAATGGCGAATTTGACAGATACTTAATGTCACTTGTCAACATGGAGTATTTCAAGTATTTTTGGAAGCAGAGGTGATTGCCCCACATAGTTTTTTTTCCAATCAGAATATTAAAAACATTTCCCATATGGACCCAACTTTATGAAAGACAAAGTATACTTGATTTACATGAAAAAAGGATTAAATAAAATATGTTTTGTGTAGGACACCTATAATGTACTTTTACTTTATTCTCCCTAAAGCTTCTTAAAAATAAGTTACTAAGACTTTATTTTTCTTTAATATGCAGAATCTCTGTATTTAGACAAAATGTTGGACAACATTGACTATCTAATAATTCAGACTTGTCTAACATTTTAGAATCTGACAAGAAGCCAAAAGCAAATATCTTAATCTATAGTTTTCGTTGTGGAACATAACTCTTAATCTTGGACGGAATCCTTTGGAACAAACACAATACTATTTTATAACAAGAAGATAAACAGTACATCTCAAAATAAGCTTTGGTAAATACTAGACCTACAACAATTATAGATTCTCGACAGAAACAGATGGATATTTATTTTCTCACAACACAATCTGGACATGTATTTTATTAGTTCAATTTAACAAATGTTTTAGAAACTTCTGTACAAGAACTATCATCTAGACTTTTTACTTTGAAAAACTATTTTGTAACTCTTTGCACGTAAAGTGTCTCATACCAACTTTTTGTTGAATCTAATATTAGAAAGTTTTTTAGACTGGAAAGTTTAAAGAATAAAACCAGATAAAGATTTTTTAAACCTCCAAAAAATTGGAATGATTTCTTTGTTCTGATGACTCCGCATAACATTAATTTATAAGTAAGTACTAGGGTGAGCACGATTAAGAAATACACAGCGTCATAAGTGCAGCGCAAAACAGTTTCAAATGGACTCTGGCATTAAATATACGTGCGAGGGTCATTTATGACGTTTATGTAGTTCTTAAAGTGTGCGCGATCTAATCATTAAACAAAAAGTTGTAAAGTTTGCTCCACAGCTGATAGTTACCATGAGAACAGCAAACTTATCGGAGATTTAAAGTAGGGAAAAAGTTTGCAAAACTAAATTTATTCAGAAATTAATAGAACATTGTTTCAAGCTAGTGATTTAAATAAAAACTTTTCATACACTCAAATACTCTGGCCGTATTAGTTCTCAAAATATTTGCGTGACGATTATAATTTAGGTTAAGAAATGAAATGGCGGTGGATTTATCTTTAAAAGCTAGTTTAAAATAAAAGCCAAGCTGACACATAATAATATACTACTATATATATGTACATATATAATAAATACTATATATAACTTAAAGTGTAACGTACTATAATAAATACTATATACTATATAGTGAAAGTACTTTTGAAACGCATCGTCCGTTTCATTCATTCCGCATTCCGTCGGGAAGCGAAATACCAATCCTCATTTCAATGGAAAGAATAAAAAGAAAATAAAAAAGAGGAATGTCAAAAATTAAAAAGCTACCATCATAAAGATGTTAATGAACAGCCCCAGACACATTTAGGGATTACGTACTATGAAGCGAGTATTTTGGAAAATAAACCGGGATGCATATTTCGCTTCCGTTAATTGCATATTCGCGGTTAAATCGCAACGGTTTTGTAATTGTTTGGAAAATGACAAACCGATTAAATGTGTTAGATGGAATGCATCCTGTAGTGTAACCTAACGGAAAACGTCAAATTCTGATTTATCTATCCGTCGGACGAATATCAAAAGGAACATAAAACATTTATTTTGCGGTTACTTCGCGCCAATATTCAAAAGCCTGTTAAAAAGGTGACTTGCATTTTATATGAAGAGATCTCGGATGGTAACACCTATGATAAAGTATCCATGCCATTAGAGATCCACATGGAGTTGCGAAGCAGGTAAGCAAAAGGCGATAATGGCAAAGATCGATATCGGCGCAGGGCGCCGGATCCGGAGTGTCGGGAGCGGTAGCTGGGCTGGGATAGCAAATGTAGGTTAGCCGGAGCCGCTGGAGCTTTACAGGGCGGTGGCAGGAATCGATATACGCCAGCTCCGGCACAGCTTCCCGCCACATCCCGAGCACCCGGAGCCATCTAACCCACTGACCCAACACGCGCTGCAGCACGCTATTTGTCACCGTACGACGCCTGCTCAGCCTCGTCAGCGTTGGATTCGCGACCACTACACTCGCTTTGGAGTTGCTCCAATTAACCAATTTCTACTAATAGTCTGTTCGTAATATGCGAACTTGGAATAATTTCAGAAAAAATTTAATAATTTATTTCTACTCCTGGACATGCAGCAGTCAAGGTTATTATCATGGACACGTTTTCCACAACATAAAACTCTAACCTAAGATTTTGAATTTTCTAATTTTTTTATAAATAAAATATAATTTTTTTGAATGAAATAATACAAGATAAATACAACCCTTTGGAATGACCATTATTATGGGTCATGTGGGAATTTTTCTAAGGACTACCAGATATGGAACTGCGAAAGCATGTACCTGGTTCCTTAGTTGGAGAGCAGTGTCCATCAGCAATGGGTTTAGGGGTAGGGGAGGCCGGTGCCTTACGGTCATCTTCGCCTGCGGACATGGCAAGAGGCCGACATCCACCGCGGGCGCCGATGACCAGGTGCCGATCTCAGCACAGCTTACACTAACACCGACCGTCGCCGGTAGTTTGTAAGCGACTGAATACAGCATCCCTGCTCCTGCTCGTGCACCCCTAGGACCTATCGACGGAGACGCCGCACGCGCAGCATCCCTAGTCCTCCACGCCATGTACCACTTTCTAGACACCTACCTGCGCCACTCCGACAAAGGGTGAGTACTTTATTTCCTCCCGCATCACCATACCTATCTCATATCGACGCTTGTTATTGTCCGTTGTTACAAAGTTGTCGCAATTAACTTTATCTTGTCGCTTCGTCGTAAATGAGTTATGAGTAACATCAAAGGTCAATCCAATTAATTTAGCTTCGATCATTCTCTATCAAAGAACCACAAGATCGACTAATTGCAGCACCGCCTTTAACATCCGCTTAATAGACAGATTCCGAAGCTTTTAGGGGATATAGATACTGCGACTCGCTATTGGGCTTGGCAATGCCAACGGACTCTAAAAAGGTCACCGCCGAATGAGCTTTTCTAGAGCGTCCTTTTTATGTAACACTACCCTCAAACAAGTTTTCCCTTCACGCATCTATACATTATATTATGCATAAACGTCGGGAACAAACCCCAAAAGACGGACCATCGCGACGTTATACAATAATTATTCCACTCGTATGTGGGGTTTATATACGTAAGACGTCTAAAGAACGTCTCTATAACGTCTAAAATTATTATTCTTTTACAATTCAATTTTTTATTTTTGTGTGTTTCCTTTTGTTTTTTTTCTGTATTCTAACTTTGTTACCTTAAAAAAAGTTTATTAAAAAGAATTATGACACAAAAGACAACAGGGAAAATAAATGTCTTCAAATATGAAATAAAATTATATTTTATAAACTTTCATCTATTAAATATTTATTTTCACTACTTTAATTTACCTTTAGTTTTAATAACTAAATAATTAATTGTAAATAAATCAAACGTTACAGATTAAATGAATGCGCAATATTATTGCAGACTCATAACGATGTATTTAATGTACAAGATTTTAATTATAATAAAAGAGAATTAACACCATTGCACATAGTAAATAATAATAGCAGCCGAAGCTGTGACTATTGAATTGATCATAATGGAAAATTATTATTGCGCGGTATTAATAAATAGAATACGTAGCTGTGAGTAACTGTAACGTAAACTATTTGTGATTTTAAGTGTGCCCTGATTACACTGATTGCTTTGAAGAACTCTTTAAAAGAATGTCACTAGACTTTGAAAGAACTTGTTTTAGAGCTTTAAAGCTTATCCTCTAACGAAAAATCTTTCAGAATCTATGTTATCTGCTTTCAACACTCATAACAATTTTTGTAAAAAGTTTTGATCTGGAGATCTTATTTCACATTGTGCAGGTCATTTTCATGAGGACCATACCAGTGGTGTTGTCCACGAATTGGCAAACTTTTTCAAAGCCTGACCGGACCCTGCAACTACATAAAATTCTATCGGGGTCAAATTGTTAGGAAAACCTTTATACGGTTATGTTTAAGAACTTTTGGAAACCAAGTTTATTATGGGTTTGTTCACAAAATGCTTTTGGTCATTTACTATAACTATATTATAGCTTATTAACCCCTTACTAAGGGATTTTTCATTTCTTTTCCAAATGCGTCAATCTATTTCATATAATTTTATAAACTGATTATTGTCGATACAGTAGGAGACCTTTTTACTTTGAGAAATATTGAAAAAATACGGCTCTTTATATTCCTAGCTCTTTAACCAATATAGAACCTCCACAATCCTTACAATAAATCTTATATATGCTAAACTTGTCTATCTTTGGAAATTAATAATAAAACAATTCCAGGGCATACCCAGGATCTGAACTAAAGGGGAGCAACTTATATTAGTTTCGAAGAAGGGGGAAAAGGGAAACACGACGATTTTTATTAAATAAACTCAAAACTATTGCAAAACTGTTTTATTAGTCACGAAAAATGCGTACTGATTCCCATCCCGCCCTACCGCACATACGCATCAATTTGAAGAGGACTTTATTTTCTTTTATTTTTCTTCTAGGGGGACACCTGCCCTCCCTACCCCTCGCTGGGTAAGTCCTTGCTACTACTATAAAATAGTTAAACCTTTTTATAGAAAAAGAAATTGTTCCAAGAATTATTTCCCTCTTTTTAAATTTCCACGAATTCATTTTAATATTCGAGGACATGAATGAAGGTTAGTAAGAAAAAATGTGGGATAAATTATTTCAATGAATAGATACTATATAATAGTTACAAGAATTATTGAATTGTTTCACCCTTTTTAATTTCCATGAATTTATTTTAATATCCCAGGACAATGTAGGTTAAATTCTTTCAATAGAATGCTACTATAATATAGTTAAACCTTTTAACAGAAAAAGTTGTTCCAAAAATGATTTCCCCTTTTTTAAATTTCCACAAATTGATTTTAATATTCAACGACAATGAATAAAGATTAGTAAGTAAAAATGTGGGTTAAATTCTTTCAATAAATACTACTATAAAATAGTTCCAAGAATTATTTCCCCCTTTTTGAATTTCCACGTATTCATTTTAATATTAGAAGACAATGAAAGAAGGTTAGTTTTTTTTCTTTATAAAAACATAAGTGTTAATATTTTTAAAAGTGGTCTAGCAAGATCAACCATTAATTTTATGTTGAAAGCTTATACTAATGTTCCAACATGTGTAGTTCATCCAACGATGTTCTATACTTAAGTCTGCCCTAGGTCACTATATGCACTCACGCACTGTACTCTGCTTTTAACACTGTACACTACACTAATTCGAAAGGCTTAGTCCTCTCCAGCCTTCGTACGAGGTTCTGATTGTCAAGCAGCTGAATCGCTTCAGTGTTGACGTGTTGATGCAGACGAAATTCATGCTTAGCAGCAAATCTTTTAACTTCACTAGCAACGTACTGGGCACCAAGATTACGATGTATGCCACTATTTCGTATGCACCACGGAGCATTTACTGTATTTTGCAGCACTTTATTTTGGAAAGTTTGTATAAATTTTATATGACACAACCCCACAGTTGTATACTATAATTCCAGACTGGTTTTAGAATCTGGTTATAAAGGATAACTTTATTGTGTATTGACAGTTTGGAATTGTAACCCAGTAGCCAATACATTTGTCTGTATTTGAATCTTAGCTCAGTTCTTTTTTGTAACATATTGCTTCCATCTTAGCTTTGTATCCAGCGTCATACCAAGGTATTTCGCTGTATTTCCATATGGGACTACATTGCCACTCAGATTAATTAAGGTGGACTTCTCAACTTTTTATTGGTAAAGTTAATATGGACTGATTTTGCTCCATTCAACTTAATTTTCCAATTTTTGGCCCAGGTACGAATCTGGTTGCTAGGTTGCTGGAACTTGTTAATTGCATAATCTACGTTAATCCCCACTGCCAACACAGCTGTACCATCTGCAAATGTGGTAACAGTTACATTATTTATTTGGACTAGATCACGTGTGTACAATAAATAAAGAATGGGACCGAGGACACTTTCTTGAGGTGCACCGGCTTTTATCTCTCTCGAGTCAGAGTATTCATCTTCTTGCTTGATTCTGAATAATCTGTCTGTAATGTAGGATGTTAACAGTGCTACATATTGCCTAGGCAATAAGTTATTTACATTCAGTATGAGTCCTTCATTCCAAACTTTATCGAAGGCTTGAGCTACATCAAGGAGGATGGCAAAGCAAATTAGCTTTTCCTCTAGTGCATTTTTTATTATGTCTACAATTCGGTGGACTTGGTCTACAGTAGAATGTTTTTGCCTAAAACCAGATTGGTGGTCCGGAATTAGGTTATTATCTTCTATTACAGTTTTTAATCTCTTCAAGAAGAGTTTTTCAAGTAGCTTGGAGATGATCGGTAACAAAAAGATTGGGCTGTAAGATTTGGCCTCATTTGGCGGTTTTCCTGGCTTTGGTAACGTGATGACTTCTACTACATTCCAGACATTAGGAACATGCTGTAATCTAAATGCTGCGTTAAATAAGTATGTTAGTAAAACTATACCTTTTCTCGGCAGCTGTTTTAGGATCTCGCCTGTGATGAGGTCAAATGTTCTTGGATTTAGGTTATTCTTGATCTAGTTCGCTACACAATCGCCATCTCTTCAGAATTAGTCGTTTCTTCTATGTTGACATCAGATTGAATTTCATTTGGTTGGAAAATTACTGCTAGATGCTCAGCAAAGACTTCGGTTTTTTGTTTGTTGTCTGTGGCCCAAGTACCATCATGTTTTTTTATGTTTTTTAGTCACCAGCCTTTTGAGTTTTTTCGTTGCTTTCCACAAGGGGTAGTCTGTTTCTTCATCTACTGTTCAATTTTCAAGGTAAAATCTGAAAGATTCTTCCTTCAATTTTCGAATCTCCTCTTTCTAATTGCTGGGTTCTATTATTCAGAATGGCTTTGTCCGACGGCTCTTCTAGCTCTTCTTTTCTCTCTTACCAGTGTTCTAATTTAGATCGGATAATTGACTCCTTTAGATATATGGGTAATTTCCTTGGTATCGCTAAATGCAACTGTTTGGATCATTTTAACAAAATGTTCAGCTTCTTGTTCCAGTTGCCAAACTGTTTTGAAATTGATGTTAAGGTTAATGTTCTCTTGCAGATAATTTCTGGAACTTTCCCAGTCAGTGGATTTGTTTACTAATGTGGATCGGGTTTCTTCTTTAATTATCGTTTCACTCAGAGTTCCATGTTTTCTTCAACATCTATGAAGTTGGGTGAAACTTTCTTTGTAATGAAGAAGTCCAGTAGATCAGGGATTTTGTTTGGATCCGTAGGCCAGTACGTGGGTTTACCTGAGGATTGGAAATTGCATCCAAGTTCCCTTACGGCTCTGTTCAGTTCACGGCCTTTCGTTGTGGTCAATCTCGATCCCCAATCTACATTTTTGGCGTTATAATCACCACCCACAATGAAACGTTCGCCAAGATGTTATAGGACCATTTTATAGTCAGACTTCTTTAAATTGTGCCTTGGAGGACCAATTTTCATAATTGCACCAATTTTCAAATTTTGTTTTGTAGACTTAATACCTACCATAGTAAGCTGGAATTTTATTCTTTGTAGATGGCATTCTTCATAGTGGTTAATTGATTCTTTGACTAATACCACACAACCACCTTTAGCTTGGTTGTCAGGGTGAATACTGTGATATAATTTGTAACATCTTATTTTCAGGTACGACTGACTAGTCAGATGAATCTTTGACATCAGACAATCATCTATATGCTGGATATGAACAAAGACTTCTAGCTCCTGTTTTTTCTTTAGGATGGCATTGGCATTCCATGTGGCTATTCTTAAGTCTTGTTGGTCTATGACTTACTTTTGGGAACAGCGCCTGTATTTTAGGCTTCTAGTATTTGGCATCTTCATCATATTTTGCATCATAGATGGTTTGCTTTTGAAATTGGTGGGGGTGGGTTCTTCCTGCTTGGACTAAGTTGCTTGTGCATATCAAACGCTTACTTAAGGTTAACAGGAACGAATGTCCTTGGTAGAGAAGCTGGTTTTCTAGCTTTGATAACATTATCTCTTCTCTTTTGTAACTCTTTGGCGATTATACATCCTCTATAGTTGACAGGGTGAGCCTTACCGCAGGTTGCTTCTCTATTAAATGATTGCCTATACATTTAACGGAAGTGGAGGTGACAGTATTGTCACCTGTACCGTATTGTTACATGTTGACAGTATTCTGAGTATGCCCATATCTCTGGCGTCTTTTACACTGTGGTATTAGCTTGCTAGTTTTTAGTGCCTCAAGTTTGAATTTCATGTGGCACAAATGTTGGATCTCGAAGATCTTCTTAATATCTTCTGACTTGAAACCGTTTTGCTGCAGTTTATTGACGATTTCTTTTAATCCACGTGAGGGGTGTAGGTGCCTAACTATAGCTCTGTAGTAAGTCTCTAGTTAGTAAGTAAAAATGTGGGTTAAGTTCGTTCAATAAAAACTACTATAAAATAGTTCCAAGAATTATTTCCTCCTTTTTAAATTTCCATGAATTCATTTTAATGTTCGAAGTCAAGAAATAAAAATTTGTAAATAAAAATGTGGGTATAAATTCCTCCAAAACAAGACTACTATTATAAAATATACTACTATTATAAAACCTTTTAATAGAAAACGAAATTGTTCCAAGAATTATTTCCCCCCTTTCATTTTAATATTCGAGGATAATGAATGAAGGTTTGTAAATAAAAATGTAGGTATAAGTTCTTTCAATACAATAACTACTTACTACTCAAGGACGTACCCAGGATCTCAACTAAAAGGGGTGCAAAGTGAAACACGACGATTTCTTACAAAAAACTCAAGACTATTTGCAAAACTGTTTTTATCCGTCACTAAAAAATGCGTACTAATTCGCATCCCTTCCCGCCATACAGACGCATCATTTTGAATAGGACTTTTGAAAACCATTTTTGAAAACATTTTGAAAACCGTCGAGTACCACTACGCTTAAGGGGTATGATGCGAATATACAGCCTCTCACGCTCAAGTCAACTTCACCTTAAAGGGTACATACCGGTATACTGCTTCGGTGAAATTAAAAGAAGCAGTGGCAGGGGCACACTAGGCTCTATAACCTGGTAAAGCGGGGTGGCGTAACCTTCCACGCCTAAAGGGGTGCAAAGTGAAACACGACGATTTCTTACAAAAAACTCAAGACTATTTGCAAAACTGTTTTTATCCGTCACTAAAAAATGCGTACTAATTCGCATCCCTTCCCGCCATACAGACGCATCATTTTGAAAAGGACTTTTGAAAACCATTTTTGAAAACATTTTGAAAACCGTCGAGTACCACTACGCTTAAGGGGTATGATGCGAATATACAGCCTCTCACGCTCAAGTCAACTTCACCTTAAAGGGTACATACCGGTATACTGCTTCGGTGAAATTAAAAGAAGCAGTGGCAGAGGCACACTAGGCTCTATAACCTGGTAAAGCGGGGTGGCGTAACCTTCCACGCCCAGCGACATTGAGGTTGGATTAGATCGGGCAGTGGTCCCACTACGTGTGGGGAAAGTCCGAAGCTGGACTAGAATATACGCCTCTCCGCTCAAGTCAACTTCACCTTAAAGGCTACATACCGGTATACTGCTTCGGTGAAATTAAAAGAAGCAGTGACAGGGGCACACCAGGCTCTATAACATGGTAAAGCGGGGTGGCGTAACCTTCCACGCCCAGCCACATTGAGGTTGGATTAGATCGGGCGGTGGTCTCACTATGTGTGGGGAAAGTCCGATGCTGGACTAGGGGCCCATCTCTTAGGAGAAGGAACCTAACGGGTGAGCACGGTCATAGCTCCGATAGTAGCCTGGATAGCTAGTAAAGAATGGATAATAACCTCGCTCCCACCAGTACGTACTGGTAGCATTTGCATTAGCAATTGTGCGCCATGTTAAAATAACTGTAGATATTCGAACTGTTGATTCAGTTCACTAGTAGTAGTTAAACATATGTTATTCTTTATTGTGGTATGTTTTTGGAAAACCCAGCTCTTGTGTCTTACGATCATGATCATATAGAAACAATATGCACAGGCAACTGTCTTTCGACTTTTGTGTTTAAATGTTATATTTAGCAACAACCCAAAACTTGACAGTGGCGTTGCCAAAACCTCACTTCTTTGCGCAAAAGCCAATGTTAAAACAATTTAGAGATACTTACTTAATGTAAAATTATGAAAAGCTTTAAAAAACATGAAAAACATTTTACTATTAATTCTATCACCGGTAGACAATTTGGGAAGGGGGAGAAATGCTACGCACATAAAAATGCACAAAACTGTTATTGATAAAATTTTAATCTTAGCGCTCCCAACTCATTCTGGTCTGTTTAAAAGTGTTGATTTTACGTTTCCACTGCCTATGTTAACTTACCATTCACATGAAATGGCAACCCCTGAATGACATCCTCCTTTCCATGACTGATGCCTGGTATAGTCTACTTTTATGAATTAGTCAATCAAATCGCTATGGTTCTGCCTGTGCATATGTAGTATCACTATGCTTATCAAAGATCATTTTATCGAAAGGGAGACTGCATACGGAGGTATATATTGTTCAAAGGCGAAGGCCCCGCCCTTAAAAAGAATAACCCTACCTAGATTAGAATTGTGCGGTGCATTAATTCTTGCGTGTCTCGCGAATAAGGTTACGGCAAGCCTGAATTTGAATTCGATCGTTTCATATTTTGGTGAGACTCATCTATTGTTTTAGGATGGTTAAATACATTACCAAATTTTGTTGAAAACATTAGTAGGAAAACGGGTCTCCAAACTAATCACGGACAATGGTGTCGTGTTTCCTCAAACCCTGACGATCTTCTATCTTGCGGACTTAACCCTATTTATTTGAAACAGTCACAAATTTGGTGACACAGGCCTCAGTGACTATCACAAGACAATAAGGAGTTGCCTGATTTACGTCATTCTGATAATTCTTAGTCGGCCACTAGCAAGTTGGAACTGTTTAATATCAGCAAATATCCAGATTTAAATAAATTAAGCGCATTATAGCTTACTGCCTTTGGCTTAAAGTTAATTGTGAGAAGCCAAAGAAAGAGAATGTTAAGACCTATTACACTAACTGAATCGCGGTATACTCTGATTACGTTAATAAAGATAGCACACGGGGAATCTTTCGCTACTGAGATTAGTACCTTAAAGAATGGCGGCAGGATAGCGCTAAGCGAGCGTGCAACGTGTGCGGCCGCCAACACGAAGGGAGCTGGGAGCTAACGCTGCTATTTTTAGTAATAATGTCATAAAAATACAACTTATGACCAAGTTTTGTCATCCTTCCTGCTTGTATTATATGCATTGAGTTTATATTTATACAAATAATACATCATACGAGCATATATATGTACTACATACCAGTACTGATTCCCTTGGACAAACTAAAAAATATATCATTTTCTACAAAATTGAAATTACGTACATGGAATTAAATTTAAAAAATGTGATATTCGTCAATTACAATTCATAATTCATTTACATAATGCAAAGTGCTTTTAATAAATCCTTACCCTACCAGTTATATAGCTTGCTGTTACTGGGGATATGTTTACAGTTGAACAGCGGTCTAAGAGTAGAGCAAAGTGTCTGGCTTAGAAGCGTACAGTAAAGAAACAAGTGTTTATAGTGTAGCGTTCGTAGTCGTTGTAAAGATGTCGAAAAGAACAATATATCAATAGCTGTTAGAAATTCGTCTCTTAAGATATTATATTTGAGTAATTTCTTTTATAATCATTGTGACAGTATCGATGATATTTATCAAACACCTAGAAAAGTAGGCGAATTCCATCACTTATATAACGATTTATGACAACAATCTAAGACACCTTATTGCGTATGAAAATGTCTATTTCAAAATTCGATTACTTTCTAAGTGCATTTGTACTGTTTGTCTTGTTATTTGTCCCTTTCGCCCCAGAGTGAAATTCGTACGAAAATTGCCAAAATAATATCTCAATATCCATTTTAATTATTATTTTGTATGACGACACTTCCGACGATAGAGGCGAGCAAAATGTGGAAAATAAACTGAATGAATTCCTTCACTTTGCTCGAACACATCTCGCTAATCATCGCTTTACTTTAAACACCAACAGTTGTTATACCGGTTTTGTTTACATCGCTTTTCTCTGATCTTAGCTTGCGGTTCTACCACAAAGTTCACAAGCGGCTCGGCTCTTAACAGCGGTGTTTTAGACCGACAAGGTAAGCTGTTGCATTTAAATTCTTTTATTGATGGGTATATTGCATGTGGAAAATCGCTTAGGGAATGCTACATTCGGATATGACAAAAACACCCAATACTACTAGACTATTGAAATCACTTGACAGAGTTAATATTTCAATACGAGCGTGTCAGGTTGCAGCGTGCCGGAGCTCGCTACTAGCGGCAATCACGAAAACATTTTAGTCTATCTTAGACCGTAACATCGCCAGGGCAGTCGTACTCAAATGCATACAGTGTTTTACATGGCATTGTAAAACGTCGGCCTTCGGATATTCTCTGCATTAACAAAGAAATAGTGGCTTCGGAAAGGGAATTAGCAGAATATATTTATGATGATAGACTGACTATTATTTTGGTAGGCCGTAGGAGGTAGGAATAAAATTCCTAAAACATCATCTAAAAAGGGTAATGAAGAATGCAGCACTGACATGACGAATTGTACAATATATGGTACTTGTGCGAACATAATTAATACTAAACCCCCTTTCTTCTTTGAGTTCGAACCCAAACAATAACGGACATGCTTCAGGAAACTAGCAACTTGTTAAAATTTGAAGGGTATAGTCAGCACCAGTAGTGATAGGTTTCTACAAAGTAAACGTCACTTGTCTGACGCTATCGGTGGAGTTATTGGTTTTTAACATTTTCTTGGAAAACGTTACTTATAGGTAAAATATTAATAGCACTGACACGATTTTCTATAAAACTAAATTGTTGGTTATGCAGATGAAGAGACATTATCGCCAGATCAACAGAAGCTCCGAGAGAAGCTTTCCATGCGCTAAGATCAACAGTATTAAAAATAGGTTTAAGCCAGTGATGGGTCAACGAGTGGTATCAGTTTCAGGAACACGTGACCCGAGTAGCGTGACTGTGAGTAGCGCTAAACCCGACCGGGCGTACGCTGAACGCTCCAATCTTCCGATTCGCTGACTTTCGGTTTTGACATTCCAAATCTCTCGCAACAGCCCTACTCCCGAACCCCGCCGGGCGACGACCGATTTCCCGTCTTTCCGAGACCTGTCGCCACCTCACCAGTCGCAGAATCGTTTTTTTAAACACAAATTTGTAAACGGTACAAATAAATGTTATACTTACTTATACTAAAAAAACATAATACCTGCTTAGCGTGATTCACGTGTGATTCATGCGTGAATTCATGCGTTAATCACGCGGGCGCGATCGTGACATTCGTGACCACAGTTAGAAATTTGTGTGAGTGACGGGCGTTACCCAGCCAGGATAAATCACGAGCGGGCGTGAGTGGACATGAAAAATCGATCACGTGCCCATCTCTAGTTTCATACCACATAAAGTAATGTTTTTAGTTCGAATAAACCGATACTCACTTTCAAAATTCATGATAAGGAATCGGAAGAGTTCGATTCTTTCATATACTTTCCCAATCAACTTTATACAAACCTTAGTGATTATAAGTTTATGGTTACTTTTATATAAATAAAAATGTTATTGGGTTAGATCTTGCGTAGTAAAAGTTTAGTTTAGTTATTTAGTTATTAGTTCAGTGTTAACGTACGAAACAAAAGTACGAACATTCACACAGAAAGATCAAGAACTGCTTAATTTTGGGAGGAAAATATCTTTGGAGGAATTCTTGAACCGTGATAGTGGCGATGTTAGAATTTCAAATTATACAACAGTTTCTAAAAACCTAACGTTGTAAATTTTATTAACGGTTTTCCACTTACACGAATAGGGCATGTAATTAGAGGATACGATAATGCTACAATTAAAAGAATTTACAAACGAATGGGGCGGTACGAAACGTAGCTTCCTAGATAATATGACAGCAAGAATAAAAACTATTGGAGTTAGACGATATAAAGTAGTTGCCAGAGAACCAAGAGCAGAATGGAAGCGATTACTATAAAGAAGGCTTTGGCGCATAACGAGCTGTAGCGCCATTGATGATCATGGTAATATACACAAATAGCCATCAATTGCAGTTATTTCAAGAATGGCCTTACTTCAATTCTTAAATCAACAACCGTCTATTGAACGTGAATGTATAATAAACGATAAACGCGAAAACTTTATAAACACAATATTTGGTCAAAGTGACCATGCATCCTACAGATAAACTGAGCTACTACTTTAAGTGGAAACCCTTTTATACTTCTATATTGGTTATATACTTTAGATCAATTTGATTGTTACGTAGTTACATAGCGACGTAATAAAAACTAAAAACATCAATAAACTGACAATATTTTTTACAAAATTGTTTCACAGGATATAATAGTTGCTTGTACTGATGACCAAGCTAAATCGCGTAGCCAATAGCACTCGTACGTCCTTAAAGACGTCTGCTGAAGGAAGCGAGCGTTTAACCGGCCAATAAATGTTTTTACAGTTTATAGTACAGTACGAAAAACGTACGTCATGACTAAACTCTTCTGTATTCCAAAAATTCTCAAGTTTTTATTTCAAGTATCTATATCATATCATGTACAGAATGTTATGCATGAGCTTGGTATAAGAATATAAAATCGTTTATAAAATTGGTAGTGGGATAGAAGCAATTGATAAAAACTTGCGACTGGATGTTTGGAACTGACTGGATATGCATGCACTTGATACGACTTTAAATCCGTACATAAAAAGCGATGTAGGTTAAGCACTTGCACCTCGGTGCTTACGTTCGCTGGCATTTTAACTGAATAAACGTCTATTATTAATCTTGATGGTACGAGAAGTAGTACAGTAGAACAAGACTTTTCCTCCTATCGCAATTTTCACTATCCCACTATCACTTTTATGGACGCTTTTGTATCCGTATACCAAGCCCATGCGTTTCCATTCTGTATATATTCAATACCATTGATTTTTAACAAAATATTTTAATGAAAATTGTAAAAGGAAAATGTAAAAGGATGTAAAATCCCGATAATAATTAAGTAAAATATAAATTGTCGGTGCACTCAAGCAAATAACGATGAGCCGTTTTATCATTTTGCCTACACCGTGATGTCCTTTAATCTATTTTAATGCATTTTATATTTAACAATTTCCCTAAAGCTTTATTAAAATTTCTAACAAATTATTTTTTGACAATGTTTACTTTAAAAGTGTATGTTAATTATAATTAACCCTATTTAGTACCATTAGGTCACGTATAATATTTCTTTCTAGGGAAATTTTAATTAAATTACTGGTTTACATTTTAGATGAATTTTTAAAAGCTGCTGAAAGCTTTTTATATTTATAGTACATTAAAAATAAATAAGAAAGAAAAATATATTTTTGTTTGCTGAGCCTACGCATGATGGACTTTATTTATTCGTTTGCAGACGTACTAGTCCTTTACATTTGACGACGACCTAGAAAACTGGAAAACGAAGGGTAGTTTTTATAAGTTGATGTGCTGGGTTCTTTAGTATCGATTTTATTTACATAAAATAAAATTTATATAATTTTTCAAAACAATGTGCATTAAAACAGAAATTGTTTACAGAAGATGTTTAACTATGAAAGTTTTAATGATATGTAGTAGTTGAATGTTCTTTTTCTTAAATTAGTTACGTAAATGTTAACGTTCACGAGATTATTTTCAGTTTATATTACTCAGATAGAACATGCCGAACCTTACTTTATTAATATTTACTTATGTACTTTATTTGTTGTTTATTAAACGCTATTAAAACATTATAGTTCGTGTAGTTCCTTGTCTAGTATACTTTGCTTCATAATCATTTGTGCACAATAGGTTAGGTAATCATTTCAGTAGGGATGCCGTTAGTTGTAAGTAGAGATTCATTGGGTTTTGAACAACAGAGGAGTAAAGTCATTCTGTCTTGAACGGTTGTAAAGTAAACATTCTGTCTAGATACAAAAGTTAACAAAAGTTATTATACAAAATTTGTAAAATAGATTACAAAAAGTTAAATTACAATTTGAATAAAACCCGTAACGTCAACACCCCCAATTCAATTAAATTCAAAAAATTTTAGCTTACAATTAAGTACTAATTAAAGACTAATTTGTACCAACAATAAAAAATTTTTACCTATTCCCGATTAGTCGTAATTTACGCTTTAAAAGTGGGGATGCTGGCCGTATTGAAGCTGGCACCCCCACTTAAATTAAATTTAACCACTTCAATTAGATTTAAACATTACTAGCCTATAATTAATAACTAATTAAAGACTTAATTGTGCCTACAAAAAATAATTTGTACCTATCCCCGTTTAGCATTGATTTAAGTTTTAAGGATAGGGGTGCTGGCAGAAGCTAAAGCTACCCCCACTTCAATTAAATTCAAAAATTTTAACCTACACTGAAGCACTAATTAAAGACTAATTTGTGCCAACAAAATTTTCATAATTGTCGCAATATAAACGTTATTAAAACTTGTTATAACGTTATTATAACTTTGAAATAAATAAAGATTATTAAAAGTTTCACAGTTTTATTAAAATATACCTGACAATATTGTTTCGACAGCTATGCTGTCATTATCAAAGGTAATATAATTATAAACAAACACGTCGCTAAGGTAGATACAAAATAGGTAACTAGATAAAATAATAATAATAATAATAAAAATTAATAATAAAAATCATAATTAAACATCTAATACTTCCAGTAACGGAGAATTACTGAGCTCAAGTTGTTCATTCATTAAAGGTACCCTGAGTTTGTGTTTGTATATCTCAAAGGCTTCTAAAATGTCTAATTTGCGTTTGTTATTACAAAAATGTAGGAATTTAATATTATTTTGAGGAGTCATTGTGTGATTTTGTTCTAAAAGGTGTTTGGCGTAATTCGATTTTTCAGGATGTTTATTTTTGTAATGACGTACGTGTTCTTTATATCTTATGTCAAAATTTCGAAGTGTTTGTTCAATATATACCGAACTACAAAAAGAACAATTTAAACGTATAATATTATATAATATTATTAATTTTTATTATTATTATTATTATTTTATCTAGTTACCTATTTTGTATCTACCTTAGCGACGTGTTTGTTTATAATTATATTACCTTTGATAATGACAGCATAGCTGTCGAAACAATATTGTCAGGTATATTTTAATAAAACTGTGAAACTTTTAATAATCTTTATTTATTTCATGATTATGGAGTTCCACAAAATAAGGCTGGAAACAATAAACAAGATTATTATAACTTGCCGCGTGGCAAGTGGTTGAACAGAGGTAAAAAGTATAAAGGACCCCACAGAATCCTTATGGAAAATGGCTTTCGCCAGATTGCTCTGAAGTTTAGCTAAAAGATAGTTTTCAATGTGTAGATCAAAAAGTCACTGGGCACAAAGTCCCAAAAAATACAGTTTTCGTATTACAGCCGTTTGAAGTTGACAATTCTTGGTAGAACCTTATAGAAAATGGCTTTTAAGCAAAATTCTTAAAAGGTAACTGATATAGTAATATGGTAAAGTCCATAATATGTAGATCAAAAGTGTCACAGGGCACAAGTCCAAAAACTTAAAAATAATGCAAAAATTAATACTTCAAACGGCTGTAATTCGACAACAACATTTTTTTGGACTTTGTGTCTCTTGACACTTTTGATGTACACATCGAAAACTATCTTTCGGCAAAGTTTCAGAGCAATCTGGTGAAAGCCATTTTCCATAATCATTTTGCGGGGTCATTTGTACATTTTACCTTTGCTCAATCATTTGCCATGAGGTAAGTTTTAAACAATAGATTTTATTAACTTTCACAATAATCATGAAAATTTTGTTGATACAAATTAGTCTTTAATTATCACTTAGTACTGCGTTAGTTATTTTTTAAATATTTTTAAACTAGTTTTTTACCTAAACTTGCCACGCACGCGGCAAGTTTTAAACAATTGATTTACTAACTTTATATTGCCATAATTATAAAAAATTTATTGGCACAAATTAGTCTTTAATTAGCGCTTCAGCGTAGGCTGAACTTTTTGAATTTAATTGAAGTTATTAAATTTAAATCAAGTGGGGGTACCAGCTTCAACTACTGCCAGCACCCTCACTTTTAAAGTGTAAATTACGACTAAACAGGGATAGGTGCAAATTTGTTATTGTTAGTACAAATTAGTCTTTAATTGGTACTTAATTATAAGCTAGACATATATAAATTTAATTAAAGTTGGGGTGCTAGCTTGAGCTTCTTCCAGCATCCCCATTTTTAAAAAGTTAAATTACGGCTAAACGGGGGTAGGTGCAATTTCTTTTTGTAGGTACAAATTAATCTTTAATTAGTTCTTAATCATAGACTAGAAATTTTGGAATTTAATTGAAGTGGTTAAATGTATTTTAAGTGGGGTGCTAGCTTCAGCTGCCGTCAGCACCCCCACTTTAAAACGTATATTACGACTAACGGGAATAGGTACACATTTTTTTTGTTACAAATTAGTCTTTAATTGGTACTTAATTATAGGGTAAAAAATTTAATTGAAGTGGGGGTGCTGAAGTTACGGAGCTATTTGAATATACCTGTTACTTACATTACAAAATACATATATATGATAATTGTATTGGAATTTATGAGGGGAAAGCATTATTTATTGGAATAGCAAGGAATTACAAATTTATAGCAATTCGCTTTGAAACTTTGAAGAGAAAACAGTATTTATTGGGAGTATCTGGTATATTACAAATTTATGAGAATTAGTTCTGAAACTTTGGATGGTTGTTGAAATAAACTATAGAATGGAAATGTATGCTTTCGACAAAAAGGTAATTGGTTTGGCATTGTCTATTAAACACAGAATATGGGTAGCATTGCGGAGCTGGAATCGACATCGAAATGATGTAGAACTATCTCTTTTATGAAATAAATAAAGATTAATAAAAAGTTTCACAGTTTCTATTAAATTTAACCTGACAATATTGCTTCGACAGCTAAGCTGTCATTATCAAAGGTAATATAAATATAAACAAACACGTCGCTAAGGTAAATACAAAAAATAGGTAACTAGATAAAAAGGCAAAAGTAATCAATAATAAATATCAAACACTTCCAGTAACTAAGAATTCCTGAGCTCAATCCGTTCATTCATTAAAGGTACCTTGAGTTTGTGTTTGTATATCTCAAAAGCTTCGAAAATGTCTAATTTGCGTTTGTTATTACAAAAATGTAGGGATTTAATATTATTATTTAGTGATCTTTAATAATTATTGATTCTTTGATTCTTGATAATTTTGAACTTCGCTGTGTTATATTTATATAAGTTATGTATATTAAATATTAAGCAGTAAATGTAAAACCATACTGTATATATATTTCAGTTTATTTAATGTGTATTTCTTTGCATGCAGGGCATTCGGCCGGTGCATTTCATTGTTAAAAGATGAATTTATAGTTAATTGTTAATAAATATCATGTCAAATAATAGCATGAGTTAAACGAGTCGCAGGGAGATCCCAATGTTCGCTACGAAGAAAGTACTTCCTGCTATTCAAGGGTTAATGGTGTACAACTGGGAATACCTAGGCAGTCAACTAAAGAAAAGAAAAAAGGAACAGAGTGGAGATCAAAGGCTCGCACCGCTCCACTTCCAGGCGAAGCATAATCGTAACTATTGTGGTTTTGTGTAGTTTCTATTGTTTATGTGAATATTAAAATTGTACAAAATGATCAAGCGTAGTTAAGCAGCAAGGAAAAATAAGATGCAATTGTTCTTTAATTAAAGTTATTCTATGCATAATAAATTTATTGTTGTTATCTCCTATTTTATGTGTATTCTTCATTTATCCCTTGGATTGTTACAAGTCATTGTGTAATTTTTTTGTAAAAGGTATTTGGCATAATTAGATTTTTCAGGATGTTTATTTATGTAACAACGCACGTGTTCTTTCTATCTTATGTCAAAATTTTTAAGTGTTTGTCCAATATATACCGAACTACAAAAAGAACAATTTAAACGGCAAAATCCCGATTTCATGATATCATGTGTTTTGTCATAGGGTCAATCTGTAATCGGTAATAGAATATTGATTAAATTCGTTAACCTTGTTTGCTTGAACGTCAACAAATCATATCTCTCAACCAAACAAGATCATACGATTCACCATTAGTTTCACACTCTCTATCCACTGACCGGTGTCAAAAAAATAATTCAGATAAGAGAAAAGCCTAATAAGCCAAAGAAAGGTGTCTACAGATACGTAGGGAGGTCTTCTCAATAGTTACGCATTAGGACAGAACATAATGTTCTCACTCCACTATAATAATAGTAATAATAATAATTGCTACAACCCATAACCTGTAAACCAGGCCCCATAAGATGTAAGCTTGTGCGGCAGGGAGGGTGTATACCAGTGCTTCTAAACTAGTATTCCACGGAATAGTGGTATAAAATAGAAAATGAAAGAATTGTTGTTCAGATCTTCGGTTAGCGAAAAGTTAGAAGAAAATCAGTACTATTGTCGTAATAGTATTTAATGGAAATAGTTTAGCTTAAGTAAGTTATGTAAATTATAAGTCCATGTAAATTAAGATTAAACGCTAACTTTTAACTTACGTTGAACTTGAATTGTAGGAACTTTTAAGATACGCAAATATTCCAAAACAATTATTTTTTGGAAGCGATCAGGAAAAATTATGAACATTGATTTTGAAGATTCGGTAGAATCCAATCAGCGATCAACACAACAATAATAATTACTAATATCTTATTGTTTGGCGAACCAGGCCCCAGAACATATGAAGCTTGTACGGGAGGGAGGAACGATTATTATTATTATTACGCAAGCCCATCTACCGGCTGCAGCCGACTTACAGATGGTATAGCAAAAATCCCACATTTGTATTACAGCTAAAGAAAACTGCAAAAAACCTTAACCAGATCTGCCGGTACCGGGATTTTACATTTATACGATCCCGGTCCGCTTGGGTGAGAGACTAGCATGCTAGTCGCTACACCACCAAGGCTATATAATTCACTAATGTTTAGTATTGATCTATTTACGTTGATGTCGTATTGGCGTAATAACAAAAATCACTACATAGCTATAATGTCGTATCCGTTTCGAAGAACCACAGACAAATTTGCCTCGAAAGTACATTTTCTGTTAAAGAGTCTTGCTTAATAAGTTGTTTTCCTAACTAAAATAATTTGTTACTTACTTTTATGGTGCTATGTTACGTGGCTATAGAATAAACATGAATCGTACATACCTGAAACAAAACAAAAAATTAAAAATACAGTTGTAACTTATGAGAAGATATAAACTACGTTGATTAATAGTTATTTTTTAAATGATTACAATAATTTTATTTTACAATATTTTTATTAATTTGGTCCAAAATAAAACACCAACAGAGAACCATTCCCCAAATAGAAACACGAAGTTTGTATCGCAATAAAAAGGTATAGGTCGAGCATATTTGTCTCCAGCTTCATATATATTGTACTGTTCGGACTTATATGAATCGGATCCAATCTGTTTGGAAATGGGGGTAATGGTTCAAACTAAATCGGGCCTACATAATTTGAGTTATCAGACCAAACCTGTTTAAATAATTTTAAAATAGAGATAAAATTGAACATAAAAGTCTACAGCTTGTTATAATTCACGAATTGAATTTATATGTGCTATCTAACCAATATTAAGCTTTGCAATTTTAAAACATTCAACTCTGCAATAGACTGGTGATATTTATTAGTGCAATCGTACTCCGAAGAGTAATAGTAATAAATAAACTGGAATGAAGGGAATTTGAACGAGGAAAACCTTCATATCAAAATATTTATCAATATAAAGGGTGTTATTTATATCCGAAATAATAAATTTTGTACAAAATACAAGACAAATATATAGAAAAGATAGTGTATGTGAAAGCGGTAAGTGAGGTAGACCAGATAATCCACCGATTTTTATAGTCTTGAAAAACGAGCTCCTCTGTCTCAGAATAATACATTATTTTTGATAAATTCTCCTAAGAAAATGATCTAGAACAGAAAATGTCATCAATTTTATTTGCGTACATAGGTTTTACAAAATGTTTTTATCTCTATTGTTAACATTCTTTCAAACAATATATCGATTTCTTTAATACACAAAAAGTAGTTTCTATACCAAGTATGGATTCTCTGAAAAGTTAAACCATGCTATTGAGAAAATGGAATTTTTTGACCCACCTTTATATTTAACCATAACCTATACCAAATTTCGCACTAAAGAAACTTTAACCAAATATGTACGTATTACCTACAATACTAGAGTAATAGCAGGCCTGACAAAAGGGGGGACAAGCAGGGCTCCAGCCCCGGGGCCTGGGTCCGGGATCGCTATTATGTAATGACATTTTTGTATCCACTAATATACTGATTATTATAAATAAGAATAAATATATTATTTTATTTTTATGAATTCACGTTGAAATTCAGGAGGGAATCGCCGAGAATCGATGCATCGCGTGACCCTTCACTTGCTAGTATTTCACGCGTGGTATCAGTTTATCGTGCGAACCACTGATATCTCTATAAGTACATATACTATGTATTACTATATAAACACCTGATATTGGACTGACGATAATTTATTCTCGGCGATTATTTCGGGAGCTCACGACTCTTTTTTGTTGCAAAAGTAATCGAATATTTACGAGTTAGAGGCCCTCTCAGCCCCACACCTCCCCCACACTCATCCTCATGTCTCATCACCCGATCCAGAATGAGTCATTTGTTTATTTTCCTTTTATTGGGAATATATATCGGCATTTGTTTCTTCTCAGTTCTCCCTTTGGCTCTGTCAGACATTTGGGAACTTTGACAATGGAATGCGATTTGGCTAGAAGAGCTAGACAGATAAATTTTGACAGCGTGATCGATGATTTTGCCAGTAGGAAGGCGAGAAAAGTTTTATTATAGTTCTTTTTATATTTGTATTTATTAAATTATCATACTGTACTTAATGTAGAGTTGTGAATAATATATATTTCAAATTAAGAATTATATGTATTAAATAGTAGTACCCTTGATTTGACCCATCCCAAGGGGGCCCGCTAGCTTATTTTACCCCAGAGCCCGTGCCGGGTCTCCACGGGCCTGAGTAATAGCATTTACAATTTTGATACTTGAAAAGAAAGTCTAAACTCTGGGTCGAGTAGGAAGAGAAGAATAGGAAATCGTTAACAAAATGTTTTAAATCATAAATTCACTTGTATCTAGTTATCTCTTGCTATAGTACTACATTTTAATGAGTGCTTCCTCTAATTTCTAATCGTGAGCATGCGAGCTGCAAGAAATTCGGACGAAAAGGAGGTTTGAAATAACTCTTCAAATACGGTGCCTTTATAAGAGCGCCAGTTGCGCAAACTAGATGTATAGGCAAGTCCTTAAATCATAGTGCACTTTAATTTGAAATAAAAAGAAAGAGACTTACTTAGTATAAAAAAATAAAGCAAGAGCAATAAACATAATATCGTATGTATTATTACAAAGGTGCGATATCAAACCGATATGCAGTAGTATGGGATAAAATACAAGAGCATCCCTAAGTGTCGGTAAGTGACTTATAATGGTGGGCATAATTTATTAGAAAATTAGATATCACCAGAGGCGTAGCTAGCGCCTGTGCGCGGCACAAGGGCGCCGCAGCCAGGGGGTAGCAGCCCCTTGTCAGAATAAAATATAATATAAATTAAATGCAGAAACCCTTAAACATTTTTTAAAAATTATATCTTCCTTGATTCTTGACTGATTAAATACATAAATCTTCATTTTACTGATGATGTGATGAAAGGCGACTAGATCCTTCTAAATATGTGTGTTGCAAATCATAAATTTAGTCTGCGTTACCCACTAAGCAACATAATCTATGTCGCAAGTACAAATCACCTTTTTGTAAATCTCAGCTGTCCGCGAACATTCAAATTTTAGCTTATCGGCATTCTTCATAGCGATAATAGGATTACAGCGTACATAATCATATGGATACAACACATAACCAATTACGGCACATCAGCATTCCCATACTCATAGAAGAAATCAAAAGCTAGCAGTTATTTTTTATAAAATACCACAGTACTAATTTCTCCGAAATTCCTAATCAAAATGCCCAAAGACAGGCTCAGTGGGGCTCACTGGTTACTGGAAAGTACCTAAAATGGATTATGTAGTAATACAGTGCTATTATTTTCAATTCTGACTTTTATTAATCACAAGCTGACTTCACTCCTTATACTGCGGAAGAAAAATGGATACAAATGACTTTTCACTTCCGGAACCCGAAAAAGCGTGTAGTGCTAGTACAAGGACCCAATTTGAATCCCAGCATCATCAAGTAGAAGGTTGACCGCACTTTTGCTTTTCATACCTTAAATTTCTGAAATAATGTAAACTTTTTGCTTATCTTAATAACGATATTCATATTAAATTTTAGAACCCGCCGTCAACTACGCAAATTGAAGACGCATCGATCTTTCGAAGTCATATCCAAGCGATATTGTTCAATTCCAAGATACTCTGAAATCTGAATTTTGCCCATTGATTTACGTCGGGATATCTTGGAATACGGATCGCGTTAGCCAACTGGACCATTCCCTGAAGAAAATGGACGCAAATTTTCGACTTCATACTATTGCTATACAAGTTCTACTGGACTTAAAACTTCTCGGTCTTGGATTTGTTACTCTCCTGTTTTAGATAAAGCATATTGCCAACCGTGTTGGATATTTGCTGACCGCTCAAATCCTAGATTTTCGTAAATGTATTACCGGTAAAATACATGAAGACCCCTGTCCTCCAAAATATCATTTTATGAAAAATCAGAAACCCATACGCACGCGATGATGAGCCAGTGGATGTGGAAGAAAATAAAACTGTAGATTCTCTTCTGGATTCTCAAACGGAGCGAGAGTCCTCATTTTGGAGACAAGAAGAAGAATCTGTTGAATTGGCTACCAAGAATGGAGTTTGCATTAAGTTTCAGTCAAAACGCAAAATCTAAAAAGAAGCGTTTCTTTGATGAATTGGCTTCAGACGCTCGACTTGAAGAAAAAAATCCATCGGCATTAATGAAGCAAACTATTTTTTTTTTCTAGTAATTTCAAAAATACTTGACGAGTTGAGAGACAGACTCAAAGAAGGAGTTATCGACAGATTTAGATTTTTTCTTCCTAAAAACTTGATTGAAATGACTGAAGGAGATCTAACTGCTGCAACCTTTTACTTTTGCCAAACCCACGCCAGTGACGTTTCCTCAGTTTCCTGAGCAAATCCTTTCATTTGAGGCTTGCATGAACAATGAAAATTGCCAACTGTATTATAAAATGCGAACTCAGTGACTCGTTCCCTGATGTGTATTTAGCATATTTACTTCTTATGACATTTCCGGTCACTCGGCGGAACTCCACGGGACAAAAACGACTTTCCAGCCTTTCAATACTAAACATTGAAAGTGACTGCACTAGCGAACTGGATATTGAATCGTTAATTTCTAATTTTGCTAAAGCCAAAGTTAGGCGCCGACCAATTACTTAAGAATGGTGCTATAGTTTTACATACTTTTATATTACTAATGAAATGCTATGTTACGTATCACTTTTTCGCTAGCATTATAATTCGATTTATTGCAAGTTTCTCCCATAGATTAGGCTACACTTCATACTTGTCCAACCTTCAATTATATTTTTACTTTAAAAATTTCGTCGTGATAACACTGCAATTTTCTTAGTGGAATACTGGATAGGGCAATTGGTCGTTCTTGTTTCCTGCAAAATTTGAGATAAGCTGGTTGTAGTAAAATTTTAATACGTAGTTTAGTGCTGGAGCTCTATTAGAGGATTTTGTTTTCGATTAACCAATTACATGATTAACCTGGTGGACATTTTAGTTTGACGTCAGGGTTTGACCTCTTTTGAGGGATCTTTGGAAATGTCAGCACCTTCTGCGAAATATCTTTGAGCCGTTTAACTCCTGGAGGCTTTTCCTTTTTTTCCCTTTCTTTTCTTGTCTTATCTTTCCGTTTTCGCTGGGTCAATAGCCATATCTGGTCTGCCTTCCTAGTTAAGTTGGTGATAATCTGGTAAACAACACCGTAGCTGCACCAGACACGGGTTAAATGTAGGACACCATTTGTGTAGGAACACCAAAGTGGATCTCGACAACCCGCTGAGAAGATTTGGGTTCAGATAAGTTTATTTAGATTAAACGCGGAAAGGATTATTGCTTTACTATTACTTACTACCTTTTATAGTAGTATATAATTAAATTATCAATGCATTAATTCAGGCACAATATATTAGTCTGTCTTGAATTTAATTGTTTTAAGAGTCAAGTACTTTTATTTTTTACCAATCGCATTTAATTGTACCTTCTATGTATAAAACGATTGGATATCCACGAGTAGCCACATCTGATTTTGTTTTTGTAAATAATTGATTAATAATTAATAATAATTAAGTTATTTTCTCATTTACACGGACCACTGTGCGGCGGTACGCAAGGTTATTTAAACGTATTGTAATGTATAAATTAATGTATCCATAAAAAACTTTTCGAAGAAGAAATTCTTCCTGAAAAATAAAATCCATAGAAGAATATTAATTACTAGATAACAATGACATGTATAAATAAATAATTTCTGTGTACCTAATTCCAACTAACCAAGAATTCGATATACAAAAAGAGTTACGTCAATACTGCATACCATACGATAGTACATTATATTGTACAAATGGTCCACGTTACATACAACACAAAACTTGTCTTCAGATAGACTAAAACCACCACATACGCTTTTAATAACTCGGACGCGTGTTTCAACAGCTAGGCTGTCTTCCTCATTAGACACTGAAAAACTAAACTAATATATAAAATCTAACCTTATATAATAATAATAATGTTTATTCACAAAAATATACCTACAGAACTTCACGGATTGCCGGTAATCGGTTAAGTTTAACTAATCGGTCAAGCTTGACCAATTACTGGAACAATTCTAAAATACTGGAATTAATAGGATCTAAATCAGACTTAATTTTAAGTTTTAAGTGAGCTAAATGATCTTTGTACGGAACCTTCAAACTCATTGAACTCACGGAGAATGACATTCTTCTATAATTTGATGTTCTCTTCAGAAACAATAAAATACTGTACACTACCAAGAGAAAGGTCACTGCGTAAACAGTGGAGAACAACCTTGTTCTCATGGCATTCGTCAAGTTGTTCAAATCTAGTATTCTGTACGAAGCAATACTTTTCTATTACAATAGCAACCATGACTGAATATTAAAAAAGAAAACGATTTATATACTGTAATTGCAGATTTGATAATAACAAAAGAGAGCATCAAGCATATAGCCTGAGAGCTTTTTTATGAACAAATTCAACAAGAAGGAAATAAAGCAAATTTTGGAAAATCTTTACAAAAGCTCTCCAAGAGGGCGATTGTGTTTGTGCAGATTGCTCCTTATCCATTTATATATTTGTACAATTTCATTATTTTATTTCCTTTTGATACACTTATTTTTCCATAGGAGTGTAAACAGATACTTTCCCATAAACAGGAAATTTCAATTGAAATATTTTAAAATTGAAAGGTTACACTGTCGTTTCCTAGCTACACCCAGCTTTCACATAAAGTTATCGTAAACAATCTTCACTTGTAATTTAGTTTTGTTAAAATTTCATTTTGTATTTCTTTACCTTATTTTTGAGATGTATGTAATTCCTTAGGTTTTTGAAATTATTGTTTTTCAACTTTCTTGTAATTACTAGCACACTAATCGAATAATATAGTCGCTTTAACTTTTGTTAAAGTTTTTTGTAAAATAATTATTTTGTGAGATCTAGATTTCTTACATTAAGAAATATATTTAGTAGTTCCTGAATCCGGAATCAAGTTGTAATCATTTTATTATTTTAGCAACCACACGTATTCTGGTTACCTAATATATTAACCGCAATCACGGTTTATTTAAAATTATAGTTTCAGATATGCAAGGTGCGCTAGATATATTTGCTTCATTATTCGCCGACGACCAATCAACTATCAAAGCTAATCTGGATTTGTTTGAATAATCCTATAAGTAAATTACTATAAGTAGCTAGCTCTCAGGAGAACAAACATATTAAGGTCAGGCTTGGATTAACACTGAAGCCTACGAAGCTCGGGCTTCAGACGACACATTTTTGCGGGCGCCAGCAGAAAAATAGACTTCGCTTGAAATGTTTCTATTTATTTTAGCCTGTTAGTCACTAACTAACCAATAAGGCCGGTTCTTCCAACTTTAAAATGGTCGGAGATTATCTAATGACCAACGAATAAGGCCGGTTCTTCGAACCTTGACCAAGCTAATTTACCAATTCAGGATATAAGACCAGGCAAATTCACAAAGCCAGAAAAAAGATCCAGCAGCACAAGGAAGAAACTCTCCAAGTGAGGAACAAGGACTCTCAGTCCCCCCCCCCAAGTAAGATTTCTCAATCACTTCTTCAAAACAACACTAAGTAAGGGAAAATAAAATTAGGAAGCAAAACAGTCAAAAATATCACTTTCTGACAAACCTGGGTCTGTGCACTGTATTATTAAAACAAAGCAAATAAAGTTAGGATACAAACCCAGTTCCTTCAGGCTTTTAACCACCCCCTGTTTATTTTGGTGACTTACATTTGACTTATTATTACTTATATTACATTGGTGACTTTTTCTGCTTGTGCTCGCTGTAGTGTTGTTTACCCTTTTGAATAAATTCCTTAAATAAAGAATTTGGAAATTAGGTGTATGTTACGAACCTTGAATTTAAGTACGCTGTTCTCATAGCAAAATACAGCTTTATCTTATCTGCTTTTGTTTGCAGTTAATTTTCCTCGCTAAACCTTCCTAATTGCATTGATGCAACTTAACTTACAAAAAATCATTATTGGGATCGATGTTTTTTTTAGAAGAAAATGCACTGCGCTCTGAGGTAACCTCCCTCAACTTTTTATACACTTTTTAACTGTCCAATAAAGTCGAATTAAACAAATTTCTGTTTTCAAATTTTCAAATGCACTTAACTACTTTGAAGTATTGAAACACTCCGTTGATGACCGGAGAAAGACCTAGCAAACATCGCTTAAAAAACACCTTTAAACTTTTAAATTCAATAGTTTTTCTTTAAGATAAAAAACACCTGTAAACTAAAAAGTTAAATATTTATAATGTAATACGAACCTTGAATTTAAGTACGCTGTTTATATAGCAAAAAGAATGCTTTTATTTCAGGTTTTATCCCCATTAGATTGCGCTTTTTAACTTAAACTTTGCACCGAGCAGTGGCGCCTTTTGTAACGCCGTTATAAAGACCAGTTAAATTTATACCGCGTAGTTGCGCCTTCTCCTGGCCTGGTCAATTTCGAAAGTAGGATACATACCTCGAACCAGCTCGTTATATTACATATGGATGGATGGATGGACATATCATCAGAAGGCGCCAGTCGTAGAAGAGTTACAGGGCGCCCAGGAGGTTAATCCGGGCCTGAGTATAATTAGAAGCAAACGAAATAGTCGATAAACACCATCAGAAATGTGTGCCCACATCAACAAAACGCGCTTAAATCTGGTATCACTGAAAGTAAAGAGACGTTTAAGAGATGGTGGTTTAAAAGGCTGTGTTGTCAAATATTCTTTATACGGCCAATAAATTATTTTTATTCCAAGCTAAAAACATATGAAATGAGTTTAAATTGTTCATTTTGCAACTCAGTGTACATTGGACAGGCCATTCAAAATTGCGGCATAAGATACAAAGAACACGCAAATTTTTATAAAAATAAACACCCTGAAAAATCTAAATACTTCAAACTCCTTCCAGAACAGAACCACACAATCACACCCCAAAATAACATTAGATTCCTACACTTGTGTGACAACGAACACAAATTAGACATTGTTGAAGCTTTTGAGATATACAAACACATGATGACTTTAACGAACGAACAAATTGAGCTTAGTAATTATCCGTTAATGGCAGTGTTAGAAATTTAATTTATTTTAGTTTATCTTCTTATTATATAGTTATTGTGTATTACCATAGCGACGTGTTTGTTTGTTTCTTTTATCTTTGATAATAATATATTTTATAACAATTGTCAGATAATAAATATTTAACTGTGACACTGGTCAATAAAATTGTTGTATTTTATTGCAGATAAATAATACGCAACGATGACGTGGTAATGCAGATATCGTATGTAAAAGAATATACTGCGGATTATTCCTCTACTAATTGCATGTCAAATACTATTGAATTTACCAAAAGATTCGAATACCAAAGAAGTTTTAATTGAAGCTTTTGAAACACGCAGCAGATTTTGGAAGATCAAAGACGATCAATATTAAAAACAAAATTGGGATTATAAACCAGTCAAGCATCTAATTAACTGTAGTGTTATAAGATAATAAGATACATGTAACATCTAACACAAAAGATAGAAATTTTAATATTTAAAGGATTACATGTTACCTTTCACATCCATTACCTTGCCCCTTATTATCAATATAACCCGTAAATTATGATGTTGACGTATATAATTAAATTTTAAGCATTCATACAATACACGTACGAAATATAAGTGCAAGTCGTAGGTACATACTATGTTATACATTTATGGGCTTTAACCTCGGCTTTAATACTGCTCTCTTGTAAGTTGTTACAATAGAACTACTGTGTAATTACTGCGGAATCAGCTCAACCCCATTTCCTCTTTCTAGATAAAGCAGATATGGAAGTACTTAAATATAGTAGAATTCTACAGATATTTTCGTATTCTACTCGCAAAAAGGGAATATTCTTTGCTCAACGAAATGCTGTCTAATCTGAGTATTAAACTTACAAAGACTAAATTTAAATCGAGGATGTTTTAGGAAGATTTCCTGAAACATTATTCCAGAACAACAACAAGTAGTATATTTCAGTTTCATTTATTTCTAAATATACTTCATAGCTGTCAACACATGAAACATTAATAAATTGAAAACTTAACTAAATAATATGGATAAAAACCCAATACTGTACGGTACTAACTTCCAAATAATAATTTAAAATAATCCATACTGTGAGGTCTTTCACACGGGAATTGTATGGTAAACCCTAGGGTTTACGTCATTATATTCATGATGCTAGCACAGCATATGTTAATAATCAATTAACGTAAACAAATGATCTATAAGATGTATGTAGTTATTTATAATCAGATACAAAAGAGAAAAACTAAAAAGACAAACAGGGACAAAACAATTGGGTTCTTCATTGGAGATCCACTCTAAATACATAAAAGAAATTTAAACTAATTATATATATAATCTTCAACTTCTTAATTGCCGGACACACCGAGTCGCGATTGGATGTGTGTGTGAGACGATGCAGCGGAGCCATGTAGGCAAGTACACTGCGCTCGTGGTTTACCCATCCAACTATTGACCGGCGCGAACTCGACTTAACTATGTTAAGCGATATAAATCCACTATAACCACTCTGCCGTACATAAAATATTTTATTATTTATTTATTACCTAATATACTTTGACGCAATTGGAAATTATTATGATGAAACATCAAACTTTGACATTTGTTATTATAACCCCAAAATTGTGCGCATCGGAGCCATATCAGATTCAAGTTTTGATTATGATTAAATTGAAAGATATTTATTACTGACTTTAATTATTTTAGGTGATCTAATATCTTCACTTGCCATTTTAAAAACTCGACGTGAATTATTTAACCTTAAACATATTTACTCTTAAAGAAATGTTTTCACTTTTGTAAATCAAAACACAAGCTCTGCTTTTTATTACACACTTTGATTACGCAAAACCCTGGTCTTGTACTGATGATGCTTCACTCCTGCACAGACTGCTTCATGGAACTCTGGGCTTTACAGGGATCGTTCTTGTATGATATTTCTTGAATTTTGCTCAGCATACTATGAACTCCATACAATAACTGCTGCTAAACCAATTAACGTAAATTGTCCCTTTTTATTTTACCTTTTACTTTTGATGTTTGATATGGTTCAAGTTATTTGCTTTTATTTTTTAGTTGAGCTTTTCCAAAATTCCAAAAAATCATCTCTCTGCTTCATATTTTAAATAAGTTTCTTTGGACTCATTTTCCCTTCTTAGATTATTTATAAATAATGTAGAACATTTAAAACACTGGTTTGCCACTTTTAAAGATTTATTCTCTTTGTATTTCATAAATTTTTTCAGAGTTTGAAAAATTACATGCTACTCTTTTCTGAACAAAATACCCCTAGAAACCCCCATTCTTTGCTTTTTTAATTTTCTTACTGTTCAGCAAATTCCCATCACAACGAAGCCTGGCTTAGGTAATTACATCACACCATCAGTATTGTAAAATCCATTGAAGCAAGACAAATGCATTAATTTTTAATATGGCATTATTTTGATAAAAAAGCTTCTCTGGTAACCATTATTTTAATTTCCTAAATGCCAAGGCTAATTTGGATTATTATTTTAACCCTATAATCATTTAATTGCATTAGCAGTAAGATGTTAAAATATTTTTGCACTATTATTATTCTATTAATAATTTCTTTTTCAGGGATAGTTGCGAGTGGAAACCTCTTATCCTAAAATAAATCTTTCTAACTAAATTATAACTATGTACAATGAATAAATCAATATAAATCAACTCCAGCTTGAATCCTGTTGTGATAATATATTTTTAACTATTCAAATAGTAATTAGTAAATAACAAATGGCAAATAGCAGGTAAATACTTTTATAAGTCCGCTGCTAGAAATACCATCACAATACTTCATAGTCAATTAATTATTTGATTCAATGAAAATCTAGTTCATAATTAAGCTGACCAGACGTCTCGCTTTTGGCGGGACAATCCCGCTATTGTTTCACCTGCCCCAGTGCCCACAAAATGAAACAATTAACGTAAATGAGAACTTTTTAATTAATTTTCTCCTAACTTCTAAATTGCAGTAAACTATATTCAATATTGGCATACAGCGGTGTTATAGTACTTCTTTTCAAAAACTATATATCATTATCTTATTTTAATTTGACCGTGCTAATTATAAATGTTAATTACATCAAATAACCGTAGCGGCATCTATATAACTAATGCCAATTACACTTATTATCAAACAAAAGTAAAATCTATAAAATAGAGAAAGCAACGCAACTAACAACAGGTGTTATTGGCAATGACGTAGACATGAAAAAGATGTATTTTTTACGTATTAATTCTAACACGCTAAAAATATACCGGAAGGCACGTAATTATTACATGTCATTGAGCATCACTTTGGAATATTACTTGTGGCGTGCAAAAATAATTAGAGGCCCGTAATTTTCATATGAATTTCTATTCCAGCGCTATTTGGACACAAAGCATCTAGCATATTTAAAAGTTGCTGCCTCTTTTAAGTTACAAAATTTTTTCCGTAAAAGTAATTTTGAAAACAAAGAAAAGCAATTAGCGTTAGCTGAAGGACTGCTTGAATTTCATACTAGATATTAATAAAAACCAGAGTTTCCAGTCAATGGAATT
Source organism: Agrypnus murinus (assembly GCA_929113105.1). Classification (NCBI taxonomy): domain Eukaryota; kingdom Metazoa; phylum Arthropoda; class Insecta; order Coleoptera; family Elateridae; genus Agrypnus; species Agrypnus murinus. The sequence continues at coordinate 30,491,344 of OV816023.1, read as the reverse complement.
GTTCGACAAGAAATTATTTATGGGGGGAGGGACATTCCTAATGTCCCAATTTATTGGTTTAGAAATCTGTCACCTTATCCATAATATAAATAATTATTCCTATATGTATAAGAACGACCACGAAAAGGAGAAAATACTGTTTATTTATAACAGTTATAAATCCTTCAAAAGTAAAGCATGGTTTAATTGCACTGACGTTATAATGACCTTATTTTTAAGTCAATATAGGTCGACAACGTCATATGACTAATAAATGATGTCCATAAGACGTCATATAATGGGACGTGCGTAGACGTCTTCAAAACGACGTCTTTTGGACGTACAATACAATACATACAAATTTCATTAAAAAGATATTATTTTAACAGGGGTCAAGGAATACTGGTCATATTATGCAGGTGGTCACAATATAGACTATTTATTTATAATTCCTGTCTTAGTCCTCGTATAGGACGTTTTAATGACGTCTTATATTGACGTCTTTGGTCTGTGACATAATGATGTCAGTTTTACGACAATTTGACGTCGTTACTGCCGAAAAAACGGCAACATTATGACGTCAGTGTGCTGGCTGGGTTGTAATAATTAAATACATCAATGAGACATCTTGTCTGGTTTGGTATGTTAGAAAGTTATGGTTGTGGAACCTACATGGCGAAAAGTTCCAATAGAGAGCGATACAAAAGATAATCCAATGGCAGAATATGAAATCTGGAAATTCTATCATTCAATACAACCCATACAGTGCAACTCTACTGTAACTACATAGCATGGTCTAGCTCTAGACTGTATCAGAAATTGAAACGTATGCAAGTATTGACACTGACGCGCAAACGTGAAACGAATGCTTGCGTAGTATATTTTTTGTTATTAATGTGTTCTAATTGATTTAAGAAACAGTAATACCATATAGAAGATACTAAAGATCCAATTATACGTAAACTTACTTATCTTTTAGTAATATTCATGCTACTGACGAAAATTTGATATGAGTAATAACTTCATCTCCTCGTAACTTCTCCAATTTAAATTGCTAATAGCCGGAATACATCATCAAGGAGGTTGGTTCATAATAAATGTCTGTAAGACCATGGAATTTAACTAAATCCTAAATTATATAAACACACATCTTCCCTACGGATAAAGTCGCTATACAGCAAAGGTTACAAATTGGTCCCTTGAACGGCTGTCTTAAACGACTAAGAGTCTTTTGGGAACACGAAACTTTGTCTGCTATTAATTAACGATTGTGAATCGTTACTCATTCACAAAGCTTTGTTGTATTATCCTGTAACGTTTGAAGTTCCTTATTTTATTTTACGTTTACAAAAATATATTCTTTTTTTATATCTGTTCTTATTTGATGTACCGACGTTAAAGAGAAATAAAACCGCACGTGAAAATTTCAGTAACCCCAGCGCACCTCTACATCCCAAACGTGTCACGTTATTTTTTTTTGTTATGTTTCCCACTAGTGTGCTTTTGTCATAGATACCTTTGTCTCTATGTACGTGATAAAATTAGTAAAAGTTAATTTAAACCTTTGACTGAAACACTCAAACTTGATTAACTCAAATATCAAATGTGACTCGCTTTGTTTGATGGCATTTGAAAACTTTGTTCTATACATTTTGGAAATATATAAATTGAATAAATTTCACAAATGGGACAGAACGAAGTTAAAAAAGTTTTGCTCTGGTCAAACTGCGTGAAAAATCTAACACAATAGGGAAACGTAAGAAAGAATGGTTTTCAAGATTTTTCTTATACTATTCTAGAAACAAAGTTGTGATGTTTCTTAATTTAAAATTTAAAGTTCTTGCTATCTACTAGAATAAAATATAAAAAAGTTTCACGTTGTCTCTAACATACAATTTCTATTCTATTTTTTTGTAACTTTTTAATATGTTTCTGCTTGTAATACATGCACTCTACTTCTTTTCTTATTCTTATTAATATTCTTAGCATCAACGTTAATTAAATATATGTTCTTTTATAAAAAAATACGTATTTTTTATAGCCGAACAATTATTTATTTATTGAGAAATCCAGTAGCTAATAGGATTTGTTTCAATTACTGTTTTTTGCTTAAAAATGAACCTTTATGTTAGTTCGAAAACTAAGAAATTATGTGGGTATATATGTACAATTTATTTCGTTGGATAATCTGGGAAAATAAGAAAAAGTAATGTTTCTTAAGCAAAGATTTACGGCGGCAAACTGTTGGGAGTGGTCCCACTAATCATCAAAACTTTATTCTTTCTGATATGGTCCGAAAAATTAATTCTAAAGTTATATCAACACTGAAGTGCACGTTATTATTCGAAAAACAGGGAGTGACAAATAGTTGGTTAATTTAGCATTTATCAAAATCAATTGTATTCCTATTAGCTGATGGTCATTACCGGAATATTTTATAGAACCTGGTTCAATACCACTGATGTAATGCAAATTAGTTTCCCGCTTAGTTTGATAGTTAACTCATAAAATTATAATTTTTCAGAAAAGTAAATATTAATAGACTCCTCAGGTGTTACAAAAAGAATGGTTTAAAATCAAATAAAATCGTTTCCCTACTGGGTTTATTTGAGTAATTTCAAATATGCTCCTGTAGAAGTTTTCAGATTAATAAATAAAATTACTGATGAACAGTGATATCAATTCTACCTAACCTTAAATCTCACTTAGTGTGTATGTTCTTGTCTTGTATATTCGTAGGTGCACCTGCTTTAATCTGCAGCCCAGGATACTTATAAACCAATACAGCAAACGTCAGGAAATGCTCAAAAACCTCAGCAAACAGGTGAGAATTAAACATGACGAGATAAATTAAAAGGAAAAGCCAGTAAAGACTAAAGTAAAATCTGTTAAAAAACGAACAATGAAAATTCAATTCTTTTATAGTGAATAAACAATCAAAACAAGATTAATTAGAAAGATAAAACATTACCTGAAGATCTTAAACGGCTTGAAGTGAATTTTGATTTTTTACAAAACGGTCTCGTAAAATTTCGTCTTGTTCAACCAACAAACTTGTTGAGAACAAACTTACTCAAGTTACTTTTTTACGGGTTCAAACCGGCATCCAGTTATTCGCTGAATTAATGGAGTAACTAACGATTTTCCATAAAATAAACGGTATGAACCACAAGATTTACAACTACGACTTTAAAGAATTGCAATCATCACAAGAAAGGTTTACCAAGAAAAACTTGGAAGAGCTAGAACGATCTCTACGAATCAGAAATGAAAATCCGCAGATACGACTAAAGAGTGGGTTGCCTAATCATCAGTTGCTAACGCGTCGAAAAATGTCTGCGACACAGGACATAATGTTCCTAGCTCAATTTTCTACAAATTTGGCTCGTACACCTTTTTCGTAGAATCAACCCTTATAAACAAAACCCTCTCACGTTGAGACTACAGTGTGTGTTCTTATGGAGAACGAGGTTGCCAAACATCTTGCAAGCAACTTTTAAAAACACTTTCTAAATATTGTAGTTGTAAGTGCATAAACCTTTATAATCCCTATTGTTCGAGCAAGTTATATTGCAGGTAGTCACTTCTTCTGACAGCGGTAGCAAACAAAATTTCAAAACTTGCTGTTCATATAGTGCGCGTATAAAGTTTGGAACTATCGAAATAAATCTTTTAATAAACATTTTTGAGAAAAATTCTGAAACACGTCGATTTTCTCTTAAAGGAGACATATTTTAGTGTAATCGTTATTTGTAGATCGTCTTTTGTCTCCGAATTATAACGAAAATTTTTTAAATGGAAACTAGATTTTTTTATGATCGATTTGGAAAGATAATGCAATGCTAAGACCAAATATACTAAAATAGTACGATACTGTATTAAGAAATTTCCGAGATAATTGCTTAAAGTTTTAAAGCAAAAATTAAAAAACAATCAAGAGATCCAAGTTTTAATAAAAAAAAATTAAAATTCTTTAACCCAAACGTTATACTATAATTTCAGTAAGTACAAACTGTTTTATATAGTTCCACGAAGTAAAAGTAGAAAAAACCGGAAGGGTTTATTGTCTACTAGAATCCTTTGCATTTGCTGCTAATCCTAAATTTCCGTTTTCGCAAGTTTCTTTTGAAACAAGTTGAACAAATGAATGATTTTATCAGATGAATCATATTACCGTTAAAATTGCGTTTGGGACTTCCTTTATTTACCTGTAATTAAAAGATTAAACAGATTATACAGAAGTTAACCAGCCGTTATATTTATTTTGAAAGAATTTGAAGACGAAGGAATTAAACAAAAAGTATAAGTAATAAAATATCGAATATTTAGATATATGTACGATGTAACAATTCCAAGTAATGTTTAATAAAATAACCAATACATGTTAATAAGGCTTTCTTTTAAATTCTCCTTTTGTATGGTTACGATTACACTTTTTCGGTTGCTGTTTTCAAAGGTTTAGAAGAGATTCATTCAGTAAAATAGGTGGCAACAACGAAGCACAAACTTCCATAAGAAATACATTGGCTATCTTTCCTTCGCAGTAGTCCCAACGTGAGACGGACAATAGATCTACTACTTTATAATCAAACATCCTATTGTCCGTCTCACGTTGGGATTACAGTGAAGGAAAGATAGCCAATGTATTTCTTATGGGAGTTTGTGCTTCGTTGTTGCCACCTATTTCATCGTATGAATCTATAGAAATGTGGATTAAGATTCCAGAAGTTCTAAACCTTTGAAAACAGTAACCGAAAAAGTGTAATCGTAACCATACAAAAGAAGCAATTAAAAGAAAGTCTTATTAACATGTATTTGTTATTTAATTAAACATTACTACTAAATATCCCATATTTTATTATTACTTTACTATTATTACTTATACTTTTTTGTTTAATTCTTTCGTCTTCAAATAAAAATAACGGCTGGTTAGCTTCTGTATGATTTTTTAAATTTTTTAATTCACAGGTAAATACAGGAAGTCGCAAACGCAGTTTTAACGGGAAAATGATTCATCATGATAAAATCATTCATTTGTTCAACTTGTTTCAAAAGAAACTAGCAAAAACGGAAATTTAGGATTAGCCCCAAATGCAAAGGATTTTAGTAAACAATAAACCCTTCTGGTTTTTTCTACTTTTACTTCGCGGAACTACATAATACAGTTTGTACTTACTGAAATTATAGTATAACGTTATATAGATAACATTAAATATTTTTGAGAAAAATCCTCGAACACGTTGATTTTTATCTTAAATGAGACATAATTTAGTGTAATTGTTATTTGCAGATCATCTTTTGTTTCCGAGTTATGGCGATACCGAAAATATTTTTAAATGGAAACCCTAATTTTTTATGATGGATTTGGAAAGCAATTTCCAAGATAGGTAATTGCTTTTAAAGTTTTAAAACAAAAATTAAAAAACAATCAAGAGTTCCAAGTTTTAATAAACAAAATAAAAATTCTTTTAAGAACTGCCATAAAAGCGCTAAGTCAATTGTTACATGGCTACTTGATTTTTTATCAAAAATTTTTAATTTTCTTAATAAAAAATAAAGTATCCATGTAACAAGTGACTTAACGTTAAACTTATGACAGTTCTTCAAAGAATTCTTTTTTTTAATTAAAACTTGGAACTCTTGATTGTTTTTTAATTTTTGTTTTAAAACTTTAAAAGCAATTATCTCGGAAATTTCTTAATACAGTATCATACTTTTTTAGCATATTTGATCTTAGAGCATTACATTATCTTTCCAAATCCATCATAAAAAAATTAGCGTTGCCATTTAAAAGAAATTTCTTTATCGTCATAACTCGGAAACAAAAGACGATCTACAAATAACGATTACACCAAAATATGTCTCCTTTAAGATAAAAATCGACATGTTCGAGGATTTTTCTCAAAAATATTTAATAAAAGATTTATTTTGATAGTTCCAAACTTTATATGCGCACTACATGAACAGCAGTAAATTTTGAAATTTTGTTTTACTACCGCTGTCAGAAGAAGTGACTACCTGCAATACAACTTCCTCGAACAATAGGGATTATAAAGGTTTATGCAGTTACAACTACAATATTTAGAAAGGGTTTTTAAAAGTTGCTTGCAAGATGTTTGGCAACCCCGTTGTCCATAAGAACACACACTGTAGTCTCAACATGAGACGATCAATAGTAGACGTATGTATTATGATATAGTGGATTTCGTGCGTGTTTCAATCAATGTAACGGGTACACTTTTTATGCACATGATACTTTTCATGTAGGAATTAAGATGATGACAAAGTTCCAAAAGATGACCAAAATTCTCGAGATATAGAATTCAAGAAGACAGAAGTTGCTGGGAATATGTCAACTGTAAAAATTCTAGGCAATGATAAGCACGGTGCTTTATTACTATTCACTTTACTTACTCAAGGAATCACTTTACTGCAGAAACATGTCGAGGAAGTGAAGAAAATTTTAAGCATGAGTTATCACTTTTCCAACTAGCAATTTTCGAGGAAAACAGCCAAGCCATCTGTACAGACTGTTTTCTACAGAAACGAACGAAAAGTTATAAAAAAGAAAGGCCGCGAAGAATTCGCACTACATCATAATGAATGATGATTACATCATATTGTGCGAGAGAAGAATATAACCTATTTGTAACTCGTATATCACCTAAATAAAAATGCACTACGGACACTTGTCATACTTGTATTTGATGGGTATGTCTAGGAACGCATCGACCATCACTGAAAACTGTGGCGATTAACGTCAACTATACTGGAAGTACAGTGCCTACAACTGTGAAACGGTATTTCTATCGCGAGATAAATCAAAACTAAACTGGTTGATAACTATGCTAAAAGAAGTGTTTTGTAAGGCAAATTACAACGTGCACATTGCTGTTAGTGATACCGATTCGTTAATTATAGGTACAGCCATAAATGTGTATCAAGTAAAACCGCCGTTGTAGTTGACGAAGATGTGGATTGTTTGGCACTGTTGCTGGCACTGACACCAGATGAGCGAGATGTATACATTCTAAAGCATGAGAAAGGTAAGCAGAAGGTATAACATTGAAATTCCGAACCCATTGATTGTTTGACGGTCACTGTTTAAAACCAAGCTTCTCCGTTCGTTTGGCTGTCACTGGTTACCCCTTTCCCTCTGTTTATCGTAAAGTCGCACCTGCGCGGTCTAGCGCATCCTCAAAGGGCAGTTGATAGAACAAAATGGTTGGCTTGCATTAGAAGTTGAATGTAAGATGAATTAGAAAATTGGTTTTGGATATAATTTCGCTTTAGCGGAGAAAATCTCGCATTCAACAAAATGATCATCTGATTGTTTATATGTGATCAATCGTCAAATTGGACTGATTATGTTCTAGTGCTAACCATTTAAGATAATATTTCCATTCCATCAGTTGCTCTGAAGGAATTGTATAATAAAAGACTTTTCAGTTTATAGAAAGGGTGTTTTATTTGTAGGTCTTTTATTTTTCTTTTGGGTTTCGTTGCTCGTTGTTTGTTTTCCTGTTCCTGCCCCTTTGACTTTGGGTTTAATTTGAAGGTCTTCCGCTTTGGGTTCGTACCTGCCTACACAAGTACAGGGTGTATGTAACAAGATAAGATATACCGGAGGGTGAAACGAAAAACCCTAAGCAAGGCTTTTAAACCGTACTGTATCAGCCGTGGGTCAACGAATGGTGGGATGTTTGTTTGAAATTGTATGAATATATATTGTGTCATTTTATCTATGTGTCTATATATTTATAAAACGTTTATACAATTTATTTATTCATGCATGTTAGTTTTAAGAACTAGTTAAAACGAGATCTCGAGTAGTGAAATTATCATAGGGTAGTTTTTAAGATTTACAAACAGCTGTGACACAAATCACCATTCTGTTAATTTTACTAGACATCACAATCCTTAATCAGTATAATTACCGTTTAAAAGTTCCATTAAATAATAAAGCCCTACTTAGAAAGTTTACATTTCACTACGTTTGTGTTTTATTTATTTCTATTTATTTATTGTGTGGTGTTAATACTTGCTTTCCAGCTCGTCAACTGTAAGTGTATATGCACCGTACGACCAAAATTGTGGAAGTTGCCTATATCTTAGTAAAAGATCTATTTCTTCGTTTATTTAATAAGTTTGAAGCTTTAGTAAGGAGAATTGTTTTAAAACGATGTGGCGCTTGTTTTTTATCGTGTATATCTTGTATTACCCCGCCCCTCTCCGGCTTATTGGGGTTAGCCGGCAAAAACTAAAGCAGTATTATTTAGGTCAAGCTGATACTTCCAGCACAGCTATATTTTGGTAGGTTTGGTATTTATCTATATATAAAAGTAGCCTTTGTGATTCTGTAGGCTATAAAGGAAAGGTTGTATTTCACTATTCAGATACAGAGGTAATCAAAAATGAAATATAACAGCCCTGTAGTATATGCTATATGTAGTTGTAACACCACACCGTGCTTCTAAATGCTTGTGTAACGAGCAACTAGAATGTATAGCCAAGGCTCCTGCCAAAAAACACATTTGCAAAGTTGCATGTCAGTGTGTGCTGACTTACAGCAGAAGAATAATACAATAGCTAACAGCTAAAACTAATTAAAACGTTAGAAGACTAATCACTAAACGAACTTAAACTAATCTTTTAACACTACGAAGTTATTTATTTTAAACTCACAATTAATTATTATATATTTTCAATGAAGTCTATTTATTTATACTGCGCTGCTACTAATTGCTGACTCCCCTCCTATTGCGAACGCTCGCGGGGATTTTTCTCAACTATTGTAAAACGCCGTTCTCTGGATTGTTCGATATACATGGCGCTTCCTGATTCACTACGATACTAACAACCTTCATTACTAGTCGCTACCTAATCAATGTGTATTTTCATCTGTACTCATTACTCATACACAGAATGTCCTAATAATGCGACAGTGCAATAACTAACTCTCTTATTATAATAGCAAAATACGAAAATATGTTATTCAAAAAAAATTCGCATACCTTAAGATACACATTTTAAAAGTATTTTTAACTATACAGAATGTTCGACTTTTTCATGCCCAACCAATTATTTTAATTTTAGCTATCACATACATCAAAATGGTTAAAAATCGAGCAAAACGGCATACATATTCCTATTTTTAATTTTTCAAGTATTATCTGAAACCATAATAAAGAATTGGAATCTGTATAGGGTGGTCATATCTTCAAGTTAACTCCGAGATTATTCGGAAATATTGACCACTCTACATGGCAGTTTTGATTACTGCATGAGATAGTACTTGAAAAGTTGAGCAACGGTCATGCAGTTCGTTCGATCTTACAACCGTTTTGACCTATGAAAATTGCAAAAACGCGTTTTCAAATATCTGTAGCGGCCAGACCGTTCACTTTAGTCCCCAAATATGACAAGTCGTCAAAATCAACTCTTTGCGGAGAATCTAAAATGCAATAAAATAAAGTTTAAAAAACATAACTTTGGTAAGTCATAATTTTTTAGGACACCCTGTATATGACAAACCAATTTAGGCCACAATAATGTGGCCAGAATAAGAATAAGATTGTGCATATACAGGGTGTCCCACAATGCTGTTTACACGCAATATCTCCCTTATTTGAAAAGATAAAGAAATCAACCAAAAACTATTGTGAATGACTCAAAATGGTCCTTCAGAAAACATTCTTAAACGCTGGTTGCATAGCAACGTTTAAGAGATCATGCCAACTAGATTAATTTTTCAAATTGCACCCTCTGTTTTTTTTCATGGAAATGTATTCTTAACTTCAGCAGTTACTTTGGTATGTTGAAACCATATCATGTAGAAAAGTAATCCATCAATAGAATAGTTCTAGGAAAGTTCAAGATCTTATTAAGCAGCTTGATGAAGCAGTCCGACGTAACCGTGACTGTGGTGTCTTCATTGTCTTTAAGGAAAGTACTAAAGGTAGTAGGAAAGATATATGATTCAGAGGATATTTTTTCTACCATAGTCACTCAATCAGAATGGAGAAACACCAATTACTGGCTCATTAAAAATGTATCATCAATCTTAAGGAAATATCGGTCAGTGTTTGTCAACACCTGAAGAAACCTTTCGAGAATCTCCTCTCATTATCACGTTGTAATTGTTCTTATCATGATCTATAGTTCTTCCCTCCATTCCGCGAAAATAACCACACGTAAGAAGTGTGGTGTAATTTTCTGGAGGACTTTTTTTCTGTATGGGTTATTCGGGATGGTAAGACTTTTGGATCTATCATGATTTTTGAATCTGCCAAGTTTTTCTGGTCAATCCTGTTTTTCGGCACGAATAGCCTGGTTCGGATTGAACGAGCTTTTCTGCAAATGTTATTGAATTTTAGTTCGTGTAGGAGTCCTTGTCAAAATTTACAAAGAGCGAGCACAGTAAGTTCACAATTCACCAAACTCATCAAAAACTTTATACAATTATGCAAAAGTTTTGCTTTGAAAGAGGCATTCTAATGCAACGTACAGAAAAATAAAATCAATCTGAAAAGAAAAAACAATTAGCGATCATTAAGGAATTCGCATTTGAGAGAAAACATCTCGGAGCCTAGCACAGGTAAACTGTTCCAGAAATATCTCAACTTCAAGAAAGTCTAGAGGTCGCTTATTTTACACGTGTCTTCAGGATTCTTTTGTTTGTAAAACAGATCATTTCGTTTAAACTGAAAGGTATTTAGCAAAATCACTTAGCCTTGAAGGCACCTAAACGCGTAAACAAATGAATTTAAAATTTCATTTAATAAAGTGTAAACAAGAACTTAAAAAGAGATTGTTTGGGAAATTCTGCGGATGTTTCGTAGACAATCTTTTATTTATGATGAAACGTTTTATGGGATAAATCTATTTTCAAATCCAGTGTTGCATCTCATTACGAAAAGTTATATCTGCTGTATCACAAACACAAAAAATCAACAAGGTCTAAAGTAAATTTCGTTCTGTTACTTAAAGTCCGGTATGGATTTTTGTTTTGGAGTTTTAGTAACGAAACAGGTATACCCAATAATATTATATAGCTGTTTATTATTCAAAAAAGAAAATTTCAAAGAAAATTTATTGTACATACATTGTCACGTGCGATAATTTAAGTACATTATGTCATTGGTACAGAATACTACCAACACAAGAAAATATCTTTTCACTAAACTTATCTTTACTCATCTGGAATACGTAATTTGGTTTACATTTCTTATTTTACAAATAAGACAATAAGACCGAAGCAGGTCTTAATTAATTGAGATTCATCTCTGCTCTTGCACTCAGTTAGCTCTTTGAAGATTTTAGCGGATTACCGGAATTTAATGCATACTCTGCGATCGTTCTAAAGGCTTTTATTATACATTTAATAGAAATTATGTCGAATCCGTTGCACACGAGAAGAATTTTAGAAATTAATTAAGAAAATAATATCATAAATCATCATCAATCAAGATAAGTGTCCCGAGTTCCGAGTATGTAAAAAATAAATAACTGGCTTTAATAACCAAAACTTGTATGCTGCTTCAATAACATTTTTAGCTTCCCCTGTTGGGCTAGGAGTTAAGATACGCTTAATTTGCGCGTGACTTACACATGTAAGTTTTCACTGATGGGGGCGAAGTTGCTACCCATCCTCTACTAGCTCTTCAGGCTTTTTGTTTCTTAACATTACTTGCTTAAGACACCCCTCAAGGGTATCTGCAAAGCAAAACTGAACAATGGCTGTCATAGGAATCTTCTCCTGTTCAGCCTGTGTGGGTTTGGAAACAAGTTGCATAAAAAACGCCGAGTCGGCTGTGGAAACGCATAATGCTGCTGGCATTATTCCTGTACCTGATGTAAACGGTGCACAGAGAGCTTAAACCTGATTCTAGCTGGTCAAAACTTCAAAAACTATTGTTAAAATCAAATGTATTCTAAGAAGTAGTATTTTAGTAGAAAGCTTAGTGAACTCGTAACTACTTGCCGTTACGGCAAATAATACCCATCCGACAAAAAATAAAAAATCCGATAATTCCGGTAAAGTGCAGTTCAGTGTTAACCCTTCCGAAGGCGCCAATCTGATATAGATGTGTTTGTAGTATGTTCGTTAACGTGAAAGTTTTTTTTGAATTGTTTTTTCATTGAGTTCAATAATTTATAAAAACAGAATTAAAGTGCTAAAAATTCTTATAAAGAGGTAAGTTTATATCCTTCTAATATAGAAAATGGTGATTTTTACTTTCCGGATAATAACTTTTTTATTTTGTGGTTTATAACTTACAAGTTCCCAAAAGCTTGCGTTTGTTTTTTTAAAATTTTTTGCTATAGTATAAAGAATAACATATTTAAGAATAAACATGCATAATGCCCGGGCCCAACCACTAGGTTGCTGAATGGGTAGTTAAGTGCACAATTTCGTGCAGTCGAATGTATAGGTATAAAATTGTATTAGGTATAAATTTTATACCTATACATACGACTACACGAAATTCTGCACTTAATAACCCATTCAGCAACCAGGTAGTTTTTTTTTTTTTTTATATAAGGCCGCCCATCTCCCCTCCGAGCAACTCGTCAGAGAATAGCACTGACCAGTTGCTCGAGCCTTTCCCTTACCTCCATACGCCCATCCTACGAAGCCTTGAAGACTTATTTGTGGAAAAGTTTGATTTATAACTAATTTCTGACGGAAAGCTAGGAGAACATTTAACATGCGGTAGATCGCATACAGGCGGACTAAGCCAACAAGGATCAGTTCCCGGCAGCGATCAACGAGTAATCAAAGCCGTCTAGGAACTATGATCCCAGTCCAAACCCATCCACCTCCATGCAACCCACTCACAATATAATACTATATAAACATAATCTAGAACACACGTTATGTAGTTGGATTCCAGCTTTTAATTTTATTTTTAATTTCAGAAACCGAAGTAAGTTCTTTAAACGGAAATTTATTTAAGACGTTGGGGATGTAATAACTAGACTGAGCCATACCGTAATGATTTTTTATACGAGGAGTTAAATACAATCTTGTTTGAGGTCTATTGTGATAACCATGTTGAGAATGAATTAAATAATTTCTATCAAAATAAAATTGTAGAATAACTATTGAGTTTCTAAGTTTAAAGAACGGTAGTACATCTACTGTACTATAGCAGTTCTCTATAGTTAGATTAAATGATTCAGGATTTTTAACATCAATTACGATAGACTTCAAAATATTATTTTGGACCCTCAATAAACTATCAAAGTGGTAGTTGAATGTGAATCCATAGCATGTCATTGCATACCTTATAACACTTTCAGCAAGAGACTGATAAATTCTTTTTTTTATGTATACTGGGAGCATAAATCTAAGGTGATAGAGCTTTGCCGACACAACTCGCAGTCGTTTTGTAACGTTCTCAATATGCGATTTCCATTTCATATTTGAATCTAAAACTAAGCCCAAATACTTGACTTTACAAACGTCGTGTATGTGTTTACATGAACAACTGATATGGTTTCTATATAAACAACTACTATCATGAATAAAAATTGGATATATCGGGTAATTAATGTGTTTCATAGGACTTTTAAATATAGTAAATTCAGTTTTCTTTGCATTTAGGAAAATTGCATTATTGTGAAACCACGTACAAAGCTTATTGATATCTGTTTGCAAATCATTGACAGCTACATCGGCGTTTTCATTGATATTAATAATAGCTGTATCATCTGCATATTGAAATATAAAGGAATTATTATTGAGAGTTATATTATTAATATCATTTATATAAATATTAAATAGCAATGGGCCCAGAATTGATCCTTGAGGAACGCCATAGATAATATTCATAGGTTCACTCAAATTATTTCCAAGTTTGACAATTTGTTTTCTTTCCCTGAGAAAATCACCAAACCATTTTAGGAGACCTCCTCTGATACCAAATTTTTCTAATTTTTCTAACAAGATACTATGCTCAAGCGTATCGAATGCCTTGGATAAATCAAGAAAAACAGCCGCTACTACTGTTTCATTGTCCAAAGCATTATTTATTTTATCACAAAATTTATTTAAAAGAGTTGTTGTACTTTTATATTTTTGAAAACCGTATTGATTCTTTGACAATAAATTAAACGTATTAAGGTAGTTTGTAAGTTTAGTATGAATGTATCTTTCAATGATTTTATCAAATGTACAAAGAATCGAAATAGGCCTGTAATTATTAAATTCTTTGACTTTCCCACTTTTATATAACGGTATTACTAGTGCAGTTTTTAAATCTTTTGGAATTATACCTGTCGAGAGTATTGTTGACTCTGGTAATGACTCATAAACCGAAATACAATCGAAATGAAAAGGGATAGTTATTAAACGATTAGCAATACAATTTTTGCACGTTATTTTATTTAAATATTAAAGAAGCATTTTAAGTTGTGTAATATTTCTTAAAATAAAGAAGAATAAAGAAGTGTAAATGCTATTTATTTTACTTCTTTACCTTATTTTTTAATAAACATAATTATGTAAATAGCTTTTTCTTGAGAAAAGTATAAAAGTATCAAACTGATCCAGTTCTAGAGGCTAAAAAGATTTTTTTTAATTTCTTTTTTGATTATTTTACTAATTTTATACTATTCCAGTCATTTGCTTTCAGTTAAGTCTATAAAGTAATTTTGACCGGTAAAAATCGGGTTTCAGACCTGTTTGCGGTGGTAGATTGCAGCGGCATCACTATATTACAAAGTACGACAGTCAAAGCAGTAATTTCTCCACAGAGTCCCAAGTAGTTGTGCATAGGTGCTAGGATACCAAAGCGGTTATTTACATGCTCAGCCGTCGGGGTCCACCTATCAAAGGGAGTCGCTAAACTCTAGTCCGAAGGATCGAGCCAATTCAGATCGATTCAACCATAAAATAATAAATAACCAACTCCGATTTTATTTATCTTTTAGTTGTAGACAAGTTATATCACATTTCTGTTTTCAATGACAAAGTTACCTTCCGTAACTAGGTCAGTTAGGAATGACAGAACTGGATCCAAAATTTAATAAAATTTGAAATTTCATTTTCTGGAAAACTATTCGTATTTGACTTATAAATACTTGTCACGGTAAATTTGTTCTGTCTACTACCATTTAACGAATATCACTTATTTCTAAATCACGCTGTATATTGAAAAAAAGTATAAATAAAAGTCGCTTTATCAGTAAATAGTAAATATCAACCACAATATTAGGTTTCTTACAGCAAAGGGTACGATTTATCTTTAAAGAAAGTCAGTATTAGTACTAAAATGGTGATTTGTCCCTTATGTAAGGATAGTTTTAGAAGGAGGCATTAGAAAACAAAAATAGCTGATTAATCAACAGACTTGTTGCGCAACGAACAAATTTCCTGGCCGGATTATTCGTTCCTTGCACGTGGTCTTGATGTTATATAATCACTGTAATACAAAATATATATATCCCGAGTACGTTGCCGCATCTCAAAAGAAACTCTCCCAAGAAGGAGAAGATTGATATAACATCACTCACTCCTTCACCACTCAATGAATGCTCTATGTTTTATTCTATGGGGATGGGGGATGTCTGATATTGCTCATAAAATAAGAAAATCCCAGAGAATAATGCAATCAGCAAAAGACTGTCTCATGTCAGCTTAAATTAAGTAAATTATACATATAACATCACATTTTAAGTTGAGTCGGATTAGCACTGAACGCTTCCCTTTCGAACAGATAAGCACCGACTCCTGACAAACAGGCCCACGAAACCACTGAACGTTTCCTTTTCGAACAGCAGAAGTCTGGGCAACGTATGCTTTCCAGCAGCAAAGAACTAAACTAAAAATAGATAAATTCTGGGTCTATACAAAGTCAAAACGAAAGATATCAATTAGAGTAATTTAAAAGTATTCCAGGATAATTGCAAGAAAAGCAAGAAGAAGGAGTTTTATAAAATTATCTAACCCTAAGGGTGTGGCTACTCAATAAAATAAACATTATAACTCACGTTCTCGTTAAATCAACTCACTTTACACCTCTTAAAAGATAAACAACATACACCTTAAAAGATGGACTAAATTACCAACTAGATTACTTTAAAATGCTTTAGATCAGGGGTGGGCAAACGGTCGATCGCGAACAGTTCGATAGTCGATTGCAGACATTTTAAATAATTTACTAGGTTATTTTCAAATCTCTTCTTTAATCAAGAATTTGAGAGACGATTTGCAAATCTCAATAATCTTCACCCGATTTTTGAATTTATTTCATTTCCTTTTGGAGAATTTGATAACGAGGATATTTCATCAAATCTAGCTCATACTTTTCAATTGAATTTATCGGATCTAGAGTTAGAAATTTTAACAATACAATCAGATATAATTCTGAAAGCACATGCAAATGAAAATTATTTTTGGAATTTATTACCAGAACAAAAATATCCATTATTGAGATCGGTGGCAATGAGCATATTTACATTTTTTGGTTCCACTTATCTATGTGAAGCAGCGTTTTCTCAAATGAAAAACATCAAACCGCAAGTTAGGAGTTCTCTGACTGATGACCACTTAATGGCATCTATTCGATTGTGCATCAGTAGTGTTGGAAAATGCCCGAGCATTTATTTTTGGAGAATATTCCTGGAGCACAAACGACAAAAAACGAGAATAAACCCTCAAAAGTAAGCAGGACTGGAGAATATACCTTTAACTTGCAAAGATATACCCAAAATAAGAATAATTTCAAAAGTTCTTGAAATATTCTCAAAATGCTGAAAATGCTTGAATGTTCTTCAATTTTCCTCTTCTCATTTATAATGCTAGTTGTAGTTAATTTTACTGTTGGAAGGTAACAAAATGTGTTCATAAAAGGTGCTCTAAATTCTAATCTTGTTCCATCTATTAGAATGAGATAAAGCTATCTTGTAATAACTCCTCCGAGATAGGAAGGGTTTAAAATAAAACGAACTTCATTGAACTAAATAAACTTTATTTTCTTCCTGTTATCAGATTTAAACTCAATCATGTACTCGATAATAATGTTGTTATATTGACAAGTTCTTTGTGTTTTAATTATTACAAAAATGTATGATTTAGCAACTTTAAAGTTCAACGTATCATACTTCCTGCTGTCTGATGATCCTTTCAAATAACAAGTGCAGCAAAATAGATATTGTTGATCTTTCAATTTGCTTTACAATAAATTCTATTTTCTTAACTAGGTTTTTTACATAATAATTAATTTATTTGATCATTTCAAAATTTGATTAATTGAGTTTGTTTAGGTCACCACAATCTTTTTTCTTCTTGATTTTAATTAGAACTTTAGTTATAGACTCCTTTAATCATGGTATGTGAATATGTCCCATTATATTTAGATTAGAAGCTGAGATATGCACCTTTACGCCTACTGGACACAACGATGACCGCGAATACTTCGCCGACCGCAGACACCACGCCGACACGACAATAAATTTTGCTACTAGACACTTTGCCGATTATAGTGAATACGCTGACCGAGGACATGGTCGGTAAAGTGTCCACTGCTTGCGGTTGGCGTAGTGTCCACGGCCGGCGTCCATTATCATATAAGTGTGCACAAGTAATACATTTTAAAAACTTCACTAACATTTGTCATTTTTTGTACAAACAAAATTTTAAAAGTTTAAGTGTAAAGTTCATATATAACTAGAACAAAAAACAAAAGAGGCGCTAACGGGCGGTTACCCAAATTTCCTGTCAATGTTTTCAAAGGCGTATATTGTGCAAACTATGCTTATAAAAGTGTCTGTCTTTGGAACACCCGTCGCCGACAGCAGGTGCAACACAGGTACATTTTACGTGGACATGCGGTTTAGGATCGTTTAGTTTCGGTTTTATTATCGATTTTTTAATATTCTTGTTTATGCTCGTGTGTGCTGTATTATTGTGAAAGTTCTCAAGAATTATTATGAGAACGTTCACGGACGTGCTTGATTATGCTTCCAACAACTGCGAGTAACACGTGTACATTTTGCGTGGGCATGCGGTTTAAGATCGTTTAGTTCCGGTTTATTATCGATTTTTTTAATGTTCTTGTTTATGCTCGTTTGTGCTGTATTATTCTGAAAGTTCTGGAGAAATATTCTGAGAACGTTCGCGAACGTGCTTGATTATGCCCCCCAAGAGAACGTTCTTTTGATACGATTTTATTATGCGCCAACGTTCGCGAACGTTCTCATCAGCATTTTCAGAACGTTCTTTCATTTACAACACTATGCATCAGTGATTACAAACCTAACTTTACAAGACTTGTCGATCAAATGGAATGTCACGCATCTACATCAAAAAATTAATTCAAAATATTTATCAATAAAGTACATTGCACAAAATAGTAAATACGATGTATTTAATATATTGTTATCAATAAAGACCTTAATTACATTTTTTTGTTTTTGATTTAACCCATTTTTCGAAGTCGATCGCGCATAAATAAGAAAAATTAATGTCGATCATACCAGTATTAAGTTTGCCCACCCCTGCTTTAGATATTGCAATCAACTATACTCTTCAACGTAAAATTAATGACTGAATGGTTTACACTAAAAATTACAGGCGTCTAGGTGGTAAGAGTAACAAAACAGGTTGTTAGGAAATATTTATTACCCATCACCTACAATGACCCCAAAATAAAAAGAACAACTTAAATGTATTTGTCTTAAACAAAAAAAAAAGAAAATCATAATATTTATTATCTAGCACTTATTTCAGAAGTTGGTACTGCGGATACCTCTACGTATATGATGAAGACTCAAATATTTAAGATAAGTGTAAGAAGTTGAAGGTTTGCACAGTCTTTCTGGCCATTGTTTAATGTAATGACTTTTTTAAACAACTTAAACTACTATAATCATTTTCGGTACAGAAGTGCTCCTGTGAGCGCCATTAAACAAGTTGAAGTGTACATTGCCCTTTGAGCGGCAGTACTTGACCTTACATTCATATGTGTGACAGACTATACTGCACTCAAAGATTGAGAAAATCACAGAAGTATCCTTGATATGATCAGGCTATAAAGACACAAGTTCAGCTAGCAATATCCAACAAGCAACATTTCAGAGTTTTTCAGAACTTTTGAAGTTTTAGTATAGTACATTTCAAGACGTTTGAAGTTTTAATTAAATCACTGAGTTATTTATAATTAATGAAATAAATAAAGATTAGTAAAAGTTTCACAGCTTTATTAAAATAGAATACCTTAGCGACGTGTTTGTTTATAATTATATTACCTTTGATAATGACAGCATAGCTGTCGAAACAATATTGTCAGGTTCTATTTTAATAAAGCTGTGAAACTTTTACTAATCTTTATTTATTTCATGATTATGGAGTTCCACAAAGTAAGGCTGGAAACAATAAACAAGATTTATAATTAAAATTTGAAAATAGTGAAACTAAATAATCTTGAGTATTTCAATCGATAGTATTGAGCGCTCGCAAAAGCTTCGTAGTTGTTTCTTAGGATCGAGTTTAGGCAGCACAGCACGATTAGAAATGATTTTAAATATATTACTCGATGATTCAGTAGAATAGAATGATTTGTAAATTTGTGTTATCAACTACATATTCATCTACTTTTTCCGATTATCTAAAATGTTCAAATTGCACCCGCATATATGCTAAATAGTAACGGGCTTAAAATAGAGCCTTGTGGTACTCCAATAGTAAAGAATAAGAAATCAGATTATTAGTTTTCATTCAAGGTTCTATTCAATAACTAAAATTTAACTAAACTATCTCCATACCTTTGATAATGCTTGGTAAGTCAAAACTACCGAAGTTGAAGCACATAATAATAAAAAATTCAAATTATGTGATTTCGATTCACTTGTGAACTTACAGCTGTTGAAGTACTTCTAAGCACATAAAGTTACCTAACAAAAAATCTTAGGCAAACTACAAGTTTGCAAATAACGCAGAAAACTTATTTCTGTCACAGATATGTACGTGACTCAACTCTCAATGGTATAGAAATAAATAGATGTATTTTTAACACTAAATCAGATCTCTTTGAAAATTTGTCGATTTCAGTGGCTGGACGATAACAGAAACGTGCCTGTACGTAACATTTACATTTCTATTTAAACGTGATACATAATTATCGCCTGTTAAACAGAATTTATTAATCAACTTATTTCTATCACTTTTTAGACTAACTTCTAAAATACCTTTTTAAAACTAATGAAACATATCACATAATTTATTAGCCATACTAAAACTGCTAAAGTTAGCACCACTTCTCTTTTTAACGGAATTTCAACTAAAAAAACTTCTCATTTCTAGCTGAGCCCTACCATTAATCTAAGAGGGCCCTTTTTTGTTAAATCTGTTTGACATTGTATAATTCCCAAACCTATTGTCCTTATGACCACTTCACCCCAATGAGTATTTTCTTCCTGGACTATTAATTTCAGGAACTGTAAAAGAAACAAGGAAAAAACGAGAAATTCGATCAGCACAGTTTGATAAAATTTTATTTTAAAAAGGCATATAAAAGAGAATTAATTCCTAGGACTTTAATGTAATCTCAACATTACCTGAATAATCAAAATATTTGTTAATGTGTTTAATGAAACTATTTATAGTTTAATGCAAACCAATCATTGATTAGATATGTTTTTAGCATCATTTGAATCAAGCTAAACTCATTTCCAATAATAACTTTCTAACAAAAAGGGTTATTACAATGGTTTCAGTGTTTGTTTTAGGATGTGCAAAAAAGCAATTGTTTTAGGTTAGAATGTATTATATAACTTACAATATGAAAATTATCGAGATAAAATTACAATCACTAACTGTTCTGATGAATATTAACGGATCTTGCAACGAACCACCTTCAATTTAGACGTATTTTGTATACGTAAGAAGTATTAAATATAAAATGTAAAAATATATAAGATATATAAATATTAAAATGTTAACATACGGCAGATGAATATCAGGAACTATGAAATTAAATTTTAACGTATTAGCCCTATCAGTCTATACGAGCTCGTATATTTACAAAATATTTAAAAAAGTTGTTGCAGCTTCCATTCCTAGTCTTCTATTTTATTCTAGTCTAATAAAATCTAATCTGGCCGCTTTCGGATTAAGATTGTTCTTAGAAATATCCATCACCTTGTTTAGGATTTCGCATTCGTTGCTTGGCTATAACCGTCAGTAAGGTAACACACTGTATTACGTATCATACTTGCATGAAAGCTGTTACGTGCTAATTTCGTAGCACCCTGTATAGCTATGCTTTTGTGTTAGGTTATATAGCGTTTAGGGATTTTCGCATTCTCTCTCCTTTTGGTTGCCATTTTGTTTTGGAACTAACGTAAGGTTGTTTTTCGATAACACTGTCACTTTGTTCGATCCGTTCGTGTGTCAACTTCTTTAAAGAATATTTTAGTGGACATCGCCGTTTAATTAATCTCTTCCTTTATGTTGTGTTATGGGAATTGCATTAGTGCAGATCTGGGATTTATTTGTGGCGATTTTCCAATTTAGATTGGAACCTTTTGGGGTTTTTCGCTGGTTCTTTTTAGAGGTTAGGAGCAAGTTCTCGTAAGTGTTTTTAGGTTAACTTTTCTATCATTCAGTCTTTTATCAACAGGAAGTTAGTTCCAAAACAAAATGGCAACCAAAAGGAGAGAGAATGCGAAAATCCCTAAACGCTATACAACTTAACACAAAAGCATAGCTATACAGGGTGCTACGAAATTAGCACGTAACAAAGCGTTTAAATATTGTTTTGCTTTGACCGGCGGTACTCAACCAGTTTCTTTAGTGTTTCTTAAATGTTTAAATTTAGATTTTCTGTTTTCAGAATCCTATAGTATTATTTTATTTATTTCAAATACTTTCATTGTTTCGTAGGCACTTATTTTGCTAGTACTAAACTTTTATTTATTAAAGTTTTAATAAACAGATTTTCAAATGCATTTAGTTAAAATACCAAAACACTTAAGAAACTGGTTGGGTACCGCCGGTCAAAGCGAAACAACATTTAAACGCTTTCATGCAACTATGATCTGTAATACCACTAAAGAAGCAAATGCGAAAGCCTAAACAACGTGGGTTATATTTCTAAGAACCATCTTAAAACAAAAAGCCCTTTTATGTTTATATGAGGGATCTGTGATATCCATTAAGCATTATAAGATAGGTATTACGAAAGTAATCACTTCATCCTTTAGTGAACCAATTCTCTGAAACTATCTAGACATCAGGTGTGTAACACACAACCCTTCCCTTTGTTAATAAACAGGCTGCAGTAAAATCAAAGGGCTTATTATTGAATTCTAATAAATAATGCTGACTAATTAATCTAATCCAACTTAACTATTTTAATGCAATTTATGGCCAGTATTATAAACGATCAATAAAACATTAGATAACTATTTGGGGAGTAAATTTACTTCCATAGTAACCGAATGGGTAAATAGCTTTGCGTATTATAAAGCAAATCTACTAGTTAAATGACTATTCGAGAAATAATAATAATAATAGGTCCCATTATTCCCTTAAGGGACATAGGGTTTTAACATAGTCCTTCCAACTCTTCTTGTCTACTGCTATTTATGCCAGCTCCGAAATTGTCATCTTTGTTTCCTTTTCTATTGTATTCTTCCAGGTACCCTTTGGAAGCCCCCTTTTTTTTGCTTCCTTCAGAATTTCAGTTTAGTATCTTATTACAAGTTTCACTTCCATATTTACGAAGAGTGTGCCCCAGCCAGCCATACTTTCTCCTTATCTCCACATTTATATCTGTTTGGTTTGTTCTTCTAAACTCTAACTCTTATAACTTATAACTCTTCATTTCTAATGGTTTCTGGCCACCATACCTTCAGTATACCCCGCAAACACCGATTTACTAACACTTGTAGTTTCTGTTTTATTGCACCAGTAACCTCCCACGATTCTGATCCATATAACAACACCGGTTTCACCATAGAATTAAAAATCCGCACTTTGGTTTTGATATTTAGATTACTTGCACGCCACATTTCACTCAGTTTTATATATGCACTCCTTGCTTTATTAATTCGACTATGCACATCTTTTTGAGCACCATCTGCGACCGACACCAAACTTCCCAAATAAATGAAATCATCTACTCTTTCTATTTTCGTACCGTTTACTAACATGTTCTTCGGTCGATTCACATTTAGACACATATACTTTGTTTTCCTAATATTAATCTTTAATCCCACCTTTGCTGATTCCTCAACTAAATTATTCAACTTGCTGGTTTATGAAATGAAACATATATCATCTACAAAGTCCAAATCCTTCAACGCTTCTGTCATATTCCACCTTATTCCACCATGTTGCCTTATCATAGTTTCCCGTAAAACCTTTTCTAGCAGTAAAATAAATAATAGTGGAGAGAGAATACAACCTTGTCTTACACCATATGTTGTTGGGAAGGCTGATGATGACAGTGTTCCATTATGTTCGACCGTACACTCATAATTGTTATACCCTTCCTTAATCAGATTAACTATCTTGGATGGTATCCCAAATACATCCTCTGTTAAGAGTGTCAAAAGTACGCTGTAAATCCACAAATATTAGGTATAGTGGGGCGTTGTACTACAAAGATTGCTCTACCATGATTCTTAAAGTTATTATGTGATCTATATATGATCTATTTGTCATAAGACCAGATTGCTCATTTCCTAATTCTCCATTTAATACAATCCATGTAGAGTTATGCCCCTCCAGTTTTCGCACTTCTTCAAATCGTGTTTCTTTGGTGGTTTTACAATCACCCCTTCTCTCCAATCCTTTGGGAACCTTTCCTTATTCAATATTTTAACTATCAGCGGGTTTAACATTTTGATTGCTACCGCTGTATCGATTTTAAGTATATCCGCTGAAATGTGATGAATATCCGGAGCTTTGTGATTTTTAACCAGTTTTATAGCTCTTTCAATTTCCTCACCCGTAGGTAGATCCATCCTAATGTTAAGTTCTGGTCCCAACCTTATACCGTCCTCGAGAGTCTCTGTGATACCTGCTTTCCAGCCAGCACACTGACGTCATAATGTCGCCCTTTTTTAGGCAATAACGACGTCAAATTGTCGTAAAACTGACATCATTATGTCACAGCCCAAAGACGCCAATATAAGACGTCAGTAGAACGTGCTATACGAAGACTAGAACAGGAATTATAAATAAACAGTTGAATATTGGAAATAACATTTATTATATACTACAGTCAAAACATCTCTATATTGTGACCACCTACTTAATATGACCAGTATTCCTTGGCCCCTGTTAAAATAATATCTTTTTAATTAAACTTGTACGTATTGTATTGTACGTCCAAAAGACGTCGTTTTGAAAACGTCTACGTACGTCCCATTATATGACGTCTTATGGACATAATTTATTAGTCATATGACGTCGTCGACCAATATTGACTTAATGGTAATAATGTCATTATAACCTCAGTGTGCTGGCTGGGTTGTTCTTCATTTAACAGCTCACTAAAGTATTCTACCCATCTTGCCATCTGCTGTTCGTCGGTGCATAATAGTTCTCTGCCTTTATTTTTAATTATCGTAGTTAGTTTACTGCTATTACTTAGTTTCCCTATATTTTTGTATAGTCCTTTATATCACCTCTGTATGCATCTAGCTGTACTGTATCAGGTATCAGTCTTCAACATACTTTCGCTTATCTCTTTTAATAGCATTTCTTATATCTTTACTAGGGATTAAATTGCACAAGGGGAGTAGTTCGAAGGCGACAGTAGTCACTAGTGTACAGCTTTAAACATATGTTTGTTACAAGTCCATTCCGGGTTTTAAATTGTCACACCTCGTAAGTATTGATAAAACTGGTTCCATTCTCAACACAAACGTAACAGATGCAAAGTGCGTGATGAAAGTTACATATTGCATTCTCATCAGGCGCACAAATATTTATGACCATATGTTAATGACCATTAGAAGTCAATAATGATTTGATGTAGTAAACCCGTCTGGGGAAAAGAATATTCAGGTAGGTAGATCCATTAAATGTTGTTCAAAACCACTGGATGGTACTACATTTCTTGACTCATAGCACATAAATGAAAACTAATAATATAATCTAAATGGAAACTAATAATATAATCTAAATGGAGTACAGCATTAAAAACTTGTCGTAGCAAAAACATGCACGCGCAATGTCCACAGTACTGAAAACAGTCTTTCCGTCTGCATTTGACGTAATACAAAATTGTATATTACAGATGCAGTGCCTATCTGGTACCGTAATTGCGTTTAATTTGCGGTAATCTCCACGAAGTCTCCATACTCCATTGGCTTTTTTAATCATGCGAAGAGGACTAATGCATGGAATTTTGGGTAATATAGACCAACCTGTCATAGCTTGAAAGGCCTATTTAGCAGATTACAATTTATCTGGCGCTAGATTCAAGAGCGTGAATGTATAGGTAGGCCAGTAGTTTAAAAAATATGCCAAGAAGAATGAAGAATGTTTGACAATAACGTTAATGGCCGAGTGATTCTGTTAAGTTTATCAAATCGAGTCACCTAAAGGTTGAAATGAATTATAAACTACTGCAACTATAAAATTGTATGTATTTTTTTTTAGTTTAAATCCAACTATATGTAATTCAGTAGACGTTATGCATAAACTGTTATAGGAGAAGGTTGTTTGCAGCATATAATAGTATATTGTGTTACATGTGCAGAAAAATGCCAATTTCTCACGAGTGTGAAGACGAGCATGAGACGAAGTCGAATGCCGCAATCACACAGACGTGAAATTGGCGTTTTTGCACATATTACCACTATACTTTATCTACGACCACAAAAACCTACTGAAACTCTAAAAGCTAGAAAAAATATTTAACCTAGAAGACGATTTGAGATTGAGATGTGTTGGATTGTCGAGAGTGGACAATGCTCACATTTTGTGGAAAGCATGTGTTAGTTGTAAGAATTAAGAACTGTGTATAACTCAATGTAATAATTATTTATTTAAATAATAAATAATTATTATATAATAATTATTATTAATAATAATAACAAATAATTTTTATAAAATTAATACTGAAATTTGAACAATTATTTAAGTTAATAACAGGGGTTTTGTTGGTGCCTTCCACTTTTTTTTTCATAGTTGTAGTGTCATATGCCATAGACACATTTTCAAATGTATTTTGGACGTCGTGTTGTTCTGCCGCTGCTTTTTTGTTAATGTAATTAAATCATAACCTCAATTTTGCAAATACATTGAATACCCAATAAATGCTTCATTTGAATGTAATTTGAAAAAATAAATTCCCAAGACATTTTTAGGTTTCCATGTAGTGGACCGGTAATTCGAAATTTATGGAATAAAGCCATTAGAAAGAGATATTGTGTCTGAACGTACAACGTATTTACTTTACGTTTCAGAATATACAGAATGTAGATAATTATAAAAGCTCTCATTGTTCGTATTGTAACTTTATATAATAATAACTTTATATGCTGGTAGTCGCTTCAGTAGCTCAGAGGTGGGATGACGCTAGGAAAGCGAAAGGTCCAGGGTTCGATTCTAAGATTTATATATTTTAAATAATTAGAAATATTGCATGTGCTGACATCTATGGCATTTTAATAGTACCACTAAAAATGGGAAGTCATTTCCCACAGTCATTTCCGTACAGTTTAGAGAGTATGAGCAATGAGCTATTTTCATGGTTGCTAGACTGTGTGAAATGCGTAATTCTCTATAGTGGTCGTAGATAAAGATAATGTTACGAAGCTTGGTCTGCCTCGTGTTTACTTGCCTCCACCATATTACAATCTTCACCATCCTTCGTATTAACCTTCACTATGTTACCAAGTGAGGTAGATTTACATTAAATAAGGATACTACTCTTTATCTAATCTACTTTATTCATTACTTAAATTTAACTAACTTTTATAACTACAACTCCAATTCTACGTATAATAAATAACATAATTTATGCTTACCAACTAATCACAATTTGTAGAAAAGACTTTTTACTTCTTCAAGTCCACAATATAACTAACTATTCCTTTTGATTGTCACTTCCCATCTTACCTCCTAATCCCTACCACAATCCCTCCTTGCAATCAAGGATGGCTCAACATGTCCCTATTAACCAGGGCAGTGCCATAATTAAAAAGATTTCACCTGAAATACTTCAGATTTTAATAATACTCTATAGTAATAATAAATAATTCGAACTGCTAAATATACGTTTTCCTGTAAATATAGCTATGTAATATTTCAGTTTAGAATTTTTTCTAATTACTATTTTTCATATGCACGTAGGAAATGAATACTAACTTTTAATTTTCTAGTGTTCTTCGTATGTAAATATGAAACAAGGCAATTGCAAACAATTTTCAATTAAAGTCAAATGTCAATTACAGTACTGCTGTTTGCATCTACTAAAATTGCATTAATGTCGGCGCTTGCAATTATGTTCACACATGATGAGCTTTGTATTACGATTTTAATCAACCACGAACTGGCAAACGATTTTTCAAGTGAAAACAGCTGCGCGCTATTGTTTTGAATTTCCACTCCCGTTCCATAAATTATTAGACATTTTAAAATCCTTAATACCATTTTAGTTTAAAAACTAATTTTCGTTTGAATATTATGGGATATGATAAAAATATGTAAAATTTAGGTTAACCCTTGTGATGGTTACGTCGGTTCGACTTATCCCCCTTGTCCATGACCTATTAAGTCTGATCAGTAATGCGAGCGGCAGGGTTGAAGGGTCGTAAAGATTCCTTTAACATCTTAGAGATAAAGAACTAGAGATACATGGGGGGAAGTAGAAAGTAGCATCAAGTAAAACTTTTAAGCCGGAGGTTTTAATACTTTATACGTAACCAAGTAACGTGCAAAAGTGCACGGTAAAGTTTCTTTACAGATAAATAAAGGAAAAAGCTCGACGGAGATTAAAAGAAGCCTTTTGTGATATAACTTTCCCCAAAATTTTTCAGTTTTCTCATGAAAATCATTTTTCTTTTCAAGTATAACAAATGTTTAAATTTGTTTTGTTTTTGTGAGGTGTGAATGAAGCAGAGCTGTTTCACATTCTTTCGCGCTTGTAAATTTGTCACTTTGACAGTTTTTCTGTAGCAGCTTTTTTAATTTATCCTCGCTTTAAATGTAGAATAAAACAGAGAGTGTAGTGAATAATTCTCTTTTTACTGATTTTATGTAAAAATCGAAGAATGCCTTTCAAACAACTTAAATAGAACTTTCCCTAATTTTATAGTACTGTTGTGGATCCCAATGTCCTTTTTCAAAGGCAAAAGGGAGTAGTATTTCCCCGATTTCCTGTAAATTCGCTTTTTTTCGTTTTGTCAAGTTTTATAGAGAACATGATTTAGACAGGTTTTCTTGAGTTAGCTTCTGCTTTTAACTTCATACGTGCTTTTCAGTAAAATCTATAATTGGAAGTTTTGTTACAGATTTTATATTGTTTCTGTAATTAAAACTTTGTGAAGTTTGTAGCATCACCTAGCATTTAGGCGATTGATTTTAAAGAATAAAATAAAACGAAGTAACTTCATAACTAAGAATAGTAGTACTCAAACGTTTAGAGTGTTACCAACTTTTTTTTCTTAGGGCATTCGAGATCTTAGCCCATTGCCTAACCAGAAATTTATTAACAAATAATAACAATTCGACAAAGAATAATAATATCGGACGTGCAGGAATTACATGGGGATACTTCCTTCACGCTATGGGGTCTATCATAGCGACTTAAAGAAAACTAGACAGGTTGGACCAAGTGTTACCAACTTACATTTTGTTTTTTCACACGTACAATTGTACAGCAAACAAGAAACACCCAATTAAATTCACCAATGACATACGTGACGTAAATTAATATATTCTGTATTTTAATATATAGTTATGTTCCTGCAAAAATTAAACCCAATAATTCACTAGAATGCACATCTGCATGAGCAAAAACCGCATCATCTGCGCATGTAAATACTTAACACAGAAGTAAATCCTAACACATTTCTCGCTGCTATACTTCTATAGATTTATCGTTTTTAATCGTCAAAATATTGTAAGTGAGCACTTTCAAAATGGATAAACAAATCCGTTACGTGAACTCGCTCAATAATCTGCTTGCCGCTACGAAAACTGTAAATTATTGTGCCTTTATATTACGTCGACATTCTTCGACGTTATTGATAACATTATTTATTTTGGTTCTTGGTTTTATTTGTTGAAAAATTATTGTCTGTAAGATTGCTTTTATAAGGTAACCGGTAAAAAACGACTACTGCCTGAAACCTATTCAAAATGTGATCGAAGCTGGTCATCATTGGGAATCAACACACAAGCAGCTATTAAAATATTTTAGGGTCTACAACGTGACGATTCAAGTCGAGTCCCGACCATTGCGATATATACCAATTTCTCAGGAGCATTAGACGATATTTACAAATTTTTTGATTGCATATCCGTTGTCTGATAAGTTTTTCATTTAAAAATATAAAAAGTCCAGCTAGACTTTGCTGTGGATTTAAAAATTGTTTATTGTGAAATGGGTGGAGTTCAAAAAGTTCTACTTCTTGGAACGCATTACCAATTACAACCTACAGTGTAACGACCGCTATTGCTCGAATTTATTTTTTATAAACAATAATTTTAGTATTAAGAATTTCTTAATAATTTTGAGTATTTCGTAATGAAGTCCAGTAACTTTTTCAACAAAATGTAACAAAATATATGTCTTGTATCGACCTCTGTCGGCCGCAATCAAAACTACTATTAAAATCCACTGTAGCAAGTGTAGGAATGAAGAGCAGCATTCCTTGTTTTACTGTCTGGGACTTTGTTAAAGCAGATGCTACCTTGTGAAGTCAGATCTAAGTAAAGATCGATAATGACAAAGAAGTTTAGGTTGGATGCTAAACTGAGTAACTAATTTTCTAATACCACTAGCTAGCATTCACAGAATAATAAAGATCGTATAGTTAATTTATAGTAGTTTTTGAAAAGGTATAATCAAGATGTACATATGTGATAGACATTACTGTATGTAGAACAGTAGAATATTTTGAGGAAGCTCTCATTCTTTGTTCAGTCCATGCTAAAGGATGTTTATCTTTTTCTTTCGAAAGATTCAGAATTGGTAGGGAAAACGCGACCAGAGTACGCCCAAGTTTAGCGGTTTGTTAAAGTTTAAAGCAATTCGAATTAGACGAGGAATTTACCGTACTGTTTGGATATATATATATATATATATATATATATATATATATATATATATATATATATATATATATATATATCTATAGAGGCCTACCATGCGTCCGGACCAAAAGCGTAGCGCCCAGCGTCCGGCGTATATAAGTGTATATAAATGATGGTATCAGTCAGCGTCTTTTGCAAGCTATAGGTTTATTCAGCGTCTGTTTATTTTATGCAACCTATAGGTTTATACAGCGTCCATTTATTTTTTCAGTATTGGCCAGCCTGCTTGAATTCCTTTGCCTGTCTGCGGTGTCGAGTTACTCTCTGCATTTCTGAGTAAAGATTGCGTCATCTCAACTGGCAAAAATAATTCTATTTTATTAACGCTATGTAATAAATACTTTTAGTTTCGTTTCTGTATGTGTATGAATTTTATTTAAAAGGCTTTCAGATTTATGCATAAAAACATCATAAAACTCGAAATATTATTGGATTTGTATGAAATTTTCTACAAAGGGGTTTTTCAGGTCGCTGATTTCAAATTTGATGTCAACGTTTGCAAATTTAAAGCGCGGATGAAATATGGCGGCCATAATAATTAAAATTTGATTTATTTGCATAAAACTTAACATCTGGGAGTATATTCGAAACTCTCTGCGTTGCCAAAATACTATGTGTGTTTCTCAGTAAGGATTGCGTCATTTAAAGTGACAAAAATAATTTTATTAAAGCTACTTAATAAATCTTTCACTTCCATTCAATTGTGTCTGAATTTTATTTAATTCAGTTGAATTTAGTTGATTTTAATATGTATTTTCTAGATGAAAACTATTTAAATTGTGTAGGTTAATTTATTATTATAGGTTAAATGCATATAAAAAATTGTGATGATACTTATTGCTACTAATACCTAGTTCTATATTTTAAAGAGCCAAGCGATTTAATGTGTTAATTAGAGCTTCCAGTTTTTTAAGTTCTTCCAGTGGTTTAAATCGTTATATCTCTAAACATATTTGAGCTAGAAAGCTGATTCATTTTTTAAATTAAACCTTAAAAATGAGCGCATGCAACAATATTATCAAATATTGCCTAAAGAGAAATTTGGCAAAAAAAGTTTGGGTAGTGATAAAGATAGTTTAGATGGGAATTTCAAGGTCCAGCGGTCAGTGCAGATGTATTGTTTTGTATTTATGTTTGTTTATGTACTAGAAACTACGTTTTACATGTCTATTAAAGCAAACTATAAAAAGGAATTTGTAGTTCTTCTTAAATTATCTTCTTTCTGTCACTGTTTTACAAAACAGTTACTATTCGATCGCACAAGGTAAAACTTATTGGTTATTTATAACGACTAATAATTGATTTTATGAAATAATGAAATATATTGATTTTTGATTGACTTGTTAATTTTTATTGGGAACGCATTTTAATTTCAATACCTAATTAAAAATATCAGATTCGTTGTTTTATTTCTTATTGACATTCTGTAGTACATTTTCTCGTTCTATATTTTATAGAGCCGAGCGATTTAATGTGTTAATTAGAGCTTTCAGTTTTTTAAGTTCTTCCAGTGGTTTAAATCGTTATATCTCCAAACATATTTGAGCTAGAAAGCTGATTCTTTTTTTAAATTAAACCTTAAAAATGAGCGCATGCAACAATATTGTCAAATATTGCCTAAAGAGAAATTTGACAAAAAAAGTTTGGGTAGTGATAAAGGTAGTTTAGAAGGGAATTTCAAGGTCCAGCGGTCAGTGCAGATGTATTTTTATGTAATTTAAAAATATTTAAATAAAGATGCAACAAAAATATTATTGACTAGCAATCTCTTAAAATGACGTTTTTGTTTTCGTTATTAGTGCTTACTTTATTTTAATCAATTACTGATTTTTTATAAATTGAAACCATTATTAGTTTCAGAAGAAAACAGCTGTGCATTCATAATACGTAGTAAATAATATCATATCTAAAATGTAAGATCATGCTAATCTATTCACCTATTTTTGGTATTAAACACATTTCTTGTAACCTTGTTATATATAATTGTTTATTTCGGATCATTTTCATTTGTGTTTGGAATAATATTTTGAGAAAGAAATTTTTATTACTTGCAAATTTTAGTTTCATGAGCAACCTTTATTTATTTTATTTACCTTTTAAATATACATTCTGGTATTAAGTTATCGATGTTCCTCTGTGAAATTTACAAAACATGTACGAGCCCTAACAACTAAATATGTATTTGGACAGTTTCATGAATTCTGTGTTTATTTTTCCTACTAGTGTTCCAGATTACACCATTTTCAAACAATAACCATTAACTTCTGTAAAAAAAGATCTGCAGAAAACAATTTTCAAAAATTCAATAAAACTCGCTGACAACTAAATATTCAGATAGCAGTTTATAAATACAATTCAATAAGATTTAACATCTCGCTTTGCTTTATTCGCCTCTTAAATTTTGGCTGACATACTTCTAACTTGGGGATTACAATTATCTAAATTGGATAATGCCCCACTTGCTGATAATTTCAAATTCAATAACACTAAAGATCCGAACTGCTTGAGGATCATTCAACAACTTTGAAATTATGATTTTCAAACCATTTTTTGGTCGTTTTTGATGTGTGGTAAGAAGCACCATCTTGTTGAAAGATTAAATCGCGGTCAAGATCGATTTTTAACGATTGGTAACAAGTTTGCGTTAAGAATTTGCTGATACTTTTCAACATTAACTGTGCCGTCTATGGACTGAAATCATTCTAACCCTCCAGCTGACATATAGCTCTAAACTATTGCACCTTGAGGAAACCTAACCGTACGTTTTAAGCAGTACTTATGGAATGCTTCATGTTTAGCTCCGATCAGTCTTTTGCGAGAGTAACCAACGAAAACACCAGACTTTGACTAGTCGCTGAATATGACCTTATACCAGTCATTCTCTGGAACATTGTCTAGGACAACTACATATTTAGTCCATGTCACTCGTCGTTGTTCTTGTTTCTCGGTTAGAAGTTTTACTTTGACTAAATACAAAAACCGTTTATGTTACAAAGATAGTTAAGGAATACTCAATGCATCAAAGTTTAAAGATAACTAACTACCTTATTAAAGAATGGAGAGTCTATCTGAAAACAAATAAACTGTTTGGATTCTTGGCAATTGTTGCGACAGAAAGGTAAAGACAGGATTAAGTGTGCCCAAATAGCTGCAGGACATGATCTGGACTTGCAGAAATACATAGAACAAAATTAAATAGCTTATCGGTATGTCCAACGTAAATGACTGCTTCTTCACGGCTTGCTCCAAAATGATGAGTCTGGATTTCTTCAGCTAGTTTGCAAGGATAATTTTCAGAGAAGACTATATGGAGTAACCCTTCACTCTTACTAAGACTCTTTTTCAGTGTGTTGTAAGCAGCATTTTTATTTCTAATGTTAAATTTATATTTCTTTTTAAAGTTTTCATTTCTTCTTGAACTTCTCCCTGCAACTCTTGAACTTCTGCTGAGCCATACCTAAGACTGATAATGGAGGGCAAGATTGAGGGTAGAAGAGAACTGGCAGGAGACAAGGCTCATGGTTGAGAAATGTGAGAGACTGCACTGGCCTAAACTCACAGTTATTACTAAGAATAGCAAAAGATAGTGAACGATTTGCCGAAGTTGTTGTTAACCTTCTATAAGAAGACAGCACCTTAAGAAAAAGAAGATGTAAAAAAGGCCGCAAAGTTAGAAAATGTAACAGTTTTATCGAGCTTACTGAATATTTCTGAATTTGTTTCTCGTCATGCAGTTTTATGCAATATCGACTCCTTTGCCTTCTTCAACATACCAACACAAATTAGCTTGGGGCAACGTATGATAGCCTAATAAAAACAGGATGCCAATAAAACTGAAAAGTTTTTCCCTTGTAAATATAAAATCGTGTGTATTATTTGAGCCCACTAAATACAAAACTCTGCGTTTACATTGTTAGTGAACTTGAGTCTTGCACCTAACAATCTCACATTTCCCGTGAGTTTTGCATCTGATGATGACTTTTACATGATTATATTTTATAAGCGTGAAGTTTTACATTTATAAAACACCAAAGTTTGCATCTCATACATTTATCAGTACTGCAAGTCCATAAAACAAGACAACCAATAATATCGATATCTAAATTGTTATAATTATTTTTGTAAATAATTACAAAGTTTTGCATTTAGCGAGTTCATTTATCATGAGCCTACTTTACAAAAAATCGCAATACTATATCTTGAACTTCATCATCAAAAAGTTTTAGAAAAATATCCAGCGGTGATTGACCTGCCAAATGATTTTTTAGCTGTTCAATTTTTTTGTGTTCTCTTCGTCGGGCAAGTTCAGATACAAAAAGAAACCTCTCTGCACTTGGGTTTCTGGCTATTTGTTTTGAGCAAACTTGAGAATGTGAAAAGAAGAAGAAAGCATTTAAGTAGAAAAAAACTGAAAACAATACAGTTATGAAAACACCTGAAGAAAAACTAATGCCCATCTCTGAATAAAAAAAAACTGCAGGGAAACGTTTTGTTGGACTTGGACCTGGAAAAGGAAAAAGCAATGAGGAATAAGCAATCCGTACTCTAGTTTTGCATGACTCGCTGGTGAAACCTTGGAGAGTTGCTGGAGGTCAAAAAAACCAACGGAAAATATTTTTAAATGCTTTGTTGATGTACATTGATATAGGACACTACCGTCTTTATAGTTTAGCAAATAAAACAATTGGCCTTGCACACAAAACAAAAATATCCTACAGTACATTCTCTCGATGCCATCCCTATGTTATTACCGTCTATATTATGTATGCAAACCTAATGAAATAAACAGAGCTACCTGCTTGTACAAACAACGTGCAAACATAAGCTTCAAACCACAAAAACTAAAGCCACTAAAACTTGTAGATAATGAAAATTCATATGAACTCCTGTAACATGTAGTAAGGCTTCCGCATTGCATATGTATGGCAGGCCTCTGAAATGTCAAAATAAAATGAAGAAAAGGTTCAATTTAATGTTAAGATTGCAGCTAAAATCAATGTTACTAAACCTGTCCGAGAGTTGGAGGGAGAGGTTCAAGAAGAAATGAAAACTTTAAAAATAAATATAAATTTAACATTAAAAATGAAAATGCTGCTAAGAACACACTGAAAAACAGTCTTAGTAAGAATGAAGGGTTACTACATATAGACTTCTCTGAAAATTATGCTTGCAAACTAGCTGAAGAAATCCAGACTTATAATTTTGGAGCAAGCCGTGAGGAAGCAACATTGTACGCAGGAGTCACTTACACTGGAGATACCGATAAGCTATTTAATTTTGTTTTATGTATTTCTGCTAGTCCTAGGACCTTGAACTGCTTCTCTAGTTCCAATGCCTAAGCGAAAACCAAATTGTTCTTCTCCTACATATTGTCCGCATTTTGTGTGTACTCGTTGATGCATGTTCTTAGCATTATCTACTGTACATGGCTCATCAGGCTAATCAATCGGTACTGTGAGCACTGTTTTACTCCGCTCTTTTTAGGTATCGGAATAAAAGTAAGTTGGGTCCAGTCGTGTGGTACGATTCCTGTATAGTATATTCTATTTAAGAAAGATGTTAAGATGTTGAGGCTTTCATCGTCTAATACTTTACGCATCTCAGTATAGATGTTATCTTCACCTGAGACTCTACGTGGTTTGATAGTTTTATTGCGCGTTTCACTTCTGCTATAATAATTCTCAATGGCTAATCTTCTTGATCTATTTCTCTTGGTTCTGGTTACATTCTGATATCATCAAAAAGCTCTTGTATATAGCTTGTCAAAATCTCTTGTATCTCGTTTGGGTCTATTGTTTTTTTGTTACTATCTGTGACTAAGATATCGTGTTGATGGGTTTTATTTCCAGTTATTTCTTTTATCTTCTTTTTTGTGTGTTAAAGAAATCATGCTTTCTTGGCAGCTCTTCGAGTACTTGACAACGTTTCTCCATCCAGGTCTCCTTTGCCTCTCTTATAAGCCTTGTAATCTTTTTATGGATTTCTTTATATTTATTATAGTCTTTATGTTTGTACTTCCTTCTTTCGTTCATCAATAAAAGGATTTCTTCCGTCATCCATCTCTGTTTTGCTCTCTGCTCTTGGTTTTCCAATTCATTTTCTTGTACTTCATGTTTACATTTTTAACAGACTGCCAAAAGTTTTCCATTGTTTCTGTTTCCAATTATACCGTTTCCCTAAACTTACTATTCAAAACTCGTGTTATTTCCTCTTTTATTTGTGGTTCCCCCAGTTTCTCAAAGTTAGGTCTTGTTTTATTTCTCTTCCGGATTTTCTTCAATTTAATCTCACGTTTTTCAGCTACGGGGTTCTGATCAGATCATATGTCTGATCCAGGAGAAGTTCTTACACCTTTAATTCCGTTTCTATATCGTTTATCAATCAGTATGTAATCTATTTGATTTTTTATGATATTTACTTCATTGTCTCCTGGTCCTAAGTACACTTCTAAGTGTACAATCGCCTCTGTGGAAGTTGGAACCAGGTGTTTGCTACCATTAAGTTTTCTTCATTAGAGAACTGTACCAGATATCCCCCCTATCGTGCCGTTTGCAAATACCATGGTCTCCAACAATTTATTGAACTCTCCCTTTACCTATCTTTCCGTTGAAGTCCCATGATTATATTCACTTCATTCTTTTTGGTAAATCTTAGTAGGTAATTTTTACATCATGAATAAAAAACTCATGCAGTATGGAGTATTCTCGTGCAACTTATATTACTAGATGAACAGATAGTTCCATATTTTGAACGGCACTCGCAACAAAATGCTTCTAAAAGTGAAACCGGTAAGATTCGGTTTCAAATTATGGTATATCTGTTCAGATGAAGGGTACTTATACAAGTTATCCTCCAAATAATAAAAAATCCAGACTTGGGTTGGGAGGTGACTTTGTTTTTTATCTACTATCTATTGTAGAGAATAACCCTAATCATAATATTTTCCTTGACAACTTCTTTTCTTCATATAAATTATTCGACAATAACACACTATGGTGTTGGAAAATTGAAAACTGCAAAAAATTATGACACAAAGGAAAAGAAAAAACTACCGTACTGCTCAAAAGCTACTGTACT
This sequence comes from Agrypnus murinus, assembly GCA_929113105.1. Classification (NCBI taxonomy): domain Eukaryota; kingdom Metazoa; phylum Arthropoda; class Insecta; order Coleoptera; family Elateridae; genus Agrypnus; species Agrypnus murinus. Next base: position 30,454,002 of record OV816023.1, on the reverse strand, counting down.
ATCAAAACAAAAGGAAATAGTGACGTTAACGAAGAAAATGAAGTAAAAACCTTCCCAAGGATCTTGTATGGTTTCTCTATTTCTTAGAAAATTAAATGTAACTGAACTAAAGGGTTCATTGTGATGCAATGAAGAAGTACATCACATGCTCAAATAAATTCAGTGTGTCTAACAAAAATCCCAACCTATTGCTTGGTCTTGGAGGGATTCATCTCCTAAAAGTAGTACTCTCATGCATTGGGCTATACCTCAAAGACAGTGGAGCTTCGAAAATCCTTGTTGAGACAGTATAATTGGAATGCTGTTTTCCATTTTGAAACGCTTACGGTGTTATACCAGTGTACGAAGATCAACGCTTGTTGGACAAATTTAAATTGCTATAAACTACACATAGTGACATAAAAAATATTTTGAGAAACTCGTAGAAAATGACAGGCAGAAAAAAACTGGGGCCTGCGTGCATGCAGTATAAGAGAGTGTTTGCCACTTTCCTTCTTCTTTGATAGAAAAAATTATTCACGATGGTACATTTTATACTACAATGATTGCTTGAAGCTGGACGAAGGTCCTATAATTTATAATTCCATGTCAGTCTTTTAAACAAAAAATAATAATCTTAATTCAATCCTATTAACGCATTTAAAACAATAATTATTCAAGACTTTTTAACCAAAATTTGTTTTGGTGGTTTCAAGTGTAAACATTTAAAATATTTTCAAAAAATTTCAGATTCAAGAATATAAAGAAAAATTTAAAATCTGGCAGCATAAATAATTAAGATTTTGCAATGGGCAACTAAAATCTTCAGTAACATGATATTTGATACGATGTTTGATGACGCGACGTCAAATTGTTCATCATACAATTCTGAGAACCTAAAATGTTTACTTTAATTCTTAAATGCTCCGAATGAATGCTGCATAAATGAATTGTTTTTTACATTTACTTATATGTACAGCTGTAACCGTTATCAAATTCATAATTGCAAAAGAGAACCTCTACTCCTTGGAAAATCCCCGAAAAACGAGTGTTAAAAGGAACACGATTAAAAATTTGTAAACACAACTGACCGAAAAAAGTTATATACAAGAATACACAGGTTGGGTCTATTAGCAGACAATTTTAAGTTCTTTTTCCAGCTTCAAGCAATCATTCTAGTATATAAAATGTACCATCGTGCATAATTTGAAAAAAATGGAATTTCTGGCAATAGCCCAATATCAGAATCTATTCGCTAACTAGAATTCGAATTAAGTGTCATTTTACACAATAATTAGCTTTTGTTTTTTACGTGTGCGTTATAGCATACACAAAATTACGTCACTTTATAGACTTGCACACCTGCAATGAAATTTAATCCATGCTTACAAGGAAATATTCTCTTGCTAACAACATTAACTTTTTATAAGGACGTCTTTCAAACTATAATATTGAGTTATATTCCTGATTATCTAATATCCATTTTTTTCTCGAGTCCTCTGACTTTAATAAAGCTTAACTTTAGTAAAATATTATATTTCTAAATGCTATAGCTACTTTTGTTTTTATCAGACAATAGGTAATAAAAGTTACCCATTTTTAGGGACAATTTTATTAAAAACAAATTAGTTTTTATCTCAGAAAGTACATGCCATATATCTATGAAATTTTTGTAGGGGTTATAGAAAGAAACCTTGGGTTCTAATTTTCAGACCAAAAAGCAATTCATTTAAGATTTATATAAAAAATAGGGAATTATGTTTTCTTGTTTATTAATTTTTTGATTTCGTTTTGGTTAAATGAACACTTTTCATGTAGGCATTATTTTTCTCAAAGAAATATTCCTAATTTTAACAATAACAGTGCAATAACATAAAAACCAATTTTTTGTCCAAACCGCTTGTCACTAAATTAATTTTTCTGCGATTCAGAGGAAGATATTGAAGACTATACAGGGTGTCCTGTTTAACAGTCTACACTGAATCATCCCAACAAGCTTGTGACTATAGCAGTGGAATTAAAAGAACTTTGTATCCTTTGACCTCTAGTTTACGAAATCAGAACACATCTTAGAACTTGTGCTGGTGCTGGATATCATCATCAGGATTTTTTTAAATGGAACGATTAGATTTGAAGTATGGAAATCGATAGCAAGTGGGATTCTGAATAAAAAAGTAATAAGGTACTACAGGTTTAAAGTGAATGATAATGAAATAATAAAGTGAATGTATTCTAATACTGTTTTCGTAAACAAGAAGCCGAAATCTACGAAGTTCTTTTAATTCCATTACTATAACCAAAAGCTTGTCCGGATGATTGAGTGTAGACTGTTAAATAGGCCAGAACCCGTTAAGTGGCTAAGTGTTTACTATTTTTTTCACATTTAAACATTTGAAGTGGTGACTCGTACACCTTTGAAATCTGAATTTTGCAAAATCTAAAAAGTATCTTGTATATTATTAACCATAAAATATGCGACTTCTTATGTTTTTTCATGATAACCATGAAAATGAAGCGCAACAAAAATCGTTGCTATTTTTTCACATTTAGAAATTCTAAGGGTTGGCTGCTACCCCCTTATATCCTGAATTTCGCAAAATCGGTGAAGCATGTGCGTTTTTATGTTCTTTCACGCAACCCATTCAACAATGAAACGCAAATAAACTGCTTTACTATTTTCTCCACATTTGCAAATTCTAAGGGATGGCTGGCTACCCCTTAGACCCTTAATGTCGCAAAATCCGTAAAGTATGTAACTTTTTATGTTCTTTCACGTCACCCATTCAAATATGAACCGCAACAAAGATTATTTACTATTTTTCCCGTATTTCAAAATTCTAAGGGTTGGTTGCTACCCCCTTAGACCCTCAACTTCGCAAAATCTATAAAATAGGTGACTTTTTATGTTCTTTCACGGCACCCGTTCGAAAATCAAACGCAAAGATTGTTTACTATTCTTCCCGTGTGTAGAAATTCTAAGAGGTGGCTGCTACCCAAAACAGAACAAAATTTTGAAAATATAAATATGGGTTTTTTTAACGTTTTTTTAATTTTTCGCTAGACGAGAATCCGAAACTCTGTAAATATACCAAATTTCAAGTTTGTATGTACTCTAGAAATTCGGAAGTTATAAAGACTATTTAATTTCATTACTTAAATACATAAAGTGAAGTCCCGTTTTACAACCCCTAAAGGGGTAGCGGAGGGTTAACATAATAACAATTTTTTATATTTTTCTTTACGAGAACTCTAAACCCTATAACTAAACCAAATTCTAAGTTTTTATGTCATCTAGAAGTTTTACAACCCCCAAATGGAATACGGGGGTTGATTTAATAATTTTTTTAAATTTTTCTTTAGGAGAGTCCTAAATTCTATCGCTATACCAAGTTTCAAGTTTGTATGTCATCTAGAAGTTTTACAACCCTAAAAGGGGATGCGGGGTTGACATAATAACATTTTTTTTAATTTTTATTTACTAGAATCCTAAACCCTATAAATATACCAAATTTCAAGTTTGTGTGTGATCTAGAAGTATTACAACCCCCAAATAAATTGCAGGGGTTGACTTAATAAGTTTTTCTTTACGAGAGTCTTAAACCCTATCACTATACCAAATTTCAAGTTTGTATGTCATCTAGAAGTTTTACAACCCCCAAATGGAATATGGGGGTTGATTTAATAATTTTTTTAAAATTTTTATTTAGGAGAGTCCTAAATTCCATCGCTATACCAAATTTCAAGTTTGTATGTCATCTAGAAGTTTTACAACCCCCAAATGGAATATGGGGGTTGATTTAATAATTTTTTTAAATTTTTCTTTAGGAGAGTCCTAAATTCCATCGCTATACCAAATTTCAAGTTTGTATGTGATCTAGAAGTTTTACAACCCCCAAATGGAATATGGGGGTTGATTTAATAATTTTTTTTAAATTTTTTTTTAGGAGAGTCCTAAATTCCATCGCTATACCAAATTTCAAGTTTGTATGTGATCTAGAAGTATTACAACCCCCAAATAAAGTGCGGGGGTTGACTTAATAAAATTTTTTATGTTTTTCTTTACGAGAGTCTTAAACCCTATCACTATACCAAATTTCAAGTTTGTATGTCATCTAGAAGTTTTGCAACCCCCAAATGGAATATGGGGGTTGATTTAATAATTTTTTTAAATTTTTCTTTAGGAGAGTCCTAAATTCCATCGCTATACTAAATTTCAAGTTTGTATGTCATCTAGAACTTTTACAACCCCCAAATGGAAGATGGGGGTTGATTTAATAATTTTTTTAAAATTTTTCTTTAGGAGAGTCCTAAATTCCATCGCTATACCAAATTTCAAGTTTGTATGTCATCTAGAAGTTTTGCAACCCCAGAACGGGGTGCAGGGGTTGACATCATAACATTTTTTTTATATTTTTCTTTATAATAATCTTAAATCCTATAATTACACCAAATTTCAAGTTTCTAAGTCATCTAGAAGTTTTACAACTCCTAACAGGGGGTGCGAGGGTTGCATAAATATATTTTTTTATTTTCCTACTTACAAGAATCCCAATTCCTATAATTGTGCCAAATCTCAAGTTTGTATGTCATCTAACAAATTAGAAGTTGTAAAAGTTATTTAATTTCAATATTTTAATGCATAAGAAGTCCCGTTTGAAATGATGTCACTGTCTGCCTCACAAACATATGAGTTTTAAAAATTTTAAAATATAATATGGGATAAGATTAAACAGCCAGATTTATTACTAGCTAACAGCATCAGTGATTGATTAAATACTGAATGATAATATAATAATGGTTATGTTTGTTTCACTTAAATCAATAGAGCTTTGAATTAAATCTTACGATTTTATTAAAATTATCGCCCATTTGTAGGAGCAATTAAAACCGGTTTAAACGAAATTTACATGACGCATAAATGAAACGTATTAAAAGTGTTTCTTAAATAGCTTTAACAAAATATAATATGTACGAATTTTTGTCACCTTAAATGACGCAATCTTTACTAAGAAATACAATGCATAAAGTGAAGTCCCGTTGAAATGACGTCACTGTCTAGCCACAAAGGAATCAGTGTTACCAACACAATTCTTGTTAAATATGCGGACGCAGGGTAAACCTATGCCATAAATTTGTATACAAATGTATACAAATCCCGCGCTATTAGCGCTGCGTGTGGCAAACGCTCGAACTACGATTTTATACACGAATCAGGAATGGGTGTCAAACTGCGCACAGCTAATTTTTACATTTTCGCCATCTAGACACTTTAAGCTTCATATGGTGCAATTTTGAGGCACTAGTCACCCAGCGTCCGTATATCCGGACGCCGAGTGACTTCGGACGCTGCTTGAACCTAAGATTTTACATGGGGGGACGCATAGTGGTGCCCTATAGATATATATATATATATATATATATATATATATATATATATATATATATATATATATATATATATATATATATATATATATATATATATATATATATATATATATATATATATATTGTTATGATATAGGCATCCCGAATTACATGTATACAGGATGTGTTGCCTATCTGACAGGCGACTAAATTTCTAATTAAAGAAAATAGATTTAACTTATTTAAATTTAGTTCAATTTATGAAGGATACACATTACAACACTGCGAGATGGAAAGAGATAAATTTTAAACAGATTCTTCACTTGAATTTCACAAACTCAATTTTAAGATGACAGATTTTCTGTCGTTGGTTGATATTTTGACATTTAGATATTTTGAAACCATTTTATGGCATGTTTTCACCTGAAAATTATTAAAGGCGTAATTCAGAAGGTATACACAAGTATTTATTACTTTACTTACATTATTGAATTTCAAGTAAATGTTCTATTTCTTTGACGATTCATAATTTTCCATAGTAAATGGATATTTTTCAGTGTTATTTGAATTTCTAACTAAAATATTTTACTGCAATATTGTTAACCAAGTTCTAGGGTGCATTTGACACTAGAATGTTAAAGTGGGGAACTTTTTATAGAGAAGGTTTAAGCCTTTGAAATCCCAAAATTGTAACGTTTCAGCAGGGTCTGTTAGAATGTTAAGATTTAGTTTATATTTATAATTTTGGTGGCAAAATTTATGTAATTTCTGTTTCATAGGATCTTAGAATTAATTTTATGATAAGCAAAGGATGTAGCAAGATGTTAAAATGTTTTTATTTGGATTGTGAAGTAATGTTTGTAATAAAATTCAAGATGGTTGTCAATGAATCCTAACTCTAAATTGGCATTATGATAGCCATGTTAAGTATCAAAATAAAAAAAAATTCTCCTCTTTCGTTTTATAACATTTATTTAAACAATTAATTTAATTTATTATTAACAATTTGGTTAGAAAGGTTTTTGGTGGGAAAGATGTTCTTTTGTTTCTAGTAACTTACTAAATTAATCTAGTGCCTAACTAGGAAAATCACTAGCGATTCGCAATTGTTTTCCAATTATTATAAAAACAGCACGAAGATTTGGTTACGCTCTCTTAAATTTCCATACAGAGCAGAAGTCATGTCAGTTTGTCCGTTATTTTGATAAAATTTGGAGGTTATGTTGGTGGATTTTACGTCACTTAACTGCCAACAAAGTGAGGTTATGACAAATGTCATCTTGTTTTAAAAAATTTTATAAGTTCTTAATAATTTAATTAATAATAATTATAATGAACAATCAATGTGAACTAAAAGTGAAATAAAACAAAAGTGCAGTGTTTAAATCAGATATTCAGACTGTTATTATTATTTGGAATTTTATTTTGAATGGAACGAATTAAAGGAAGGTAATGGAATCTTGTTACAAATTACCAAATTAATTTATGTACTCACATCATTGAAGATACATGTTGCATCTTTAATAATTATAATTATCTTCATGAATCATAAATAAAATCAATTTGAAGGATGATATGGAATGTGCACATCTTGTCAACAAATAGGCAGGTAGTTTTACCAATTATAACAGGAATCTGCGAATCCTCAAGTTAGGGTGATTAATTTATATGTGTGGCTCCAAATAATTTTAAAATTTAAAACAATTTACAATTTTTAATTTTTTTTAATAGTAATTTAAGATTGATGGATTGATCAGATAAGAATTTAAAAGGGCAAAGAGAATTAGAATGTCTCTTAATTCTTATTTTGTTAAATCTATTTGACACCAAAAATTTAATTGATTTTGTTTCACGTTTGTTTAATTGATTTAAATTTAAGATGTTAATGATTGTTTTCGTTTCTCTCCAATGAATTTTAAATTTTTATATCTTTTGTATGTTCATAAATAAAATTATCCATTTAAATGTTTACACAGAAATTTATTTGTATATTTATTTGTGTCTGGTCCATTATCAATGTTTTACAGATTTAATTTAAATAGCTCGCTAATTAATTAGCGACCCGCCTGATTTCGTCTCATGCATTTATGGAACTTGTTTTCCAGTTTAGAAATTATAGCCGGAGAATTTTTTTATAATAAAGGTAAATGATATTTAGTTGTGTATATTTTCGGACTGTTTTACCATGATTTTGTGTTTATGAATTTCCACAATAACAAATTTATTTTGGAATTTATAATCTTTTATCAAGTGTTGGAGGGTTTATTATTCTCTACAATCATTTTTTTTCTTATTGACATTATATAACAATAATCCCCCCAATATCATAACGATATGTACTGAGGTGCGTTTTGAGATTTTTAACTTCACTCTGCGGCGATTGTGTAAAGTTGCTTGAAGCTTAAAATATTTTTTAGAGATTTAGCAAATTTTTGCACACTGCGTGAGTATTATTAATTTAATTCGGTTGTGATCCTTTAAAACATTTTTGAAGTTTAAACTGTAGTTGAATTTGAACATAATTTTAAGTGAAGGCAAACTTCCCGAGATTTCCTTGTTATATCTAGTGAACTATTTTAGTTAATCCAACTTAGTGATGGTTATTAAATTCGAAGTTTACAACTTAAATAAAATTTAATAACTAAATTAAAGCTAAATTTAAACCAATTTGCAGTGTGTGCAGATTCTGATTGATTTGCCTTCCGTACTTTCTAAAAACGCAGTTTTAGTTAACTAAAAACTAACCAGGGCTAGTTTAACATATGGATTAACGATTAGCGGTCAGTTTAGGGAGGGGCCGAATGGAGAAAAAAATCTTTCTTAACACCGGTTGCGTTTGTGAGTTTACAATTCGGATTAAGTAATTCTCGAGATAGGCACAGCTTATGAAATCAGTCCCAGACGGTGGTTTTAGTGGTTCAGAGCCCACATTAAACTGTAGGTGATTCTCTTTATCTAGAGCACAAAAAGACTCACTCACCTAGAGAGAACTCCAGGAACAGTCATTGACTCGCTAGAGCTGTTAAAAACTGATATTGCATAATGATTTATAATTTTGAGAATCTCTGATGTAGGAAGAGCAGAAGCTTTGTCGTTTTATCATAACAAATACCTTCATTCGATTGTAATAACAAAATGTATAGTAACAGCTGTTAAGAAATTCCTTATAGCTGCCCCGTTTGCAATTAAGTTTATCTTTTGGAGCTAATAAAATATCTAATACGATACAGTTAATGGGACATAAAAAGGAACATGCAAATACAAAATATTTATCCATCATTAATGTTACAAACAAAATTACTGATTTGCCCAGTGTTCGTGCCTGTATTCATTTAAGATAGTACTGCAATCCCTAATGGAGACATTCTGAAATTTTAATGAGCCAAAGTTTTAATTGTACACACTGATTAAATTTGTTTAATATTTCATCCCTTCAACCGGGAATAATTACATTTGCTTTTGCTATCTGTTTCTGAAATTCGTTCCCTGTTTACCGAAGCGCATACAAATTCATTACTAAAGTCGCATCCGCTTTTCATTTAAAATTGTGCACTATCTGAAACGAAGAGCTTTAAAAACCAACATTTCCCATCTGACTGAAATCCATCACTCTGCGGCAAGAAGCTTCCAGCTCATAACGTTTACATGTAATTTAACCTACGAATTGACAGATAACCTTTGGTGTTTCTACTATCCATAATTTTTTGTCCGAATTCTGAACAACCCAAGAACATGAAGCTTTAGTAAACCTGGAAGCTTCAATTTTAAGTAGGCAGGTTTAATTTCATTAATAGAATATTTTAAGTCTCAGGATATCGTTTGAGAGCCTGTAAAATATTCAAGGATACTAATCTACTAATTACATTTTTGGCCGATTCGGTTTTATGCCCGAGTGGAAATGTAGATCATAAATTTCGAGTTTATCTCGTAAATGTAAATTCGTTTACATTAGAAGTACTACGTACGGTACTAAAATGAAAATTTACAAAACTGTCAAATATAAAATATATAAACGTTGGTATTTTATAGCAAATAATAATAAAAGTAACGATGCGATCCTGAAAATTCTGAAACTGGTGTTGGTTTCAGTACACACCTTTTTCAAATAACATAACAAGTGGCCCATAGATTTTTAGAACGATACAGGTGTTCAAATAGTGAAGTAGACAGTCGTGTTATGGTTTTATTTAGCAGCAAACTTTCTTCTGAACTTCTCAATTTGCAATTTCCATTTCAACTTCGTAATTAATTCTAGATGGTAACAATTTAAATTAGTTTTCCAATAAAAATAAATGAAACGCAAATTCAATTGCTGAAATTAATTTGCACATTTCTCGATATATCCATTAAATACATGCATATATAACGAATCTGCTACATTCATTTACGGCTATCCACTTATGCATAATTTATAATTTACTTTAACTTAATAAGAGTGGTCCAATATTCAATAACTACATATGTACATCATAAATTAGTTAATCTACGCTATCCCAACGTGACCTGCTTTTGACGTGACCCTAGCGATTGGATCGATAAAAATTATTTATTTGGTTTGTTGGATTGTTTGAATGTTTAATATTTTGCTAATGTGTATAAATAGATCGTTTCAATGATATTACCATATTTCTGAAACTATAATAAGTTTTGATATACACACCCCACTGTTTCGCAATGGTTATTAAACACAGCAGCTTTTCAGATTATTAAAACTATATATGTATAGATATCCGTACGAATAATTATTCATTCCGATGCGATTTATTGATTTGAAATACTATCTTCGGGTCCAAGTCCACTGAAAGCCCTGTTTGTCTAATTTTCTTAATCTAATACTGTTTTATGTATTAAACAAATAAATAATGTTTTCTTAAAACAAAAATTGATTTTTAAAACACATGGTCAACAAACCTTAAGTGTACTATTTCTCGCTTCTACGATGAGATAATAAATATATTTAGTTGAATTTGTTTATTTGGGTTTACATAACTTTTAACTTTAGATAATTTGAATCACAGAGATGTAAGCATCGTGCACTTTTTGTCAATTTTGTTAATTATAACACCTAATTAGTTTCCTCTATATTATATTTGTTGTAATATTTTTTTGTGAAATATTGAAGAATTTAGGATTATTTTAAGAAAGGTTACACTTTCCGATGGAATCAAAGCAGGTTTGAGGGCTGTTTTTTATTCCTAAGCTGAAAATCGCAAGAAATCGTTTATTCGTCTCCGTTGAAATCAATAATTTGAAATATAAGCGGATCTTATTACGATTAAGTATAATATGTAGCGGGGTGATCCCGGTGATTCCCCGTACTATTTATATAACTAATTACAAATAGCTCAAGCTGAAAATAAAAGAATTAAAGTCAACACAATAGAGCACGGGGTGGGTAAAACAGAAAATCAAAATTTAAATAATACTAATTACATACAGTAACATATCCAAAACCAATACAAATAAAATATTGAGTTTAATTAAACCCCAATGAAACAACTAGTAAAAAGTAAATAAGTAAATATTTCGGAGTCGGCAAGTAATTGAGATAATGAACCATTTATGTATGACGTACGTACTTAGAATGAATACAATAAGTTTAAAGAGGGAGGTAAATTTAGATTTGTTCCTCTTGTGTAGCAATTTACCCATTCGTTAGTTAATTCAAAAAGTATTCGTGCATTACCCCTAACAAAGTATGTAAATAAAACAAAAGTGATAATTAGGTATAGGATTTCTATGCATTTGCATGTTTTTTCTGCTTATACCAAACATATGCAGAGTTATATTTCTACATGTTTAAGCCACATATGAATCACATATGTCAATTTGAAAGTGCATATAAATGCATATTTAGGTGTTTTTTATAAATGCATGCATATTTTAGCATTTTTGAACGAGTGTGTATATTTTACCACTTTTTGAGCGTTTTACATGCTTTAATTATGAGATTTCCAATACTTTTTAAATAATTTTAGCATTTTAGACAACCAACCAAGGGCGGCTTAGTTGAGTCTAGGGGAAACCCATAATTTAAGCTTATTGTTAAATACTAGGCTTTAAAATATTTTACTGCCTTAACCATCTGCGTATTTGTTAATATTTTCTAAGAAAGAAAAAGTTTCAACTAAAATTTAAATACTTACATCCTGCGGTATTGTGATAAATAGGTATTAGGAAATTCCAAAGACCCTTTGACAACTTCCTGTTCGTTTACTAATCTTGTAATCTTTCAATTAAGACAGTTCAGAAATTGCAAACTGCATTTCAGTTTGAAATTTTAGAGTGTAAAGATGGGTAAAGAAAAACGGTCTGTGTCTGTTACACTTCGAAGTTATGTTAAGGAATTCAGTGTTCTTACAACTGACGATAAGGTGTTGTATTGTACAGTGTGCGACGATAAAGTGACTGCAACGAAACGCTTTCAAGTTACACAACATCTGAACACGATTCGACATCAAAAGTGTGTTGCCCTGAAATCAAAAAAACAAATATTGTTACCGGGGTACCTTAATAATTCGCGCGGTGAGTCCAGCAAATCGATCGAATTTAATAAAAAACTATGTAGTGCATTAGTGGCTGCAGATATCCCGTTAAGTAAAATTAATCACTCAGCATTTCGTAATTTTCTGGAAGAAATTTCAAAAATGCCAATACCCGACGAGTCTACACAGGAAAAATATTTACCTCGTTTATACGAAGAGACCATAAAATCAATTAGAAAACATGTAGCGAATAACTACATATGGGTTTCCATTGACGAATATACTGACACTACTGGAAGGTGCGTAGAAACTTCATTTCCTTCGTTTTGTTAGTAAAATTTAACTAAAGACAGCAGAGCAATTTACGGATGTTTTATTTTCTATTTTGTTAGTTACATATTTAATCACAACAATATTTTTGCTTGATTAAAATATATTTTTTTTAAATAACTGTTTTGCGCTAATTGTTTGTAACCAACTAATTATGTAGTTCGATAAAATAACAATCAACTTTTTGTTTTCAGATACGTGGCTAACGTTATAATTGGCGTTTTAAATTCGGAGAACAATCCCAAATCCTATCTATTAGCAATGGACGTTTTCAAGAGCACCAATCATTGTTCTGTGGCAAAATTGTTTAATGATTAGATGGCTATTTTGTGGCCGGACGGCATACAGTACAACAAAGTACTCCTGTTCGTCACCGACGCGGCACTGTACATGATCAAGGCTGGAGCAGACTTACAAGTTCTGTAAGAAAAAATGATCCACTTAACTTGTCTTGCCCATGCAATCCATAGAGTTGCGGAAAAAAGTGCGGGAAATATATCCTAACGTAAACTCTATAATTCCAGATGTAAAAAAAATTGTTTGTAAAGCTCCATATCGCATCATACAAATATTTAGGGAAACTGCTCAAGAAGTGCCTCTCCCACCTAAGCCTGTAATAACAAGGTGGGGTACTTGGCTTTCTGCAGCAGAATATTATGCAACTTATTTTGATATTATTAAAGCATTTGTAAATAAACTTAATAAACACGATGCACTATGCATACAAAGCGCACAGGATGCTTTTAATACTAAGGAGGTGAGAGCAGAATTATTGTTTGTTTTGACAGATTTTGTGCGTTTAGCTAAAGTAATTCAAAAATTAGAAAGTCAGGGAAATTCATTAGATGAATCTCTTGAGCATGTAAAATTGTTAGGTGTTTCTTTGAATAAAGTAAAAGGGCCAAAGGGTTTGACTATAAAACAAAAATTTAAATCCGTTATAGACAAAAATCCTGGTTTTCACTTAATTAAAAGCATAAACGATGCATTATCTGGCCAGGACATTTTAGACGAGCTAAAACATTATTCGCTTGTAGAATTAATCAATTTTAAGTATGCCCCAATTACGTCTTGCGATGTGGAACGGAGTTTCTCAAAATATAAAACAATATTTAGGGATAATAGGCATATTGTTTACTTTTGAAAATTTAAAAATGTACGTCATTGTGAACTGTAACGCTCTATGTTTAGAAAATATAATTAATTAAATTATTGCATAGGATGTCTAATTAAAATAATTTCTGTAAATAAAATGTAAATAACGCTAAACAGGTGTTTTTTTTAATGATGAAAGTGCATATATTTATTAAAAATTTCTAATAAACGCATATTTCATGATTTTTAAGTGCATATTTCACGTTTTTATAGTGCATAAGTGCATGCATATTTCAGCATTTTTAAGTGCATACAAATCCTATACCTAGTGATAATAATAGAATATTAAACCCATAAACAGATTGCAATATATCGTCACTGTGTATTATTGACCCCAAAAGATGAATAAGATGACAATATAATTTAATAACTATTCATACAAATAATAATTTGAAATTGTTAACAAATCCCAGATTAATTAATGAGACAAATTAATTAAGTAAAGGATTAACTCCTAATGAAATGAATTATTGTAAAAACACTTTTCTATCGTCCAGCCTCGGTGGATTAGTGGTTTGCATGTTTGCTTCATAATCTGTTCATGATCTGTTGAATGAGCAAAAGGTTGCAGCAGCGCAGATTCCATTTTAGATGTTGTTGAAACAACATAAAACGTTCTATTAACCCGGGGGATTCCCCTGTATTAGGAAACAAAGGCAGAAATGACATCATTTTAATACTGGCCCATTTACTGATATCATTAAATTTGATTTGTTATTCGTTAATAAACAGATATTAGTTAATTAAGTAAAGACATGTTTAGATAATGTAATATATCTATTGATAGGTGTTATTTTTTATTGGAATTCTGAAAAGTTTCTGTATTAAAACCCATAGTAATTTGTTTGCAGTCTACAATGTCTACATAATATAAAAATAATGCGTAAAAAATAAGTGCTGTTACTGTTTTATTACTAAAAACTGCAATGTAAGGGATTTGCAATTTGTTATTATTTGAGAAAGAAAAAAATGTTGTTTATCTCCTTAAACTTTAAAATATGTGTTCTTTGCTTTATTTAATTCTGCTTATCTGTTCTGATTCTACAAAACACTTGGCCAAAATAAAGACGGGTTTATTACTTTATTAGGCAACCTTGCACTTTCTAGAAAACAAGTAGTATTGATCATCTGCTTGAACTTTAAAATATGTGTCATGTGCATTCTTACTATTCAATTTGAAAACATTGGGCTGAACTTCGTTGCTGTTTTTCTCCAAAAGTATAGAAGTACGAGAAAAATGGTATACACGGTGGAAGCAGTTACGACTCATTAATTTTAAGGGGTGATAGAAGATATCAAAAGGAACAAAAAAGTCTTATTATTTTTCTATGTTAATTATGCTTTCAAGTAATTTAGAAAAAACCATTGCCATATTTAGAAACCTTGCTTAAGTATAATTGCAGCTTGACCTTGTTTTAGAAAATCAAACAAACTGATATGACAGCCGTTGTTTAAAAATAATAAACATCCGAAGCAGATTAGTTGGGTGGCTAATTCTACGAAAATTGTAATTGACACTGTTCTTCCGTAAACAAGATTTGTACGTTGTACGTTAAAAACACGCTGATTCATAACAAATGTTGATCATGCCATTCTTCTGAACACTTTTGGACTAGTACCTTGCGAATTTAGGCGAGCTTGTATAAATCTTACATTTTATACAGAATACTATTGCATAATGAAATTGATTGCTCCTACATTCCAGAATATGTTTTCGTGTTCCTAGACCTGGCAGTAGACAAACTGATACTTTCTATTTGTCAACTACTCGTACTAACCTTCTCTTAAAATCTCCAGTGTTTTCAATATGCAATAGTTATAATATTATTTGCAGTACTGTAGATATAAATGTAAACTCTTTGAAAAATATTTTGAAGACAGCTTATGAAGTTTATGCCAATAATTAACCTTATTCAAATTTATGTATTAGCTTTACGTGCACAATGCGTCAATCTCATTTCAAGCATCTCTGTTTAAAAAAAATAATATACTGAAACATGTATTAACCTTAAACTTTGTCTGTATCTACATCCCTTTTTTTTGTTATGTTTACATTTATTTTTTTGTCATTATTATTTTTGTATTCATGCTGTTTATGAACATATATTTTGTAATTTACCCTGTAATTGGCGTTGCTGTTGAGTAATAAATTGATATTATTATTATAAAAAACAACTGTAAAAATAAGACAATAATTGATCTACATTTGATATTTATTAATTTCCGGCATATTTTCAAAATTTCTTATCGTATTTGTTTTTTTATAAAAAATACTATCTTTTGTAAAAAAAGTTGATTAAGGCACCTAAGTACCGTAAAGTTAAAAATTTTTAATGTAGCCAAAATAAGGTGTCAACAAAATCCCTTAACCTAATTACCTAATTTAAATTAGATAAATCTTCTATTTAAAAGATATTCTTTTGTAAAATCATTAAAAACTGTTATTAGATAAACAGCAACTCGTGCTTTATTGACAAATTATTATTTCAAAGATCAACAAACTACAAACTCAGTATTATCTCACTCTAAAAGGGTATTATTTACACAGCTGTGATCAGGCATTGACCCAAATATTCTTCATTAAGTTACAAGGTTGTAGACCAAACGTGCTTTTTTCAAGTTCAACAAACATCCACATCAGCATTTTTTATTGTAAAAAAAAGAAATCAATTTTACGCGGAAAGGACATACGATACGGTAAAATGTTATTAAGGTTTGTTGTTGTGATAGATGAGATGCATCTGCCGACAAAGCCCCATAAGTAAAGTACTATTATTAACGCGGCAAAATGATGTTAAAGTTTCCAACTTTACTAGTTTTTTCTGAAAAATAGTAAGTTCTAGAACAAAATTATACAATACTTTTTAAAATTAATGCGTCCTACACCATTCCACGCTGTATAGAAATTTTTACTTCATTAATGGTTATCTAATCACTGGTAAAGTATTAATTAATAATAATTCTAACTAATAACTACGAAAGTGAAAAGATGAATCGAGAAACATTTGTTTCCTTTTTATGGTTTAACAAATTCGTATGGAGTGTAGATAACAAAGGAAGAAAGACTAAATTTAAAATTTCAAAAAATGAAACTAAAAGATTGAAAAAATATAATGCCACAAAGAACCTGCGCAGCTGTGTTTGGGTTCATTGAAATAAGAATTATAAAGTAAAGTATTTATTGCTGATTTATCTTTTATTATCTGCTACTACGCACATTTGAAAAACTAAATAGTGTTGTTTATCCCATTAATCTTCAAAATTTGTGTCACTATTACATGTACTAAATTTTTTTTATTTACAAACCTAGACTTGTATTATACATAGGGATCAATGTGCCTATTAAAAGAATTTGAAATTGTGTTACAACTGATAAATGACAAAACAAAAATACCGTTGTTGAAACAAAATATTAAACGAGAGGTCGGTTCCCAACATGTTTTGTTTATTTAGTTATGTTTATCTGTTCTTATGCTACAAAACACTTGGCCAAAATAGAGACGGGTTTTAATACTTTATTACGCTGCCTTGCACCAGCATTTTATAAACCAAGTAGTATTGTTTAGCTGCTTGAACGTCAATATATGTCATGTGCATTCTTACTATTCAATTTGAAAACATTGGGATGAACTTCGTTACTGTTTTTCTCCAAAAGTATAGAAGTATGAGAAAAATGGTATACAGGAATTTTCTTTCTTTAATGGTTATTTAACCACTGGCAAAGTCTGACTATTCCGTAATGAAACACCGTGTATTTATTGTCCCAAGGAGACCCCTATCATATTCTACTTTAAATCATTCAGTATATTTCCGCAATTTTTTAAGATTGTTATTGAATGAACTGTACTTGACATATTTCTGATAAACCTATAAATAATCATTGAAAAGTGTTTATTGTAATAGAAAATTCAATTTTTAGTCAACTAGAATAAAATTTAATAAAAAGTTTATAGTTGTCACTATCAATCTTAGTTGTCAGTCAAAACTGTTGTTACTTGCGCTTATATAAAGTTTAATCGAAAGTTTGTATTTTATTTAATTTTTATGAAACATATTATGACAAAAGAGTATTGTAACGACTTACGTCATAGTATTAGTTAGATTAGCTGAATTTTTGGATATATTTATATACAGTAATTTTGTTTATTTAATAAATTGTTCAATGCAAATAAAGGAATTCTGTTTAGTATTAAATAAATAAATTAATTAATCCTGCTAAAGCGGATATTATGGGCAAGTCTAGAAAACAAAGTACTAAGGAATATTTAGAGGCCGTCGTTTGTTTAAAGCATGAAGGGGGTTATGAAGTGAAACGTTTATAATAACTTTTCATCCTACATCCTTGGATCGTCCTTTGTTCCCACCGCACTTCAAAGTAAATTTAAATACTAATATTCCTGTTTCGATTTATTGAACAAATTAAAGTATTAACTTTCTTGAGTGCGTGTTAAGCTAAAATGTAGAACAATAAAAAATTTCACCATTTTAGCAAAATGCTGAAAGTTATGTAACAAAGGATTAGACTTGACACAATCAGATACCCTACTGGGACTATAAAAGATCTCAGAGGGGTTCTTAACTACTCCCAAAAGGAAATTTTCTAATAAAGACCATCAATAGCAGACATAGGACGATAAACAACAACTTGAAGCCATGTTGCCAATTAGTGTATCTTCTGTTATTTTGGAAATCTAATTTTATTGGATCTCCTTTCTCGATATTACTGGTAGTTTTTAAGGCTGATATCTTTAGCTACTTAACTTTGTATTCTGCTCGATATGAACTGTAAAAAAGATAATTTTAATATAAAAGTCGCGTTTTTATGAATTTGTGCTCTGTAACTCAAGATTTATACTTTTTCATGAATATTTTGCGGTTGTGCTACCAATAATTTGTATTCAGCTCGACTTCTTTACTGTTAGACTTATATTTTTCTACTTGACATGTATTTACAGAGAAAAAATAGCTTTGGAAAATCAAATAAAATATAGGTGTCGAAGCAGCTTAGTTTTTCAAACAGATTTCAGAAAGAAAAATAGAATTGTTCTGAAGAAAAATAAGAACATTGGAGAGTGCACTTCAACGTTGTCGTATTTTCTTTCGCTTGTAATTCTCTAAGTCAACACAGCCCGGAATGACGGGGAGTGTTATTCTACGGGCTTAACTAAATACGGTTGTTAATAACATAATCTAAATATACCTATTGTTTTGTCGTAGATAACTGTGTATAACTTTAGTGTCAACAAACTTTTCTGATATTTGATGAGCACTATTTATTTATGAGATCAGCTTTACATCCTTCCGCCTTTATAGTAAATATCTTGATTTAATCTTCCGTCTTATGTTTATATTCTCCTTCGTAATAGTCTCTGTCTCTATCTGCAATTTCACTTTTCGTTGAACGAGCAAACAGAAACAAAACTTTTGAAACAAAACATGTTAAACTGCAGCTGTAACAGCATTAAAATAGCTTTAAGCGGTGAGGTAATAAATGTTGCATACCAGGCAGGCATCTTTAAATGCTATGCAGGTTTCGTTATGCATTACGTTATAAAAATGCAGGTTATTGTGCTGTCTACGCTTGTACTACATGGCTAAAAATACTCAATATACTGGAATATTCAAATGTTCTATTATGCACCCATACAGTTTTTCCTTTTGAACTCATAATTCTGCGAATAAAAATGACGTGTAAGTAATTAATCTAAAATACAGGGTATTTCACTGAACTTACAAAATTAATAAATTTAATGTGCGATAGTACTCATCAATAGGAACAAAAAACCCTTGTTATTTTTTATTTTACGCACATGAGGCCACGACAGAAAGAAATGGCATGTTTACATTCATTGAATACTTTATTATTATTGTAAGCCGGTTTGGGGTGCCCCTGAGTTGTCTCGTTGTTTGTACGGGGCTTGCTTACGAAGTGGCGCTTGTATGCTTCTCGGTGATCTCGGGCGCCCGTTATTTTAACGTGGTATGCTCCACGGAACCGGGTAACTGCTAGTGGAGAAAGGATAATCCAGGGAACTGCTGGGGTTGCTGAGGTCGGCCCAGTCTGGATCACTTTACCTATTCCTAAAGCTTTCATAAAACAAGAGGGTATTAATGCTAACAAATAAAACACACAATCATCAAATCAAATAAAGTTTATTATTACCAAAGCTCCAAGCTTTAAATCCTATACCTAAAAGCAAGCATACGGTTATCTACGGTTATCTACAAAAGCCACAGCAAGCGGGGTGCAATCCGGCGTGCAATAAACAAGCAAGCGTGCAAATACGAGTTCGGGGTTGCGAGACGGGGTGTCGGGTAAAGGCAGACGGGCTGGAATAAGGAGAGCGGGAGGAGATCTCCAGGCTACGCACAGTGAGACCTCGGACAGGGGGCAAGGATGAAGGGATGAGACCTCCCGGCTACGCACAGTGAAGTCTTGGGAAAGGTGCGGGGGATGTAGGGATGAGACCTCCCGGTTACGCACAGTGA
Source organism: Agrypnus murinus (assembly GCA_929113105.1). NCBI lineage: Eukaryota > Metazoa > Arthropoda > Insecta > Coleoptera > Elateridae > Agrypnus > Agrypnus murinus. Next base: position 30,434,197 of record OV816023.1, on the reverse strand, counting down.
AGTCTCGGAAATGGTGTGGGGGATGTAGGGATGAGACCTCCCGGCTACGCACAGTGAAGTCTCGGAAAAGGTAGGGATATAAGGATGAGACCTCCAGGCTACGCACAGTGAAGTCTCGGAAAAGGGGTAAGGTATACAACGGGCGGAAAGGGGATCGGTTTATCGGTCCGATATCTTACTCTTATATTCCCCAGGAACGGTTCGGTTGGCTCTGGCTGGCTGGCTGTGCTGGCTGGCTGGTCCTGCTGGGAGTCCTGGACGCGGACTTAATAAATCGTCGCTCGGCGCTTGTTTATACGCGCTCTCGGAGCGTGGGAGAAATGGTAGGAGTAAATCAGAGCGGAGCACGCCAAATATCGGTTAGGGAAGGGACGCGTGCACTCGCTCGAGTCGGTCTCTTATCCGGACGGAATGAGATTGCACGCCAAGATATGGATTTTATTTAATATATACAAAATAAATAACCAAAATTAAGTAACTTCGTTACATTATTATTATTACATTTTTGGGGCCGACTTTATGTACTATAACCTAATCTTCAAAAAATTCATAGTGAGATTAATTGTAATAATTAAATAAATAAACTATTTCAAAGAATATTTCCACCTCGATACAGACCGTTTCTAGCTTATTTGCTCACATCAGTCGAGGATAATCGCTTGCAATTTGTACACACCATTCAGGGCACTTATATATGTGCCCTAAATTATGTCCCTCACAGCTGTCACCATTAATAATTCTTGGTATTGATGCTAATTCGGGGCACATATGTAAGTGCCCTGAATGATATGCACAAATTGTAAGCCATTATCCTCGACTGATGAGAGCAAATAAGCTTGCAACAGTCTATATCGAGATATCGTTTGTAATTTGTACACACACATTCATTTATGGGAAGAGCCTCTGAAATAATGTATTTATTTAATAATTACTTGACATACTTTTTTACTTTGAAAACTAAATACTAATAATAAACACCACAAATTCCCTTCTGTTCAAGTTAGGCGCATTATCTTTCAGTTTCATTTTCTGGGAATGGTACATCAAAAAACAAATAAAGATTTGTAATTTATTTCTAAATAAAAATAATTACCTTAGTACGAATAACCGTAATAATACGAAATCATAATATCAATGCATTCTTTGTAACATTTGACCAAATGTGTTTTATGTAAAATAATTTACTTTTATCAAATAAATAAGAATAGCGAAAAACTACATTTATTTAAAACACAGCAAAATGAAAGATTTCCATTTTAAATATCTAATAAATGAAAAATTAGCGAGTGAATCTTTTTAGGAATAATTCTCATGTCTAATATTAAAACTTCAAGTAAAATTTAAAGATATTAGTTGAGTTTAACCATCTTAATAAAAAATAAACATCATAATTACTACTTTTATTACTTCGTAAAACTACGCGACCTTTCAGGATAATTTGAAAGTTGAATGTTATTGAGGAGCTATCTATGAAGGAGAATTTTATTGTGTTTACAAACACTTGTTTTTAATGTTTACAAAATTTGAAACGATGCTCCTTTTTATTATTAAAGAAAACGCCTTCAGTAATAACTAATAATATATATATATATATATATATATATATATATATATATATATATATATATATATATATATATATATATTGTAAGTAGTTTTTTATGATTATTGATAATTTAAAATCGAGCAAATGCGTTAATCTCCGCAATAACTGTGAATTATCCCTTGTGTTATAACTACATTATTGTAAACATGGAGAATAAATAATTAAAAATAAATTTAATAAAGTCCGTATAAACATATCTTGCATCGTCAAATTCAAAACAATACTGTAAAATCTACTTCCGGGAAGTAGTGATGATTCTTAAACCAGTGACCCAAACCCATTTTTCAAAAACTATGTTTTCTCGATTATTATGAATGATGGGGGCTAATGATATTAAGCGTATTTTGTTGCATTTTATGTTTACTATCACCTGTTCAGAGGATACGAATCTTAAGCGAAACACTCTGTATATTTTTTAATAACACAGTAAAGACACACACTCAATAAAAAGAAAGACCTGAAAAGAGAAACCTGCATCAAACCGCTTTGATGTCTGGCTCATCACAGCCCAGGGTTGAATGTTCGAATTGAGACCTCGGGGATTCCCAGTATGATTATGCTGTTGCCAGATTAGCAGAATTTTAGTAGTTTTGATTTTAATATCAGAATCGTGGCTCCCGTCTCATATTCACTATTTTACAACTTTAAAGAAGAAATACTGAATCGGGGACCCAAATATTATATCGGGACAAAAGTCTTGTTCCGGTAACTGTTTCCGAATAATATTCAGTACGATGTGCTGATTTTGCATGGCTCTTACTTATAATTAAAATTGCAGCCTAAAATCGCACCAACCAAGAGATAACTCAAAGCGATATGTCGGTCGATTAGTGGCACCAAAGCTGAAAAATATCTAAAATACTGTACTAATATACTGCCGTAAGTGCCAAGCCATAAATGAAAAGATAAAACATTGTAATTAATTTTTAATTGCACGTTTAATAGATTACAAAAGAAATAAGAACTATTTATACAAATAACTACTGTACAGGGTGATTCAAGTATATGTTAAACCTCTTATTAGTTTTTTAATTTTTAAATAATGGGTTCGCTCAAAAAATAATTTTAAACAATATTATGTGCAGTCCTTAAACATACTAAACGTTTTTGAAAATTCGTATATTATACAGGGTGATAGAAAAAGTGTCTCTTTTCTTAAATAGAACGCCCTGTATATATTTCAATAATTGAAGTCCTCAACATTTTCTGATTTCAAATATTTAACTACTTCAAATTAAGTAAACGAATTTCTTCCCTTATAAGGTTTTTAAGTTGCTTTATATCTGCATTTCACTCTTGTTCATAGATTTTGCGATACAGACAGAAGTCGAAAATATTCAATTGGCTATCATTTTTAACGATAACTCAAAAACTGCTCGGTCATATATGCGATAAGTGTATATATTTAGAATAAGGAAAATAGTGAGGACTTCAACCATTGAAAAATATATAGGGTGTTCCATTTAAAAAAGACACTTTTTCTTACACCCTGCATAATATATGAATTTTCAAAAACGTTTAGTATGTTTGAAAACTATACATAATATTGTTTAAGATTATTTTTTGAGCAAACCCATAATTTTAAAAATAAAAAACTAATAAGAGGTTAAAAGGGGTTAATATCGTTGTCACCCAAGATCTAGCGTTGGCAACACATACGGCACATCAATAGCTAAGGAAAGAACTTTCGTGCCTAAACACCCTTACCAAATTGATATCATTGCAGCTTGTGTTTGCGTCTAGATATTTCTAGTTGATGGCACCAGCTATTTTCTAGGCACAAACCCATGCCTATCAATGCCACTGATTGTCGATTTTAAATAAATGTTGGTTATACCGTTCCTACCAGGCATTCTTCAATTAATGCGACTTTATCAAATAAGTACCAGTAATAATAATTAAACGATATGAAGTTGCCTTAATTTATTAAGTGGCTGTAGCAAGTTGTAGGAAACTAATTTCATAGCAAAATAAACACATAATTATATTATGGTCTCGCTCTAAGAGTTGTTCAGTTGTAGAACCTTAAAGAAACCCCGTCAATGAACCAAATGTAGTAGCATTTGGATGTAGTCAGCAGAGCTGGATTAGGCTTATCTGCCACAATAAGCAGAAAAGATTGCCGTCACTTGCCCAGTTATTAAACCTATTCTTTTGTATTTCCCATTGATTACTTCTGCAGATGTTTCGGTTTTCTTTATACTCGGATCTAAACACCCAACACACGTTTTAATACGAAGTCGATGGATGTTAATGACTACGCAGTCGCATTCTAAAGTAAGAAAAATCTCCGGAACTAATGATATAGCAGTTCAAAGTCACAACACTTTGATATCTCCACATTCAATTGTAACAACACTTTAATTCGCATCATCTTATACTAACCACCTCGACACACAAATGATGCTTGTTATGACGTTTTTATTGCTTTCGATAAACACTATAGCCCCCTAAAAGCTTCAAACACGCCTGTTCTTTGCTTCAAGGGTATCGACTTTTATTTGTCGATTGCCGTTGTTTATTGTCGAGGTTTATTTGAGAAGTAGAGTTCTTCGCAGCTCTAGTGCAATGAATCCTTGCAGCATTGAGCTCTTCGCTCTGGGCTTTTTCACCCAAAATAGCAGATCTATCTATTATAGCTTCTCTCTACTGTTTGCTTTGAGATGCAATTTCTGTTTTCTTCTGCTGCTCATCTCGCTCCAACAGCAACTACCAGAACTACCAGTATATTGTTTACATATTGTCGTGTGCCATGACGTGAAGGTCACTAGTATAATCACAACCCCATCGTATGATATATATCCTTAAGCAACTAGAAGTAACTTTTCCAAAGGTATGATATTCAGTGGTTATTGACCAGAACCACATTTTTACATTTAGCATGAGCTGTAAGTTGTAGAAGTAGTAACAGATCTACTAGCATTCTACGCTTTGGGTGTTGCAATGAGACCCATTCTTTAACCGTTGGCGTGACCTGAATGCCGCAGGTTTAGTCGCATCATGTGCTACATATTCTTAGATACTTGATGAAACCTTTCCAACGATGTATTGGACAGTAGATATTGTAATGACACCATATGATGACCTTTGACCTGGAAAAGCGGTTGAAAGGTCAGCTCCACACGTTTGGTGTAATAATGATTTGTCGATTCTTTGGTCTAATTCTACAACATATCGAAAAATCAGAAGAAATTGTGCAAAAGCCCTTTACAACACTGGCTCCGGAGATATGGATTTCCCAAGTTGGCGCATATTTACAGACCGCACGGGCCTATTCAAGGTCATCAAAAGCTTTTCCTCGTAATATGAGTATAGTTGAAAAGGTAAAAATATATCACTACACATTTTGTACCTGTGGCTTTATCTGTGATCGCAGGAACAGATCAAAGGTAACAGAAAGCTTTCCCGCCTAACCCTAGCAATATGGTATCGTTGGAAAAGTCCGGATTCCCAAAGTATTGGCGTATTTATATTCACTTTTTTTTCATTTCGAAATTTCCAAATTTCACAAAACGGATTCGAAGTATTCCCTCGAATACCTTTTTAATTTTTTGAGTTATAACAAATGAATCCGTCTATAAAAGTTCACACCGATTCTATCTTTGGGTTTCAGAGATTTAGTAAAGCATTTACCATAAATCATTTTTTGTGCTTTGCCTGGACCAAACAGAAAGTGTTTTAAGAAAATGTTTTTGACTAGATGACTAGATAAGGCCTTTAACGTTTTTTAAAAGTGTGTTTGAATATATAATATATATGTATATGTATATGATAGCCAGAAACAAGTACGTCTTTTTAAATCCATTATCTGGATTATCTGCTATCATTACTAAATTAATTATAAAATCGGCCAAGCTTGTGCTGATAATGGGTACAAATGCATGGTGTCGCAAAGATAATTCAAAAGCTATTTGTAGCTAAGACATGAGTTGAAATCTTGCAAGGATAGAACCTACAATCGACATGCTTCATATCCGTCAAAAAGTTGAATATTAGTTGCTCATCAAAAACATAGCAAATTTTAGACATGGACAATAGATACTTATCCATTAGTGCAGGTTGAGTCGTTACCGCGAGCGGTTGTGTGACCTAATTAGTGCGTTGAAATAAGTTGCAATCAATTGGATTTGGCAAGCGCCAATCCAAAGTATTATATTAGTATAATACTACGAAAAATAAGTTAGAAAAATTGTTTGCCCTAAATGTAAAAATGATATAAAAAGATCAGAAAAATATATAATCTGTTACGGATGGTGTGATAAAAAAATCAAGAGTCTACGAATAAATTAACGGATGCTGCAGAAAATCAGTTAGGTCAGAAATATAACGTTAAGATTTCTAAACAAAGAACACCGAGGATTAAAATAGTAGGATTGTCAACAAAAAGAGAAGAAGATGATATTATTCAGAAAATTAAAGCACAAAATCAAATTAAGAATGATAAAAACACAAAAATTAAGGTTGTTTACATGAATAGTGAAAAAACCGACAATACGAGAGATTTTTCTGTTATTTGGAGGTGGACGGCGAAACTTACAGATCTTTATTGAAAACAGGTGTTGTAAACATTGGTTGGGACAGATGCAAGGTTTTCTGTGCGTTAGGGGTAAGAAGATGCTATAATTGCAACGGTTACTGGCATAAGGCAAGTGAGTGCCGAAAAGAAACAACATGTCCACGATGTAGCGGGCCGCATAGTCTAAAAGAGTGTAAGAGTAATGAGAAAAAATGCATTAACTGCCTTAATGCAGTACGGAAATTAAATCTGAAATTCAATGTGGAACATGAAGCCTGGGATAAAACGTGTCCGGTTTTGCAGCATTATCAGGAAATTGAATATAATAAAGTTGATTTTTTAGGTTAAAGGAAAATCGTTTACATGATAATAAAGTAGAAAATTGTGGAATTATGTATACTAATATTGAAAAGTACCTTGCCCATACCGAACAACTAGAAATCTTAGCAGAAATGTACCAACCACCCTTACTAATGCTAAGTGAAACGTGTACAACTGACCAGATTAATGATTGTGAACTCAGTGTTGATAACTATAACATATTAAGATGTGACTCCCATAGTAGGCATACTGGAGGAGTAATAATGCTTTTTAGAAAAGACATTAAATTTAAATTTCTAACAAAAGACATACTTGAAAAGAACGCGTGGATAATGAGTGCTAAGGTGACCAAAGGTCTCCCTCGCGGCATATATACCGTATTGTATCATTCCCCAAACCAAAGTGACAGTGAATTCCTCGAATTCTTTGAAAATTGGTGTGAACAAAATTTATCCACTAATGAAAGACATGTAATAATTGGAGACTTTAATATTAATTGGTTTAAAGTAACATCTAGTAGTAATAAGTTAAAAAATATTTTTCATTTTTATGGTATGAAGCAAATTGTAAAATCGGCAACAAGAGAGGTTGAAAATAGTAGATCTTTAATAGATTATGTGATTACCAATGACAACAATTTAGAAGCAATAGTACCGCAGTCCCCTAAAATTAGTGGTCATTCCTTTGTCGTAATTTTCAAAACCAAAATTTTACAACAAAGTATTTAGAAACTAGAATAATCAGGTCAACAAAAACATACACGGAAATCAAAATGCAAACGTTGTTAAGACAGTACGAGTTTGTAAACAACACTAATGTTGATGTCATGTGTGCTGAATTGCAAGAAAATTTACAAAACTGTGTCAATAGTTTAATGCCATGTCAAACAATAATAATGCGTAAACAAAACAAATGGTATACACAAGAACTCAAATTTCTTAAAAGTCAGCGAGATTATTTGTGTCAGATAACTAGATTAACAGATGACGTAACAGACTGGAAAGACTACAGATTAGCAAAAAACATTTACAATAAAACCGTTAGTAACAGTAAAACTCAATTTTACGAACGCGAGATCGATAAGCTTAAATATGATTCGGGCAGATTATGGAAAATGTTGAAAGGCCTATTAAATAATTAAAAAAATTGTAGCTCTAATTATATCACTTTTAATGAAAAACAAATTGATGATCCGGAAGAAATTGCTAAAAATTTTAATGATTATTTTATTAGCAGCATTGAACAAATTCATTCGAGTATTAGCAGCAATAGTTTAATCAATTTCAATAATATAGGACGAAACTGTGAGGCAATTTTTAACTTTTCGCCAGTTTCAGTTCAAGATCTTCAAAAAGTCATTAGCGGTATAAAAAATAAAAGTTCGACGGACGGGATCACAATAAATATAATTAAAGATTCGATGCCTATTATAGGAGACGTGTTGGTAAACATAATCAATAGATCATTTGAAACTTCAAAATTTCCTCAAAATTGGAAAACGGCTAGAGTTACACCAGGATGCCAAAAATTGCAGGGACTAATAAATGCGATGAGTATAGACCCATAAATATGTTACCCACATTAGAAAAAATTATGGAGCAAATTGTTAAAATTCAATTAGTAGATTATCTTGAAAATAATAAATTGCTTTTGGAATACCAATCAGGTTTCAGAAAACATCACTCTTGTGAAACATCATTAAATATGATCATAGCAAAATGGAAGGAACAAATGGATAAAAATAAGAAAATAGTTGCGGTCTTTTTGGACTTAAAAAGAGCATTTGAAACAATTGATAGGGATATCTTATTAAGAAAAATGGAAAGATACGGGATTAAAGGTTCAGCCAATAGATGGTTTAGAAGTTATTTAACTAATAGACATCAAATTACCAGGTTTAATGAAGTCAATTCATCCAAAAGACAATGCAATCTGGGGGTACCGCAAGGGTCAATCTTAGGTCCATTACTATTTATACTTTATATCAATGATATAGACACGCAACTTAATGCCTATGATATAAATCTGTTTGCAGATGATACCTTAATAACACCATCGGACATCGATGTTAAACTAGCGATACAAAAGGTAAATTCAGACATGACGAATATAACACGTTGGTTAAAACTCAATAAACTAAAACTTAATACATCAAAAACTAAAGCTATGATAATATCAAACAAGGTATGCTCTAATTTAACGGATGGGGTAAACATTGATGGAGAAAATATAGAAATTGTTGATGAAATGAAATATTTAGGAATTATAATAGATAATAGACTAAAATTTAGCAAACATGTAGATTATGTTGTAAAGAAGACAGCTAAAAAGATAGGTTTCTTCGGTAGATTAAGCAATAAATTAAACATATGGTCTAGAATATTAGTATATAAGAGTATTATTGCTCCACATTTTGAGTATTGTGCCTCGATTCTATTCCTAATAAAGGAAACTGATATGCAAAGACTTCAAAAATTACAAAACAGAGCTATGAGGATTATTCTGAGTTGTAACAGAAGAACTAGAATATCCTTTATGCTGGATATGCTAAATTTTTTCACCATAAGACAAAGAATTTATTATAAAACTCTATTTTTAATTTTTAGAATAATGAACGAGCAGTTAACACATTACATGTCAAAATTCATGACGTATAACAGGGAATACCATGAATATAACACTCGAAATATTAATGAATTTAGATTACCTTTGCATACAAAATCATCCTCACAAAATAATGTATTCTATAAGGGGTTAAAATTATATAATGGACTACCACAGGATGTTAAAAATTCAAAAAATAATAGAGAATTTAAGCGAAACTGTTGTAATTTTATTAGAAGTAATGTAAACTAAATTGATTTATACCTGTACTTACAGATTAAATATAGCGGTAGGTAGTAATTAGTATTTTTAGCATGTAAGCAACCAAATGTATCTAAAATAACATCATATGATAGAAATAAAGAATCTAACTAAAAATCTAACCAACATTTATTTAAGGAATCTTCTGAAAAAATAATGCCCAAAAGCACAAATTATGATCTAAGCATAGTAACCTGAGTCACTTACACTAAAGGAAGCTACAAAAATTTGTTTTTCGATTTGGTAGATAGGTGTTGAACTGAACTACAGCTTCTGAGAACACCAATGCCATATTCGACGAAGGGGGGGCGGAGGAAAAGACAAGCTTTTCAATCTGAAACGAGAGAATCGGTTTGACGTAGCAAATTTTCGTTTTGTCACGATTAGTTGCAGCAAGTTCTAATTTTGCTTTGCATTTAACATTTGCAAAATTCGGTGATGGATATCTCTCTCTAGTTATCCGAAATGTCCATGCAGTCGGCTTTAGCTTAGAATTTCGTCCTAATACATATTGCGTTGTGGAATTTGTATGTAGACTGTTAATAAAAATACATTATACAAGTCAAATGATTCCACCTTCGATCGAAAATATATTGTCACGTTATAGTTTCTTGGCATTGAGGGTAGCTGGAAGACACATTTAGACATAATTTTAAACTAAACTAGCTAATACAAATATATAAGACTCGCACAGTAACTTAACATGCTAACCATGCCTGAGGTGAAACACTTCTAAATTGATAGTAATATATGCTAAAATAATATTCAAGCCTTGCCACGCTTGCTGCTGAAGCATTTGTTGGAAGAATTGAACTGAACTAGAGTTGTGGCAAGCCTGTTTCAATATGGTTTCAGTACGCTAACATAAGCAATTCAGTAGAGACGTGCGAGGTCACAATTCTAATGACGTAGTCGCAATTAAGCGATAGTTTCCGTTCCGAGTACACACATGTATATGTGTAAGTAGCCAATGTCGCATCTTAAAGTTATTTTCATTGAGCTTCTGCATACCAACGTTCTCGTGGTGCAGCTGTGGTGCTGCATGCAAGCGTTTATTGCGTCTGCACGTCTTGGATATTTAGAAATTTTTCTCGCTCTGCTCTTGAGTAGAGAGTAATTTTTCAACAATATTTTAACATGAAGCGGATTTTATTCGTGAGAACATTAAATTCGATGTCCAGGAATCCAGGTATATACCTGGATTCCTGACAAATAAAAAACTGAAGAATTTTGAATTAAGATTGGTTAGGGGTGCAATACATTTCTGGCATCCCTGTAGCGTCACCTATGTGTCTGCACAACCGACAAGAATTACATCTAGCATATCCAGAAGCTTTCCTTATAATTGCAAACCATTGTTTTCGTTTAATACACTCTATACATCCTTTTGGATTTGATACCGTTAAATAAATAAATAAAACTGAAGAATTCCATGATCGAACGAGGGAGGATAATAAAAATACGACGCCGATGCGATTTTATTTATGTAGCTGCGTTATTTATGGACCAACATCGGTGCAGTTTTTCTTGGTTAGCTCAGTTCCTAATTTCCGATCGACATGAGAATAAATTAGTATTATTAACAAAAATGGATTATTAAAAGCCAAATAGTAGAGAACATACTGTCTGCTATCGTATCGCTGTTTTTTTGTATCTCCGTTATTTATGGACTAAATTGTGTCAGTTTTTCTTGTTAAAATATGACTGTCGCTGCTGATTTGATTTCAATAATTTTAGTTTTTTATATACACTAAATAATTTTTTCAAAAGCTCGAAACACTCTTTGTGTTGTCAAAGCGTGGCTCGTCCATTAACGTAGTTTGCATTTAATCAATTGGGTTTAAATTCGTCAAAATGGAATAAACCTCTGTTAAATACTTAACAATGGTTGCCGTTTTGTTCTTATTTGCATAATTTTCAGGACTTTATGGTCTACTTTAGAAAGTGCGGTTAGGGTTTTAATTGTCCTGGAAACGTGCAGAAATGCCTAAATCCGAAAATTTACATTCATCAAAATAACCTCATTTCTGTTGTTAATCAAAAAGCTATGAAAAATTGTTTATCACTACTTAAAAATCTTAAAATCCTTTTTTATAGCTTATTTATGTTTATTCGCTACTATATTCATGTGGGTTCGTGACGAAAATGTTTTCGTTTGACATTTCAAAACCGCATATAAAACAAAACAATAATAAGCCAATTTATTGCAGTAAAAGCATCATCAAAGCGATTTTTGGTGGTACATTGTAATTTCTTGGTTTTATGGTTGATAGAAACAACTAATTTATTCATAGTAAATCCCTCTCAACGTAGTTCACTCGCTCTTTGCATAACAATTCCACTTCACTATTTACTACATTTTTCATACATCAGTGGTGTCACGTCATCTCTTTACACTACGACCTTGTTAGTAGGGGATTTAGCACCTTATATTGGTTATTTTATATTCCTCAATAGTAGTGGGAAAACATATTTCACAAAGTGCCTAACCTATTTTCATCTAGAAACTGTACATCGAATAATAAATTACACTGAAGTTAGCTAGATTCTACGTATTTCATTCTTGTAATAGTTTCTAGTGCTTTTATTTTTCATATCTAATTGTTGGTAATAACCACATACTTTCTAAATAGGGCTTATCGCATTAAAATACTATTTTGAATAATATAAAAGGAATTAATTATAGCTGCATTCTTGTGTGCACAAGAATGCAGCTATAACAGAAAGTGCTTCGTGTACTTCAAAAACTTATCTATCTACTTATCATATCTAATGGGATCCCAGAAACTCATATGTCTGATGTTTTCCGATCAATTTACGACACACATTTCATTTTCAACCCATTTGTCATTTATGCACTGTCCGCTGAAAAGTTTGTATACCATCTGATTTCTAGAATTTGTTTTGAAATGAAATAATTTAAACCAATTTTAGAAGCTGGACGGAGTTTTGGATATTAAGATTTAAATTTCAACGATTCAAATGAGATATAAGATAATCGGTTGCTAAACGGGTTACTTATATTGTTAGGCAAACAGCTAACGGTAATTAATGTTTGCTTTACCGTAACTAAAGAAATTACTAATTTAACACATTAACTATGTCAACACATCAGGCGCATAAATAGCTGACCTAAGTGCCTAAAAAATCTTTACTAGAGATTTAGATTTGAGAATTAAAACGCTTTAAATTGAATTTTAAATTTAAACGAGTAACCACTGGTTGGCTTTTTTTTGATAAATAATAATAAATCTGAACAGATGCCGCAACAATCACAATATACTCCTATGCCATTTATTAACAATGTTTAGCATATAGAACAATACCATGCCTGATTGTTTTCTCTTTTCATTATAGTAATAGTCTTGTAAAGCCAAAACTTTGGGAAATTATATGCTAAAGTTTATAAACACATTGGTTTATAATAATAATCGCCCCCTCCCTCCTGCACAAGCTTATAGCTTCTGGGGCCTGTTTTCCAGATTATGGATTGTAGCAATTATTATATTATTGTAACAAGAGAGAAAAAGAAAGAACCTCTTTTCGAATAACAAATGGAATATTCTACAGCATTCGAGAGAATGACGCATCGCACCAAGCATGTAAACCAGACGCGGTTTATCTAGCGCCTTCTAGAAAAACATGGTATGTTCGAGAGACTTCTAGAACATTTATAGGAGGATATAAAATCGACGTCGCAGATAAAAGAGTCAATCAACAGCGAGTCATTAACTGTGTTTCACGAAATAAATAGTAAATGTAAAGATAAATGTTGTATTAGAAATTCATAGTCTGTAAATAATAGTTTTAATGGTTTATAATCATAGCGTTAATTTTATAGGGTATTCATTAGTGTTTGTAAATAAATATTTCTTGGTGAATAGACGATTTAACCAGCACTTTTGTTATTATTTGAAAAAGAACGTTACAGTGTTGTCAGGTGTGGTGTTTTAAAATAAATAAAATCGCGTAATAATTAAATAAAGTGCTGTGAGAATAAATTTTTAGTGTTAAAATTAATTTTAACAAACAATTAAAATGGTGATGAAACTATTAAAAGATCTCTTAGTGATAGATTTAAAACGGGAATTGGACGAGCGGGACTTGGATAGTAATGGAAAGAAAGAAGTTTTAATAAAACGGCTAAGAGAATGGCTTTTAGAACAGAAGGAAGATCCTGAAAATTACCGCTTCGAGATACCTGGACCCGCAATTGATACTAGTTTGTTGTTAAGTAAAATGGAAGAGAATTCTAAAATGCTTAAAGAAGAATTACTTGAAAATACTAAAGTACTGGAAGAAAAAGTTGTTGAAAATACTAGAATGCTTAAAGAAGAACTACTGGAAAAGTCTGAAGAAAATTCTAGAACGCTTAAAGAAGATTTACTAGAAAATACAATATTGCTTAAGGAAGAATTACTAGAAAAGTCCGAAGAAAGTTCTAGAAGGCTTAAAGGAGAATTGCTGGAAAATGTCAAAGCGTTGGAAGATAAAGTTTTCGAAGAATTGTTGGAAAACTCCAGTGCGTTAGGACTATTAGAAATGAAATTGGAAAAACAGGATAGGGTAATAAAGATGGTAGAAGAGAAAATGGCCCATATGCAATTACCACCAACAGCTGAGAAAGATAGCGTAACTAAACTGTTGGAAGAGAGAATGAGTCAACTACGGTTTTCCTCAACTTCTGAGTGGCCGTTTAATGAAGAAAAGAAACAATTTAAAGAAGAAAAGGGTCCTGCCGTAGGGATAAAAGTAAAACCACCCACGTTCGATGGAAAGATACCTTGGTCCACCTACTACAAACAATTTGAGGCGGCCGCTGGGGCCAACGCATGGACAGGCAAGGAAAAGGCCGTTTTTTTAACTGTGGCTTTGCGTGGAGACGCGTTGAACGTCCTGCAAACAATCCCAGCAGGACAGGAAAATGATTACTAATTGTTAGTGTCTAGATTGGAGATGAGATATGGAGACGCGCATCTTCAACAAGTGTATCACGCGCAAGTGAAGAATCGTATCCAGAAGAATGGAGAAAGCCTGCAGGAGTTTGAAGCCGATGTTGCGCGGCTTGTCCGATTGGCGTACCCTACGGCACCCGATTTGTTTCTGGGACAACTGGCTGTGCAGACCTTCATTGATGGGTTAAGAGACGGGGAAACACAACAATTATTATTGAAACACGACCAAGAACAACTGATGATGCGCTTGCTCACGCCTTAGAATTTGAAGCTGCAAAACAAGCGTCCCGAGGTCACGGGCGTGTTCGGACCGTGGTGGAAGAAGATGAAGGTTCTAAAGATCGTCTAGAAGAATTATTAATGAGAGTTCTTCAGAAGGAAGAGAACCGTAAAAAGAATCCTCAAGAAGTTCGAGGACCCCGTTGCTGGAACTGCGGTGAACAAGGGCACATACGACGCCGCTGCCCTAAACCCAAACAAGTTCAACCGTCGGAAAACTAAAGGGGGTCGACGAGAGGGGGCGAACGTCGACTTTGAGTGGAGATGCCCCGAAGATCACCATCCATGCCGTAACATCAAACAATAGTACCAGCAGTTTGTTCGTAGATGGGAAAGTTGCTAATCGTACTGTTCCACTACTCATTGACACGGGGGCGACAAAGTCCATCATACGCCCTAACGTTCTACGAACAAGTATGAAGCTGTTACCAACAACTACTCAACTCCGTACAGCAACAGGTGAAGTGATACAAACACGCGGAGTGGTGAAGATGAAGATTGGCATTGGAAGTGAAGAACGTGATCATGAGGTGCTGGTAGCCGACATCATTGACGAATTCATCTTGGGAATGGACCTCCTGAGAAAATTTGGTTTTACATTGGACTTGAAGGAGGGTGTTTTGAAGGTTGGTAACGAAGAACTTCCGTTGCACCCACGAGAAGATCCTGTCGTAAGGGTTTTGCTGAAAGAAGATGTGATATTGCCGGGTCAAAGCGAGATGGTTGTCAAGGCAGGTTTGGATGGAGATCTTCGGGTAGGATGTGTGAGAATGATGGAGCCTGTTTGTGATAAGAAGATCAATAGTGGCATACTGGTGGGAAAAGCGCTGATCAAGGTTGGAAAGACTGTACCGGTGAGGCTTATGAACGTTAATGTGGATCCGGTGACATTGAAGAAGAGTACCCTTGTGGGACAGTGTGTGCCAGTATTCCGAGTAGCCAATGTTCCAAAACCAGCGCCCAAAGACCATGGTGGAAAATTAGTGGGTATGGTTACTAGTTCGTGCGAAGACCTTAACAGAACGGAAGTGAAAGAGGTACAGGGTTTGGTTCACCGATACCAAGATATCAGAAGGGACGAACAAATATAGTAAAACATAAAATCAATACAGGCAACTCTATGCCTGTCCGTCAGCAGCCGAGGCGTCTACCTCTAGCAAGGCGAGCAGAAGCCGAAAAGATTATTACCGATATGGAAGAACAAGGGGTCATCGAGCCATCCAACAGTCCATGGGCATCACCGGTGGTCCTGGTCAGTAAGAAGGACGGGTCAACGAGATTTTGTGTGGACTATCGGCAGCTCAATGACGTGACCAAGAAAGACAGCTATCCCTTACCACGCATCGACGACACGTTAGATACCCTGTCTGGTTCACGATGGTTTTCGACTTTGGACTTGAAGAGTGGTTATTGGCAAGTTGAAATGGAACCTGAAGACCGGGAGAAGACCGCGTTCACTATTGGTTCCGGACTATGGCAGTTTACAGTTATGCCTTTCGGTCTATGTAACGCTCCGGCCACCTTTGAGCGTCTAATGGAGACCATCCTGAGAGGGCTGTCGTGGAAGACCTGCCTGGTATACCTAGATGATGTGATGGTAGTCGGAAAATCATTCAACGAACATTTGAAAAATCTAGAGGAAGTGTTCCGAAGACTACGTGGAGCCAATCTGAAACTGAGTCCGAAAAAGTGCCACATATTCAGAAAGGAAGTGAAATATCTCGGGCACGTCGTATCACAAAATGGAGTGGCAGCAGACCCCGATCAGATTCGTGCAGTTCAAGAGTGGCCAACACCGAGAGGAGATAAACACCAAGTTCGTAGTTTTCTTGGGTTATGTACCTACTACAGGCGTTTCGTTCCTGGGTTTGCCAATATAGCGAAGCCCCTGACAAGGTTAACTGAAGATGGGCGCGAGTATGTTTGGAGCGGAGAGTGTGAAACAGCTTTCCAACAGTTGAAGCGTGCCCTGACAACAGCACCAATATTGAGCTATCCACGGACAGAAGGGAAATTCATACTTGACACAGATGCAAGTAATCTGGCCATTGGGGGTGTACTTTCTCAGATACAGGATGGACAAGAAAAGGTCATCGGCTATTTTAGTAAGGTTTTGTCGAAAGCCGAAAGGAATTATTGTGTGACCAGAAAAGAACTATTGGCCGTCGTGAAGTCCGTTGAGCACTTCTACAAATACTTGTACGGACGGAAGTTTTTATTGAGGAAGGACCATGCAGAGTTGAAATGGCTTCTACAATTCCGTAATCCTGAAGGCCAGGTCGCAAGGTGGATCGAACGATTACAAGGATACGACTTTGACACCGAACATCGAGCGGGCACTAGTCATCGAAATGCCGATGCTCTTTCAAGAAGACCCTGTCCAACGGATTGCCGTCATTGCTCTCGTTTGGAAGAGAGGGTTTGCCAAGTATTAAGGACTACCATCGTCAACGACAATTGGTTGCCGGAAGAATTGCAACGACAGCAGGAGGCTGATCCTGGGTCTCCACCTATAGAGCAGGAGGTATCCGGGAATGATTATGTTATCAACTTAAAGAAGAAGTTGGAGGATATTCACGACCGAACCCGAAACAATAGTCGAATCGCGAGTGACCGGATGAAGGCTACGTACGATGTGAGAGCCCAAGAAGGAGGGTTTCAACCTGGAGAGCTCGTCTGGTTATACAACCCGCAAAGACGTCGTGGCTATTCTCCAAAGTTACAGCGGAATTGGGAGGGCCCATACCAGGTGAACAAACGAATAAATGACTTGATTTATCGCATCCAGAAATTGCCAAGAGGGAAACCAAAGGTGGTACACTCCAATCGTCTGGCGCACTATGAGGGAAATAATGACGCAGTCCCGGATCGGGAAGATGAAGCTGAGGTGGCTATCAATACCGTAAGGCCTGGAGATGATCAGCCAACCTTCAGAGAATTTATGGCTGCGTTTTCTGGAACTAGAAAAGCGCGATTCGGAGTCACGACTGAGATGCAACAAGATCTCTTCCGGGTCCCTGGTGATTATTCCATTGCCCACTGTGTCTCCGAGGATCTCCGTATGTCCAGGGGGATCGCAGTAGTGTTTAGAAATAAATTTGGACGGCTGAATGAACTTCGAGAACAGAATCCCTCTGTTGCTAAATCCTTACGCTTGCCTGATCATGACCGATCCATTTACTACTGGTAACCAAGCAGTTTTACTACCAGAAACCGAGTTACGTCGACTTGTGGAGGGCATTATGGAATTTGAGGATCGAATTGCTTACCACGGGTATTAACAAATTTGCAGTTCCCAAACTCGGCTGTGGGCGGGACCAGCTGGATTGGAGAATCGTTAGAAACATGCTGGAAGTTGTCTTTAGAGGTACGGACGTCAAGATCTTCGTCTGCAGTTTTGACCCACAGCCCGCATTAAGGCCAACGAAGAGTGTAGACTGTTATTTCTACCGTAATGGAACGTGTAGTCGAGGTGAAGACTGTCGATATCGTCATGACCCGTTCTACAGGAACCAGAGCATAAAACCTGTTCTGGGACAGAACAGACTTGAAGAGGGGGGCAGTGTAACAAGAGAGAAAAAGAAAGAACCTCTTTTCGAACAACAAATGGAATATTCTACAGCATTCGAGAGAATGACGCATCGCACCAAGCATGTAAACCAGACGCGGTTTATCTAGCGCCTTCTAGAAAAACATGGTATGTTCGAGAGACTTCTAGAACATTTATAGGAGGATATAAAATCGACGTCGCGGATAAAAGAGTCAATCAACAGCGAGTCATTAACTGTGTTTCACGAAATAAATAGTAAATGTAAAGATAAATGTTGTATTAGAAATTCATAGTCTGTAAATAATAGTTTTAATGGTTTATAATCATAGCGTTAATTTTATAGTGTATTCATTAGTGTTTGTAAATAAATATTTCTTGGTGAATAGACGATTTAACCAGCACTTTTGTTATTATTTGAAAAAGAACGTTACATTATTATTGTAACAAATAGGGGTATCCCTATACTATAAGAAGGCAGAACATTCAAGAGCGAAGCGTCATACACCCGCGAGAACATACTCGAAGATTCGATACGGGCCGCGTATATGACGCATCAGGCGGTTAGACGAGATGCAATACACGGGTATGTTCGAACGTTTACATGGAAGTTATAAAACGACCGTCCCGGATAGAAGGGAGTTCAGTTAGTATTCAACCGGCGGCGTAGTGAAATGTGCTTTGTGTAATTAGTTAATAGTCAAATATTAGTGAATAAATGAATGTTATAAATGAATGTTGTATTAAAAATAAGTAGCCTACTTTAAATTTGTAAATATCTAGCATTTAATATTAAGCATTAAACTATTTAAATCGTTACATAGTTTATAATCATAGTGTTTTTTATTAGTGTATGTAAATAATATCTTTGTGAATAGACGATTAAACAGCATTTTTTGTTATTATTTGAAAAAGAACGTTACATTATTATTATTGGGCAAATTCTATAATGGATAATCACCATAGACTAAAACAACTATAAAGAAAAATTCAAAATGAAATACATTACCGTAGCAAAAAATATTTGCCTCATCAAAGTGAGCTTTTCTCGCCTGCTATTATGTTATATCATCGACCATCAGACAGGCATGAGCTAAAATAAGATATCCTTATACGTTTGTCTAATAATGTTCCTTTTGACGTTCTATTTTTCTTATAGCGTTTTTTATATTCCTGGGTGGGAAACCAACCCTTGGGTCTTGAACACTTTAAGGTCTACAATCTACTATAACTCTGGCTACGTCCGAGGATTATATTTACTCAACAATTGTTACTACCCATTACCTGGCGACCCAGGCCTCAGAAGCTATGAAGATTGTGCGGGCGGAAGGGGCGATTATTACTATTAAGCAGGCCCAACGTGTGGCTGAAAGCGACTTAATAGGCGATCCTGATTTGAACAATTGTGTATTCAGTAATGGACATAATTGTTTAGAATCAATCTTCAGTAGAAATTTTGTAAATTAGTGATGTTACGAAAAGGCATATTACAAAGCATACAATTTTAAGAGTGGGGCTTTATTTGAAGAGTTCTATACGAGAGCCATTAATATTTAACATACAGGTTATGTTATATTATTTATTATAACAAAGTACAAAATACTTAGTTATATTTAACGAGTAAAAAAGTAATCAGTTGTTATAACTAGTCTGCTTCTTCGCCTCCAACTGTTATTTGCGTCACTACTATGGGTTGTTATTCCATAATTTTTACACACAAACTGTATTTCATCTTCAGAATCGGAATTACCAAGTCCTAGACTGTTCATATATTTGACAGAAACTTAAATTTTATGTGCCTTGTTTGAACAGGTGATACAAGTAAGCCATTTTGCTGTTCTCTCGAAGAAATTCTGATCCTTCCATGCCCTATTACATTTTAAACATTTCCAGTCTGTTTTCTTCTCGTGTGCCATTTTTGTTGGTTCTGGAGTTTCCTCCTTCCTTTTTCCCCTCTTAAGTATTTTTGGATGCTTCGCTTTTTCAAATTTTTCTTTTTTGTTTTCCTCCTCCCGCTCGTTTTCTGCTTTCCTTCTGATTCCCAACTGTTCTGTTCTTTCCCTAGTCTTAGTTTTTCTTTCATTTGTTGCTCACTCAACAAATAATCAGATGTAATAACTGAGCCTGATTTTTCTTTTTGTTTTCTTCTGGACTTTTCTTTGGGCCAAAAAACATATTTTTTAAATAGGGAGTCACCTGTTTGATTTTTTACTTCTACGAATATTTCGTCAAATTCTTGGCCATCTGTTTGATCTGATGGATGATAATACATATCCTCAGCTTCACCCGAAGGATTAGTCGTGACGCTGAGCGTCATCTCTGGAGATTGATGAATAGTTCTATCGTCTTCATCAACATGCTGGATTTCTTGGTCTTCATTTGCTTGCTGAATGCCTTGATTTTCATTATCCTGATGGATTTCAACCAATTTATCATCTTCGTTCAGTTGTATTCAATTTGTACTTTCGTTTTCGAATTATAGGTTTTCATTTTCGTTTGAAGCTGGAAGAATACTCAATTTGTGTATACTTTTCCAGACATTATATAAATCCTTTGATGACTCAATTCAGTTCCATTATTTTTCAGTGTTATTCCCTTTCCTAGTTTTAAGTATGTTTAGAGGAATATTAGATTCGAGAATGTTTAAACAATTTTTAATTAGAGAAGTATCATCTTTTTTTATTCGTACTTTGACTATGTATCATTTTCAAATAGCCCACGTTATTGGCATCAAAGGGAAAGAGACCGCAAACTCATTTTCCATCAGTCATTTCCTGACATATACATTATATCAACAAAAAAAAATCAATATTTTTTCCGTTAACCATGGTTCGAAAATATTTGCCATATATCCAAAAAAGACTTCTCTTGTCATCCACCCTGAAGCTAATATATCTAAGCCTCACCTTTTTGGAAAACTATTAACAATTTTACACGGAATTGTTTTATACGGATATACTATCATCGGGTGTGCAATTTTCCCAGAAGCTGAAACAGTGAGGTTTTCCTTTTCTGATGTTTTTGACACATCGTATATATTCTTGACTCGTTTTGGTGCAAGTACTTTTCCAGTCTTAGAGCATAATTCAATAGCTATCTCATCGACATTGAAGATGCGAGCTCCATTTCCCAAAATTTTCTAATAGTCAATTTCTTTAAAGTAGTTCGAAACTTCATCAAACCAGTTACGTATATCTGTTTCTGTTAATTGTGCACGATAACCAGTAAGTTTTTCAGACGTTTTCAGAGGTACATCTGGATGCCTTTTCAAAAATGATTTGAACCATTTTTTGACTCGAACACCGTTTGTAAAGGAAGTATTTGGATTCAGCTCTTTTGTTAGCTTTGCTATGGCATCCGTCAAAGATTGTTTTGTTACGGGAAACCCAGCTCTCGCAATGTCAATAATCCAGTTGACAATACGACTTTCTTCTTCTGTCGACAGAACTGTTGGAAGACCCATATATTTAATGGACCATAAAATTTATGGCGCTTACCTCGTACCTCTTAACTAATATTTGGAACAATCAAACACCAGATAAAGTTATTATTACATACATACATAATCCATTCCCCTTTTACCGCATTTTGCAGTGTAGGGGTTCCACACAAACTAAACTCTTATGGGAGTGCAACGGAGGTAATGGAGCTATTGCAGCAAGTACATTACGCTCCCCCATACTTTATCACTCATACAACTTTCATACCTTAACCTAAGGAGCTCAAACACGATAGTACTAAATTTTTAGAATTCAGTCGCCACCGAGGTTTGAACCCCTGTCCCTCTCAACGAGAGGTAGGATCTCTACCACTGGACCACGGAGGGCCTTAAAGTTATTATTACGGTTGCTAAATCTTAAGCAACTGACCGTCTTTCTTAAAGAAATCTCCAAGGGTTTTCATGAGTCTTCAAATTGATATGTGATATTTTATATTTTTTTCTATGAAATAGCGTCATCTTTATTACCTAGTAGTTATGACAATGCAGTTTGTAGATTTGAAACAAGGATTTACTGTGCTTGCAGAAATCATTCCATTCCATTTTCTCATTTCATTACAGCAGAGATTGTTAATAATATAAATTGGACTATTATGTCCGTCACTGGTTACATGTCCAAGACTGGTTCCACAAGCCTGGGTTGTATAGAAAGAAGCGTCCTTTGGAACTAAAATGCACATAGTAAAGCCATCGCATTGCAAAACACTTAACTTTGTTAAGAAATGAGAGCTGTTGTATGCTATAGAGTAGCGTTAAAATAACTCTTCTAGTCAGGAACAACAATTTAAGATGGCTTACAACTACGAGGGCGGTCTGAATAGTAAGGTAAGTAATACAGAAATGGCACCACAATGAACACATGAATAATATTTATCAAATTTATAGCCTTTTATAAGACAGCTGTAAAAGTTGGCGCCAAATATATTGCGCCGTTTGAATCTTACAGTTATAAACAATAAACGAGATCGGTTGTTTTGTGAATATGGATAAAAAAGAAATTTGTACTGTTATTAAACATTTTCATATTGACGGGAAAAAAACAAAGGGATCAAAGATGAGTTAGATCGTGTTCATGGCGAATCTGCACCATCATTTAAGACAGTTTCTTTTTGGGTGAATGAATTTAAACGTGGTCGTAGAAGCACCGAAGATGAATAAAGATCAGGACGTCTAAAAGAGGCTACCACTGACGAAACGATCACCAAAGTTCATGATCTCGTTTTAAATGATCATCGACTGAAGGTGCGTGTGATACCCGACACTATTGGCATATTAAAAAAACATGTTGGTCATATCTTACATGAATACTTGTATATGAGAAAACTGTCAGCAAGATGGCTGCCGCGTTTGTTAATTGAGGACCAGAAACGAATTCGTGTAACCACTTCTGAGTACTGTTTGAGCATTTTTAAGCGTAATCGTACTGAATTTCTGCGTCGATTTATTACTATTGACGAAACTTGGATACATTACTACACACACGAAACAAAAATTCAATCAAAACAAAGTGTAGAAGCCGGTTGCAGTGCACCGAAGAAAGCAAAAGTGGTTGCATCAGCTAACAAAGTATGGCCATTGTGTTTTGAGATGCTCGTGGTGTTATCGTTATAGATTATCTCTAAAAGGCAAAACAATCACAGAAGAGTACTACACGTCGCTATTGGACCAACTGAATGAAAAATTAAAGAAAAAACGACCGTATTTGGCTAGAAAAAAGGTGTTGTTCCATCACGATAATGCACCGGCTCACTCATCGGCAATTGCAACGGCAAAATTAGTTGAATTACGATTCAAAATTCTTCCTCATGCACCTTACAGTCCAGATTTAGTTCCGTCCGACTTTTTTGATTCCAAACCTGAAAAATTGGCTTGATGGTAAAAGATTTTCATCAAATAAAGAAGTGATTGTAGAAAAAACGATTATTTTGATGCATTTAATTCGTCGTATTATAGTGATAGAATTAAGCGACTTGAATATCGTTGGAACAAGTGTATAGACCTCAAAAGCGACTATGTCGAAAAGTAAAATTAAAAAACTCGAAAAAACAGTCTTCCTCTATGTTCGTTACCTCACTTTTCAGACCGTCCTCGTATTTAAATTCAATAATAAGAAATTGCAATTTGTTTTGCAACCAGAGCAATAAAAATAAGCAAAAAATACATTCTCAGATTCAGAGTGCCAAGTAGATTTAAAGTCTCAAAGTTTGAATGAGTAACTGGAAGTTATAAAATCTTTTAGATTACCGCCAAAGATTGATATTGTATCTAGTTGAAAATTTTCCAAATTTCATCAAAACAATTTGTAAATAAAAAAATTAAATAGGGTCACTCCTAGCATTGGTCACCCGGTATATTTGTATAAAGTTGTCTTGATTTGTTGACATACCGTTTGGTCATTCTGAATTACTACGTAGTACTTGTTTTTCAGTCTTCAGGTGGTTGGATGCTTAAAGCTACTTGGCAGATGTTTCGATAAAGTTACCAATAAATATTGCAACTATAATTTTCATTTCAGAATTAAACTCGCACATGTTTTAGTGGTTCTAAGGTTTACAATCCTTCATTAGTTAAAAGAGATTTTAAAAGAGATGTTAAAAGAGAAAAAGATTAAATGAGTAAAATTCTGACCTGTCGCAATGCATCACTTGCTATGTTGGTTGCTCTCATTGTATTGTCGCATCCCCAGCCGTTCCTGCTCGAAAGCAAGAATCTAGTATTATGAAAACCTACAATTGTTGTGGTTTTAATGAATGTCCGATGAGTGAGAGACTAGTTGCTCGAGTGCAACAGTATACGTGTGTGAGAGGGGGCAAGGTATATACATTGAGTTGAGCTTCCAACCAATGACCCACTTATTCCCCCTTCACACCACTTGGTTAGCAGACTATACTTCAACCGTAAATACAAAAATGAGTCATTTTCGTAATCACACATGAATAAACAAATACGAACCGGGATGAGATAAGATAAGAGTGCAAATTTCACGTTGCTAAGAATTCAGTGACGTACGCTAGAACCAACAGATTTTCATTGCTGATTTTACATTTATTTTTAATTAAAAAGAGATTTGTTCCGCTACTGAATGTTTCTAGCTCATTTATTGGTTATTTTATTATTTAGATTAGAGCGTGGCGTAATTCTAGATGCTTTTTACATTTTCGCCCACGTGTTTGGGATGACTCATTTCTTGTACTTTTGGTTGAACTATAGCTGGACCTGTCTGGGGCGACCATTTTCAAGCAAAGAATTACTCATGAAAAAATGCTAGATTAGATTAGACCTCTCCCACACCTCCCTGTCCCGCTATTCCAATTGTTTTCTCGCTTAGATTATCTGAATTACTTTTTCTAATAACGCTAAGCAAGCTGTCTCGCTTGACCTACCTTAGCTATGCACAGGCCTGTTAAGAGTTTATTTCTGCGACGCTAGATTGAAAAATGAACTGAAAATTAGATGCTTCTGCCAATTTAGCGTTCTTGCTTGTATTCGCATGGGTAATCTCTAACTTGAAACTGTCCGGGCGTAGCTAGGCAAGACAATCTGGTGTTGTTAAATAGAAAATTGTTGTTATTATGCAGCAGTGGAAATTATAGAAGCCGTACATATTTGAACGTAATTTTATCCAATTATGTAATTTAAATTTCAAATTAATCGCATTTCACATAATCATAAAATCGGTTTACTTGTATTTAGCACACATAAAATGGAATGAAATATTATTCAAATTGATAGTAATTTGCTTTAGTAATGAAGCAAATATTTTATAATTAATATTCGTTTAGCAGAGGCTACATTCAGAGTAAAAATTGAAATTTATTATTTAAACTAAAATTCCGTCTGTTGTTAAATTGATGTTTTAATATTATATGAAGCAATTTAAGCTTAGATTGTATACATACACTATGCATTTTTATTTCCACGGACAAGTAAAATTTTGCAAGGGTTTTAATTTTGTTGAACAATTACGTCTAATTCAAAAAGAGGGGAGATACTAATATATGGTTAACATCAACATGTCAACGGAATTCTAGTTCAGCAAAAATATTCCTGGTAATATGAAATATGACATCTTTTGACACTTGACACTTCTGTTTTCGTATTTTTTAAGAAATTGCACACCAAAGTTGACTAAGTCCTTCGGATTAATTTGTTAATGAACAAAAGCCTTTAATTTTATGAACTTTTGCTACTTTTTTCTCAACAAGCGAAGTATATGACTTATTTAAATTGATAAAGTTACAGAATACCACTTTTAAGCTGCAAAAACTCCAATGCAAACTTCTTCAAAAGAAAAGAAAGTTAGAGTACACGATGTGTACGAAGAAAGATCTCATACCTGAATAAAATCGTAGAAGTCTTTTGAAGTACTGCAACAAAGGCAAACTTATCGAAAGTGCATTTCTTCCTTACAAGTTTGAAAAATTTAAATAATCAGCTAAGTTATTTGTTATGGTGTGTACGTACATAATGCACAGGGTGGTCGAATTTGCTTGTTACTATAGGGGAACTCGGTTACTATAAGAGATAAAGAAAAATGAATTGCACATTCTCAATGTCTTCTTTTGAAGCAAACTCAATGCTTAAAAGCAGAAGTTGCTATTGTCTTTTGTTTTCAAGTTATAGCCAATAATTGGATTTTTCGACTTTTCGATACTTGACGATATCTCGGTTAGTTGTGTACTACTTCTTTGAGCCGAAGAGAACAGCGTTACCAAAATTTGGATAGGTTTATTAAATTTGGAGTTACGATATATCGATTTGTTTTTTTAAATAGACTTATAGTTGGCTGTGACCTATTTTAATAGTTCCTTTTTTTACCTATTTAATGATATATATATTATGTGGGGTCAAATCTGTTCTTTTTATCACAATTTTTTTTAAATTCGTTAAATATAGTATTTTGTGTCTCATGTGCAGAAGATTAGGAACTCGGGATCTTAAACAGTAAAATAATTTACTAATATATTAAAATAAGCATATGTTAGAGAAACTTGTGGTGTGATTAAAACGAAAATATGACCAGATTCTTTTTAATAATCTATTATTACCTTAACATAATGATAATTACACCACAAAAGTGCAGTCCACCACTGTTTGAGTAGTACTGGAGACTCTGTATATGTATATGTAAAAACACGGGGGTTAAACCAGGTCTAATCTTCATTCTGAACCCTAAAGTAAATGAAAGATAACGTATAAGGTATTTATTGTAATTTATATTTACTGAAAAGTTAGAAAAAGAGAAATGAAACGCAAGCAGAAATTCTTCCGCAATGTTTATGTGTCTAATTAAATTACATAGATTTATGACACTTTATAAGTTTTTTAATTGCGAATCTGCCGTTGGTCCAATCAATCAGTGTCTGTTCTTGGGCTAGCTGAACTCTTAACAGTAATATACACACTGTAGGGTGGTCCAACAAAAAAGCAAAGTTGGATATCTTATGCTCTCACCCCCTAGGATTATTGTATATCGAAAAAGAAAGTACCCCTATTTTTTTATTTTGAAATCGGACGATGTTTAGGGGTGCCTCAAAGCCCTTAAAGTTTCCCATGTATTTTATACGGGAAAAAACACGTTTTCGTAGATTTGGTATAGAATCCTAGAAAATCAATATTTTTCAACCGGACTACTCTGTTTCTCTTTAGAAATGCTCAGAGAATGATATCCAATAATTTATTCATCAAAATCTTTTATATTAAAAAATAGTAATAAATATATTTTAACGATTTTCCCGTGTTTCTTCCATTTATGGGATTTTTTGCAAGTCTGTTAGTAGTTAATATAAGAAATTTAATAAATAAATTATTGGATGCCATGCTCTGAACATTTCTGAAGAGAAACAGAGTAGTCCGGTTGAAAAATATTGATTTTCTAGGATTCTACACCAAATCTACGAAAACGTGTTTTTTCCCCATATAAAATACATGGAAAACTTTAAGGACTTTGAGGCACCCCTAAACATCGTCCGATTTCAAAATAAAAAAATAGGGGTACCTTTTTTTCGATATACAATAATCCTAGGGGATGAGAGCATAAGATTTCCAACTTTGCTTTTTTGTTGGACCACCCTAATACACAGTCTATAAGTAGTACTTGCCGATCCAGACGGCAAACAGGCATCATGTGATTATGTGCAGTAGTGACAGTAACTGAAAAGACGTGTGGGAGAGCTCAAGTTATTTAAAAGAGGGGTGTTCAGTTGTATGTCATATGCTGTTGACGTAAATGTAAACAATGATAATAAAATATGTATTATAATTTCAAATTTATTAAATATCAATTTTGTAAATAGTTAAATAAGAACTAATGGACCAGTGAGGTGTCAACCGCATTAGACCCATTTGACGCCACTGAACTTTTTCTTTTGGGGCCATATTAAAAATAATCTATACAAGAACACTCACAATAACGTCAATAAATTAAAGCAAGATTTTATACCGTTCGTTATTACTCGAACTCGATTAGGAGTGTCGTAGAGAGGTGCAATTTATTATTTTTGTAATTACTTAATTTGTTAGATCATCCATAATTTGCTATTATTCCAAATGAAACATTCTAGAATATCATACTTGATTTGCTCGATTCTCATAACTCTAAATAACACATGCACACTACTATATAGAAGGATATAATAAACCTTTTTTTAAACAGTTTTTAACAGATTGTGATAAAAATAAGAAATTTGACCCCACATGATAACCGGTTGGAAACGCATTGATACGCATGGGAAACATAATGTTGTATTATAATATAATGTTATATTATGATACTAGGGAAACCCCGTCAAAACATGACACTCAAAAGGCTAATTTATTGAAAGATTTTCTTATATACAACATTCGTTGTGTGATTACAATCCACGGTTTTCCAAGAGTGATTATTTAATATTAATATTATTTAGTAAATAAACGCAATTGAACAAAAACAGTTGACAATACTAACCTTACCATTCTCAGACGAACTTTTAAACGCGTTATTTAACAAACACCCCCGACTTACCCCCTCACTTCCAACCCTCTCCCATATATTCTCCCATATATTTCCTCTCATAGAAATATTCTCCCATCGATTTACCCTCCGACTTACCCACCCATTCTTACCATAAAATTCTACATTGAATTCATTTGTCATATGATTAATATAGCAGATCTCTAGACTTTGTCGGTCATTTTCCTCATGTCCATTAAGAGATAAAACATTAGTTCTTAGACATTCTTGTTCTACTTTTTCATGAAATATCCCAAACCGCAGTCAAAATTAAAAAAATCCAAAAAAACGGACACACAGAGACAGATATTGAACTTCTTGAATATGCTCCATATACCACGAAACTCGACTGAGAATTGTTGGTAGCATAGTAAGCAGGTATAGGGAGGGTGTTTAGTTCCAAAACCTGACGAAGTAAGCGCTGTAAATGAACAATCGGCATATTGAAATACATCGATTATAAATAATGCTTGTAAATTACAAATATAAATAATTAAAAAAATCACAAAACTAAAACTGCACAGACTAAAAAAATAACTGAGTTAGAAATACAAAAATTAAATAAAATAAATAGTAAGTAGTGTTGACTAATTTACATAATCAGAACTTTAATATAAATAAGGATAGTAAAGAAAATCGGTCTTGTAGAACTCGTAGATGAAGTGAAACAAAACTGAAGTGGTTTAAATATATATAGATTAGTAAATAACAATTGACCAATACAATAAAGTTCAATATGGCCAGTGTATTCACTATCGAAGGACATAAGCTTTTCGTAATCGAAAGCAGTGTTAATGGGAACACGATAGGTTTGATCATCAATAATGAAATATTTATAATAATCTCCCCCAGTCATTTCCAACTTTTGCAAGATTTATAAACGTGTACATCGCGATGATTTGTTTTGTCCAAATAATCTTAAACAGCTATAAAAAAGCAATTTCCATCACCTAATATTTGTACAATGTCTTTACTTTCAATGGTTTTTAACTAATGCGGGTTTGTCTACGCAACTTAATAACAAATCAAACGTTAAACGCAAGTGGTGGTTGCAGCAAACTTTTATAATCGTGAATAGTTCCAAAAGTTACCAACGCTGCAAATTGAGAGGGCGCTGCAAGTGGATGGTCATTCTCGCGCGTATCCAAATAAATGTTTTAGATTTATTTATTAAAAAATATAAAACTTAAAGAAATACAGAAATTAAGTAGTGTTGACTAATCTACACAACTAAAGCTTGAATATCAAAAAAGAATCACGTAAGTTGGCCCAGTATAACAGTCAAATGAACTGAAACAAAAATAAGTCTTGTGTTTTAAATACATAGATTCCCCTTCTTTATCGCATCGTTTCACTATTTTTATGGACGCTTTTATATCCCTATAGAAAGCCCATGCCCTTCCAACCGGTATATCATTAAAAAGGTAAAAAACAATTCTATTTAAATAGGTCACAGCAACTACGATTTCTATATTAAAAAACAAATTGATATATCATAACTACAAATCCAAGAAAAACCTATACAGATTTTGTTAACACTGTTCCCTTTTCTCAAAAAAGTGTCTGAAGAACATATCAATAACTTTTCTCTAGCTTCACGAATAACCGAGATATCGCCAAGTATCGAAAAGTCGAAAAATCCAATTATTGGTTATAACTCGAAAACAAAAGACAATAGCAAATTTTGGTTTTAAGCATTGAGTTTTTCTAAAAAAAAGACATCGAGAATGTGCATTAATTTTTCTCTTTTAGTAACCGAGTTCCCTTATAAAATTCTGCCACCCTGTACAGGGTGACTCACCTAAGATGACCCTGTACCTTATCTTATAAACCATAACCATAACAACCTTGGTAGTGTATTGTCTAGCGTGCGGACTTTCACCTAAGCGGCCCAGATTCGACTCCTGGCAGATCTCGTACGATCTGGTACCGGTAGATCTGGTTAAAGTTTTTTGCAGTTTTTCCTTAGCTGTGAAACAAATGTGGTATTTGCGCTGTTCCACCTGTAAGTCGGCTGAACTGCACGTTGGACCTACGTAATAATAATAATCGCCCCCTTCTTCCCGCACAAGTTTCCATACTGCCTACTCTGAAACATATGCTTTAGTGCTACGTGACTAGAATAACTAAGTTAACTACTCCCGACCTCGTACGTATCTATTGAATCACTTATGAAAACATACTCAAACTATACTACCGCAGAAATCACAGAAACTATAAAGAAAACAAAACAATCGGCAGTTCTGGATCAGGCAGTTCGATATATAGATTCCAATCTATATATCTACAAAACGTGTATAGATGTATTAGTTTATCCATTTCTCATAATTTTCCATTAAATTATACTAACAAATACGTACCTATCTGATTGGAAAATAGCCACAGTATGCCCTATATACAGAAGTGGTGACCAGTCAAAAGTAAAGAATTACAGACCCATATCAATTATACCATACATATATTTTTTAATAGGATTTGCAATCATGTCAAGCCTTCTTTACATGAAGATCAGCTAGGATTTGTACCGGGAAGGTGAGTTGTCACAAACCTGATCGAGTATACTCAGGATCTAGCTAATACTTTAGATAGTAATGTGTAAACAGATGTTATATATACTGACTTTGCCAAAGCATTTGATAAAGTGTCACATAGGAGAAGTTGCATTCATTTGGGTTTTCAGCAAATATGGTGAAATTGTTCCAATCTTTATCTTTGTCACAGATATCAGTATGTAGTGTTTGATGGAGACCGATCTAACCAATACAAAGTCAACTCGGGAGTGCCACAAGGAGCAAACTTAAGTCCCTTATCGTCTAATCGTACCATCTCGCCTAACAAATTCAAATGTGAAACTCTTTGCTGATGATGTCAAAGTTTGGAAAAAAATAAACACAAATAACCAGTGTATGGACTTACAGAAGGACATTGACATCTTGTACGACTGGACTATTAAAAATCAACTACACATTAATGTTACTAAATGTGCCAAATTTACAGTATAAAAAAATCGAACAATATTCTATTTCAATATAATATAGCAGGGATTGTACTACCAATTAAAGAAGAGGTTCGGGATTTGGGGGTTATATTTGATTTTCGATTAAGCTTTTCACCTCAAATAAATAGAATAACCAACGACGTATTCAAATCACTTGGCTTTGTTACTCGAAACTCTGATCAGTTCTCCAGTGTGAGCACTTGAATTACTTTATACAATTATTTCGTACGCTCTAAGCTAGAATATTGCTTTGTAATATGGTTCCCATTCCATGACTGTTACATTAAGCAATTAGAAAGAATACAAAAAAGATTTATAGGGTACGAGGGTGGTTTGATAAGGCAGTGACCTTTTGAATAAAAGATATTTATTCCGGCAAATAAGCGTTTTATTTCTCAACATCAGTCTCCTTTTATCTCGATACATTTAGTCCAGCGTTTTTCCAATTTTCTTATTCCTTCCAAATAATAGGTATCCTCAAGACCCTCAAAATAGGTGTTTGTTTCAGTGATGACCTCTTCATTCGACCCAAATCTCTTACCGCCCAGCCATTTCTTCAGGTTTGGAAACAGAAAATAGTCACACGGGGCTAAATCTGGAGAATATGCTGGATGGGGTAGCAGTTCGTAGCCCAATTTATGGATTTTTGCCATGGTGACTACACACTGCACCCGTGCATTGCCTTGATGGAACAGCACTTTTTCTTCGCCAAATGCGATCGTTTCTGCTTCAAATCAATATCGAATCTGCCCAAAAGCTCTGAATAATATTCGCCGGTGATCGTTTTACCCTTTTCAAGGTAATCGATGTGAATGACACCGCGTGCATTCCAAAAAACTGTGGCCATGACCTTGTTGGCCGACAGACCCACCTTGGCCTTCTTTGGTGCATGTTCACCCGGAGAAACCTACTGTCTTGATTGTTCCTTGGTCTCTGGTGTAATGTGATAGCTCCATGTTTCGTCTACGGTACCGAAACGCCGCAGAAACTCGTTCAGATTGCGGCTGAACATCGACAAACACTCCTTTGAAGTGGTCAAATGGTTGCGCTTATGGTCGAGTGTGAGCAATCGCGGCACCTATCGGGCGGATAGCTTTTTCCTGTCCAAATATTCATGTAAAATGTGATGTACCCGCTCAGTTGAGATGCCTACAGCCTCAGCCACCTCACGCAGTTTCATTCTCCGATCGTCCAATATCATTCCATGGATTTTATCGACCATTTCTGGCGTGACGACCTCGTTTGGGAGACCGGAACGTTCGGCGTCACTTGTGCTGGTACGACCACAGCGGAACTCAGTAAACCACTTCTTAACCATTGAAATTGATGGTGCAGTGAGGCATTTCACCAATTGCTAACAATCAACATAAAGCCAATATAACAAATTGGGCAACAATCACAATTCAAGCAACATCGCATGTTGCCAAATGACAACAATTACCAGTTAACAGGTACCAGCTCATATAAGTGCCATATCACAAACACAGTAAATATTAGCATTACGTATCTGCGTTTTTGGTCTGAATACACACACTATACTCGGCACCGCTAAGGCCTTTTACGTTCGAATCTGACCGTTCCCCGTCAGCCACTAAAACGTAACTCCTCGACTGCGACTGCATCTCGCAAACTATTCATCCTAGAGAAAAAATGAATAGACCCTTTTTTTGTAGTAAATTTCATGTAGTTTAATTTTCTACCTGGACACGTTTTCGTTAGAGGCCGCGGTTTTTGAGTTATTCACTTAAGTCTTCAGTCAAGTTATTCAAGAAGGGGTGAGGATTTTTAGTATGTTGTTCATGACACTCCCCCCTTCCACTGCACCAAAATTTTCAGCTACACGAATTACTTCTGATAAAATGTAGCCTAGAATGGGCGCAAGCTGTTGGCTGCAGGTATTCATTAATAAATACTTAAACAGGCTTGCCACAGGTCTAACCTAGTTCGATTCTTGAGCTCATCGAGCAATGCTTCAGTGGCAAGTCGGGTAAGTATCCAAATATTCTTTTAGCATGTATTAATATTAGTTACTTTAGAAGGGTTTCACCTTGCACATGCTGAGTTACTGTGCCCTTCTAACATATTTGTACTATTTAATTTATTTACTTTTATTTTACTCTATATTTTATTTCTTTTAGTTTCTATCTTTAGCTACCATCTAAGTCACGAAACCACAACGTAACAATATATATATAGGTAGTATTGATTGGGAGTTGGAACAATATGATTTTACGCATTTTTAATCCGTTAACTGATTACATTTTTATAAACTCATAATTACTGTACTTCTGCATACCCTTTACCAACTAGATAAGATCTAGCGTCACCATTGCTTTTTCTTTCCTGAGAAGAAATCCATGTGAGGCCAAGGTCATGTAGGGTTACAATATGAAATGTACTTACATGTATGTTCATGAGAAGTAATAACCAAGACACCCTTAGGAAACTCTGATAAGATCATTATGTTATTCAGTGTTGGTAGGCTTTTCAAATATTTATGTATACACTTTAGTTTTAACCTACCCCGGGTTCGATTCCCGGTCAGAGATAATTTTTCCATACGTTTATAACTTCATAAATTCATAAACTATTGGGTGTTCTATATTTTAATAAAGTTTCCACTTTAAAACAGTTTTTTTAATATGAAGTATGAATCTAAACTTTCTTGAAATGAATCGTCGTGGTTGAAATTATTTCACTTCAGAAGCTAAAGAAACCTCTAAATCAAATTAAATTTCAAACAAACTTTTATATGTCGAGTTCTGGGCAAATATTAAATTAATTTTGTACTGAGACCGTAACTGCTTCTAAAACATAAATTCCATCAACGAATTAAAATAATCCAAACGAGATTTTTTTATAAAAACGAATTCGCTTTTAGATAAACTTCATGAAATGTAGTCCAAGTTAATAAATTACAAACTTAATTTATTTATTATGTAGTCAGAATATAGTCTAGAGAAGAAGTAGTTTAGATATTAGCTATAGAGAAAGTTATATTTATAAAATTTTGATTACATTTTCTTGGAGTCAATCGAGTTACTGAAAGAGAGAGTGCAGTTTTGGCAATAGAGACAAAAATGCCATATGACAGAACGGGATAGCTTTATATACTGTCGGAATATATACTTTCTACATTGAATGTCAGAAACTATTTAATTATTTATACAGTAATTGATGGTCGCTTTGGATGTGTCCGACGTCATCGGACTAGTGATTATAGCCATAGTGTATGTGTTGATACGGATGATTATTAATCATCCATATGCATCCTGCTCTTCCAATCTTTAAGGTCAACTGAGTAAGTACTGTGCACGCGGTACTTCACACAGCACCACAGGAAGAAATGTGTTATATCAGGTGATCTTGGTAGTCAGGCTATGCACCACAACGGAAGATCCATCTATTAGCGAATTTCTTCATTCGACGGCCTGCACTATGACTAGACTAGCCTTAGGGTTCCAGACTCTTAGTTTAAGGGCGGCCTCAGAATAAGGCTGAACTCCTGTACGATAGTGCTACTAGCAAGGTTTGTCGCGATAGCGGCCCCTTGATCGCTGTCTAAGTGGAAACCGTTTCACCGAAAGACCTCCTAGTTGGTAAGTAGATAGGCAACAAGAGTTCGAGCCCAATACTTATGGAAATTAACATGGGAAATCGCCAAGGTCCAAGATAGAATTTTTGGTCAATTTCAAGGTCATTCGCGGTCTAGCGCGTGACCTCACCGCGCTCGCGTTATACGCGGATCAGCGTGCGATATTACCACGTATACGGATCAAATCTACATATTACACAGTGATTGATGCAGTCGTCCAAGATCATAGGGATTTTTATAACGAAGACATCACGACATTCTAGGGCTTCACCCCAGAAACAGAGCCCCATTGCAAGCGAAAGTGATTATACTTCTACGCTCACATCTAACTAACCACGTGATTAAAATTATTGTATTCTAATGAAACTTTCTACTCCAAAGAGATCATGAAATTTAAAGAAACCGACAGTCCTTGATACAACTGCGAGGTTTGCAAGCTCGACTAACGGATATATCTATCTCAGTAGCTACCCTTCGTGAAGGGCTTTCGGATCTCAAGCTTAAGAAAAATATTATTATAATATTATATAATTACTACGTTAATAAATGCTAATCATGTGCTAACGGTATCAACTACACGACAGAGCTGTCTATCTATTCTCACTCGACATGTAATACTCATATGGCTATACATATATTATTTAATAATGAGCTGTAAATAAACACAAATATGGTTTATACACTTTTATTTTATTTAGCTATTGTACATTTCAAGCTAAATATATACTTATTCTAAAACTACCTATTAAGAAATATTAATTAACATCTTACAGGAAAAGAATATTAAAGACAATCATTAACATAGAAACATCAAACTAAACATATTTGCATAATCATAATTAAAGTACAGAGTTATATGATTAACTTTATCTTATACTAAACTACACATTAGGAAATAATAATTATGAAGCATAAGGCATTTATAATATCTTACAGGAAAAGAAGATTACATTCAATCAGGATCATAACATACATCATCAACTAGATATCATAATGAATATATTAAATATTAAAACATACATACAATATACAACAAACATACACAGATTACAATAATATCTAACCTTACAGAATTTTACATTACATACCGGGTGGTCCAGACCACCCGTACACCCCTTTTAAAATGCGGGGGATTAAATATTTTTAACAAGACGAAGGATGATCTTACTAATGTCGATGTGCTCTTTCGAATGACCCCAGAATGGAACCCCCCTGATTCCCCCTTGTAGGGGGTAAGGGGGACAACTTTGAAAATTTAAATGGGAACCCCTAAATTTTATTGCATATTTGGACTCTACTGATCAAAATATGAATAATTTATTTGAAACATTTTTTTATCTTGGCAACAGGTGGCGCTGTAATCGCAAAAACCGACTTTTTGTTTTTTTCCGCCGTCTCTGGCATATTTACAGGTGCAAATAACAGTTTTTCATATTTTTTACTATATTTTACTAAATAGTGATGAAAAAACTTTGCTAATGTGTACTTTCATGAGAAAGATTTTTACGTTACAATGAAAAACGCAAATTCTCTACCTAAGGTGTTTTCGACAAACAGATTTTTTCTAACGTTGTACGTGATAACAATAATTTTTTTGCCTTAAATGTTGTTAGAATTTGTGTTCCACTCTAACAACATTTTCCAAGATTCTACTGGAAAAGATGGTTTTACTTCAAAACATGTCAAGTCACGGTGCATTACAAAAATCTGCCAACGAGAAGTTCACTTTGTAATTCGCTATTAAATTTCGGTGGTTATCTTTCTTTTAGCGTATAGCAATGAGTGTTGAAATATGGATATCTCATCCACTCAGGCCATAAAGTAAGAATAATTTAACCGAATAAAATTTTAAATTGTGAAATAAAAATTATTTATTTGAAAAGTTGATTTTCAACAATTACATACTCTATTTAAATAGAATTGCGAAGTAAAGAATTGTAGCAAGTTATTTTCTGTTAAAATTAAATATTAAATGAGTACGATTTAAATATGATTTTGCCATATGCAGAACAGATTACAATTTAGAATGTTTTATCGATCATTTTTATTAATTACATATGCTTAAAATAAATATTCAGATAAAGATTAAAAAGATTAAGCAATAAATAAATAAGTAGACGTTAAGGTTAAAAAACGATCTAGAAATTTCAGAAAAAAATTGTTGTCACGTACAATGCAAGAAAAAAAATTTGTTTGTCGAAAACACCTTAGGGAGAGAATTTCGGTTTTTCATCGTAACGTAAAATTTTTTCTCATGAAAGTTCACATTAGCAAAGCTTTTTCATTACGATTTAGTAAAAAAATATGAAAAACTGCTATTTGCACCTGTAAATATGCCAGAGACAACAGAAAACGCAAAAAGTCGGTTTTTGCGATTACAGCGCCACCTGTTGCCAAAATGAAAAAATGTTTCAAATAAATTATTCATATTTTGATGAGTAGTATCTAAATATGCAATAAAATTTAGGGATTCCCATTTGAATTTTTAAAGTTGCCCCCCTTATCCCCTACAAGGGTGGTCAGGGGGGTTTCTTCTTGGCGGCATTCGATAGAGCACATCGACTTTAGTAAGATCACCCATCGTCTTGTTAAGAATTTTTAATCCCCCGCATTTTAAAAGGGGTGTACGGGTGGTCTGGACCACCCTGTATAAGATTTTCTCCGTGAGGACACACATCAGTGTACATCCATTAGTTCTAATATCGAATAATGTCCTAAAGGTAGAGTTTCATAGGAGCCAGGTATGAGGTAACGTTTATCATCATATGGGCTAAGAGCAATCTTTTGCTGTGTGATCGAATGAACATGATGCTTATCAGATCGGATTATATTTTGATGTACGCGTTTTTCTATATAGTTTTCGAGACATTCTACATAGTCTTCGAAGGTAATTTTCGTATAAACAACAGATTTTTTCACACCTTTAGCCTTTTTCGTTGCATCATAATTAGATATAACATCGGCGATTTCATCTTCTTCATATTCTTCATCTTGTAAGCGATCTATTAATACTTCTACTTCATTTTGCGAAATGAGAGTTTTTATTGTGTATAATTTTGATCGGAGTCCAACGTAATGAGTCATCGGTACCCCATTACATTCATCCTTCATTAGCCCAAGAACTTTTTTATTAACGCGCCGAATACCGTATACATTATTCACAGGGTAATCGCTCGTATCAAAATACTGAAGGCAATCACGCTTCATAGCTTCATAAGGATCCCGATTAAGAATTTCATATATAAGAGAATCAGTATCTGAATATAACACAGAACACCTATCACCAAATGTACTCTTCATATATCCATAATGGAAATCATAGATGGTAGTCTTAGCGAGATCGAGAATGCTCATACCGACATAAATAGGTTTGTTCAGGTAGATTTCGGCTACTAGATTCTCATTAAATATACTACAAGTTTTAAATTCAGGCTTAGGGATGTAAGATTCAGCTCCATATCTACCAGTCCATTTAGTTACAAGACGTATATTTACCCGCTTCCGTAAATCTTCCATAGTCTTACCAAAGATCGCGTTACTCATAAGCTTATAGAGATTCTTCTCAAACTCATTTCTTGCGTTTTGACGTAACTTTGTGTTTAAGTCGATATATGACTTTAGCCACGCCGATTGTTTAAATTTAAGCACTCTATGAACTTGGGTAATCTTCAACCCATGCTGCAACACCTGTTTTAAAGCTCT
The DNA here is from genome assembly GCA_929113105.1 of Agrypnus murinus. Classification (NCBI taxonomy): domain Eukaryota; kingdom Metazoa; phylum Arthropoda; class Insecta; order Coleoptera; family Elateridae; genus Agrypnus; species Agrypnus murinus. The sequence continues at coordinate 30,395,323 of OV816023.1, read as the reverse complement.
ATAATGGATAATATACTTTTCTTTATGATGAAGAGTAGCCATCAACTTAGCTTCACGAGAAGAAGATGCGCAAGGTTTTTCAGTCTTCGGATTAACATGCTGCGGACAGAAGGGTAGATCTTTATGAGTATCATGCAGTTCCCTAGGGTATTCCAGATCAATCTCTAATATATAACCTTAAGGAGCATTATCAGAAATGGTTAGTACATCAATACTATCTGATTTGATCCATTCGAAACCTCCATATGGTAGGTACTGCTACATCGTCCAACCATACTGATTATTGACATCATAGTACACTAAATAATTTTCAGGACTAGTCGGATCATATGTCGGAATGTATTTATTGTTAGCCGTCGATCTCCTTTTAGAGCAAACTTGACTAAGACCACCTCGGATTCCGCGTTCAACAAAGAGAAATTGATCGAGATCGGTTAGGAGCTCTAACTCTTGTTTTGTATGCTTTAACATACAATCCCAAGTGAAACCCGGAAGTGTAAAGTAATGAGCAGGGTCTAACACATAAGTTTTCAAACAACTATTTCTGAATTGCTCAAAAACGTCTGCTATAGTAACAGGATGTCAGTTTTCATATATAGATCGATGTACTCTCCCAAACTGCTACAATTGAATTTAGACCATACATCTTTAGCTCTCCTATACAATTTTCTTGAACACTTTTTATTTTCTAGTTTATTATAGAAAGCTTCAATAGGCGATAAACAAGTTTCACTAAACTTGTCAATAATCATAGGGCATTACTCCCTTTTTTGTTAACATACTGAAGAGATCATGAGATATATCAGAAAATTGAGATTTCAAATTAGGAAAACTATGTAGATATGAAGCTAACTTTTCTAGGGAGGACGCCATAAATTGGAATGAATCGATAAACCGGAACTGAACCAGAGAATCGTTTATATGTTTAGTAAAAGAGATATACTTTTCTTTAGTTATAGGAAGTAAATCAACAACACCTTGCATTCTAGACGCTATATCGGCAATTATAAAATGAGCATCATAACCGCTTAGATTATGAAAGACAACAGGAATAACCCTTGCATCTTTGTAGTTAATATACATTCTTCCTGGGCAGATCCTCGATAATTATTTTCAGAAATTAGATGCGTATGATCACGTACTTTTTTATCGCCCGGTCCAAAACGTTTTTCACAAATATGACAATGAGTAAATTTTCTAAATTCTGCTTCCTGTTCAGGTGTTATATTAATATCGTAAGGACAAAGAAATACTGTTTCCAAATCCTCTGCCAACTGCTGAATCTCATCGGCAAACCATTCCATGCAATCCAAACCTCGATGGGAACGGTAAAAAGATAATGAGTCATCATATGAACATTTGACATAATAACCTACAGCAGCAGGAATGTGTTCTTGATACATATTTTTATTATTACACGGTTTCAGGATACTCTCCAAATCGGCATATATAACAAAAGGAGCCTTCTCTTTATTTTTCAAATTCTTAAATTTTAACAGGTTCTCGCCTACTTTAGGCATTTTGATAGCGCAATCGTTGAGCTGCTGACAATCTTCAATATGCTTATTTAACTTTTCTTGTGATCTAAAGTAATGCAAGCATCGATCGCAGAAATATTTTCTACCATGTTCTTTACTAAGTTGAGAGGACAACAGCCGGCTTAGATTCTTTATCCAAACGAAATGATAACGAATTGGTGTAGTTTTGTAGTGTTGTAGTAGTTTTCTGTATCTTCATCATCATCAAAGTACTTATCTTGAACGAGAAGCAAATTCACATGTCGTTCTACTTTGTTTTTAGCAAGATATGACGGTAATGTCACATAATCTAGGTTTTTCTTCTTCAGAGAATAAACATTAATGGATATATTATTCTGTTTTTCGAAATTAGGTATCTGCCTGATTGTCATTGGAAATTGAATACCCTTAAGTTTTAAAACCTTAGAGTAGTGAGGATATTTCGAGATACGCTGGGGATGTCTTTCAACAGCATGCAATGCACTGACTACAGCCCATGCAAAGCACGCCTCATCATCATTCTTCACATTGATGCATGCTTCTTTCAACTTTATTTGCTCAGGCAGATCGATGTAAGATGACCCAAGCTGAGGTGTATATTTATTAATATTAACTTGAAGGTTAATAATCGATTTAAGTGTCCAGCCACTCTCTCGCTCTTGAAATTCCTCTAGCTCAGTTAATATTGGCTTTGTTACTTTATCATCAAACCAAGAATGTAGATCTGTATCTCTATATATCGGAGAGTTCGAGGTTGTAAAATGTTTGTTTTCATTTAGAAGCAGATCACCTCTCTTACATTCAAATTCTCCCATGAAAATGACATTAACTTATACTGCTTCATACTCTTTCAGGATATTAGGAATTCTTCGTTTGAAAAGAACAGAAAGAGTCTTACAATCTGTGAAGAACTCTTTAGGATCCTTATGTTTAAGGTTACTGATCACCCCACTTCGAATTCTATTATCAAAAGCTGATATAGAATCATCCCAGCGAACTCGATGTTTAGCGGTTTCTATAGTTTCCTTCTTAGATCCAGCACCACTTTTCTGAAGCGTTATGAACAGAGATTTAATAGATATTTATGCATTAAGGGAGATATGAATGTTTTTTCCCCCGAGGTTGACGTGTTACAGACCAAGGGCCGAAGGCCCGCGGTCTGTAAGTCTACCGAGGGCAAAAAACAGAATATCTCCCGTAGTGCATTAAATATTTTATTTTTTAGTAACATCATATTCTTTATTTTCAACTTAAAACGTAAAAAAACATTCAAAATTAAAATAAATTGTGAATATTAAAGGTGGTTTGACTGTGCCGTTGTTACGATGGTTGCTACAGTTGCATGAATTTGTTTTTCAATCAACAAAAAAAATGTCTGAAAGCAGCAGCGTTATTCCTCACAGTGTGATTATAAAAGCGGAAAAAGCCAGTGAGTTATTGGTTCCGAAGAAGTCTGAACATTTGTACATCAAAGAATATGACCGATTTCATGTATGGATGGTGTTAAAACTCCCTTGGGAGATATGAGTTGCTTTTCATAGTTGGTATCTAGGACGAAAATAATCCATATCATGTTACTAAAAAATAATAGTATATTAAGTACCAAGAACTGTAAGGACAGTTTACCTATCGACGATAATGTTTGGCGACTGAGCGAAGCGAAGTCTCCAATATTGGAGGAGATCGGTAAACTCCTTACTGTTTGAGATGCTTATACTATTTTTTGTACGACCATTATTAATACAAAGGTATTAACTAAGGAAATATCTCCGAAAAAAATAGATTTAAGATAATTTATTTTTGCCCTGTATATCCACCAAACATTAAGTAGGTTTTGTCGTTACCATGGATACGTTTGTAATTACTATTATTTTTGAATGTCACGATATTTGTCAAACTCGTGAGAATGAGTGAATCTGAAAACGAATATAATTGGGATATTGAAGAGGCCTGAGCAAATTTAAATAAACAACATACATTTTTTTAAATAGTCCAATTATTTAGAAAATGAATGATTTCTCGCGAAAGAGGCATCTAAAGATCATGCATTTATTTTATAAATTACATATAATTTACTTACCGTTCTGTTTTTGACAGAACTGAACGGTAAGTAATTACTTACCGACGCGTTTTTGCTTAGCAACCAGTAAATATAACCTACTGTTCTAAAACCAAGTATGGTAAACAATCCGAAATAGCATGGTTGTACAAAAAAGTGTTTACTTGAGCCAATTCAGTCATGAGATGCTTCTTTTCACCAACAGACTTAGCACACTTCAGCTCACGATAGATTTTTCTAATAGTTCGCGTACATTCCTTAAGCCCTTCTACGATACGCTTATTAGTCGGAGCAACCGATAGAATACCGACCAAGGCTCGAATATTACTGATTGCAGCATTAACTAAAGACATCTTAGATATTATGATAAGTGAACTAATAAACCGATATCTTGTTGATATCAGTTAATTTTAATATGAACGTTCTTCCCTTTTTATATTTTAGGCTCTAATAGATTTGTTTATTTATAGACTATGTTAATATTTCAATTATTATAATCTTCTTAGTTGATTTTGATAAAGTTAATGTTAACACACTGATATATCAATCAAAACCGGTTGTGGGAATTAAATAAAATTAAATAAACGATATCTCAGTAACAATAGATTTTATTATTAATTTTCAACCATGCTTTAACCGATGTTAATAAATCATTTTATATAATTTTATTATTTAATTTTTTTATTGTGTACTCTGTAGCGTTGTAATTTTTTTCGATTATTAACGTTAAGCGCGTGATGAAAACCCTATGTAATGCTTTATTTCTCTTTATGCTTCTTATATTGATTATTTCAGTCTTTTTCGTGTGGTGCTAGAAGCTTGTGCCTCAGCTGTATATGTAGAGACTATATAAGAAACATCGACATCTACGTTAGCTCATTATTAATACAACCTTCGTGTTGACATCATCAGTTGCAACGTTCATCATCAGTTATTAGTTCGCTTATCATAATATCGTTAAAGACGTCGCCTGCGCTATCCTGTACATCAAAAAAAAAGGTAGGATTGGATTAAGTAATTATTTTTGTATTATATAAATTATGTTTCGATTGTCTGAATTGATGAAGTTAAAATTTTTTCATTCTCAGCATGTTTTGTATTATATGTGTAATCATTTGCGGTTTTTCTAAGTTGACGTATACACAACTTTCATTCTTATGAATTAATATGGGTTCACTTATTTATTAATTTTATAGATTACATTGATAATTAAAAAAGATTTCTAGGTTGTAATCTTGGTTGATGTGAAAATGATATCATAAATAAATATTCGATCTTAAGAGTAAAGTAAATACAAAAACTAGTCTTCCTGAAAACTTAAACGCTATATTGTCGATGCTAATACTTCATATAAACCTTGCATTGAATTGACTCTGGAAGAATGTGAATAAATTAGCATGTCTAAGCATAATGTGTTGGTTGAGGGTTAACTTACGTGTAATTAATTTTAAAATTTAATTAATATTATAAATTAAATATTACTGATAAATAATAGATAGGCTGTAAAACATACTCTATTATTTCATTTATTCTGATAATCTAAAGGCTGATAGCGTAGTAAATGTGATTGATAGCATAGTAAATGTGGTTGATAATATAATTAATGCGCCTGATAGCGTGATGAATGAGGTTGATAGCATCAGCCTTCTAATAGTATTTGATAGCTTATACTTGTTAATAGAAGTAAATTATATATAATCTCAGCAAACCTTTATTGTCAAACTAGAATACTTCATTTCTTTAACTAACTTGCATACTATAATATTCAATATTTCACGTAGGTTCTTGAATTTATCGGCGCATCTTTGTATCATCTTCTCGGCGGTACGTGTAGAGTATATAAGAAACGTCAACATCTACGCTAGCTCATTGTTAATACAACCTTCGTGTTGACAACATCAGTTGCTACATTCATTATCGGTTTATTAGTTCACTTATCATAATATCTAAGATGTCTTTAGTTAATGCTGCAATCAGTAATATTCGAGCCTTGGTTGGTATTCTATCGGTTGCTCCGACTAATAAGCGTATCGTAGAAGGGCTTAAGGAATGTACGCGAACTATTAGAAAAATCTATCGTGAGCTGAAGTGTGCTAAGTCTGTTGGTGAAAAAGCAGCATCTCATGACTGAATTGGCTCAAGTAAACACTTTTTTGTACGACCATGCTATTTCGGATTGTTTACCATACTTGGTTTTAGAACAGTAGGTTATATTTACTGGTTGCTAAGCAAAAACGCGTCGGTAAGTAATGACTTACCGTTCAGTTCTGTCAAAAACAGAACGGTAAGTAAATTATATGTAATTTATAAAATAAATGCATGATCTTTAGATGCCTCTTTCGCGAGAAATCATTCATTTTCTAAATAATTGGACTATTTAAAAAAATGTATGTTGTTTATTTAAATTTGCTCAGGCCTCTTCAATATCCCAATTATATTCGTTTTCAGATTCACTCATTCTCACGAGTTTGACAAATATCGTGACATTCAAAAATAATAGTAATTACAAACGTATCCATGGTAACGACAAAATCTACTTAATGTTTGGTGGATATACAGGGCAAAAATAAATTATCTTAAATCTATTTTTTTCGGAGATATTTCCTTAGTTAATACCTTTGTATTAATAATGGTCGTACAAAAAATAGTATAAGCATCTCAAACAGTAAGGAGTTTACCGATCTCCTCCAATATTGGAGACTTCGCTTCGCTCAGTCGCCAAACATTGTCGTCGATAGGTAAACTGTCCTTACAGTTCTTGGTACTTAATATACTATTAAATCTCTGTTCAAAACGCTTCAGAAAAGTGGTGCTGGATCTAAGAAGGAAACTATAGAAACCGCTAAACATCGAGTTCGCTGGGATGATTCTATATCAGCTTTTGATAATAGAATTCGAAGTGGGGTGATCAGTAACCTTAAACATAAGGATCCTAAAGAGTTCTTCACAGATTGTAAGACTCTTTCTGTTCTTTTCAAACGAAGAATTCCTAATGTCCTGAAAGAGTATGAAGCAGTAAAAGTTAATGTCATTTTCATGGGAGAATTTGAATGTAAGAGAGGTGATCTGCTTCTAAATGAAAACAAACATTTTACAACCTCGAACTCTCCGATATATAGAGATACAGATCTACATTCTTGGTTTGATGATAAAGTAACAAAGCCAATATTAACTGAGCTAGAGGAATTTCAAGAGCGAGAGAGTGGCTGGACACTTAAATCGATTATTAACCTTCAAGTTAATATTAATAAATATACACCTCAGCTTGGGTCATCTTACATCGATCTGCCTGAGCAAATAAAGTTGAAAGAAGCATGCATCAATGTGAAGAATGATGATGAGGCGTGCTTTGCATGGGCTGTAGTCAGTGCATTGCATGCTGTTGAAAGACATCCCCAGCGTATCTCGAAATATCCTCACTACTCTAAGGTTTTAAAACTTAAGGGTATTCAATTTCCAATGACAATCAGGCAGATACCTAATTTCGAAAAACAGAATAATATATCCATTAATGTTTATTCTCTGAAGAAGAAAAACCTAGATTATGTGACATTACCGTCATATCTTGCTAAAAACAAAGTAGAACGACATGTGAATTTGCTTCTCGTTCAAGATAAGTACTTTGATGATGATGAAGATACAGAAAACTACTACAACACTACAAAACTACACCAATTCGTTATCATTTCGTTTGGATAAAGAATCTAAGCCGGCTGTTGTCCTCTCAACTTAGTAAAGAACATGGTAGAAAATATTTCTGCGATCGATGCTTGCATTACTTTAGATCACAAGAAAAGTTAAATAAGCATATTGAAGATTGTCAGCAGCTCAACGATTGCGCTATCAAAATGCCTAAAGTAGGCGAGAACCTGTTAAAATTTAAGAATTTGAAAAATAAAGAGAAGGCTCCTTTTGTTATATATGCCGATTTGGAGAGTATCCTGAAACCGTGTAATAATAAAAATATGTATCAAGAACACATTCCTGCTGCTGTAGGTTATTATGTCAAATGTTCATATGATGACTCATTATCTTTTTACCGTTCCCATCGAGGTTTGGATTGCATGGAATGGTTTGCCGATGAGATTCAGCAGTTGGCAGAGGATTTGGAAACAGTATTTCTTTGTCCTTACGATATTAATATAACACCTGAACAGGAAGCAGAATTTAGAAAATTTACTCATTGTCATATTTGTGAAAAACCTTTTGGACCGGGCGATAAAAAAGTACGTGATCATACGCATCTAATTTCTGAAAATAATTATCGAGGATCTGCCCAGGAAGAATGTATATTAACTACAAAGATGCAAGGGTTATTCCTGTTGTCTTTCATAATCTAAGCGGTTATGATGCTCATTTTATAATTGCCGATATAGCGTCTAGAATGCAAGGTGTTGTTGATTTACTTCCTATAACTAAAAAAAAGTATATCTCTTTTACTAAACATATAAACGATTCTCTGGTTCAGTTCCGGTTTATCGATTCATTCCAATTTATGGCGTCCTCCCTAGAAAAGTTAGCTTCATATCTACATAGTTTTCCTAATTTGAAATCTCAATTTTCTGATATATCTCATGATCTCTTCAGTATGTTAACAAAAAAGGGAGTAATGCCCTATGATTATTGACAAGTTTAGTGAAACTTGTTTATCGCCTATTGAAGCTTTCTATAATAAACTAGAAAATAAAAAGTGTTCAAGAAAATTGTATAGGAGAGCTAAAGATGTATGGTCTAAATTCAATTGTAGCAGTTTGGGAGAGTACATCGATCTATATATGAAAACTGACATCCTGTTACTATAGCAGACGTTTTTGAGCAATTCAGAAATAGTTGTTTGAAAACTTATGTGTTAGACCCTGCTCATTACTTTACACTTCCGGGTTTCACTTGGGATTGTATGTTAAAGCATACAAAACAAGAGTTAGAGCTCCTAACCGATCTCGATCAATTTCTCTTTGTTGAACGCGGAATCCGAGGTGGTCTTAGTCAAGTTTGCTCTAAAAGGAGATCGACGGCTAACAATAAATACATTCCGACATATGATCCGACTAGTCCTGAAAATTATTTAGTGTACTATGATGTCAATAATCAGTATGGTTGGGCGATGTAGCAGTACCTACCATATGGAGGTTTCGAATGGATCAAATCAGATAGTATTGATGTACTAACCATTTCTGATAATGCTCCTTAAGGTTATATATTAGAGATTGATCTGGAATACCCTAGGGAACTGCATGATACTCATAAAGATCTACCCTTCTGTCCGCAGCATGTTAATCCGAAGACTGAAAAACCTTGCGCATCTTCTTCTCGTGAAGCTAAGTTGATGGCTACTCTTCATCATAAAGAAAAGTATATTATCCATTATAGAGCTTTAAAACAGGTGTTGCAGCATGGGTTGAAGATTACCCAAGTTCATAGAGTGCTTAAATTTAAACAATCGGCGTGGCTAAAGTCATATATCGACTTAAACACAAAGTTACGTCAAAACGCAAGAAATGAGTTTGAGAAGAATCTCTATAAGCTTATGAGTAACGCGATCTTTGGTAAGACTATGGAAGATTTACGGAAGCGGGTAAATATACGTCTTGTAACTAAATGGACTGGTAGATATGGATCTGAATCTTACATCCCTAAGCCTGAATTTAAAACTTGTAGTATATTTAATGAGAATCTAGTAGCCGAAATCTACCTGAACAAACCTATTTATGTCGGTATGAGCATTCTCGATCTCGCTAAGACTACCATCTATGATTTCCATTATGGATATATGAAGAGTACATTTGGTGATAGGTGTTCTGTGTTATATTCAGATACTGATTCTCTTATATATGAAATTCTTAATCGGGATCCTTATGAAGCTATGAAGCGTGATTGCCTTCAGTATTTTGATACGAGCGATTACCCTGTGAATAATGTATACGGTATTCGGCGCGTTAATAAAAAAGTTCTTGGGCTAATGAAGGATGAATGTAATGGGGTACCGATGACTCATTACGTTGGACTCCGATCAAAATTATACACAATAAAAACTCTCATTTCGCAAAATGAAGTAGAAGTATTAAGAGATCGCTTACAAGATGAAGAAGATGAAATCGCCGATGTTATATCTAATTATGATGTAACGAAAAAGGCTAAAGGTGTGAAAAAATCTGTTGTTTATACGAAAATTACCTTCGAAGACTATGTAGAATGTCTCGAAAACTATATAGAAAAACGCGTACATCAAAATATAATCCGATCTGATAAGCATCATGTTCATTCGATCACACAGCAAAAGATTGCTCTTAGCCCATATGATGATAAACGTTACCTCATACCTGGCTCCTATGAAACACTACCTTTAGGACATTATTCGATATTAGAACTAATGGATGTACACTGATGTGTGTCCTCACCGAAAAAATCTTATATGTAATGTAAAATTCTGTAAGGTTAGATATTAATGTAATCTGTGTATGTTTGTTGTATATTGTATGTATGTTTTAATATTTAATATATTCATTATGATATCTAGTTGATGATGTATGTTATGATCCTGATTGAATGTAATCTTCTTTTTCTGTAAGATATTATAAATGCCTTATGCTTCATAATTATTATTTCCTAATATGTAGTTTAGTATAAGATAAAGTTAATCATATAACTCTGTACTTTAATTATGATTATGCAAATATGTTTAGTTTGATGTTTCTATGTTAATGATTGTCTTTAATATTCTTTTGCTGTAAGATGTTGCTAAAAGTTCTTACTCTGTTTTGTTAATTAATATTTCTTAATAGGTAGTTTTAGAATAAGTATATATTTAGCTTGAAATGTACAATAGCTAAATAAAATAAAAGTGTATAAACCATATTTGTGTGTTTTATCTACAGCTCATTATTAAATAATATATGTATAGCCATATGAGTATTACATGTCGAGTGAGAATAGATAGCCAGCTCTGTCGTGTAGTTGATACCGTCAGCACATGATTAGCATTTATTAACGTAGTAATTATATAATATTATAATAATATTTTTCTTAAGCTTGAGATCCGAAAGCCCTTCACGAAGGGTAGCTACTGAGATAGATATATCCGTTAGTCGAGCTTGCAAACCTCGCAGTTATATCAAGGACTGTCGGTTTCTTTAAATTTCATGATCTCTTTGGAGTAGAAAGTTTCATTAGAATACAATAATTTTAATCACGTGGTTAGTTAGATGTGAACGTAGAAGTATAATCATTTTCGCTTGAAATGGGGCTCTGTTTCTGGGGTGAAGCCCTAGAATGCCGTGATGTCTTCGTTATAAAAATCCCTATGATCGCGGACGACTGCATCAATCACTGTGTAATATGTAGATTTGATCCGTATACGTGGTAATATCGCACGCTGATCTGCGTATAACGCGACCGCGGTGAGGTCACGCGCTAGACCGCGAATGACCTTGAAATTGACCAAAAATTCTATCTTGGACCTTGGCGATTTCCCATGTTAATTTCCATAAGGATTGGGCTCGAACTCTTGTTGCCTATCTACTTTGGTATAGGCCGGGTCTGTACTTTTAGGTAGAGTCTGGCGGGGCACTGTCGGGACTCACCAAGCCCTAATTATGGTAGGGCAAGATAGCTAAATTCTGGGATATCTTAGGCACACCTAGTTTCCAAGTCCCATCCACTCTTGAGGTTGGACTCCTCCGGGCAGTGTAAGTCTAGACTAGGGGTGATGGCACTCCCTCGGAAACGTATGTAGATAGCTCCGGCACTAGCCTGGAGAGCTAGTAGAGAGTGGATAGACAACCTCCCTGTCACCAGTACGTGCTGATAAAAAGTAAGTGACGCGCTAATTGATCGTAATTCAATTCGTTGATCCTTAAGGGGGTCGTGGCCATAAGCTGAAAGGCAGGTGGATCACGTTAAAACAATCGACATAGAAATGTACCACTCAACGCATTGTGTCTTCTCTTACCGATCGATTCGACTGAGTTAAAAAAATTAATAATAACCGCCACCTATAATACATTTTGAGTTTCCCTTTCATCTGAAAAATAACCGAGAAATTCGTAGATCGAAGGACATCAAGACATTAAATTATTATAAATACGAGAAAGATAATCTTGACGCACGCATTAACCTGTAGGAAACATTTAGATTTACTAATCAAAAAACAGTTAATGAAATCGAGGGTACAGTAGTAGTTGAGAGCTTTAGAGAAAGCCGACTTTTCGAAGCCAATACGGTCTTGGGGGAGAATAGCAAGAATTGTCCTATATAGTTTATAAAATGGCAAGCAAATTTTCTATGATCTTTGTTTATTTTTATGGAAAAATTACTTTGTTTTATTTTTATTTTATTAATTATAAACGAAAACAACTTGCTGCTTATACTATACATTTGGGCCATTGTGGAAATTGTGTGTTACTTGTAACAATGATCATATTTTTTATCAGTTACGTGTGACAACGCATAGGTTATTTTGGAAAAGATTTTTATCAAAAATTGGCTTCGACAGGCGTTCAGATAAATGTCTCTGCTTCAGTTCAAAAGAGAATCATCAAAACGTTTCAAACACTAATTTTTCATTTAATCTCTCTGTGCGCCGTATCCTTACCAAAGGACATAACAGGATGGGTGAGTTGATGGTGGTCGACATATGGAACATAAAATGAGGAACAATCAGCTTTTGGAAATTATTATTCTCGGGATTTAGTTGCGCAAGACAACAAAAGTGGAGGTCGTTAGAGGATTGGTAGATTTCCTCAAGAAAGCCAGACCAGGTGTTGAACTGATACATTCCTGTACCAAAAATACTGAAGATTTGGGTTAAGCCATGAGTTGGTTACTAACCATTACTAATGTAAGCCGATTGCAAGCACCGTCTCCAAGATTTAAGTTAACTACGTTTATTTTGATTTTAATTGCAAACCTTATACGAGGTGTGATCAATAAGAGCGGACTGTACCTGTGCGCGGCGACAAAGAACGCTAGAGGGGCGTGCGCTTGGAATCCATGGTCTAGACCATTGCGCATCAGTGTGCTGAAGCCATGTGCATCGGTAACCATTTTACGCGAGTTTGTAGTGTGGTGTGTATAATCCAGTTGCAATTACAGCTATGGATTCGCGATTTGAGCAGCGACCAAACATTTTGCGTTAAAATTAGAAATCTGCTACAAAAAAGACACTTACAAAGCTTCGTGAGGTCTTTGGTAATGAAGGCATGAGCAGAACGCAGTGTTTTGAATGTTATCCGCGTCTTAAAAATGGCCGACAATTATTAAAGGAAGGACTCCGTATCACCACAACCCCCAAAAAAGTTGCAGAAATTCAAAGAATTGTTCGAGCTGATCGACAAATAACTACCAGGTACTATTATGAAACAGTTAGTTTATCATTTGGAACAGTTTAATCGATTCTGGCGAATGATTTAAGCAAAAGCCTGAGCAACAATTATGAATGTAACCAAGTCAATATTAATTGTGTTTTTCGACATCAAAGGCATTATCCACCGCTAATTTGTACCTCATGGACAGACGGTCAATGTCGATTTCAAATGACGAATCCATAGCTGTAATCGTAACGGAACTAATACACAACGTGCTACAAACTTAAACTGGCTATCAATCCACATGGCTCAACGCCTGTCAGCACACTAATGCACAAGGGTCTCGATCATCGGTTCCGAAGTGCACGCTCCTTTAGCTTTAGGCTTTTATCTTTAGCTCCGTTAAAATCAAGACTGAAGAACTTATCACCAAACCAATTAAGATGGTAGCAAAGGTATTTTTTCCTGAGATTAGATTATTACGCGACCTTTCTAATAGAATAATTAGGCTTGTGATAATTTTTGGAGTAAAAACAAAAATCTTTCGAAAAGCTGTTATTTGCGGCAAATGGCAACATTTACGAGAAACTTTTTTTTGGATTGGGGATAGTATAAAACATCATATGACTCCAGGACCAGACTGGGAGTGCTAATTCTTCATAGCAGAGAAAAAACCAAAAAAGGTTTCCAGTCGGAAAACGCAGTAGTCTACACATATGTACACGGCGAAAAAACGTTAAGAATATTACTAGGACTAGACGTAATGACGCGATAATCAACCGTATCCAGAACGACATGCGGTCGATTCTTTGTAATTTTACTAACGTCAATTCGACGTTTGAAACTGTTACTTAAAACCCGTTATATTTTAGACATTTAAAAATAATAGAAATCACGTAATTTTACGTTAATTAGTACAATAGTAACAAAGGTACCCTTCCACCAGGGACTGACCGCTTTGGAGGTTAAGCCCCCCACACCAAAAATTATGCCCCCCCCCCAAAATAGATTCGAGCCACAAATTTTTTGTAGTTAGTTTTGTAATAAAATAGCAAATATAAATAACCAGAAAAGTGGTAAATTAAAATAAATAAAAAATCAGCAAATAGCTTTTGTTTCTTAATTTAACGAAATTAGATAAAAAAGAAACAATAACAAACTAATAATAAAAGATAAGTACGACTTTGTCTACATTGATTTCAGCTGGCATTAGATTGGAATGCCCCACGTTAAGACAAGCCAAATAATTATGCCAAATCAATAAATGAACAGATAGATGTTGTGCACAAGCAATGAATTAATAAAATAAGATAGAATAGCTTTCGCAAAACTTTTTATAATTAGTTTGCTCGGCGTCTAAAGAAAAAGCTTAAAAAGTAAACTTCATATTTTAGATTATCAGAAATAAATGTTACGAAATACTTTTGATGAACGTTTAAATAAGTATGGAATAATAATTTCAGTTATGTAAATTCTGGTAAAAAACTTGAACAATACGTAATAAGATCATTGAAAAACCTTGAAAAGCTCAGTAGTTAAAAGCGGGACGGTAATAAACCAAAGTCGCTGTCGTCCCAGCTTCGATTCCAGCTCGCAGGTAACTTTTTCTTTTTCCGAAATATTGCACGTATTTTAAAATTGAATATCTATTAGTTATTTTCTAATGGTTAAAAGTAATTTTTTCAGCCATTTTCCTGAAAACCATATTTCACAAATTTAATTATATTCACTAATTTTGTAATTAAATAAGTACTTAACAAACTAGTCAAGTTGTCAATGCAACAAGATCATCATTTTTACTTAATCTTTCAACATTTCAAATGACATTCTGATTTTTACTCGTGCGCAATATTGCGATAGAATTGCAATTTTAAGATTATGCGGAAAATATTTTCGGAAAGAAAAATTGCTTTAAATTGGTATTTTTGAAAAAAATATTAAGAAAGTTACCTGTCAGCTGAAATCAAACCATGAGCGACAGCGACTTTGGTTTATTATCACCCCGCTTCAACTAACTGCGCTATGAAGAAACATTAGCGCGCGTACCACATTTATTTTAAAAGTTGTTAAAGGTTGTATTCATTTACATCATTTTTCTTTAAAAAAAGGGTCTAAATCAATTTTTTTACAATTTTCAGAATATTAGTACTCTTCAAACTCATAACGATCATGACAAAAGAAATAGTAATTTTAAGTACTTAAAAAAGAGTGATTTTACAGATGATTTCTTAAAAGCATGGGTTATTCCCTATATTCAATATCCTAATGAAACATACGGTATGTAGATAGACAAACTTTCTTTAGACCCCCAAAAAAAATATATATATAGACCTAGTTACGTCTATGATTGAATGTGAATGTTGAGAAGCAAACTCTCGGCAGAAAATATTACAATGTTTTTGTCATTTACATAACGTGTTAAAATAAAAGAGCAAAAACTGAACGACATTAGCGATGAAAAGTACAAGCCATGCAATGGGTAAAATTTTATATGAAAATAGTTGCTGATGTGACGAACGTATCTAGTGACTTGCAAATGAGTATATTAAAGCGTTAGTAGTTCTAATGTATATTAGAATGCAAAACAGATTGTATTCTTGACAGTAATTTACATCTAATCATTTCGGAAAACGCTTTCTGGAAGTAATGACTACATTTATTTTCTTGACATTCGTTTATTTGTTGGAAAATCATTCAGGAAAAGAAATCAATTTACGACAAGGCATTCTATTTTTACTTCGTATTCGATTTCAGCGAAACTCGGAAAACAATTTTATTAATTAGAACATGATTAAATTTCTAATTGGGTTTCCTCGATTTCAATTCACTCGGACTCTTTGATGTGCTATTTAGTAATCTGCAAGAGCACTAATGGCAAATTCACAGCTGAATCTGAACACGTCCAACCAAAGGTCTGCAATGCAAAGCTATTCTATAATTACACAACGTAATGCCTTTAACCCCACGAAATCATTGGTGGTGAGCTTTATCACCACCCTTTTTCGCCTCCAGTTACCTCATTCCATTATCATTCTCATGACGAAGATACAAGTGAGAATCAATTTTCTGCTAGGAAGGGCTCTCAATTTAGGTAGGCTACTTTTTTTTGGTAAAAATTGTCTACGGAACTTGCAATTTCATGTAGGAATAGATCGAAAAACCACTTAAATTTTATCGTGACCTACTTTCTGCAAAAGCTGTTTTATGCAAATAAAATTTTATACATACATTCACATTAAAGTTTTGTTTCAGAAATAAAAGTAGAATATATTTTGATTTTGCTGAATTTGTTTTGGCTTTGATCGTCTATTCACGTATTTGAAAC
Organism: Agrypnus murinus; assembly: GCA_929113105.1. Lineage (NCBI taxonomy): Eukaryota > Metazoa > Arthropoda > Insecta > Coleoptera > Elateridae > Agrypnus > Agrypnus murinus. The sequence continues at coordinate 30,379,120 of OV816023.1, read as the reverse complement.
ATTCAGCATTCAAGTTTTCACATACTAGTACAGTGTCGGACTGACCCGCCGGGCAACCGGACATATGCGCGGTGGACCCTTTATATTCAGCCCTTCTGGGCCCTACTTGTGATCAAAGCTCCTAACGAATTCCCGACCGGTGCGCTGCGACCTAAATGTTTCTCCTTTACCAGTATCTATTGGCAGTGTTGCTAGATAGATAAAGATATCCCTCTTTGTGGAAAGTTTTATATGTAAAATAGAAAAAGGGCAAAACACTTGAAAAACTTTCATAAAAATGTAAACATAAACTGATAATCTTAATTTAGTCTTTGCAGTAGATCGTAAAAGGTGTATGTACTAAAAAACTAACTGAATTCACGAACGACGCTAATAAAATCAAGTTATTGGCAATCAGTTATAACGCGGGAATACTACTAACTTCACTATAACCAACTACCGTTTTGAGTTTGTTGGCGTCGTATTCTTCAGGAATTCAGCTACTTTCTTCTTACGCTGAATATGTTGCACGTTATTGCTAATTAGTTAGTTAATTGAAACTCAAATGAGTGCGGGCCGCAAAGCCAGACTAACGAGCACCGCAAGATATGACAGTCCGGATCTGGAGAAAATTCGTTTCCAAAAGGTCCAGCCGGACGAGGTTAAACAAGAAAAGTCGAAAAATATAAGTCTCGGAGTCTTAACGGATAGGAGTGGGGGCGCTCAAAGTGGAGACGGCGCAGAAGTTATTCGTAAATGGCAGCTCTTAAAAATGAACCCCAAAAATAATAAAGATAATAATATTATTAATAAAAATAAAGTTCAAGTCGTCTCTGATTGAATAAAAACTCACTCTCTGCGTGTCTCTTGGCTGACGTCTGAATGTCAATTGGTCTAGATAAAAGCGCGGAAATGCTTGCGTTGTTTTGCATTTGTGCCACCCGCCACATCAAGCTCTGCAAACATGAATACCGGTGTGGGTGGACCTGATTCACGCCGTTTACAGCCTTTGTCGAACGAAGGAGAATCTAGTCAAGTTTATCCCGAATGTGGGGGGTCTCCGCCAATCCATGGAGAACTGCATGCCACCAGGTAGATGCGTTCAGTGACAGAAGTTATGAATTATTAGAACCGGAGCCGTGACCTGCCTGAGTAACTGACCTAAGGTGGATTACGATTTCTGTAACCAGTTGGTAGACTCGCCTAGTAATAAAATTAAGGTTAATTCCAGTTAAACAGAAAAGCAAGCAAAACTAAACGCTCAGGTCGAGTGATGTTACGGGTTTTCTTTGTATCTATTTGCAATTTACAAATTCTAACAAAAAATAAAAATGTATTGAATGATTCAAATGAATTGGTATTCAATAAATAGTCATTGTTAGGTTCTCATCTTTGTTAATAAGCGGCAATAATAAGGCTCTGTAGTCTGCGTAAACCTCCAACCTAAACTGTGGAAAATCTCCAAACATAAAAGCTGTAAAAGAAACTTCTTGTTATAAATATTGTTTTCTTTCTTTCAATAATATTATTGACAATTTATTACATTGCCTTATCCTTTTTATCCTTTAACAGTCCAAATAAATACTTAATGCTTTTATCTGCATCGAAATCTTAGTTGAATCGTTATCTCAGAAAAGCTTCAAAGAAGACATGAAAAGAATTTTTCTTGGAAATTGGAATTTTTAATAACTAGAAGTTGTACCGGCTACACTTGCTGCAGCAAATATTCATTTATAAAAAATAAGTCATTAATTGAGATAAGTGTTTATACTTTATACACACATAGCTCTAATACCTACTTTCAATTTAAACATGAGAGTGTGTAGCTGTACAAATTTATGACAACTATATGTTTGTTATTTTAAAAACCTCATTCATCTGAAACAGCTATTTACACTTTAGCAAATTATTACTAACTTGTGAAGCGTGAATCTAATTTTACTTACAAAACTAAAAATTTTGGAATTATTTACATGAAGATAAAGTAACTTTAGTTCGTTACTGACATCAAGTAACGAGTTGCCGTTAGGAGAGTATTCAAGGGAAGGGTTAGCAGGGTCCCCTTACCACTGCTACAAAGAAAACAGGGACACGGTTCCTTTTTGGCAAAATTAAATACATATCAAAGACGTATGCCAACAAAAAACACTAATATAACACTATTTAACTTTTCAATTTTCGGTTCTGTCACCACTTGGCTTGAATTTTTCAAAAGTTACTGAAGCAAAAGTTCTAAGTTACTAAAACAACATTAAAATAAAAATTCTTGGCAAGTTTCTGCAAAAGGGAATACATATTAAGAAGAAGTAAATATCTTTTTATCAAATATAATATTCTTATAAACAATTTTATAATAAACACATAAAACGATTTATGACTTCTTTATCGAGTTAGTACATTTTTATCAATTTATATTCTGCGTATACTAAAACATAAGTAATTACAGCAATCCTTGTCGCGTCACGATTTTTTTCACCATTAATTTGGTAAATGTACACAGAATCTAAATTACAAGAAAAATTTTCCACCTCGATACAGAAGTCATAAATAATTTAATTTGTTTATTACAAAATATTTATTTAGAAGAATATCATGTTTGTTAAAAAATATTTACTTCTTAATCTTTATTCCCTTATGCAGTGATTCGCCGAAAATTTTGTTTTTAATGTTTTAGTAGCTTAGAAAAATGAATGTTTCTCAAGTAGTTGCATAAAAATGTTATTGTTAATAACTTTTGAAAAATAAAAATTTTATAAAATCAATTAAGAATCAAGTTATTACCACTAATTGACAGGAAAATTCATATATTTACAATGGTTGCATTCAGTGAATGTAACGGCTGCGGAGCGGTTGTGAAAATGCCACATATTATGGCTGCTACTTTTACAACATAGTTGCGTTCGTTCTAAATTCTAAGAACATAACACACAGAATTTCAAGCGTGGCCGCGTGACAAAGCGCTCAGAATTTAGAACATTTTCCGAACGGTTATTTGAAACGCAAATAACCGTATAACAAATATTTTTATAACAAAGCTGGCGGGATTATTTATTGTACCACTCTGTGTAAATCACTCGCACTCAACATCAAGCGAGGATACGGCTGTAATAACTTGCCAGACAGCAGTTAGTGAACTAGTTGAGTCCGTTAGTCCGAGACACGTGAACTTGCAACCATTCTAAAAGTAAATCATTTAAGGGAGCTAATAATAAAAAGCGGCGTCGTGACAAATTTGCTGCGATGCGTTTTAAAGTGAATGACTACTGGGCGGTCGTCGTTAAGTGCCACCGATCTAAACCATAAAGTCGTAGTTATCTATAGGACACCTTGCTAAGTTAGTAGACAATTGCTACTAGTTCAATCTGCAAAAGAATTAACCGGTTCATTATTAAGAATACTTAATTCGCTCCGTTAAACTCGGTTATTGTAAAAAAAATATTTCCTTGTTGGTACAGTCAAACTTAAATTGTAGATAATTTTAGTCTATTTACGACTCGAAAATAAACAAAAAATTATACATTCAGATAAACCTTATTGATTGTGTGAGAATAATTTCATTTCACACATGTATCAAGTTCTTCTTTTGGTCACGTATTCAGACCACGTTGATTATTGTATAGTCAACAGAATTATCTTAGACAAAAACTATTTCTTGAAGATTTTGCGTATCAGCAATTTGATAACCCCTTTTCAAGAAAGTAGTGGTTTATCTTGACCTAAGTCTTCAATATTAAATGTTCACGAAAGAATACATGGCCTTAGGAACTATATTAAACTTTATAAAGCATAATTATACACTAAGGACTAGGTTTCATTTTGATAAGCTCTATCTTTCTCACAAAATTTTGCACCTACCTGCAAATATGAGAATAAATTTAAATCAATTTTGTCATGGTTTTAATGACTCAACATCATTAGGCCTGATCAGGCCTGACTTGTGGCTGGATAGAATCTTTTAGAATATAACTACCCCTATAAAAATTTTAAAGATACAAAATTCCAGTCCATTTCGGGCCTTCTCCCTAGCAAGCGTGGCGAAACCGCGTAGCTCCCTGGATGTTCGTGTAGTATAAATTCAGAAAGGAAAGTTTTATCGAGATTTTAGCTTTGTGCTTCGATGGATAAACCTTATACATAACTGTATTTCGTCTGTGATCTAAAGAAATTAGTGGTGGATCTGGATCTGGATCTGGCCCTTCAGATTTTGAAGGATCCTTGAATCCTTGAGTTTGGATCCAAAACGTTTACAACGGTAATACTAATTAATCAACAATTATGTGATATAAATAACCAATAAACCAACACTTAAACTAATACAAATAAATTGCATGGTATTCACAGCTCTGATTCTTGCGCGGCCAAGGCGCATCAGCCTTTACAACAAGAGCATTTCTTAAGATGTAAGTATAAAAATCTACACTGACCTTTTCCTTTCATTAATCTTACTATTTTAGGTATTAGCGACGTCTGCTACCCTTGCCATATAAACTCCACTGGCGTGGACGATTGAGGAGAGCCACCCTGATCCTCAAAGGTAGGCAGAATTGAGTCCCATTACTCAGAATCAAAACAGGAGACCGGTACGGCAGCAAGTGATAACCAGAACAACGCCTTTTATATTATTTCCTTTGCATATCTTTTGGTATCCCTTACAACCCTAATATAATTTTTATATAAATATTAGTGTATATATTCTTAATTAGTATGTTTTACCCTAATTTGTCGCGGAAAAATTTACATGCACCGAACTGTCTTTCCATCGGTGTGTGTCTGCGCCTAAGTGTACCGGCGCCGAAGTGTGCCTGCGTCAAAAGTGTCCTTGAGCCGAACTGTCCGGCGCCTAACTGTCCTCGCGCCGAAACGGCCGCGACGAAATGTCGTAGACCGCAAGGTTAAAGTGTGAAGGTTTTTTAGTGAGGTTCTAGAAAACTCAATTAAGTGTTTGGTGTTGCTTTGGAAATTTTATAAAAATTCCAGAAGACACTAACATCTTTATCCATGTTCTCTAGTAAACTAAAGTATTAAAACTTTGTAATTTAAAAGGGTATCCCTAATTAAGCTTACTTTGTAATCCTTATAGATTTTCGCGTTTAAACAAAAAGAAAACAGGCATATTTGTATACTTTCTAAGTCTTGTATTTTATTTAAAAATATTCGTGACCAATGAACTTTATCTAATAAATGATAATAAAACATAATCAACCACCTGCTATAGAATGGCTCAACAAATTGCTTGTAGTCGATCTTTTAGAAGCATTTAAAAGACGGATTTCTTTTCCCAAATTGTAGATTCCCGTTGCAACTTCTTTAAACAATAATAACAAATTTAAACAATTTAGTTGGCGCCCTCTATAATATTGTTCATTTATCCCTGTGTTTAATCTGGAATTAGTGAGCCTTTGTAATTAACACCTACGACACCTGGGGATAATTTGATTAAGTAGTCTCATCCTGGGCTTAGGGCTTTACTGCGTGGTTGTGGGTTTTTGTGTTTGGATTGTTAATGATACATTCTGAATTAAAGTTCTCTGTTTGGTGTAAAGTTGTGCTTGCACAACACTACTGATTTTCAGAAGCTTGTACATAGTACGCAAAGAAATAGGTACTTGAGCTTTTAATTTGTTAATCGTTAAATATGGATCTATCGAAAGTATGGAACAAATGGTCAATTTGAAAAAATGAAATATGTATCGAGATTAAGTAAGCTATTATATCCCAAATAAAAAAGAATGTCAATGAAAAATAAAATTTATTAGTTCCAATTAATCTTGAACGCTTTGTTGTAATTTCATTACGTGAACCGTACTGCCACGTTTCCAAACTTTACGTTCGTTCTGTATAAATATAATACATCAAGACAAAATGTAACAAATAAAAACGGGGAAAAACTGCTGGAAAAGAGCTGTGATTGGTTGATTAACACGTTATCCATCGCTCACTGTCAAACCCGAGTAAGATCCAGTTTCGAATTACTGAAAAAACGTCTAAGATAATCTGTCAGTTCTGTGAAAATTTTTAAATTCCCGGCTGACAACACATTTTCCATAATTAAAAGTAAGAGGAAAACATTAATAAAATAAAACTCCGAATCGTTTTTAACTATAATTCATTTCATTACAGTATTAAATATTTAGTCCTTTGTTTAGGTGTAAAAAAGCCCCTTCAGTTTTTGCATTAGTATTTAACTTTTAACCCTCAATTTAAAGCTTTTTCGCATCGATTACAGAGGAAATATCTAGGGAAACATGATAAAAACGCGAGGGTGGGCAAGGAATTAACCGCTCTGTGGTTTTGCAGAATTATCTCCTCCTTTTGTTTTGAATTCCTTTTTAGGAACATTTATGCCGCCGCTGAAAAGTATATTAAATATGAATAAATATCTTACAGATTTACAGTTGATTATTTTTGGTTATGTTTGGGGTTGACAAAAGGATTAAGTAAGATATTCTGAAAATTGATTACGATCTCTTTAAGAAGCACACCTGCTGCACTATTCTATAGAAGAGAAAGATGAGTTATCTTTGGCACAATGGAAGTGAAAACCTTTGTCGGGTTGTGTTTCTCTTTCATTACTTATCTAGCGCGTTTTGTTGTATGAAAGAAGCAAAATTTGAAAGAGACTACAAATTGTACAGGACAAATCAAGAGAAATTAAGTTCAATTTCCTTGGAAACCAAACGGATCTTCATTTGAAATAATTTTAGCTTTTGAAAACGCTTTTCACTTTTAATTTTATTTTCATTGGACATGAGCATCAAAGATAACATAGCAATAAGATAGCATTATACAATATAATATAATACAAAAGGCACAAATAAAATTACAATCCCCACGTTTTTTAAATTAAATGATTTACACGAAGATTAAATTTTTTACTTCTGAAATCTAACTAAAATCTTTTCTTTAACGCGAATCAAAAACAGTGTTTATTCTATTTGACATGGCAGCGCGTAATACGACATGTAAAACGTTTTGAGTTCAACTCTTTGAGTTCTACTATATAGGGCAAATATTCTGATTCAATTTAACTTCTCTTTTTATCAATCAATGCAACTTTTTCACTCGACGAATATTTTGTTAACCCTATTTTAATTCTAGTTTCACTTATGCCATCTACATCTATGTGCAAAGTAATTGGAGATGGTAATTTAAAATAGGTATTAATGCCAATATTATTGTTCAATTAGTGGAAAGCAGGGGTTGTAAAACTAATTTATCGATTATTTTGATTTCCCCTTTTAACTGTACAATACGTCCTAGTAAGAACAATAAATATTTGTACGACTGATTTAGAACATGAAAGCAAATGTTCCAGTGAACAAACCTCTATATTAATTAATGAGTAAGTCACTTAATGCAAATAAAAAATGAATATAAAAAAGGTAAATAAAAGAAGCGTAAATAAAAGGTAAATGAAAAATGTAAATACAAAATGTAAATCACAACTGTAAATGAAAATGGAAATAAAATATATAAATAATAAATGTAAATAAAGAATGTAAATGAAAAATGTAAATACAAAATGTAAATCACAACTTTAAATGAAAATGGAAATAAAATATATAAATAAAAAATGTAAATGAAGAATGTAAATGAAAAATGTAAATAAACAAATGTTAATGTAAATGAAAAATGTAGCTGAAAATATAAATCAGATACGTAAATGAAAAATGCAAATGAAAAATGTAAATGACAAATGTAAATGAAAAATGTAAATACAAAATGTAAATCACAAATGTAAATGACAATGGAAATGAAATATGTAAATAAAAAATGTAAATGAAAAATGCAAATGAAAAATATAAATGACAAATGTAAATACAAAATGTAAATGAAAATGGAAATGAAATATGTAGAAAAAAAATGTAAATGAAGAATGTAAATGAAAAATGTAGCTGAAAATGTAAATCAGATTCGTAAATGGAAAATGTAAATAAAAAATGTACCTAAATGTAAATGAATAACGTAAGTGAATAATGTAAATAAATAACGTAAATGAACAAATGTAAATAATAATAAATAAAAATCAATAATGTACATATATAACGTAAATAGAAAAATGTATATAACTACAGAAAATAATGAAATGTGAATAAATACAAAATGGAAATGAAATATGTAAATAAAAAATGTAAATGAAAAATATATATGAAAAATGTAAATGACAAATGCAAATGAAAAATGTACATGGCAAATGCAAATAAATAGTGTAAATGAAAACTGTAAGCGAATAATGCAAATTAATAACCTAAATTAAAAATTATAAATGACACCTGCACATGAGAAATGTAAATGTGTAATGTAAATAAATAACATAAATGGAAAAATGTATATAAAAACTGTAAATGTAAAATGTAATGACAAATGTAAACGAAAAATGTAAATGAATAATGTAAGTGAATAATGTAAATAAATGACGTAAATGAAAAATGTATATGTTACGGTCAAAGAGGTAAATACGGACAATCACGTAAATGGCCGAGATACAACGTTAATGTCCGGCTGTTTTGGTCGTTTACGTCAATGGCCGATCAGTGACGTTAATGCCCAGCTGGTTGGTTAAAGACGTCGTTTCATACGATTTAGTACGACATTGACCTGGTCGGATAATGTTACGTTCAGTGTAGTAAACCGGCCAATGTCGTTAGTGATCGGCCAATCTCGAAAATTGAACGGCCTTAATTATTAATGGTCAAGCGGCAGGTGAGGTTATGTTAGTGTTGGTTAGAAGTCTTTATTTTCAGCATTTCCTGCTTTATAGAGGCCATTGAAGATAATAACCAGTCACCGTTATTTTCAGTATAAAATTAAACAACATCGTCCACATTCACTGGGCATTTAACCTCTTTAACCAACCTAAATGACGATAATGGTCGGTTATTAACGACATTGAATAGATTACAACATTAACCGTAATATATATAAAACCTGTAAATGAAAAATGTAAATGACAAATGTAAATGAATAATTTAAATCAAGAACGTAAAAAAAAAGTATATACAAAAAATGTAAATTAAAAGTGTAAATAACAAACGCAAATGAAAAATGTAAATGAATGTTAGTGAATAATGTAAATAAATAACGTAAATGAAAAATGTATATAAAAACTGAAACTGAAAAATGTAAATGACGAATGAAAATGACAAATGTAAATGAATAATTTAAATGAATAACGTAAATAAAAAAAAATGTAAATAAAAAGTATAAATAACAAATGCAAACGAAAAATGTAAATCAATAATGTAAGTCAATAATGTAAATCAGAAATGTAAATGACAAATATATGTGAAATATGTAAATAAATAAAAAATGTAAATGAATAATGTAAGTGGATAATGCAAATAAATAATGTAAATGAGAAATGTTAATGACAGATATAAATGAAAAATGTAAGTAAAAACTGTAAATAATAATAATAATAATAATAACAACGAATACTACTCATAACCTGAAAACGAACCCGAGAAGCTGTGAAGCTTGTGCGGGAAGGACAGGCGTGTATTATTATTATGCAGCCGACTTACAGATGTTATAGCGCAAATCCCACATTTGTATTACAGCTAAGGGAAAATTTCAGAAAACCTTAAACAGATTTACCAACACCGGGAGTCGAGCTCGGACAGTTTTGGTAAGAAACCAGCACGCTAGTAGGCTATGTAAATGAATAATATAAATGAATAACGTAAATGAAAAAATGTATATAAAAAATGTAAATAAAAAATGTAAATGAAAAACGTGAATGGGAAATGTAAATGAAAATTGTAAATGTAGTAAGTGTAAGTGTAAATGTAAATATAAACGTAAATGTAAGTGTACCCTAAAGAATACAAAACAAAAACAAGGTGATATATTGCTAATTTGTCTAATTAAATCTGGTCTGTAAGCCCACAGGCTTGAAACGTTTCAGCTACGTTGTCTCTGTGACATGATCCATCAGTGTATTGGCAAGCGCGTTGGGGTGCACTTTAATACCTTCACTATACTTCTCACTGAAGTGTTGGATTCTTGCTTTCTTGATAGCACTATTAAATCATGTTGGATCACTGCATTCGGAACCTACAATGGCCTACAATTAGGCGACGCAATCATTTGAAATCATTGTAGTATCTCAATATTTGAGTTGGTTGTCATGCCACATAAGTTAAAACAATATGACTATATACTTACTACGGTTAAGTTATCTTTTCCTCTATAATTTTGTCTTTAGTTCTGAAGATCATCTTTCTTGAGTATGTATTATTTTTAGCATTGATGTTGCTTCTCAAGCACCTCGTTGTATGCAGTGTAACTTTTATATCCCTGAGCATGCAGATTTTCGGCATATATGTTCAATTATTAAAGTAACACGTCAAGTATATTGACATTACGCAACCAATCTTATATGACAGCTGCTAGATACAGTGGGATTAGGATTTCCATCTGTTTAATTAATTTCTAAATTACGTGTGTGAAATTACTGTGAGTACCCACAAACTCTCATGGAAGTGCAGCGCAGGTAATGGAGCTAGTGTAGCAACTACATCACGCTCCTCCATACTTTATCACTAACGCAACTTTCATACCTTATCCTAAGAAGCTCAAATACGTTTGTACTAAATTTTTTAAATTCTGTGTTACAAAACAATAAAAATTAGGTTTTTATTACCAAAAGGTATTTTAACAATAATTATTATTTCCTACTCCCTAGTTTTCTATTATTGTTTTATATAAAGAACTTAAAACTGAATAATCACAACTAACCACAGCTAATCACAACTAAAGCCACTTTTATGAGATAGTTTTAATATCAAAGTATTTTCATAAAACAGATATTCACAAAACATTGCCGTTTTTCTACAAGAGAAATTTTGGAAAACCCTTTACAAAATCAGAAAATTCTTCTAATTTAAATTACGAGCTTGTCTATTGCGTAGCTTCTATCAATAGGAAATTGGTTTTAAAAAACAACAAGTCAAAATTTGTATTAAATACTGTTTTTGATATACCAATGTGGCAATGTGCATTAGTTCAATAATGACATCGTATTCCCCGTTTATGGTAGTAAATTTTTTCGTTGGAGTTTTCGTTAAATTTTGTATTAACTTTTATAAACAAGTTTTTTTTAGTTTCTTTGGCTTTTATAAAGTTCTAGAATGTATCGCGATAAATGAAACAGCACATGCTTCTGTGCTGGATGCGATGCATTTTAGACCTATAACCATTCTCATGTATAATTTTTATTTGTTTCATCATTCGTTTTAATCATTCCTTCGATACAGAATTAATTTCTCGTGCGGAAACAACGGATTATCTCCCTCGCTGTGATGGCATCGTACTAGACATCTACCGGACCTTAAGCCTGTCAAACAAATGAGAAGTTATTATAATAATTTAACGGATAATAGTATGATATAGATTATAATATGATTGGCGCAGTAAGGTATGGTTAAGACAATCGAGTCGAATTCAAATTCAAATCCAATTAGCTCCAACAAAAATGCTGTTTTTTCGGAAGCTAACAAGAATTTTATCAAGTTTAGTTCTATTTCCATCTTAACAATATGGCAGTGGCATGATGCTATTAAGAGTGTATAATTATGTTTTTTAGACATAGCAGACAATACGAGCTCTGTCTCACATGAATTGGACCAAGTAATAATTTCTGTTTGACATTTTATATTTCATTTCGATGTATTTGTTGCTAATATCACGCACAATCAAAAACATAATCGTTTAATGACTGATAATTATTTGTTGAATAATAAATATTAATTACAGAAACATACAGTGGAGTGGTCCAATTCATGTGAGACAGGGCTCGTATAGTCCCCTTCATTACATCAAAACAAACTATTGTAGTTTTTAAACCTATTTTTCGATATTATTACAAATAAAAAGGTTATACATTTTATGCCTCCATTTCTTCTCACCCTGTAGTGTAATCCATAAAGTGAGACTTTTCTAACATACGTAGTTTATTTAGTTCTGACACATGAATCGAAAACACACATTATATGAAATAACTCTACAATCTTATAAACAGAAAAATCAACCGTAAAATCTGATTTCCAGTTTTAAGGCGAAAGATTGGGAAACATAAAATATTGAACTTGTTTCGTTTTTGTGAAAAAAAGTATTTAATAACATGCTCGACTGCTTCGCTTTTATCTGAATTTCAATTCTTTTTCTTTTGTTAGAACAAATTTAAAGTTATAATTTACGATTGCTGATACTCCTACGACTTTTCTTCGATTTTCACCTGATTAATTTTTAAATACTTTTAGGGGAGATATAAAAGAAAGTATATATTAAATAATAACAAGTTCAAAGAACTTCTAATAGATATGTCGTTTGAAGATTAGTATATTTATAATTTTCCCTAAGTGAAATGGAGACACACTAGATTAACTTTAGTAATTTAGTCCCTTAAACACCAACTTCAAAGTTCGTTATTTTGTGTGATCTCTATAAACACTTCGATTTTGAGTAGTGTCTAATCTAACTCTAAAAGGCAAGCGATCAGTTATAAGATATACGAGTGTTTCGAAAACAAGAAGCAATACTTTAATACGTGATAGTTGATGATATGTAGATAACACTTTTCTCATAACTTTCTTCTGAAATGTTTAATTTCTGAGTTATTTGAAATTAAAGTCCGTTCTCGCTTTATGATGCAAAATGCTGACAGTTACTGTCAAACGTGCATATTATCGAATGTTAGTGTCGTCGTCTATCCCGAGTTGCCACAAGCGACTACATAAAATTAATCCAAGTAATTAAATAGCATTGGTAGTATAGCGGTTAGCGTTCTAGTCTCTATCCCATGCGGCCCGAGATCAACTTCCGGTGCCGTCAAATCTAATTAAGGTTTTCTGCAATTTTCCTTAGCTGTAACACAAATGTGGTATTTGTGCTATAACATCTGCAAGTCGGCTGCGGTCGCACGGCACCGATGGACCTGCATAATAATAATAATAATCGTCCCTCCCACCGCACAAGTTTAATAGCTTCGGGGGCCTGGTTTCCAGGTTATGAGTAGTAGTCGTTATTATTAATTCATTGTCATGCCCCGTACTTGTAGGACCCAGTCACAAACTGACTCGCGGTCCTATCTGCATTTCAGTTGTATTTCTAAACAAACTGATTTCGTGTTTCTTTAGTTAAAGAAACAGTGTGTCGATAACATAAATGAAAATTTTTAAATATAAGAATATATAAGGGATAAGTAACACGACATACAGTAGAAGAGAAAGTTTTTTATACATTGAACCAACCGATCTCCAAGATTAATGAGATAATATACTAGGTAGAATCTTTCATTATCGGCCCTTGTCACATCTGGATTATGCAAATAACAAGGTCACAATTTTGATTTAATCGCAAACAATTTATCAAGTAATATCGTAATTGCAGCAAATATATGGAAGGTTTTTTTGCAGAACTCAAACTATTAGCATATAACAATTGCTATCCAAGGTAAGCATAGCACATTCACAGTGCTAGTAAATTAAAATGCAATATACTCTTACTACTTATTTAATAGTACTGTACACTGGTTGTGAATAAAATAGCTTGGCGTACGAAGTGTTGCTTAAATACGAGGAAACGCGACTTAAAAATCGAAATACCAGTATGTATGAAATGTAATAATACCTCAACCTTTGTGACGTGTCCGTCAAATGTAGATATGTGTCTTCTAATATTTAAAATACATTAGTAAAAACAATATAAATAAAAATTGATGCAGTGTTAAAATGTGATAAAAAACAAGTTTGAGAATAACATTTAGCTATGTAGCATCCTAGTAGATCGATTAGCGGCTGTGGATGATAGAATAAACTAACATAGGTATGTCTACATAAACGCAGCAGTTCGGTCCAATTCAAAAATGAAAAAGAGAAATCCGAAGCTTTTGAAATACCAGCAAAGCGTAATAAGCGTAATTGCTAATGCACCACCAGTTACTCATTGGTGGGAGTGAGATTACTATCCGTCCTCTGCTAGCTCTCCAGGCTCGTACCGGAGCAATAAACGTGCTCACCCGTCGGCGCCTTCTACAACGAGATGACACATTCGGACTTTTCTCCAACTTTTTAATGTTGAGGCCACTGCCCAATTGAACCCAACCTCAATTGTGACGGGACTTGGTTTAATTGTTTTGCCACCCCAATCTCCCAGTTATATGTCTGGTGTGCCCTTGATAGCGCTTTGTTTGAGTCTACACGTTCTAGACTCCAGGTATGTATCCATTAAGTGTAAGTTGTCTTGAGCGTGAGAAATTATGTTTTCGCTTCAACATCCCTTAGGTGTAATGGCTCTAGAATTTTCCCAGGTCACAAGACTTGGACTGCAGTCCAACAAGTCGTAGTGTGATCTGAAATGCTTTCGTAACACTACCTGATGGCATGCAGTTTTCCATTGGCTGAACTTACCCCCCTCAATCAAGATAAAGCTCACTTCAATTCACATCCTAAGCTTCAGTCAGACAGCGGGTACTATGTCATAGAAGTCCGTGACCAAAAAGACTATAAAAGACCTTGTCTTAGGTAAGAATCAAATCTACCCATACCGGTTCTCATATTAGCAAAGCTTCTTCTGCAACGTTTATGAGTATTGAGAGTTGAGAGATACTTGCATATAGAACTCTACCACACACTATTTTATGACTGTATCATCAATTACCCGGCCTCATTACCAGGCTCCGTTGCCATGTTTCTGGGATTGGGTAGATTCCAGTCAGTTCTATGGGTGAACGGCAGACGTGTGGTCTGCAGCGTCCAGCCCAACAAAACCGGGTCAAGTCGAACTGACGGCATGGTCCATGTAAAACATGCCACAATGTAATAAGATTGGATATATCATTTATGACATTTATTAATGTAATAATACACAGGCCATGCTCATATACATTCATACAAGTCAACTGCTACTTTTATTTAAAAGCTGACTCACACCATTTTTTAATAAAGTTAGATTCACAGTATATTACTAAGTCCGACAGACACGATACCGTAAAGTAAGGACATCAACTGGAGTGTGCTACATTGAGAAATGGTACATAATGTAGTGGACTTATATTGTAGCCCCCATTGAGAATGTCAAATTAATGGCATAACAAGGAAGCAACTAGGCTGTAGTAGTTGACAAATAAAACAAATTTATAAAAATATTATACTAGAAAGCATACAGACATACTCGGAGCCGAACATTTGGGCGCGGACATTTTGGCGCGGGACACTTTGGCGCAAGGACACTTCGGCGCAGGGACGCTTCTGTGTACTTATAGGTAATAAATACAGTATGATCGACGAAATACAGTATTCGATAAATATGATGAGATAAAAAGCTGAATATTTGCCAATCACAAAGGCTCGTATGTACTGCTAGATTTAGGAAAAATTCATTTTTCTAAGCTACTAAAACATTAAAATCAAAATTCTGCAAATCTCTGCATAAGGGAATAATTTGTAATAAGAATTTACTTACTTCACAAATTTTGTCTCAGTAGGTAACACTTATAAATGGATACTGCTTAAAGACAAAAAAGGACGGGAATAATGCAATTTAACCAATTCAAGCGAAATTCTGGAATTAAGAAGGTGTATGTGTGTACATACACCAACGGCATCCGGCGCCAAACTGTTCTCGTGCCGAAACGGCCGCGCCCAAATGTCCTAGACCAATACATAAAGATTTAAAAACTTATAGTTTGGTAGCGGCCAGCCTCCTGGAAGGTTTCTTCCAGCCCAGAAGACGGACTGGTTTAACTTTCCAAGAGCGGAAGCTTTTCTACATTATTTATTTCGACAATTAATAATGTCAAGATTATAAATATTGTATCAAATTTAGCTACAAATATGTCAGAATTCTGCCGCCGTATATTCCTTATACGTATGGCTGTTACAACTTTTGCCCATGTAGATGTGCATTCCAGTGTTTTATTTACGGTAATGCAAATTCATTTGGTCTTGCATGGTCTATTTTCATTTCAAGCAGGAGTGTAACAATTAAAAAATCAATTGTGTATATTTTTGAAACGCCTTCTTGATTGATTTGCATATAGAGGCATCTAGATTTCCATGATTCCCGGTCAATGTTAATTAAAGTTCTATATTTGTCGAATACCATAACCATAAGTATGTATACAAATAAGTATAATAATAGTATAAGAATGTTCAAACCATAATCGAACTACGCAGTTCATTGCAAAATGTTAAATCACCAGAAAAAAAGATGATTAAGACTTCTAGCATTAAAAATATAACCGCTTATAAGAATAACGTCTAAAAGCTGTGTGACTACAAGAACTGAATCTTATTCTGGTGAGAAAGCATTCGAACTACCCTCTGTATATTTAACATAATAAAAAGATTCTGACACTGATTGAACGTAAGTTCCCAGTTCAGAAAGATAATATAATTAGTTGCTTGAAATTGACCAATATCCAACTAGAATACAAATTGAAATAAAATCAATAGTTTTGTTAACTTTTCTTCTCTATCGGGTTCTGTTCATGGTTTCATAATCTAAACGTGAATCACAGATACTATCATTTTCATCAGATTTTGCAATTCTTGTTTATACTAAGTTATTTCAGTGACGGCTCACGAAAATTTTCTTAATTCCTTTTCTGTATTTTTATCGTATTTTTTAAGAACACGCACTTAATTGTATAAGATATTCATCTCGAATTTTATTTTTAGAAGAGAAATGTCTAAAAAAAGAAAAGTTAGAATTGATTACATTAAGTTTGATCTTTTGTCGTGTTCGATTTCAATTCAACACGTTCGCATAGAACGGAAAAGAAGCAGCTAGTTATTGTTATCCAATTATCATAAATTTGATACAGAAACCTTTTTGCATACAAACGAAGCCAGAATTTTGCTAACGAGTATGCAAACGTAACGATTACATAAAAAAAGATAATGGCAGAAGATTTCCATTTCACTTTCTACTGACATCAGATAAAAATAAAAATCTTCACTAATGAGGCTGATTCCAAAGTACAATGAACAAAGAATACCGTCGTATGTAAGATGATTTTAATTTCATTCGCCTTATCATAAATTGAAGGAAATCACGAAAACATGGAAACTAAATAATAACGTAAATTCAGAATACACTTCGATTTGTTTGCACCAGTATACGAAGTGATTATTAGTATTTACTGCCCATTATTAAGAGTAGGTATGTAAAGTACTAGGGTTACAAGTCCAGGAAAATTAGAGCTACATTACACGCAAGCTGCCCTGCACGACAATTAGTTACATTGGTACAAACTAATACATTTTAATGTTCGTACCCAAAATAAGGGTCTCAGCTGTATTCCAAATTGAGCGTCGGACGGCGAATCAAATAAAAAATGGTGTTCAGTATCAACGCTGAAATACAGAATATACGAAAAAGAATAACTGCATCAAAAGCTGCAGGCATGTCACGTTTAGCTACGTCTAATTTTACAAGTTTTTGCAGTCAGGAATTTGGTCGAACTTTTAAATGCGTATGCATACTATGGTGATTATTATTATTATTCGTAGTAGTAAAACTAAAGATCACGTTACAAAGGAACCGACATAATAAATCGAAAATGAAGAAGACGCTACACAAGTACGATTATTTCGAAATCTTTTGTCAGATAATAAAAATGGCATGATTTAACTTACCTCGTGGTAAGTAGTATGACAAATAGTGCATTACTTTGGGTTACGTACATATAAGGGAAAACTGACTATCTAAAAACTTGAACTTCCCTATAGTTAGTCTATGTACAGTTTTACGTTCACTTTGTAGTTAAACTAAACTTTGTAGTTTTTACTTGCAAGTAGCTAAAACTTAGTAGAAGAAATTTAGTAGAAGAAATATTTTCCTCGATGTATTTTGAATATGTTCTTTTATTAGTATAGAAGGTGGAAGCAGATACGACGCCTTAATTTTAAGGGGTGATAGAAGACATCAAAAGGAACAAAAAAGTTTCAATAATTTCTTTTCTATGTTAATTAGCTTTCGAGTAATTTAGAAAAAACCATTGCCATATCTGGCAACCTTGCTTAAGTATAATCGCATTCTACAGCTGAGTCGTGACCTTGTTTTAGAATTAACATGGTTTATTAGTCTAAACAAACCGATGGTGACAGCTGTTGCATAAACACCCGAAGCAGATTAGTCGGACGACTAATTCTACGAAAATTGTAATCGGCACTGTTCTTCAGTAAACAAAATAGTACGTGCATAATAAACACGCTGATTTATAACGAACCTACTGTAGAAATAAGACAATAATTGACCTACATTTGCATTGGAGACTCTGCACGCCTTTAAGGAATGATTTATTTCCGGAATATTTTCAGAATTTCTTGACGTATTTGTTTTTTTATTAAAAAATACTATTTTTTTGTAAAAAGATTTTGATTAAGGCACCTAAATACCATAAAACTAAATATTTTGTTAATGTAATCCCCATTAAAATCCCTTGTAACCTAATTACCTAACTTACCTTATTAGGTAAATGTTCTCTTATAAAATCATTCAAAACTGTTATTAGCTAAACAAACTCGTGCTTTATTGACAGATTATTTCAAGTTCAACAAACTACAAACTCGGCATTATCTCACTCTAAAACGGTATTATTTACACGATCAGGCATTGAACCAAATATTAAATCTTCATTAAATTGTAAGGTGCAAACAAAACGTGCTTTATTCCAAGTTGAAGAAACCTCCTACATCAGCATTTTGTGCAAATGTCGAGCAGATTTTATAACAAACTTTACAGGGTTCTCATGTTTCTTAATTGAGTAAAATAAATTTTTAATTGTAAAAAGAATTTAATTTTACGAGGAAACCACTGATTATACGATAAAATGTTATTATGGTTTGTTATTGTGCTAGATGAGATGCATCTGCCGACAAAGCCCCATAATTAAACTACTGTTATTAACGCGGCAAAATGATGTTAAAGTTTCCAGCTTTATTATTTTTTTCTAAAAAAGTAGCACGTTCTAGAATAAAGTTGTATACGACTTTTTTGTTCCATTTGATGTCTTCTGTCACTTCTTAAAATTAACACGTCGTATCTACTGCCACCTTGTATATAGTTCTTCCTGTTCCAAATAATTTGGCAGTCAAATAATCGTAGTGCCAGCAATATTTAAAAGCAGTATTTACTTACTCCGTGGTCTAGTGGTAAATATCCTGCTTCTCAATCAGAGGGACATGGGTTCAAATCTCGGTTGCGACTAAACTTTAAAAATTTACTACAATCGTGTTTGAGCTCATTAAGATAAGATATGAAAATTGTATGAATGATAAAGTATGAAAGAGTGTAATGTACATGATACAATAGCTCCATTACCACCGTTGCACTCCCATAAGAGATTGCATGGAACCCCAATGCGGTAAAAGGGGAAATGGATTATGTATGTATATGTATGAACGTATTTTCAACTTGTCCTGTCAACTTTCTCTCTTGATCGGAAATCTATCAATTTGTGCTCTTAATACACAAATAGTAATGATCTGCCAATCGTCGTTAGCTTGAAGCCTCACACTGTAACTTGATAAAGTTAACTGACATTTTGTCAGTTATCTCACAAATAAACACAGTGCACAAAGCAGTTTCTAAACTGATTATTTTTGGGATTCTTCACACTTCTAAGTAATGTCCAAGGACATAAACAGCGGCTTCGTAGAAAAGAAGCACAACAAATATAGCACATACGAAGAGTATAAGTTGTACTAATTGTAATACTGATCTTTGTAAAGAAAATCTTTCGCAAACTAAGCAAAAAAGGCAAAAGATGTAAAAACAGGGAACAAGATTTAGACATGTTAATTTAGAGTAGATCAGAATAAAATAAAATGGCGAAATGATAGTATACAAGCTATCATACAACGTATTCACACAACGAGTAACTTAGTCAACTGTAAACAATATCGTTAATATTTCTTTAACGTCCTGTAAATATTATTGCATATAGACTCACTCTGTGAATGGTTTGAACGCAGATATGGAGTTCAAAGTGAAAGTTCTACTTCTAAACACATCCTACTTACAGTATCCAATAAATATTTTCCAGTACTTGTGGTAACAGCTGGTCATATAAAAGATATATAAAAGTATTGAGAGTATATAAGAAAGCTTATTAAAGTTCTATGTGATTACTGTAGACTCTAGGTATATAATGAAGTGATATAAATATTTCCATCGCCATTCTACAAAACTTACAACAGTATACATTAACAAATTTATATAAGGTTTGCTATTACTTATGGAGTTATATAGTAGTATTGTTAATTACTTTTATAAATCCTAGGAGATAATAGTGTTTTTATATATGTTATAAAGCTTTTGGTGCGCAATTTGATAGCTAATATTTCCTTTATAAACTTTCGTTATTTTTAGTGCCTGCAAATTATCCCTGCAACCCATGTTACGAGTTATGCCCATATTAGTATAAAATATAGCTGCAATATGTCAGTTTTTATTTATAACTTAATTATTTGCTAAGTGTTGTAAATTAAATATAGATAGTGGTTATTAAAACGTCGAGAAAAATGTTTAATGAGGTTAAGTGATTTTTCTGTGTATCACTGATTGCCTAACTAAGGATATATAACATCACTTAAGGTAATTTCAGTTACTATAAGATTACTATAGGTGGTATTACAGTTTCCAGTGTTTATAAGAGTATACATATATTGTCTTTCGCCATGACAATATATGCCAAAATGAAAGAGATGGGCATTATTTAAAATTGAATACATAATTTATTATAACAAATTCTAGCTAAAAATTAGCTTTCATTTAAAGAAGTCTTAAAGGCAACACTTTTATCCACCTGCATATATAATCTTCAAATCGGTAAATTAAAATTTATTATTACAGCCGATTTGAAGGGCTAGTTTAGTCCTTGAAAGTAACTTGAACATGTTTGCAGTAAGTCCCGTGATAAAATTTTGATTTATACTTGTACGAAAATTTCACAAGTAGGTAATTAATTACGTAGTTGTAGATATTACATCTCCATCATTTTTAATTTATTAAACGAGCAAGTTAAAATGTTAACTATGAATCTTAGAACTGCAGTAAGAAAGTGATACAATATAATATTACTAATTAGTGGACAAGAAAGAAAAAGATGTGGTTGCGAAATGGAACAAGTGATGAAAATTTGGTATTCGAAATATTACCATATATGCAAGATTTATATGAGTAACTGCAACAGATACTAAACTACTTTTATCACTAAAGGTTATATAGTGGTAACGAAAACGATTCTGTTACTATTGTTTATAAATTTCTAAGTTATATACCGTTGCTAAACAAAGGCGTTCGAAACCCTTATAACACTTAACTCTGAAGCTCTTCAAGGCGTTAATTAAAGAAACAGAGATATTGCCGTAATTAAATTATATAAAATTATCTAAACTTAGCGATCGTTTGTGGTTACTATTACATGCATAATAAAAAAATGTTTTGGGTAAGCAGCTTATAATAAGCCTTCTTCCTAAATCAAACTACATTTATATAAAGTACATTCGATCAATATAATGATTAGGTATAGGATTTCTATGCATTTGCATGTTTTTTCTGCTTATAGCAAACATATGCAGAGTTATATTTCTACATGTTTAAGCCACATATGAATCACATATGTCAATTTGAAAGTGCATATAAATGCATATTTAGGTGTTTTTTATAAATGCATGCATATTTTAGCATTTTTGAACGAGTGTGCATATTTTACCACTTTTTGAGCGTTTTACATGCTTTAATTATGAAATTTCTAATATTTTTTAAATAATTTCAGCATTTTAGACAACCAACCAAGGGCGGCTTAGTTGAGTCTAGGGGAAACCCATAATTTAAGCTTATTGTTAAATACTAGGCTTTAAAATATTTTACTGCCTTAACCATCTGTGTACTTGTTAATATTTTCTAAGAAAGAAAAAGCATCAAGTAAAATTTAAATACCTGCATCCTGCGGTATTGTGATAAATAGGCATTAGGAAATTCCAAAGACCCTTTGACAACTTCCTGTTCATAGAAAAATTTGCCTGTACTTTTGTTTACTAATCTTGTAATCTTTCAAATAAGACAGTTCAGAAATTGCAAACTGTATTTCAGTTTGAAATTTTAGAGTGTAAAGATGGGTAAAGAAAAACGGTCTGTGTCTATTACACTTCGAAGTTATGTTAATGAATTCAGTGTTCTTACAACTGACGATAAGGTGTTGTATTGTACAGTGTGCGACGATAAAGTGACTGCAACGAAACGCTTTCAAGTTACACAACATCTGAACACGGTTCGACATCAAAAGTGTGTTGCCCTGAAATCAAAAAACAAACATTGTTACCGGGGTACCTTAATAATTCGCGCGGTGAGTCCAGCAAATCGATCGAATTTAATAAAAACTATGTAGTGCATTAGTGGCTGCAGATATCCCGTTAAATAAAATTAATCACTCAGCATTTCGTAATTTTCTGGAAGAAATTTCAAAAATGCCAATACCCGACAAGTCTACACTCAGGAAAAATTATTTACCTCGTTTATACGAAGAGACCATAAAATCAATTAGAAAACATGTAGCGAATAACTACATATGGGTTTCCATTGACGAATCTACTGACACTACTGGAAAGTGCGTAGAAACTTCATTTCCTTCGTTTTGTTAGTAAAATTTAACTAATTAAAGGCAGCAGAGCAATTTACGGATGTTTTATTTTCTATTTTGTTAGTTACATATTTAATCACAACAATATTTTTGCTTAATTAAAATATAATTTTTTTAAATAACTGTTTTGCGCTAATTGTTTGTAACCAACTAATTATGTAGTTCGATAAAATAAAAATCAAATTTTTGTTTTCTGATACGTGGCTTACATTATAATTGGCGTTGTAAATTCGGAGAACAATCCCAAATCCTATCTATTAGCAATGGACGTTTTCAAGAGCACCAATCATTGTTCTGTGGCAAAATTGTTTAATGATTCGATTGCTATTTTGTGGCCGGACGGCATACAGTACAACAAAGTACTCCTATTCGTCACCGACGCGGCACCGTAGATGATCAAGGTTGGAGCAGGCTTACAAGTTCTGTACGAAAAAATGATCCACTTAACTTGTCTTGCCCATGCAATGCATAGAGTTGCGGGAAATATATCCTAACGTAAGCTCTATAATTTCAGATGTAAAAAAAATTGTTTGTAAAGCTCCATATCGCATACAAATATTTAGGGAAACTGCTCAAGAAGTGCCTCTCCCACCTGAGCCTGTAATAACAAGGTGGGGTACTTGGCTTTCTGCAGCAGAATATTATGCAACTTATTCTGATATTATTAAAGCATTTGTAAATAAACTTAATAAACACGATGCACTATGCATACAAAGCGCACAGGACGCTTTAAATACTAAGGAGGTGAGGGCAGAATCATTGTTTGTTTTGACAAATTTTGTGTGTTTAGCTAAAGTAATTCAGAAATTAGAAAGTCAGGGAAATTCATTAGATGAATCTCTTGAGCATGTAAAATTGTTAGGTGTTTCTTTGAATAAAGTAAAAGGGCCAAAGGGTTTGACTATAAAACAAAAATTTAAATCCGTTATTGACAAAAATCCTGGTTTTCACTTAATTAAAAGCATAAACGATGCATTATCTGGCCAAGACATTTTAGACGAGCTAAAACATTATTCGCTTGTAGAATTAAACAATTTTAAGTATGCCCCTATTACGTCTTGCAATGTGGAACGGAGTTTCTCAAAATATAAAACAATATCTAGGGATAATAGGCATATATGTTTACTTTTGAAAATTTAACGTCATTGTAAACTGTAACGCTCTATGTTTAGAAAATATAATTAATTAAATTATTGCATAGGATGTCTAATTAAAATAATTTCTGTAAATAAAATGTAAATAACGCTAAACAAGTGTTTTTTTAATAATGAAAGTGCATATATTTATTAAAAATTTCTAATAAACGCATATTTCATGATTTTTAAGTGCATATTTATGTGCATATTTCACGTTTTTATAGTGCATAAGTGCATGCATATTTCAGCATTTTTAAGTGCATACAAATCCTATACCTAATAATGATACACAAAACTGTGAAGCTCTTCTGAAAGATTGTTAGGCGTATTCAAGAATACTTTCAAAAGCTTTAGCTTTATTAATTCGGTTATTCTCATTTTAAGTTAATTTTCTATACATGATGCGTGGTTTTCGATTACACTTGAATGATTGTTATTTTCCATTAACCTTGTATATCAGAACAATCAAATACTACTTGTTATTGCTTACTTTTTCCCTAGTTAGACTGACATATCAAGTCTCTAATTTCGTTTGAACGACCCTTGAGTTTTTCCTAGCTCATCTTCATAGTTACGGAAGATAATGAGTAATTCTTGTGTACAAACATGCATTTTTGGCGGATATAATAATAATAATTGCTACAACTCATAACCTGAAACCAGGCCCCAGAAGCTATAAGCTTGTGCGGGAGGGAGGGGGCGATTATTATTACGTAGGCCCTATGTGAGGCTGCAGCCGACTTACTTATGGAACAGCGCAAATCCCACATTTGTGTTACAGCTAAGGAAAACTGCAGAAAACCTTAACCAGATCTGCCGGCAACAGGAGTCGAACCTGGCCCGCTTGGGTGAAAGTCCAGAACGCTAGAAATTACACTACCAAGGCTGTTATATGAAGGATTTGTTTGGAGATTTTGAAAGTTATCGGTTTTAGCAAGTTTTCACTGTCACTGTTTGTTATACATTTTTATATTTTACGAATGTTTTAATTTTTCCCTAACTCAGAGTTTGTTTGAGGGGATGGTACGCATCAGGACATTTCACATATTTGGGTATATAACCTAGTTTTGTTTGTTGTACGAATTGTTTGTGACTTATCTAGATCGTTTAAGGTTTTGAGTTTGCAAAGTTGCCACAATTTAATGTGCTTATCTAGAAAATAAAAACTTTTCCAGACTGTGACAACAGACTGTACTGATACATACTGTGTATAAATAATTACGCATCGTTATTGTTTATAATTAACCATTTTATATTTAATTCTTCTAAATTTGTGCATAGTTCTTTAATTAATGCTTCATTGATTTATCAAACAGCAAAATCAATAGTAACGCAAATTGGCTAAATATACTTGTATTGAATTCAATGTATTGAACAAAATCTTTCAACACTGTCGAGGTATAAAAAATCGTACACTTTCCTGTTTTAATGGTACATAATTTATTAAATCTTTTAATAAACTTCAATGATTTTTTATTGCATCAGGATTAGACTGACCATAAAACGTACTATAAAACACACTCTATACCCCAGCTATATACACGGTTAAAAACCCTTGCTTTGAAGCTGCGCAATTACTTTATGGTGTTAACAGCACTTATCTGTGATTAGTTTTGTTATTTTTAAATCTGTAATGCAACGTGCTCTGTATTTTTAAGCCCGTTAATTCTTTTATGATTTAGTGATTACAGTCTTTTTATGTTCTACATTAAATTATAATTAGGTTAATCCCGTTTTTTATTTATCTACCACTGACAAATTTGTCAATAGTTAGTTGTTTGATATTCCGCTTTTAATCACATGACCGTATTACCACCCACTGCTGTTATAATAAGAATAACGACAATCTAACCAAGCCTCTAACCTAACCTCTAATATAGTCCCTAACCCAACCTCTATCCCAGCGGTTCCCAACCTTTTTGACTTGCGAAGTCTTGTAACGGTTCGTTTTTTCAACTTCCAAATAATGCAATTTTGTATGTATAATAGATAAAAAGCCTTGGTGCGGTCCTGCACATTATTGTATATTTCTTCTTGATTTAAAATTACGTTGGTATTCTGTATAAATATTAGTCCTACTAAATATCAAAGGTCACTTTCAAAAGAATTATTCCAGACTAATAAAATTGTTTCTAGAAAAATCTGCAGATTTTGTTTTAAAAGTACCGTTCTTGCACGTGTTGGCATCTACCATTTCATGTTCCGATGAACAACAGGAATTGTTCTTGTGGAATGGAATATTCTCGAACAAAATTGTTTTCAATATTGTACTTATTTAGGCTGAAAAAGCAAGATTATTCTCCTTATCAAAGGTTTTCACGTCAAAAATCCATTAAGGCTTTTAATGCATAGCTTCAGTAAATGGTGGTTGAACGACAAATGATATTCTTCAAAACAGGATTCACCTGTGAGTGATATTGAGTTATCCCGACGACGCAGATTTTGAAATGGGAAAGGTTTGGTAAACTAAAATATAATTTGTTCTAGAAAAATGTGACGTAGTCACTTCTTTAAGACTCGGATCCCTTAGTTGAGTCGAATATTTCAAGTCAGTCGGACAGCGGGTCTCGTACCCTGAAGTGGCGTCCGTTCGGACAGTGGGTGTTCTGTCCCAAGTTAGCAGGCTTGTCACAGTATTTTGTTTTCCGTGTTATTCTCGAGTAAAACTATTCTGCACCTAGAGTCCTAATTGAAGTTTTTTTAGTTAAAAGTTTGCAATAGACCGCCATCGAGAAGGCTGGTGCCTTAAGGCATCTCCGGGCGCTCCGCGCTCCGGTGATACAAAGAGGATCGTTACGATAAATCTACCCCCTTATTAATAAATATTTAGTGCGGAATTAGTGAATTTGACAAAATATTCCGTATTATCGTTCATGCCTCAATTTAAGTTAGTGTTATATCGTACCGATTCCGTTGTTTGGAAATAGATCCGAAATAACAATAGTTTCGTAAAGCTTTGTTAGTTTAACGAAGAAAATAATACCGTCTTGTCGCATTTGAAAATTAATTATAATTCCGTATTACCGATTAAGGATTTATTAAGTAATCTTGAAGTATACAGTTTTTTAATACAGTTACCGTTATAATTCTTGAGAATTTGTTCAGTTCGGAAGTTAGTGCTAATAAAATAATTACCGTTCCAGTTATGATAGTGCTAATAAAGAATTATTAGTTATTGGAGATTATCGTGTGTTGAAGTTCGTCGTTAAACGAGAAAAATAGCAATAGTTCAGAATTCAAAAGATTTGTTCCCGTATTGGTTTTCCACGTCAGCAGTTTTGTTCTGAAAATTAAGTTAATGTCAATATTGTGTTTCTAGTATTTGAAGTTATTTGTGTAAGAAATCTTGAACTTTGTTGGATTATTGAAAATGTAAGGTATTAATTTTTTATGTAAAGTCTATTTAGGATCCCGAAATTTAAATTACTTTTAGTATGATAACTTTTTGATAATGATAATTTTGTATTTTTAAATTTTTTTACTATTTCAACTTTTTCTTTTATGTTTTAATATACAGATTTCAAATTAATTTATCGTAGGATATGGTTTAGCCCAACAAATTGATGTTTTTCGTTTGTCTTTTATTAAAATTCAGTAGTATCGATTGATACGTGTTTGATTAAACTAATGTCAATTCTAAAAGAGGAATTTTTCCAAATTGAGATTGCTAGATTCTATTATCAATTTGGTGCCGCTCAACATGTTTTTTCATTTTGTTCCTGATTCCATTATTTAATTAGAAGCTTTTGGGGTTAATACCCACACCTGTATTTAAATTTGCATAATAGAGATCTCAACAGCCGGTGCATTTTTGAGTTGTACAGTAAGTATTAAATATTTTGTGTTTAGAGGAATTTTGAATGTTATAAATGACGCCTGATCGCTGAGCATTTGTTGTGTTAAAATAAAGTTGCTACACCCTTACGGCTAACCTAATGTCTTACAAGTTAATGGTGTTTAGGAGTAGTGTTGCAGAGGGAGGAAAAGGAGATACATAATATAGGAATGTAAAGTAAAGAGATATAAACGATTGTGCAATATCCATGCAATGGAATTATATTTCAGGAAATTGAAATTTACGTTACGAAATTTATGTCTCAATTTATTTTCACT
The DNA here is from genome assembly GCA_929113105.1 of Agrypnus murinus. Classification (NCBI taxonomy): domain Eukaryota; kingdom Metazoa; phylum Arthropoda; class Insecta; order Coleoptera; family Elateridae; genus Agrypnus; species Agrypnus murinus. The sequence goes on along the minus strand of OV816023.1, from coordinate 30,351,241 downwards.
ACTACCACCAATACACGATATTGTCAAAACGTAGCTATTTAATGCGATTTAATGAATGATATGTTTAATTAAACACCTGTGTCTCAACAAATTGCACACAAATTGTACACAAATTCTACAAAAATTTTATTCAAATAGCACACAAACAGTAGACAACTTGTACACTAATTACACACAAATTTCGCACAAATTGCATACAAATTGTACACGTATTGTACACAAATTTTACAAAAAATGCGAACAAATTGCACATCAATTGCATATAAATTATTTGCAGATTGCACACAGAAGAGCACAAATTGCACACAAATTGTACGCAAATTGCACACAAACTCTAAATTGCAACAAATTGCAAACAAACTGTACGCAAATTGCACACAAACTACGCAAATTGCAAACAAACTGCACGCAAATTGCAGACAAACAGTACAAAATTGTCACACAAATTGCATAGAGATTGCACCCCAATTGCACATAAACTGCACACAGAAATAACACAAATTGTACACAAATTGTACACAAATTGCACACAAATTGGACACAAATTGTACCCAAATTGCACACAAATTGCACACAATTGTACGTAAATTGCACACAAATCGCACAAATTGCACACAATTTACACACACACTAGACACAAATTATACACATATCGTACACAAATAGCACCCAAATTGTACAACAATTGCACATAAACTGTCACACAAATCACACGTATCGTATACAAATTGCACGAAGATTGAATACAAATTGCACACAAATTGCATACAAATTGCACACAAATTATACACAAATTGCACACAAATTACACAAAAATTATACACAAATTGCACGCAAATTGCGTACAAAGTGCACATATAATGTACACAACTCACACGAATTGTACACAAATTGCACGCAAATTGGACACAAATTGTACACAAACTGCACCCAAATTGCATACAAATTGCACACCAATTGCACATAAACTGCACACAAATCACAGGAATTGTACATAAATTCCACACAAATCCCAAACTAAATACTCACAAATTGCAAACAAATTATACACAAATCGTACACAAATTGCACCCAAATTGACAACAATTGCACCTAAACTGTCACACAAATCACACGTATTGTATACAAATTGCACGAAGATTGGACACAAATTGCACACGAATTGCATACAAATTGCACACAAATTGGACACAAATTGCACAAAAATTATACACAAATTGTACACAAATTGCACGCAAATTGGACACAAATTGTACACAAACCGCACAAATTACACACAATTTACACACATATTAGAGACAAATTATACACATATCGTACACAAATTGCACCCAAATTGTACAGCAATTGCACATAAACTGTCACACAAATCACACGTATTGTATGCAAATTGCACGCAAATTGCATACAAAGTGCACAACAACTGCACATATAATGTACACAAATCACACGAATTGTACACAAATTGCACGCAAATTGGACACAAATTGTACACAAACTGCACCCAAATTCCATACAAATTGCACACCAATTGCACATAAACTGCACACGAATTGTACATAAATTCCACACAAATCCCAAACTAAATACTCACAAATTGCAGACAAATTATACACAAATCGTACACAAATTGCACCCAAATTGCACAACAATTGCACCTAAACTGTCACACAAATCACACGTATTGTATACAAATTGCACGAAGATTGGACACAAATTTCACACGAATTGCATACAAATTGCACACAAATTGGACACAAATTGCACACAAATAATACACAAATTATACACAAATTGCACGCAAATTGGACACAAATTGTACGCACCCAAATTGCGTACAAATTGCACACCAATTGCACATAAACTGCACACAAATCAGACGAATTGTACATAAATTCCACATAAATCGCAAATTAATTACTCACAAATTATACACAAATTGTACACAAATTGCACGCAAATTGCATACAAAGTGCACAACAACTGCACATATAATGTACACAAATCATATTAATTGTACACAAACTGCACCCATAGTGCATACAAATTGCACACAATTGCACATAAACTGCACCCAAATCACACGAATTGTACATGTTCCGCACAAATCGCAAATTGAATGCTCACAAATTGCAGACAAATTGTACACAAACTGCGCACAAATTGCACATAAATTGTACGCAAATTGTGCACATATTATACACAAATTGCAACCTATAATAATTTTGGAGCTAATGGCAGCAGAATGACCAAGCGTCGCGTGCTAGAGGAGGTGCGAAATTGAAAATCTTTCATCCGAAAATCCGCTCAGAAAGTAATTTCTAGTTTTCTTATTTTGATTCTAGTTTTTGTTTCTTATTCTTTTATTTCATTCAATTTTTATTGAATTTATTTTCCTGGAGCGACCGCAGAGCTCATGGGAAGTTTACACGGAGCGCTCAGCAAGGCTGCCTAACCCATCATCTAGGCTAACCTCCCAAGGTCTAATCTAACCTGTAATCTAATCTCTAACCTAAACTAAGCTAAACCGGACCGAGTTCTTTTCGTACAAATGTATTGTTCACGTAATAAAGAATGTTTTGCAAACATCATTAATCACATTAAAGCGAAACATGTAGTGTAAACTTACTACAATTACATAAAATAATCTTTTTTAATTTGTTTAATTTTTTCCATCCACTCCGATTTGAATTAAAAAGTATATTATACAGCTTAAGTTGACGTTTTAATATGAAATTCACGTAAAGCTACGAGTCCGGCTTTCCGCACAGGTACCCACTGCTTATTCGTTTAAATATTTTAAAATTCCGTTCATACTCTTGCTATTTCAAAAGCTGTTTGATCATTTATATTTCTTGTTTGCAAAATCCTATTGTCGCTTTTGCGGTAATGCGATGTTATGGGCTAGTCGTGTGTGTATCGAGTTTATGCTGTAGTGCCCTAGTTTAGTCGGCGTCCTGGTTAAGGTCGTACATAGTTTTCTACTTTATGCATGAAATAAAACAGGGTTCGCAACATCTCGTTATTTGGTTTTTATTAATCGTAATCTATCATTCACCATGTTTCAAAGACCTACATTGGACGTTCCTCATATTTTATATGTACTTATGCATGTTTAAATGTGTCCTAGAAATTAAGTACTTCATGTCAGTATTTCTGAAATACGAAAGCTTTCTAAATACACCTTCAATAAATTAAGCTCAAATATCAAATATTCAAGTGAGAGAAGCCGGCAGAAGATTATTAAGAGGCACACTTACACTGGAAAATCGTTACTCTTGTAGGTGTTGCAGCAAGGACGACTGAAATTAAAGGAAACTGGGCGATGTAAAGGACCTTGGGTAAATCTACATATATATGGTATGAATGATTACATATTATTCTAATTTACTGATGCAAAACTGTACTGATACTGGACAGTTGTATAATTCAGTAGCTTCACAAAGATTATGATAACTAATTCCAAAACAAAAGGTAGGTTCCTGAATGGTATTCCGAAATTCCCGTATAGACAAAAGAAATTAGACCAAGACATCTACTTGTTCTTAGGATTCTGTAAATCAAACATCTACGATTGGAATTCCACAAGTTCGAATTATGAAAATTTAAAATGTAGTAGCTTCGACAGTTTAAAATATTTGAACTACGAAAGCTTCAATTTCAAAACTTACGAGGCTGTCTCCGAGAAACTGCACAAACTTAGATACAGAAAAAATGGGTGTTCTCCAATTTGCTTCAAACTCTACGATTCTTTAGCCCATAGGCTAATAGCTAAACAGACTTTCCCCCGAGATGGCATCACTTATATTGATAAGTTGGGCATAGCAGGGAGGTAAAGGTCAAAATTCTAAGCTCATTTTGACGTGCTCGGCAAGTAGAACAACTTTGTCGTTGGTGCATTCGGAAATTCCTACTGTGGTTTTAAGCATTTTTTATGAATTCAGAATGGCAATCACCATTATCTGCATATCTCCAGAATCTACGATACATTATGCTTCAGATACACTTACATTTATGCATTGGGTCCGGCTCGTCTAAGTGATCCAAAACCTCTTATGTACCACCTTAATCCAAGTACTCGTTGAAAAGTTAGGTTAAGTAAGCTTCCTTTACAGTAGGAACTTCAGGTTAAAATTGGATTGAGGTTAGTTTGTTAGAAGATTATAAAGTCTTCGTTAACGATTATAGAATTGCGGCCTTATTCAGCACCTACCTAAGCCTACCCCCACGTCAAGGTCACCGCTCACAGGATAATTTAGACAACCATGTAATTTTAAACCAATTGAAAAAGTCTATTACATGTATTATATAATAATTAATTACTACAACCCATAACCTAAACCAAGGTCCCAGAAGCTATAAGCTTGTGCGGGAGGGAGGGGGGATTATTATTATTATGTAGGCCCTATGTGCGGCTGCAGCCGACTTATAGATGGAACAGCGCAAATCCCACATTTGTGTTACAGCTAAGGAAAACTGCAGAAAACCTTAACCAGATCTGCCAGCGCTGGGAGTCGATCCCGGGCCGCTTGGGTGAAAGTCCGGCACGCCAGACATTACACTACCAAGGCTGTTTAAATATACTAGGTACAAATGACGATCAGGCGAATAGTTGAACAGATAATGCTCTTCGGAAATCAGTTTTTGCCGCTTTTCTCAATATCTTCCCAACATTCTTACGGATTTAATCCGGATTTTCAAGATTACCGCAATCCTGTTTGTCAAATTTGAATTTGTTCTGGTTGATCTTGTTTTTAGTCTTCATTAGAGTAAATGCCGCTTTTATTAGAGTGGTATTCATCAGGTATTCATGCCTAGAAAACACCTATTCATTGTGCTCATTCTTTAATATCGTCGATTCCCTTCATACTTTTCCACTCCCTTTATCTTACATGGAAGAAATCTCCGCAGTTATTAGTGAAGAAATGAAAGAATTTGGAGTTTTCGAACTAGAAGATAGGTTGGGAAGTTTGGCGAGATTTTGTGGTTCATGCAAGGAATCGACGATCCTTCAAGAAAAGTTGATGCTGGAAAAAATAAATAAGAAAAAATAAGAAAAATCCGAACGAACTCAAATTTGACAAAGAAGAACGCGTCTTGGAAATCCGGATACAAACCGCCAGAAGGATACGAAGAAATTGAGAAACGCGGCAAAAGAAACACTCTCCGAAGAGCATTAATTATGCAGCTATTCGTCTCATTGCAACTTGTACATACATAGTACGTAAATAGACATAATTCAGACAACCTAATTTCCTCCGAGTGGACACTGACGTGGGGAAAGGAGAGGTTAAGTACCAGTAGCTACTGACTAATTAGGCCACAATTCCATAACCTCTATCGAATACTTTATAATCTTCTAATAAATTTAACCTAAATCCAATTTTAACCCCAAGTTCCTAGTGTATAGGAAGATCACTTAGCCTAACTTTTCAGGGAGTGCTTGGATTAAGGTGACGTATAAAAGAAAATTATTCTCCTAGGCTAGTAGGTTCTGAAAATGTATAACATATGCTTACCTTTAGAATTCAGATAGTAAAAGGTATGGGATTAAAAAATATATAAATTAAATAGTGTTGACTGATCTACACAGCGAAAGCTTTAATATAAAAAAAAATCACGTAAATGGGCCCAGTAGAACTCTCAAACGAACTGGAACAAAACCAAGCCTTGTGTTTTAAATATACAGATAGTAGGAATTTCAGGATGCACCACATAACAAGATTGTTCTATTCAACGAGTCCGTCAACATAAGCTATATATAGCATGTGAGTAGGTATACGATACTTCTACGCAAAATTTGCATTTTGACCTTTACCGCCCTGCTAAGCCCAGCTTGTCAATATAAGTGATGCCTCCTTCGGTCAGTGCGGCCTGTAAAGGCTTCATAGTTATCCCTGAAAGTTTGAATCAAATTAAAGAACACAATTTTTTTTCTGTTTCCATTCTAGGCTTTATTTCAGTTTCTCCGATACAACCTCTTAAAATCTTTAGAATCTTTGCAGGAATCGTAAATTTCGATCGATAAAAATCGTAAAGTTTGAAAAGCTATGAAACTAAAATTCAAAACTTATTGAAGCTTTAACAGTCTAAGCCACTGAAACTCCGAAACTATGAAAATCAGTTGATTTAAAAATGAGAGTTATAATAGTAGACGTTGTTCTAGCGTTTCTTGGAAGTGCTGAATAGAATAAATAAAAATACTGAGTACAAATTATGGTGTCCTATTTACTGCCCAAGACAGTTAATCAAATAATTGAACTTCGACTGCTGAAGTCTAATGTTGTAAGATTGGAGTGCCAATAGGTCCTAGAAGTATAGGTCTAGAAAGTCCAGATTATACTCCTTTTTCTTACACCCTTGTTTTATCCCGTTCAATATAAAAAAAATGCAAGTAATCAATAAGCAATAATATTCCGATCAATTTTCGATCAAACGTTTCAAAGTGATTGCTGATTTTTTATGCACATAAGTAATAACATCTGATAATAATTCTGTAAATATTTAAGTAAGCGTATAAAACCGGCAGTTTATCGTAACTAACAATAAGAACAAAACAATTAACTTATCGTCATAGTTACACATTGATATTTGCATTCTACTCTGTAAGTACTTACGATCTCCTGAACCCAAGGGAAAACATGGAATCCAACGACTTAAACGAAGCAATAGTAGTAGGATAATAGCACATACCTGAAACAATAAATAGGTATCATTTAAAATGATAACAATTAAACAAGTTTACATTTAAAGCATGCAGTTGGATGACTTAATATTTGATTTTGCTTTATAGACAGTGGCGGGATTTGGTGGTGGCAAGGGGGCACTGCCCCCCCCCCATGTTGGGACAAGATTAGAGACAAACTAAGACAAATTTTTGCTTTATAATTGGATATTTAAATTAATCAAGTCCCCCCCCCCAATAACGGACTTGTAAACCCGCCACTGTATTAGAGATACAAATTTTACAGCCAATATGGTAAGTGAAAAGTGTTAAAATACAATTAATATGTTTTTTTTCGTATGATATTTTTATTGGTTATGAGTCTTAATAGGAAAAAAACATTTGCAGTTGATACTTTTTGAGATATGTATGGTTTAAACCTTAAACTTGCCGCATTAAATCTTAAAATTTGTATCTATAGTACTGCATGGTCAAATAAGCTAACAGAATATAATAGGAATATCTACAAATAGAGAATAGGTGACGCATAACAGTTTTAAGTTCTAGAGTTAAGAAAGAGAAATATATCGAAGGAAGAAAAAAATGAGGATCAAGGGTAAAGTAAATGACGATGTACCCCAAGAGATTATAAGGTATCTTGAGATTCATCAACACATCATCGTATATTCCACAGCATATCAATATTTTCATCTATTAGTTATCTGTTATGTACCCTCCCCCTATGTTTTTATTAAAAGTTAATCATTAATTAGGCTGTCCGCATATATATCTTAGTTGCTTCGCACCTTTTACTTCAATTACTATCCTCTGCCCCCCTTCTTCAGTTATTTACTAGATGTACCAAATAATTTTGAGGACAACGTTTGTACATTTTTCTAGTTCTAGTTCATAGCTCTTTCTAGCAAACGTTTCAAAACTAATCTAGGAATCAACAAGAAATTTAAAATGTTGCATTCTTAATTACTTATGGTTGAAGGTTGTCCTCGTATCTTATCGATAAATATCTTGACGATAAATATCGCTCTTCGTCTCAGGCGCTAGGCATTGCCTTTGCCTTCTGGTGACCAATATGAGAATTACTGGGTTTATTAAAGATCTTTCCATTAATTATTGAAATGATTTCCAACTGTTGCCCTAATATACAAAAATAATTTCCAATTGGTGCATTATCCCTGCCTGATACCTGATTAAAAATTACTGAGTCCTGTGAAATTGCCCCCCCCCCAAACAACATTTATGTTATTCGTTTGCGCATTGCTATCTCACATAAGTCCAACAAAAAATTGCATTGTCCCACCAATAGGAGATAAGTTCTTTAAAAAAATAATTTTGAGGAGCCATCTTCACAAAAGCCTCCCATGTTTAGAACTTTGGTATTTTTATATTATCATTTGCCATATTGCCATGTTATAATAAATACATTTTGGGAAGCTAACTTCACGATAGCCCACCTAGTTTGAGAATTTAGAATGTTTATACCACCAATCGTTTGTCCACATTTGCCCATCCATGAAAAGACAAATGCATGCATAGAAGCGGTTTATAAGTGAAATATATTTATTTGTATACATATACATATTTGTATTTTCGTCATAACTTCAAATCCAATTGATATGGAAACGTGTTCTTACGATAAAGCAAATAAAAGAAGATTAAAAAATTAGGGAGCTGTCAAGTAAATTGATCTCCTACAAATATTGTTTGGTATAATATCTTACTTACAAAAATTCAGAATTTGTTTGTCAGTATGTTTATTGCGGTATAGACTCGGCCTATGTGAGTCCCACTCCCAAACCACTAGCTAACTATAATATACGTTTAGGCCCATCATGGACCAGAGTAGTGCAACAGATGGGTTTGGCAGGCGTGGTTTCATGTTAGTGGGCGTGGCAAACTAGTTTGACAGTATTCGTGTCTCTTTATAGACTCCCAAACCACATACATTGTAAAACAAAGCATGAACTAATTCATGCAGTCATGTTAATGAACCTGGTAAGTAAACTTGAAATAAAAATGATACTGTCTAATTCCAGTTTACTTAAAAAATTGAATTAATTTGTTTTTGATACACATCATCCTGCAATGATTATTTATTCATTCTTTAATGATGTTTTCCTTTTCGTTAAATAATTTCTTTAAGTAGACCCTTTCGTACGAAGGACAAGTTTAGCCTAATCTATATACAGTGTCTGCCATAAAGTTGGATCCATATGGGATTTTTTTTAATATTCTGATTGGAAAAGAACTTTGTGGGGCAATAACCTCTGCTTATAAAAATACTTGAAAAAATACTGTATGTCAAAGTTGACAGATGACATTAGGTATCTGACGAATTTGCATTCTTTTTTAAAATGGACGAGAAATGACTATATATATAAAAATATGGAAAAGTTTTATTAAGAAAAAATATTTCTAATGACATTTTACGTTCACACACCGAGTTTGAATGAGATACTCCGACATAAAGAAAATTTTGTTTTTTAACATTTTTTGATACACCCCCGTAACTAACTATTTTGAAATTATTAAAAATGCTTTAAATAAGTGGCAAGGCAACAAGTGCATAGCATATTTTGCTAATAATATTTGATTGTGTAGGTATTTTTGACAAATATTAAAATTATGAAGAAAAAAATGGAACATTCTGGATTATTTTCCAATTTCCAAGAAAATAACGAATAATTTTATTAATCTTTTTTTATTAAGCCACGTTTGAATAATACAAGAATTGTTGTAATCATAATTTAAGAAATTTAACACGAAACTACTACTTAAAAATAGTCAATTACGGGGTGTATCAAAAAATGTTAAAAAAACAAGATTTTCCTTATGTCGGAATATCTCATTCAAACTCGGTATGCGAACGTAAAATGTCATTAAAAATATTTTTTCTTAATAAAACTTTTCCATATTTTAATAAATAAGGTCATTTCTCGTCCACTTTAAAAAAGAATGGCAAATTTGTCAGATACCTAATGTCATCTGTCAACTTTGACATACCGTATTTCAAGTATTTTTATAAGCAGAGGTGATTGCCCTACAAAGTTCTTTTCCAATCAGAATATTAAAAAAATTCCCATATGGATCCAACTTTATGTCAGACACTGTATAAAGTTGCACTGTAGTTGTTTTTAGTTGCCTGTAATAGACTCGGCCCCTGTGCTACAAAACCAACTATATGGTTGGACCATAGGGGTGCAGTGCGTAGATGTGGTGGGCGTAGCTTAATGTTAGTGGGCATGGTAAATTTTTTGCATGTAAGTCCCCCAAATTACATATACAGTGTGTTTCATTTCACAGCTCTACACCCTTATATTTTGGTTATTTATAGTCGAGTCAATTTCAAATTTTTATCAGGTACAGCACCCCTTAAAGTAAATTTATGGATAATTGAAAACCCCCTTCTATTATAAGCCACCAGTCTACTACGACCAAGGATAAATGCAAAAAATCGAAAAAAACGTATTAGGCCTTGTTTAATCGAAACGATTGTTACGCAAACCTGTTCTGGGTCAGTTGAAAATCCCAAAACCAAATTCTTGTTAAAATCCCAAAAAATAAAATAATTTAAATTCAATTCTAATATTTCTTTCAAATAATTAATTTTTAAGATTGTTAGAATTAAACAAGGCTGACTATTTTTTTCGATTATTTGCATTTGGTTTTGATCGTAGTATACTACTACACAAAAATCTCTTTTAAAGGTTACTGTACCTGATAAAAAGTGTTTCTAATAATGTTTTAAAATAATTTTTCTTATTGAAAAATGTTTAAGTGAAATTTGGTTTTGGAGTTTTCATGTGGTGCAGAAGAGAATTCCATAACGACTTTTACTATTAAACAAGGTCTATGTTTTTTCAATTTTTCCATTTATCTTCGATCGTAGCAGACGGTTTTTAATTGACCATAAATTTATTTTAAGGGGTTCTATACCTATATATAGTTCTATATAAAATTTAAAATTGATTCGATTATAAATAACACAAACACAGGAGTATCAAGCTGTGAAGTGAAATACACTGTATATGGTTGAACTAAGCATGAGCCCGAGGGTGCAATGAGTGGGTCTATTGGATATGGGTTCATGATATCATAATATAATCAGCAAACTAGATTTTCTATGGGAGTGAATAATAAACATTTAAAAAAGAAAATTAGTTTAATCTGCGATATAGTTTTTTATCTTCGTTTAGTGAATTTGTTTTTAATACAAGCACGAGAAATTAAAATACTTGGCATTCGTAAAACAATTAGCATATCCTTTTGCTAGATATTTCTAGTAATTCTTTCCTAGTTTCCTTTGCGTGTCAAAGGCTTATAGAAACAGTTAAGTTCTTCTTGTATATAGGTCATTTTTATGCTGTGTATGATAAACGATGTGGTGCTAGGAAAGTTTAAGTTGATAAACACGTCGAGAGATATTTACGACTACTCAATCAACCAGAAATAATAAGAGTTGTAGGTGCAATACCAGGCACTTTTTCTAGTAAGTAGGTAAAGTGAATGAATGTATTTAAAGCTTTGTTTATTCTGAAACTTTAAACAAATTACTGAAATCATACTGAGTAATACTGCACGGCAGAATCATATTTGGGAAAAACGTTTTTTTGTAACAGCTATGAATAACTTTTGAAAATTGCCAGCAAACAATTAACACTAAACAGGAAAAGTTTCTCGATGGAAGTGAGAAAAAAGAAAGAACTTTATGGAAGATTTTTATCGACTCCCAATAATTTAAATAGGAACAACCTGTATATAGTATTGCTGGGAAAAAACAGCTATATCAATTGTCTGTTCTTCTGATTGTTGCCTGGATGTTAAATAATATCCAGTTTTTGTCGTACAATTAAAGCATAATACTGATTCAGAATTGTTCTACTGTTAGCATTACAGACAAAAACAAAAATGATACTTAGAACGAACCATTGTAGCGACGGATTCGTACTTACATGACCGACGTAAAGTAAGACAGAAGATAATTGCTAATACCGTAGTACATAATACACTTGCAATTAGCGATTTCTACAGAATAATTGGCCTTCATAGTGGAATTTGCAGATTTTTTTATCCTATCCTATTCATATCTTCATAGATAAAGATATCTATTCAGAAATAAATAACCAAAAAGGAATTTCGTGGATGAATTGAAATTGAGCACGTCAGCTTTGTTGATAAACGATGTGTAAATGGTCAGCTTTGCATCTAACGTGCTAACAATTTTATCTACTATAGTAGTTGGCACGCGCACCCACATACACACATAAGTATGCCATACAACAATTGCCCATAGTAAGAACAATTTTAGATAATGTAAGCGTTTAAATTCTTAAAATTCAAGAAGTTCATTTTTATGTAGTTAAATTAGTTATTCAAATACGAAGAGGACAAAATTAGATCGATACTGTAGCAAAAACTGGAGTTAAATTTCTCATTTCAGAAAATAACATCTCATAGCCAAAAGATTTAGATCTTACCTCGGTATTCATTAAATATTCTGAAAGATGGAGTTAATCTGTGAAATTAATCAGATAATTGAGTGCCGATGCTACGAGACAGAATTTTCCTTGTCTGACTCTTTCAGCTTTTCCAATTCTATCGGCTTTTCAAATAACGCCAGAAAACCTAAATTAATAACGAACGTATCTGTCATTTATAATTAATGCCGTTTCAAAGTTTGTTAATTTGCTACTAAAATTATGGCAAATTTCAAACGAATCGTATAATTTCTGTAGCTGACATTCCGTTCGAAGATGAAATTATACAAACGGAACAATAATGCTACTGCTGCAAGAAATGCTTACCCTTCTGTTAATTACCTCTATACTAATTATTACACACTACAAAGGGTAAAACGAAGAACATCAAAGTTTATTTTATTAAAAAATTAATTCATGTCAGAAATTCATAACAATAAACGCAAAAAGCGTGGAAATTAAAAGAACAAACCCAAAACATTATTTCTACTCTAGTATTTTGTATTAACCAGCTTAAACCACACAGAAATATAACGTTCCGTTGGTTTTAATTCCCTTCAAAGGCAGAAAGTATGCATACAAATATGGCCGAAAGCAATACCAAAGTGTAAAACGCTTTATCTAAAGAGGAGAATTTACATTTCTAAAGGATTTCGAAGCATATTTAGCATTAATATACAAAGAGCAAGGCCCTTGCTGCCCCATTTACTGCCACAATAAAAATAAATATTAATAACAATCAAATCTGACCTGATTCTAAACAATATGTGCGGTATATTACCGACATTTTAAGTTTTTTACCATTTCGAATGTTGAGGTAACATATAGTTCATTACAGCGAAAATATGAAGCACAAAGATGAGTTAGGAATGCTTAGGGGGAAAATTAATAAAAAATACAGTACCGGAAGCGGAAGTTTGTCGGGTTTTCCCGGTAGCGTTTTCTTGTTTATATGTAGTCCTTGTAATTGTGTTGCCGTTGAGCAATAGAAACACTTAGATGCACATCATAGAGCTTCCCTAAAAGGGTTACTTTCAACATACTAGAGAATTCAATAGCTTTCCCGTTAAAACACTATTTAGAATTAGAAACGTTCCTGACTACAAATAGTGTTGAAGTCAAGCATTTCTTACCTTAAAGTCAACTCTACATATGTATCTTTTGCATTATAAAAGATACGTCTTTCGGTATGAATTTTCTAAATTAAGTGTAATAAATAAACAAGGTAAATAATCTAATATTCATTTGATGAAAATCAGCATGACATATTTTCTATCAAGTATGGTTTAATTTCAGTAGGCCTCCTCCATTTAGAATTAGGAACGTTCCTAACTTCAAATAGTGCCGAAGTCACACATTTCTTGCCTTAAATTCGACTCTACATATGTATCTCTTAGATTATAAAAGGTAAGATTTTCTGTATAAGCTTTCTAGATTAAGTGTAATAAATAAACAAGGTAAATAACCTAATATTCCTTAGATGAAAATCAGCACGAGACATTTCCTATCAGGTATGGTTAAATTTCAGTAGGCCTCCCCCATTTAGAATTAGCCACGTTCCTAACTACAAATAGTGCCATAGTCAAGCATTTCTTACCTTAAAGTCGACTCTACATATGTATCTCTTAGATTATAAAAGGTAGGATTTTCTGTATGAGCTTTCTAAATTAAGAGTAATAAATAAACAAGGTAATAGTATATTACATTACTAGTGTGGAAAGTGAAACTTTTCGTACGCACAAGTGTGAATTGACGCACGAGGCGTAGCCGAGTGCGGAAATCACACGAGTGCAGAAAAGTTACTTTCCAACGTGTAATGTACAATATTTTTCCTACGACCCCCCAAATTTCAAATGTTTAAAAAATTTTGATTTTTTTAAATTTTCAAGAATATAATTTTTGAAGATTTTAAAGCAAAATTTTTATGGTTAGGTTTAACAGAGAAAATCACACTTAAAGCTAATTTTCTTAAGCCATTTATTTTTAGGATATAAAGTTTAATTTTTTAAACAATTTAGTTTCACAATATGAATAATTATAACGAAATTTCTATCAAAACATTTCCAGAAAAATAAAATTAAGTTATCTTGACAACTTAATTTTATTTTTCTGGAGCTGAATTATGACAATTGTTAAAGTGAATGGGTGTTTGTTAACATTTTATTTAATAGATTCTTTTACTAAATATAAATTTCAATTTTAAAAACTCATATATTCATAACTTATTTAAACATAGTATAAAATTAAACCTTGGGTTTAGCAGCAAAATTAATTAAATGAATTACTATTACAATTTATAATATAATAATTTCAGAGGCACATAATTTATTTTTTATTTATATTTAATAATATCTCCATAATTAACAAATATAACTTCAACTAATAACACAATGCCAGGTGTGAAAGAGGTTGCCTAACTAAATTATTTGATATTACTCTTATTTTTCTCCCATTTGGCATCGCTGATTTTAATCTTGGCAAACTTGCTTCAATAATTTTCATGTATTATAGTAAGGTTACGTTAGGTGTAATCTATTAGATATTTCTCTTTGATAGCTAAAATAACTAATTAAACATTAATTAAAGTTATATTTATAAGAAAAGAATAGTTACATAATGGTTAAAATGCTTCTCAAAATTGGATTAAACATTAATGTCATCATTTTAATGTAAACAAAATTCATGGATTTCTAGATATTGCTTAGCGTGACGTATTTTCATAACACACACGTGTGATATGTTCCTAACATACGCGTGTTATATGACTCACTTTCTTAATATCGGTAGCGTTTGCTATTGTTCACTTTCGTATGTGGTCGTAGGAAAATAATCTAATATTCCTTTAATGAAAATCAGCACGAGACATTTTTTATTAGATATGGTTTAATTTCAATAGGCTTCTTTTTTTCTAGAACTGTTAAAAGCGTTTCCAAAGTTTTCAGAATCATTTTTATCAAGTGTTTATCTTATTCCTCTATGATTTTTACGCTCTTTACAGCTGAAGAACTGAATCTGCAAAACCACATTCAGTTGGGGTAGAAATACCAACTATTCAATGGAAATAAGAATCCATTTCATTTTCAAACTTATTTTTGTATTGTTATTCTGTATTTTTATTCTTTTGCAATAAAGGTAAAACTGTAAATTTGCAAAATCACACATGCCTAATGAACTATAAAAATGGCAACAATCTTATATGCATGACCATGACCATGGTTACAAGAACTGATTACACCGTTCATTAAAGTTGTACAGAAGTAAGGATTATTCAGCCATATTACACAGTTATAGACCATTGAAACTAATTATTTCTAAGATTACTAAAACTGAAAACCCTTTGTTTGGTTCGAAAAGTATTGCATACTGAGTTTAGGGCTTGGAAATTGATATTTTCTGTTTAGGAGAATATCATTTTATTAACTAGGCAAAGAAGGTTGCAAATATAAAATTAACTGTAAATAATCCTCAAAATGCATCTTGCTATTTCTAAGTGTTTCCAAAAGTTAAATGTAAATTTTTTGTTCGATTCGACCCATCAACGTAGTAGTTTATTAGGAGGACAATTGCGAGAACAGATATCCACCATCTCGTCGAGACTGTTGCCTCTAGTAACTTCCTTTTGTATGGGACGATTTCTTTGCTCGATTTAATTTATCGCGACCGATATTGGAGACAGTGTAGAGGAGTACTATGATGTTCGAGTCATGGAGACGAATAATTTCATGAGTCTCACTAGACTCTTTTGTACTGCTACTTCGAATATTCTTTTGTTGGTCAATTGTTCTTTTGATTTTAGTTTAATTTAAGTAAATCTGCGCTATCTACAACAACCTGCAATCATGAAAAGCATGATTTCAAGGTTGTAACCTTCCAAATTATATCTTAGATTTATATCTTAGCAAAAAAAGAAATCGCTAATAGCTAAAACCATAGACTGCTTTGTTAGTTCAATGTAAGACAGTTATGACTTTCTCGTACTTCCACCAACCAGAACAAATTTATACACAGTCAACATTCTTTGTTTGTTATTACAGAGAAACATATAAAAAGCAACAATGGCGTGTTTGCCAGCCGGTCTTGTTGATAATGTGTGCAGCAGTTTGGGCATATTTTTAGATAAATAAGAATTGCTTATCTTTGTGTTTTAGTTTAGTTTAGTTCAATTGGGTTTTAGGAACTTAAGTCAGTAATTTAATAAGCAATCCTATCCGGAAGCATCATTTGTAACATACAGTTTCTTCTGTCTATTTTTTGTTTTAATACCACCTGTATATTGATAGAAATATTATTGGGTTATCGTTTGGAAGACACCCTGTATATTAAAATTCGGTTTTTCAATGTTTGTTTGCAACGCATCTAGGTTTGGTATTTCTGATCGCAAATTATCCATTTTTTCTTTGTGATAAGTTAATTCTTATTATATTTTTCTCTTCTGTTAATTAAGTTTAACATTTTGATTGCTAATTATCAATGTTTGCTAATTGTCGAAAAAGGAAAACCAAAAGGATTCGCCTTTGGATGGGATAATTATGGTGTAATTAGTGCACAAAGTGGTTATGTGAAATACTGAAAGTATTAACTCATTGTTTGGAAATTATGGAATAACGAAGTGGCGTTGTCCTGGCCATTTTGGGATACCTTCCCTTTGTATTTGAAAGGTAGTATTTTTATTTAATTAAAGTTATTAATTTATTTTATAAATTAAAGTTTCTTAAAATCGATCGACCCTTTGTATTTGAAAGGTAGTATTTTTATTTAATTAAAGTTATTAATTTATTTTATAAATTAAAGTTTCTTAAAATCGATAAAATTCATTAATCCTCTTAATTTGGAAATTGGCTGAATAATAGTCCATAAAGTTGAAATTGAATATAAGGCATTAATAATGGTCTAATATGTTTGTGTTATAACGGTGTAAAGAAACTCGGTTCGAGAACGGATTCAGTTAAGATCTATAGCTCCGTTATTGTGGCGAACTACTGATAACACTTTAGTTGCTTAAACTAACCATGATCGCCCATAGCTCTGTTAAATAAGCTGACATTCCAATTCACCTACAAGCTACTTTAATTTAAAAAGAGAACGAGTCGTGCTCATTGTTCAGGCCATACTTAAGCATAACGTAAGTATTATTGTTTAGAAGTTTTGTATGCTACAAATTGGTACCGTGGAACTTTTGCTTTTGAAAATGAAAGAGTAATTTTTGTATTGTTACACATGTAAACTCAGTGGCGCTCAACATACATTCCAACCTAATTCTCATATCTGCAGTCATATACTTATTAACTAACTGATCTGCTGACCGTAGCATTGTTTGAGTAACTGTAAACAATGCATAAGTAGAAATAAAATTTTTTAATAATTTGGCGTGTTAATCAGGGGAACTACATTATTACTCAGATATGGATTTAAAAAAAATCCAAATACATATTAATAAAATTATAAGAGTAGAGGAAATAAGTACAAAAATATTATGATATAAATTTCTGATCTCTCAAATAATAAAAAGAAAAATGTAAATGGAAAAATATTTCCATTTTCGTTATTATTTTTCTCGGGAATTTTATTAGCTTCGTTTGGTATCACGTAATTTTCCATTTAATAAAATTGCAGCTGTTCTCGTTAAGTATTTCAATTTGGAGAAAAAAAAGTTCAAAATAATTGGCTTCATTTATAAAAAGCTATGACAAAACGCAGCTTCAACTAATTTTTTTTGTTCAAACTCACCATAATGAATTTAACGTCGTCTATAATATTTCTCACAAAAAGAATATAATTTGAAAAATGTTACAACGTAATCTGATCAGCATCCTGAGGTTTAAAATTTAATTATTCCAAAATCCCAACTGCTTCCAGAAAAAAAATACAAAAAAAATAAACTATAAACATTCATCGCAAACACAAACATCTGGAGAAAATGAGAAAAATTCCTGGTTTCTATAACCTGCTATAGTAAACCGACGCATTTTCCCGATTTCTCGTAGCATTAAGAGCTATTCACATCCCCCAACATTTTCAGATTTTTAGGTCAGGGGAATAACCCAGATTACACAAGCTTCAAGAATTTTGATACTATTGACGAAACTCGGTGTGATGGGAATGCAGCGAAGAAAATTTAATTTGCCCAAATAGAAAATCACGTTCCCAATAAAATTATTAAACTCTTCGCAATCCACTGAAATATAATTTTAATTTTAAATATCAGATTTATAGATTGCACAATTATAAACTTGAATAAAGCTGAACAAGCTTCCATGATTTTCATTTCACCAGAAACATCCGTTTCCTTTCTGACTTTTTAGTTTCACTTCAAAACATATACTGTTGCAGGTTTATTTCCTGAATTCCAGGGGTTTATTTCCTTAGTCACGAATTGAATTAATGTAAAATATAAGATGGATTTGAACCGACATAAAATTTATATACGAGTGTTTTTTGAAAGTGGTGCTCCTGTCAAATATTTGTCTTTTCAGATAGAAGAGCTGAATTTGGAGAGATAACGTAAGAAACTTTTATTTGCATTTTTTTCATATAAGAAACAACTTTTTATCATTTCCGGTTTCACCGGAAATGACCTTAGCTTTGGACTTTTAAATGGGACTTTTAGCGATTTCGATTCAGGATTGAATTCTAATCCAACAATGCTCCTACTATCGCGTTTTGACAAGTCGAGTAATTCTTTTTGGCGAAATACAACCATTTCAAAGACATACAAATTATTCAGAAGTTGTCGATGATCAATTAATAAAAGGAAACGGAATAGATTCAGTAAGAAGGCCTCTGTTAGGCCATTCATTAAGTAAACTTGTACTTCCTATTCGATTATATTCAAAACGGGTTTCCATTCGGAATTTTCTATGTTATTTATAAACAGATACTAATATTTTTAAATAGTAGTCTCCCTAAAGACCCAATCAAAAATAAAGTCTATGTGGTATTTTTTTATTTTTAACATTAAATCCTGCATAAATCCTATGTAAGATTATTGATTACTTAAAAAGACTATTGTACCTGGAAATTTCCAAGACTTAAGAAAAAATAAACCAGAAATAATAAGTTGTAGGGTGCAATACCAGGTACAGTAAATGCCAATTCCGTTGGCGGAAGATTCTTGGAACAAAATGTCATCTGTGACGTCGTGAAGGGTTACTCCCAGAATGCTGTAAGCTTGTCAGTGGCGTGCTATTCTATACCTAGTATTATTTTTGAAAAAATACTTGCTTGGTTAAATCATCCTCATATTCAGGAATGTTTTGCAAAAGTTATGAATGACTTAAAACTTGCCGACATACACTATTTGCAACACTAAACAGGAAAGTTTTTGCCATAAAAGAGAAAAAAAGAAAGAATTTTATGACAGGTGAATTTATTCATGTACTGCTGCAAATAAATATTATTTATTTTGTTATTATTTATTAGTTATTTTCTAATAGGAACTTATGGGGGGAAATTATTAGAAGATTAGATAAAGTGACAAATATAGAGATTTAAAAAAATATTTGAATTTTTGTATTAGGTACCTATACATATATGTTATGATAACCGGATTACATGTATGCACGATGTGTTGCCTATCTTCCAGGCGAAAGAATGATTTCACTATTTTTTTTTATTTTTAAACAATAAAATTTTGCATTAAATATGTTGAGGATACGTACTACAATACTGTGAGATGGAAGAGGATAAATTTTAAACAGATTCTTCACTTCAATTTCACAGACTCAATTTCATGGTGGACGATCCTATGTCGTTGGTTGATATATTGACATTTAGATATTTTGAAGCCATTTTATGGCATGTTTTTAGCTGAGATTATTAAAGGCATAGGTGAGAAGGTATACGCAAGTATTTATTACTTTACTTACAGTTTTTATTATTGAATTTCAAGAAAATGATTTATTTCTTTGACCATTCATAATTTTCCATAGTAGATGGATATTTTTCAATGTTATTTGAATATCTACGTAAAATATTTTACTGCAATATTGTTAACCAAGTTCTAGGGTGCATTTGACACTAGAATGTTAAAGTGGGAAACTTTTTATAGAGAAGGTTTTGGCCTTTGAAATCCCAAAATTGTAACGTTTCAGCAGGGTCTGTTAGAATGTTAAAATTTAATTCATATTTATAATTTTGGTGTCAGAATGTATGTAATTTTTGTTTAATAGGATCTTAGGATTAATTTTATGATAAGAAAAGGATGTAGCAAGATCTTAAAATGTTTTTATTTGAATTTTTGTGAAGTAATGTTTGTGAGAAAATTCAAGATGGTTGGTAATGAACCCTAACTCTAAGTTTGCATTTTTATAGCCATGTTAGGTATCAAAATGAAGGAAAAATCCTCATCTTTAGTTTTATAACATTTATTTAAACAATTAATTTAATTTATTATTAACAATTTGGTTAGAGTTTTAGTGTAAACGATGCTGTTTTGTTTCTAGTAAGAAACCAAATAATTCCTAACTAGAAAAGTCACTAGCGATTTGCAATTGTTTTACTATAAAAACAGCACGAAAATTTGATTACTAGCTCTTGGATTTCCATACAGAGCAGAAGTCATGTCAGTTTGTATGTTATTTTGATAAAATTTCGAGGTTATGTTGGTGAATTTTACGTCACTTTAACTGCCAACAAAGTGAGGTTATGACAAATGCCATCTTGTTTTTTATTTTTTTTATAAGTTCTTAATAATTTAATTAATAATAATTATGAAGCTTTTTGAATTTTATTTTGAATGGAACGAATTAAAGGAAGGTAATGGAATCTTGTTGCAAATAACCGAATTAATTTATGTAGGGGAAACCGGTATCAATTGTAACAAAAAATATTTTTTATTTTTTTCCAGCTACAATTACTAAGCAACTTCTATAAAAAAAATATACTGATGTTCCCTAATGTTTTAGCGTAAAAAGTGTATAGTTTCATTTTGGAAAATAAGTGACCTTTCAACAAAAAAAAATAAAAATCGCACCAAAAACAACTGATACAATCGACACCGTGCTGGTGTCAATTGTAACAGTCGAAGTGTCAGTTGTAACATCGGCTTATGAATGGTTATAGGGCACAGTTTATTGCAGTTTAATATTTTATAATGCATGTTATAATTATATTTTTTATTAGAAACACTACTACAACTTAAATAACAACTTAATAAAAAACAATAGTAGTAAATAAAAAAAAAACAGAAACAACAATTCATATTTTTAATAAAACATTAAAAAATTCTATTTTAATGATGAAATCAATCATGATTCTTCAACGATACTGACTAACTTACACTGATACTGACAAAATTAGTTAGTCTGACTCACAATTGTTACACACAAATAACGGATCGTTATTAGCACAGGAACAGTGGGCCCATTCTTTGCATTGCCTGCATTGAAGCCAGTCTTCCTGACTTTCTTTGTAATACCTACAGCATACTAGACAGATAGTATTGTCCTCAGAAGACTCCTCCGAAGACGAATCTTCTTTAACTGTTTTGGTTTTCTTTACAGGCTTTTTATTTTTCTTAATATCTTTATCTTCTCTAATTTTTCTCCTGGCAGCAGCCACCTTTCTCTTGTTATATCGCTCTTCTAAATTTTTTTTCTCAGGCGTGTCTGTAAGCACTGCTGTTTTCCCTTTTTGTCGTCTTGTGGTTATTGGTTTATTAAAATCAGCCTTTGGTAAAGGACGAATTTGTTCTGGAGTGCATATCCTTTTCGAAGGAGCTGGAGGTGTCACCACATTATTAGAAATAGCCGGAGGTGAGGGTGTTACATTGTCTCTGGAGGTGCCAGGTTGGGGTTCGTCGATGAGATTTTCGGTCGGTTTATTTACTTTAACAACATTTTGTTCTACTGGTCTATCAGTAACACTAGAAAGTGAAAACTCATCGTCAGTAAAAATATTCCTATTAAAAGGCCATATTCCAGAGCATCGAAAGCCTGCAGTGATATTTTTCGGAGTCAGAGCAAGGGGTAAAGCCTCTCTGACTAGTTCTGGTATATTATAAACAGTCATTCGTTTGCCTGGGTTCATCTTCATCCACTGGTCACATTCATTATTAAAAAAAATTTTAAATGGTCCATAAACTCCGCGGTCTAAAGGTTGAAGCTTATGAGAAGTGTGAGGAGGGAATGACAATAATGTGATGAAATTTAATCTGCAGAACTCAATGACGGGTATATACAGATGAGAGGTGTGGTTGTCCAAGATAAGCAGGACTCTGTTGTCTTCGCTTGACTTAGAATAATTTGCAAAATGTTTCATGAAAACTAAGAAATTTTCTTCCTGCATCCAACCACTTTTGTTACCGGTTCCAATACAGCCTGGTGGACCGTCTCGTACAAAATGTTCATGATATCGTTTCAGCGGAAAGATAAACATAGGAGGCACACTATTTCCCAGTGCATTAACCGCCACACAAACTGTTACTAAAGTGCCCCTTTCTTGAGAAGTTATTGCACCAACTTGTTTCACTCCCTTCTTAGCGATAACTTTATTTGGTTTTTGTACCGTGGTACACCCAGTTTCATCCACATTGTAAATGTTATTAGGTTGAAAATTATATCTATCTAAAACATCGGCCAGGTTGTCAAAAAACTTATTTACATTTTCTCGGTTGAAGTTCATTGCTCGAGAAAGGCTAGTTGATTCAGGGTGCGTATCGACAAATTAGGGTTCCGTTTGAGGAATGCCGTAAGCCAGTCTTCGCTCGCCATTTGTGCCTTTTCCCATCCTTCAGGAAATTTGCATTTATTCTGTTTAGCAAACTGGTACGACAATTTTCTCAAATCTTTGGGCGATAATCCAAAATACAGCTTGGCTGACGCTTCACAGTAATCACATAACTGTTTTTCTTGTTCGCTGGTAAATACTTTATTGTGGGGATGATAACCAATTTTCGGAATTTCGTTACTCTTCACTGCTTTAACAAACCGATGGAGTGAAACATGGCACATTCCATATTGCTTTGCTGTTCCCCTAACTGAAGCATTTTCATTGATCACTCTGTTAGCAGCCTGCTCGAACAACTCTTGAGGAATCTCTCCTCTGTTTGTTTTTTTTGGTCTAGGTTTGACCATTTTTGCGGCTAAAACAATAAGAATACGATCCTACTAGTGATTCATTTTGTACTAATATTGAAGCAGGTGTCAAATGTAACATGTTAGAATTGATACCTTATAAGATGTTACGATCGACACCAACAGTCCTCCATCTCTTTGCACCTAAATGCAACCAACTTAACATTAAAATTGTGAGGAACAAATTACCACGAATTATACTTTGAAACATGCTGATTTCAGCCTAATAATCGATTGGAACCCTCGAGTAATGATCAGCTGATAATTGCAATTCTAACATCCTGTAAATAACTTACATTTCAGTTCTAAAATGACACTTTTTTGTCCCACACATAAACTTGTTGTCAACGACAAATATGAACTACTGGTACTTAAGTGACCTGCAGCAATGCATCTTTGCGTGAAATGGGTTTTCATTTTATAAGAGAGATGGCGGTAAAATCTCGAATGTTACATTTGACACCTGTTACAATTGATACCGGTTTCCACTACTCACGTCATGGAAGTTACATGTTGTACCTTTAATAATTATAATTGTCTTCATAACTCACAAATAAAATCAATTTGAAGGATGGTATGGAAATGTGCTCGTCATGTTAACAAATAAGCAGGTAATTTTACCAATTACGACAGCAAACTGCTAACCAACTTAATGTGTTTAAGATTTTGTGTGGCGACAAATATTTTTAAATTTAAAATAATTTTCAATTTTTAATTTTTTTTTGATAATTTAAAGTTGATGGATTGATCAGATAAGAATTAAAAAGGACCAAGAGAATTAGAATGTCTCTTAATTCTTTTTTTGTTAAATCTATTTGACACCAAGATTTAATTAATTTTGTCATATTTGTTTAATTAATTTTAATTTAGAATTTTAATAGTTGTTTTCGTTTCCCTTCAATGAATTTTAAATTCTTATTTCTTTTGTGTGTTCATAAATAAATTTTATCCATTTAAATGTTTTAAAAAGAAATTTATTTGTGTATTTCTTTGTGTCTGGTCTATTAACAATGTTTTACAGATATAATTTAAATAGCTTCCTAATTAATTAGCGACCCGCCTGATTTCGTCTCATGCATTTATGGAACTTGTAGTCCAGTTTAGAAATTATAGCCGGAGATTTATTTTAATGATAAAGGTAAGTGATATTTAGTTGTGTATATTTTCTGACTGTTTTACCACGATTCTGTGTTTGTGAATTTCAACAATAACAAATTTATTTTGCAATTTATAACCTTTCATCTTTCATTAAGTGTTGGAGGGTTTATTATTCACTACAATATTTTTTTTTTAATTGACATTAAATAACAATATCAACCCCATCCCCCTAATATCATAACATTATGGCGCCCGAACGTGGTGCTTTCTTTTTTGTTATTGACATTAAATATATCATAACAATATGTATTTATACTTTCGGGAATTCCCGAAAAACTCAAATTGCAAAATTATTCAATTTGTCAAAAGGTGACAAATCTTCTTGAACTTAGAATATAACTCTAAATCGAACTTACTAACTAAATATACAGGGTGTCCCTTTTACAAATAGAAATTAAGATCACAATAATAAAAAGTTGTTTCTTATGTTGACAAAATGCAAATAAACGTCTTGTACGTGCTTTCCAAATTTAACGCTTCTATCTGAAAAGATAAAGATCGGCAGGGGGGACTGATTGATTACTTCAAGTACCAATGAAGTCAATGCATTTTTTCATAAGGTGCAGGTTTATATTATCTTTTATGTTCATTAACTTAAGTATTTTTATAAATTCAATACGAAAAACACAACTTCAAATAAAAAATTAGTTGAGAAGTTAAAAAATTAAAAATGATCCAGAATTTAGATAATTTTAGATTAATACAATTCTCATTTTATATTAGTTTAATTAAGTCCCAACCGGCTTTTCAGACAAACCTTTAATTATCTAAAAATGTACTTTAGTAACAGTCAACAAATCAATGGCGAATAGGTTTACTCCACTAAAGACGCGTTCAAAAATTTTCAAAATGTGGCGGTTTCCTATGACTGTTTAGTTGAGCTTTTCGCCATATTATAGACTTATATATGGAAACTGGAAGCGTAGCTCTTATAGCAGGTAGTGGCAGAGTACGGAAGGCACACATCACTTTGACATTTTAAAGATAGAAGTTCTGTAAACGGCTTCTTAACCACTTTGATAACCATAATGAGACCCGCGAGAAATACATTTTTTACTCATGAACGCTGGTTCCACCTCTCTGGGTAATATTATGCGTATTATTAAGTAATGCAACCGCAGAAACTGAGTGTTTGGGCAGCCGTCAGCAAGGTTGGGTATTTAGACCCGTATTAGTATCGTAGCAACACTGAAGACGGAATGATATTGATTATTCTGGCTCAATTCGATAGCAAAAGGGTAGTTCCAGTAGCATTGGATTCGAATTCACATTACACGGAAAAATCTTAATTTTCTTAATGAAAATTTTGACATAAGTTTAAATACGTGGATTATATGACCTGCAAGATATATTTTCCTTTTCGACCACATGTCATAAATTGAAAATCTTGCAACGCTTCTTTTTTCTACAGTTAACGGTTACGGTTATCTTTAGTAGACAAACGTCTACTAAAGTGTCGGGTCTTTTTAGAGGACATGAAGTATGTATTAGTCAAAGTCGACGTTAAAAGTCCGTCACTGGTTTCTAGTTGCTTACACACGCTGGAACTGGCAGGTTGTAAGGAGGGAATGTAAGAAACGCATAGATTTTTTTTCTGCATATTTAATGTTTATGTTGTGGTTGTTTTTATTTAATAAAAACTAAGATACATCCTACCACGATGTGATTTTATAACTTGTTATTTTATTATACATCCGTATAATATATCAATATATCCGTAATATAGAAAAAGAATAAGAAACTAAAGCAAATTATTCGTATTTGTCAGTTTCATTAGTGGAAATCCGCCCAAAAAGTCCAATAGTGAAAAAAAACATCAAATACGAATACCGTTAGTTAAGTCATGATCATGTTTTTGTTTTAATTTAACCTTTATATTTGTTCTATTTGAAAATCGTCCAACGCCAAAAAATATTTGAAAATCTTCTGTTACTTTTACTTTTTTTTATTAAAGACTATTTGAGCTTAATTCAATTTAATGAACAAATGTTGGAAACACAAGCTGATTAGATAATGCGCTTAGGTAAAAAGAATAATATAAAAAAAACGTAGCTCAATAACACGTGTTCAGTTGTTTACCAGAGTAGTTGTCACGTTCTGGCATGACCAGTTCGCGACTACTACTTTAAAGCTTTAACAAATATAAGGATAAAAAAAATCTAAAAATAAAAAAAACATTTTTTTATTATTTCATTGCGGACACTAACAGCTTAAGCCAAATGCCCCAGAGATCGATCTCGGAACCGAAAAATCTTTCCCGAATCCTGGATGGCTTTACTCAGTATGAAATAAAACATTTGTTTTATAATTAAGTTTATTATTTGGGATCATCTCTTACTGGCACTGCTGCTCAAATAATAATTGAATCCTTAGAATTCACATCTGATAACTATCAAGTAGCATGGGAAAGCATTTGTGACAGGTATAACAATTCGAGAATGCTTACTTATAATCACATAAAATCACTTTTCAATATCAGCCCTCTATAAGCTGATGTTCCCTCATATCAGGCAGTCATCAGCTGGCAAGATTTATTCTGTCACGCGAGCATCTACGATTACTGCATGCTGGTCCGCAGTTATTACTCGCTACCACCAGAGATAGTTTTTGGATTACTTCCGGGCGTAATATCGCGAAACAGACTGTACATAGGTGTTATCGGTGTTTTCGTAATCAAAGACCGCAAAGGTCGTGGTTGCAAAACTATGAAGCCCTATATATGTCTTTTCATTTGCTTTGCCACTAAGGCACTTCACCTTGAATTGGTCACAGATTTATCAACTGAAAGGTTTATACTGTCATTAAGAAGGTTTGTCTCTCGGCGCGGTAGGCCATCCAAAATATACTCCGATAATGGCGCTACATTTGTAGGTGCCAAATCAGAACTTAGAGAGTTAAGCAAATTTTTAGCTGAACAGAGCGGTACCGTTTCCGTATTTTATACTTACTTATTCTCCCCACTTTGGGGGTATATATGAAGCGGGAGTTAAATCATGTAAATATCACATAAAGAGAGTAATAGGCAATGAGCTCCTTACATATGAATAGTTATCAACCGTGCTGATTCAAATTGAAGCTATACTTAATTCCGGTCCTTTGTCTCCTCTATCGTCTGATCCACAGGACCTTTAGCCTCTTACTCCCTCTCACTTTTTGATTGGTCGACCGCTGACAGCAATTCCAGATCCAGATCGACCCCTAACGAATATACCTGGACCGCGACTATCAACATATCAAAGGATCCAGCAGCTCCAACAACACCTTTGGTCTAGGTGGAGCAAGGAATACGTATCCGAACTACAGCAGCGGACCAAATGGCATTTTAACCACTCATAGCTACAAGAGAACACGCTTGTTCTCATAAAACAAGACAACGTTTCGCCTCTTCGATGGAATATCGGAAGGGTCATGAGCTTGAACCCGGGGAAGGATGGTATCAGCCGGGTTGCCTCTGTCAGAACTGCCAATGGTGTCATACGATTTTTATTTTCAAAGATTTGTCCTTTGCCGTTGTGTCAGTGAAAAGCGTAATATTTAAGTGTGAAATTGTACTTTCCAGGCTTAACTCAAACGTCAGTCAAATAACTGTATATTGTTCCTTTATTGCTTGAAACTATGGCACTAGATATGTCTGGTGAAACTGTGCTTTTATATAACAAATTTGTTTTCCTTTGTATATAGGTATATTATGTTTTTTTTGTTCTTGTATTTTATAAGTTTCCTTATTTAAATTATTGCATTTCAAAAGTTACTACTTTCAAGTATGTTGAAAATTCCTCGTTTACCACCCCGCCCCATTACCATATGTGTTCGAGGGCTGCTTCTTTGTTTTTACAGGTCGAACTCGCCAGCCTCAGAATGCAGCAAGACATCTTAACAAGCGGGTGGTTCTAATGCACCCCATTACATTAGTTAAGCATTATTAATTGTTGATGTTCTCAGTTTTCACCTGTTTTGGAATAACAAATAGTTAGTGCAAAACAGTCTTTCTCAAACCTAGTGGTACGCAATTAGGTTATTACTAGGAGAAGCAAAATAATAAATAAATAAATCGCTACAGCGTATACATCATGATTCAACAATCTGCAAGTCCAACAGAAGTATGACACGTTCGCCTTAGGTTAAATTTTGTAGTTTTTAGTTATTCACATTTTGTAACGAGCCCTAAAGTTAAGAATCTGTTGTCTTAATTTTAAACGATTTCAATTATCTCATTCGTTTTTCACGTTATTCTTATTAGCTTATTTCTATGGGTTTATTTCTTATAATTGTAACAGACATTAACATTAAGACCATTAACAGTAGCGTCCGGCAGCACGGCGAAGTGTACTGAGCCTTTATATGTCGATGAGAAAATCATCTAGCCCAGAGTGGGCCAAGCTCGAGCCCGCGGGCTCGAGACATTCCCCTACTCTGCTAATACTGCGAACATCACGCCGTTGCCCCTGCCCGTGCAACGTTCCATTCGTACCCCTACTCAGTGCAATCACTGCCGGTCTAAATTAGTCT
This sequence comes from Agrypnus murinus, assembly GCA_929113105.1. NCBI lineage: Eukaryota > Metazoa > Arthropoda > Insecta > Coleoptera > Elateridae > Agrypnus > Agrypnus murinus. The sequence continues at coordinate 30,322,343 of OV816023.1, read as the reverse complement.
AATCTTAAAAGAATGATGAATTTATAATTTTATTTTATATCTTGCAATGTTTATAAATTTTATAACAATTAATTAGTAATAACAATAATTGCAAAAATATGAATAATGACGCCAGTAGAGTAAAATTTTATTCTTTATTGGACGATTTTACTAGTTAATAATAAAATTAATAAAGTAGTATAATATATACAGACTACTAATTGAATTCAAGTTCAAACTTTTCATAAACACGACACGTTGTGTGTTTATTTCTTTTAAATAGATACACATATGTGTTTTTAATACTATGTAGTTTAAATCTTTATTAGGTAAAAATCTTTATGGATTTTGTTCTTATCACAATTGAACAGGATCGTAAATCAAGCAACCCAAACGTCTAATTATTACCTACTTTGCTACTTATGAAATTATCTTAATGGCTAGTAAAATCGTCCAATAAAGAATAAAATAATATTGCTGTAAATGTAGGATTTATTAGTTACTCCTTCAGTTATATTGTTATAATTTTTTAAAATATGTACATAATCCCAAACCAAACATTAATTTTCAATTTATATTTATCATTTATCTAAATATTTATTTAAACGTGCTACTACAAGGAATTTAACTAGAGGTGGGAGCCGCGTAGGGGAATAGTGAGGGTTAAGGACAACCCAAATGACTCAATATGATGCAGTAGTGGGAGTTAGACACGCGTAAGGGGCCCCTCCGGTGGCCCAGCCTGATCTAGCCGGTTCTGGAGATCGAAGACGATTAAGAATTAGCGTTGAGTGAGAGAATTATAAAGAGGCGAAATGAAGCCTTCGAAATCGTTCCATACCTCTATCACTGTCTAATCTCTTTCTATCAAGCTGCCCGCTCCGCGCGACTCCTAAAAACATAGTCCTGACTTTTAAATAGCACATACACGGTGACTCCCCGACGACGTCGGCGAAAACGTCGTCGACGACGTCGGGGACAAGGTCGAAATAATGAGGTAATGTTTACATTTACTGTAATTTAATGCATGACTGTGTATAATAAAATTATTAATATCGTATTTCTTTTAAGACATCAAAATGAAAGAAAGTAGTTTTGAGCATAATAAAATGCGTACTGAATTTCTTTCTTTAAAGTATTTCGAAATAGCTTATGCAATTAACAAAACTTTTCATAAGCGGAATAATATTGATATCCATCGATAGAATTACAAGTAACCCTTTATTATAAAACGAAAACTCTTTGTTTTTTTTATTAATCTCATTCTTAATTTAGTTTAAAAATGGATATAATTAACGCAGGATTTAGGATTCTGAATTTTGGTTCGCAAATAAGGATTTCCTATAAAGGACGACTTTTGATAAAATTTGGTAGTGATAATCGTCGGAAAAATATCATGTTTAAAAATGTAATGGTTTCACCGTCGCTTCCTTTTCCGTGTAGTTTTAAAATTTTATGCTGATGGTACATAACCTTATAATAAAAATCCTTCGGCTCATTTTGTCGCAATTCTTTTAACAAGGACATGTGTGAATATTGTTTGCGATCTAAAAACCAATTCTTTGCCTATTTTCTTTTTTTTCGTGGTGTTTCAGTTTCTTCTTCTTCGAAGCACAAGGCAACTGCCACACCAACTGCAATTTTTTTTCTCAAAGATAATTTATAAAAATCCATCTTATCACTTGAAAGTGTCACAGCATATTGAATTCATAATGTTTTCTTAAAAAGTATAATAAAGAAAGCATATATTTTTTAGTAATCCCAGATGTATATGTTTATTTTGCCTAATAATAATTTACAGTTGACAAGGGTTTTATTTTCACAGTTGTAAACAGTTGTTTGTAAACAAATGTAATAAAAATGAAATAATTCAAGTAAACCCGAAAAAGATAGATATAGTATAAGGTTATGTACCATCAGCATAAAATTTTAAAACTACACGGAAAAGGAAGCGACGGTGAAACCATTACATTTTTAAACATGATATTTTTCCGACGATTATCACTACCAAATTTTATCAAAAGTCCTTTATAGGAAATCCTTATTTGCGCACCAGAACTCCTAAATCCTAAATCCTGCGTTAATTATATCCATTTTTAAACTAAATTAAGAATGAGATTAATAAAAAAAACAAAGAGTTTTCGTTTTATAATAAAGGGTTACTTGTAATTCTATCGATGGATATCAATATTATTCCGCTTATGAAAAGTTTTGTTAATTGCATAAGCTATTTCGAAATACTTTAAAGAAATTCAGTACGCATTTTATTATGCTCAAAACTACTTTCTTTCATTTTGATGTCTTAAAAGAAATACGATATTCATAATTTTATTATTCACAGTCATGCATTAAATTACAGTAAATGTAAACATTACCTCATTATTTCGACCTTGTCCCCGACGTCGTCGACGACGTTTTCGCCGACGTCGTCGGGGAGACACCGTGAGTGGTGCCCATTAGCGACACCAGTGATAAAACACTAATAACCACAATATCAGCACATCGCCAGTGCTGGCGTGCGAGGTTACTATTATTAATTGGGAATAAAGAAATTGTTTTCTTTTCAGGCATCTAGAACTACAACTTATATTATACGATGTATAGGTAGTATGTTTGAATAATATTGTATGTTTAACACATTGATTTCTTAAATAATTATTATTGTACTATTATTAGATATTGCTGATGCGTTTTTCCTTTTTACTGTGTTTTTAATTCTTTATTTATCTGTTTAATAATATGTACAAGTAAATATTCTTTAAATACATCTTTCTATTTGCAAAATGCGTTATGAATGGGTATAAGAAGTTCCTAAACCCATAGTAATTTAAAAGGGTCCGTTTGGTCTGCGTCACGTAACGGTACTTTTGAAATGTAAACAAAGAAATAGGGATGAATAAACCACCCTTCTTGTCATTTTAAAGTGCTATCTACTTCGGTAGTGGTAGTGTTCCAAGGTGTAACAGTTATGAAATATTTGTGTAATTTTCTGCGTATTATTATAAAAAAATTAATTTGTATTAGATACATATAGTACTTATTAGATATTAAGTGTGCATTTTATCTGTGTTAAGACTCATATCAGTTATATACAGTTATATTAGATATACTGTTGGAAGTTGGTGAGTATCTCTACCTGTAATAATAATTATTAGTAAGATGGTTGGAATTAATCAATTAAGGGTAGACCAGAAGTATTAAAGTTAACGTTATACAAATAAAAAATTTTAAAATAAAACTTGCAAGGTGTAAAAGGGCTTGTTACTGTTTCACTTTTCGGTTTTTTAATTCGGAATCTTTTTAGGTGAACTTCCGAGCTGCAAATGTAAGACGAACCTAATTTAAGTAAAAATTAGATGGTACATTTCTGATCTCGGAATTTCTGAAAATTATAATCTTTTTATCTCCGAGATTCCGACTTTCAAGTCGGATATTGTTACTCAAAAGTAGAAATTCTGTTTCTCAAACGTTGGTCTCCAAATCTTTTACTTAAATTCGTACATTCGTGTTTATAAGCCGGAATTCGGTTGTTCCGAATTTTATCTCAGAAATTGGGAAAAAACTAAAAGTGGAAAACGCGAAAAAGTATTACACCAAACCGCTTACGTCTTCGTAAGTAATATTAGTAGTATTAGAAAATTTTAATATTTTTAACAATTCATATTGTTGACATTTAAAGAATAAAAATTTTTATAAATGAAAAACAGATAACTTTAAAACTTGAGTTAGTAAATCGATCTTAATTTAAATTGATCTAAATCGGTTGTAATCTGCGAAATCGTAATTTATTACACTTGATTTCATTATTTGAAACTACATATACTATACAAAACTCTTTGTAGATATACTAAAGAAAGTGCCAGACACTGCAGTCTCCAGTAAAGATCCAATAATGAGTACAGCAAATCACGTGTGTGTTTATGCGAATTGCAATAGCAATCAAAAACACGATCAGTTAATCAGTTTTTTCCGTTTTCCAATTCACGATGACAACAGAGCTAAAGTGTGGAAAAAGAACTGCGGAAATGCGAAAATCTTTTTAATGGAAGTTGCAGAACTGAAGAACAAGCTCATTTGCGAAAAACATTTCGCTGCAAAACATTTTTATAAAAGCAGTACAAGGAGGAAGTTACTGCGTAAAGATGCCACTCCAATCAAATTTACTGAAAATGGTAAGCTTCGGTTTATATTTTAAATAAATAGCCAATTAAATAAACGCAGCAGCAATGTCGAATGTCAACCACAAAAAAAATCAATCAAAGATTAGCCTACACTTCTTTGCTCCTATATTTTTCTATCAGATATGAAAGGAGATTTCAGATCATACATTCTTACTGATAAAATCTCGTTATTAAAAACTGCTAGTTTAGTTTGTTTAAAATAAAATTGCAAATTCTTTGTAGAAATATTGAAACATATTATTGAAAATAATTACAAAAATAGGGCCGGCGGTAAACAAGTGGTGTTAGTGCACCGCACCGCTAGTATATCAAAGGCCGTGGGTTTCCATTTTGGGACTCGAACCCTGGATTGTGTTGCATGTTAGATGGGAAACATATTATGACTAGGGTTTCTAGGTCTCGGCAATTTTTCTATTCCCGGGACTCGAGACTTTTTTCTTTAAAGTCCCGGGAATCCGGGATAGTCATTTTACATAGGTAGGTATTATTATTATATTAAATAAAAAATTATTAGACATAAGCAAAATTAAATTAGTCTCTTGGCTAATACAAAAATCCCAATATTCGTTTTTAAAATTGCTTTAAATAATCTTCTAATCAGTTTCCCGTAAAAGTTCTCATTGGAAAATAACAAGTAAATAACAATAATAATAACTAATTAAAATAAATAATAAATAAAAATGAATATTTAATTAAAAGCATAGCAATACATAAATAGATTCTCCTGTCTTAAAATTCTTTCTTCTTTTTTCTTCTATGGTAAAACCTTTCATGTTGTGTGGTATTGTTTGTCGGCAAGTTTTAAGTTTTTCATAACTTTAACAAAACTTTCTTACTGAATATGAGGAAGATTTAACCAAGCAAGTATTGTTGCAAACGTCCTTTTGAAGTTTCCAAAGTAAACAGTTTTAGATAGTACATTCATCCTTCTAAACCACTTTGCTCTTTACTAGAGGAAATACCTGGTTGGACTCTCAATTTTTGTTATTTCTGGATATTGTGGTTGTAAATACTTTAATATGAATTTTTAAATAAAAACATTCTGTTTAGTTCTTTAAGAAGACTGGTATTTAAAAATATTAGTACCTGTTTATCAATAAAATAGAAAATTCAGGATTAAAAGCTTTTTTGAATATAATTGAATAGAAAGTACCGTTTACTTATTAAATGATTTGACAAGGTATGATAAATACCTAACAAGCTTCTTACTGAAACTTATCCCTTTCCCTGTATTGATTATTTATAAACAAGTTGTGAATAATTTGTATTTCTTTGAAATGGGTGTTTACTAGTTTCTTTCAAAAAAACTGGCTAAGAAAATAATAAAACCTCAATTTTAAAGTAAGAATTTTAATTGAATATCCCATATACAAAAGTCCCGTATCTCGAATTATTTTTCCCGGCACTCGAGACAACGAAAAATTGTGGAATTCTCGGGACTTGTGTCCCGGGGATTTCTCGGGTCAGAAACCATAATTATGACCTCAACTGATGTTGATTCCCCCGTAGTGTAGGCGTAAAAAATTACAAAAATGAATCCACGTTTTGGTTCTAAAGAATGATAATTGTTAATGTTTAGGTTAGCAAATAAACGGTTTCTTGCGTGAATAACAAATCTTAAAAAAGATTTTCTATGGAAATAACTAATCTCTTTAAGAGGCATGCAATGGTTTATTTATTTAAAAATTATTTATTTATGCAATTTTAGAAACTACCGAGAAGAGTCTAGATGAAGATAGAGATATTCTAGTTACAAAAAGATCTTCAAATAGAGCAGTTACTTATTCGGATGGCACACGAAAACGCAAAAGAAGTCCAAGCAGTTCCACAATAACTGAATCATCGTCGGATGAACGTAACATTAAGAAAATAAAACAAAGTATTAACTCAGATGAGGCTATCTCTTCAACCTCTAGTAGTATCGGTTCCAGTGTTTTTCAGATGCCCTCTCTAAAAGAAATGGAGCTGTCCAAAAAAGTAAAGATGTTAGAAAATCAAGTGCATAAATTGAAGAAAAGGATTATTTGTAAACGTGCCCAACGAACCAGATTAAAAAGAAAAATTAATTCTTTTGCTACGACAACAGTCTTAAAAGATTTACTTGCAAATACAAGCCAGTACCTCCAAACATTTGTGAACCTGCAAGTTAGTAAAAGAAAAAGAAAATTCACTGCTCATGAAAAGGATTTAGCCTTATCACTATATTATAAATCTCCAGGCTGTTACAAGTTTATGTTAAAGCGGTTAAAATTAATTTTACCGTCTATAAGAACTATTCAGAATTGGCTAAAAGTTGTCAAACTGAGAGCTGGATTACATACCTCAGTTGTGAGAAAATTAGCATTAAAAGCAAAATCAATGACTCCCGAAGAAAAGGTTTGTGTAGTAATGTTTGATGAAATTAGTTTGAGGAAACAGTTGGAATACAATGAAGCAGAGGATATTATCGAAGGGTACGAAGATCTGGGATCATGGGGGAGAAACAGTAATATAGCATCAAGCGGAACTGTATTTTTGATCAGAGGACTTTTCTACAACTGGAAAATTCCTTTATGTTATTTCACATCGCGTGGCTCAATTGAAGGATCCATGTTAAAAAATCTCATTATAGAAGTGTGCACCACATTAAGAAAACTAACATTTGTTCCGAAAGTTTTAGTGTGTGATCAGGGGGCTAACAACCGTAAGGCTTATAAATTATTGGGAGCAACAAAAGAAAATCCTTTTATACATGTAGACGAAATGAAAATCTATACTATATATGTTACACCTCATTTGGTGAAAAGTTTGAGGAATAACTTCATGAACGAAGAATTAAAATTTTATTCGGGGAATAAAGAAATTTGCTGGAATGATATTATATCAACCTATAATATTGATAAGCAAAGTAAATCAACTAGATCAATGCCGAAAATAACAAAAGTTCATATTAATCCTACAAATTTTCAAAAAATGAGAGTGAAATATGCAGCCCAAATTTTCTCCAATACCGTTGCGTCCGCAATTCTTTGTGCTTATGGCAATAAACAACTTAGAAGTGATACAGCACCAAATACTGCACATTGCATAAAAGTTATCAACAAAGTATTTGATTGTCTGAATAGCAGAATATTAAAACATCCAAATCCTTATAAGCGACCTCTGTCAATATATAATAAGAAATCTACAGATACGCTTAAGGAAGGTTTGCAATATGTTCAAACCATCAAATCATTTCAAAATAATAAAGTAAGAAATAATATTTACTGTTTGGCTGGTTTTGAATGGACTATAAAAGCAGTATTACTATTATGGGACAATTTAAAAGAATCGGGAGCTAAGTACCTACTGACATCGTTTCTGTGCCAAGATAATTTAGAAAATTTTTTTTCTGTTGTAAGAAGTCGAGGTGGGTACAACCCTACGCCTAGCGTAAGACAACTAAGAGTTGCAATGCAACATAATATTAATATAAGACTACAAATGGCAGTTGAAAGTAGCAATTGCGAAATTATGGAGACAGAGACTCTTGACCTTACTGAAGAGGAAACTATAGATGGCGACAAAGAGAACTATGGGGGTTCCGAGTCAGACTTACAACCAAGTACTAGTTTTGCTAGTTCCTCTTCCAAAACATCACCACTGCAGGTGTCCAGAAATCCACAAAAAGAGGTTTCTGCGACATTAGAACAATGTTCAAACGTATATGTAGCAGGCTACATTTGTAAAAAAATTTTGAGAGGACCATGTGAAAGTTGTTCCAAAGAACTTCTCAAAGAAGACGGAGAAATACTTAACGACACGGAACTGTTGTTGTTGCATAGAGATTACGGTTGCACAGACCATATTAAGTACTTACAAAGGCCGAGTGAATACTTTATTGACATATTCAATAGAATATTAACAGTTTTTGAAGAATCTTTCCAAAAGTGGAATACTAGTAGAAATGTTGGCCAAACTATTAAAACCTGCATTATTAACTATTTGAATGAAAATAGTAATTGGCTAAAAACTTGTCAACATCATAAACTTCAAATCATACAATTAATTTTAAAAATGATGCTTAATAAAAAGTGTAGGTGGGAAAGTCAAGCGTTTCTAAAAACAGCTAATACAGACTGTCGCACAAAACCACACAGAAAAGTAAAAATTTTAAACAAATCCAAGTAGGTAGTTCTGTTTATATATTTTTTGTAAGGTATAATCAAAAAGTAACTCCACACAGGTGTCGTTAAAATTTTGAAGCCATGTCTATTATAACACTAGAAGATTATACAAATGCTGGGTTCGGTATTTCAGGTCATTCTCAGATAACTTGAATTTTCCTGAATCTTTCGTTTATTTAAATATCTGTTTGTTAAAACGAGTCTCTTGTTATTAATTAGGACTAACAAATACTAATACAAGTACAGCAAAGGTTCAGCAGGTCATAAAATAATTATTTATCTCAGAATAATGGCTACTTTTCTGGTAAATGTCACATAAGTTACCTGTATCTATCCATATGTCAGTAGCATTATACTGATATTTTTATAAGACGGATTTAAGTAAAAAATGTTCTGATTTAATTTTACTAAGAATTTTGTAATCATCTTCAAATAATAGTTGTTACTTTTTATTAGAAGTTCACTAAAGAACTGATAATTTAAAATTAAATGTGTATCAGAAATAAGGGTCACATAAGTTACCCCGTGGTTTTTAAGAAAATAAATTTTTATAGCAACATTGTCAAAGAAATTTTTTGTGGCTTATTAAAGGTGTATGTTTAGAGTGGTACTGCCCAGTGAGTATGTTTATTATCTGTCACAGACGTTACCGCTATTTTGTTTTTATATAATAAGAAATCAATTAATTTCATTGTTGGAGAATATAATCTAAATAAACTCTTCACAAATCTCCTATACAAAAGTTGGATAATCCACTTAAAAGCGGGATTTTCAAATAAATATGCATAATGGTCACTTAAGTTACCGTCACATATGTTACCATACACTTGATAACTTCAGTGAAATTTATTTTTATTTATAAAAATGCACTGCTCTTACCTGATTTGGGCACAATAAACGCTTTCTAATTAGTTTACTTAAAATCGCATCGATATTTAAAACTTAGTTTTTAAATTTTACTGTGAATGATTAATGCAAGTTATTTGAGTATGACCCTTAACGCTTTTTGCCCTGAAAGCTCTATTGCTAAGTTACAATTATTTACAACAATTGGTACTATGGTTCTTCGAGTAAACAGTCCTAATAATCATATAAAATCAATAAAAATAATCAAGTACTTTGACAGGATTATTTTCTGATTTTATAATACACATGAATTTGACATTCCAAAGGCGCCTTTGAGTTGTTACCTTTTGCTCATACTTTATTGTAATATGTATTTTGTATTTTGTTTTCATTCTATAATTCTTTAATAAATGAAGAATACTTACCCAGTTAACTGATTATTTACCTCGACCTATCCGTTAAAAATATATGCCGGTTATTTTAAAGATGAAACGTCAAAGTACTCAATGTTAAAGGTGAGTAAAGGTGGTTTTTATTGGATCAAATACGACTATTTAGTCTAATAATATACAACTGTATGCTTATCCACCTGTGAGCTTACCTATATTCTCGATAAAAGTATGCATTTATGGTATATTACAGTACCAAGCTTTCTTTATTGCAATAAGAAATAATATGGCATTTCGAAGTCAAAGTTTCCTGAACATAAATGGTTTTAGAGTTCATCTAGAAGTGTAGATTTATCGTTAACAAATCTTTAATTTTCAGGTGCCGGCATTATTATTACACAGGTAAAACATTACTACTTCAACTAAATCTTTACTTAAACAACGCAATTTTAATTTTTTGAAGATTTGTACGCATTTGTAAAATAATCGTATAAGTCACAAAACTTATTTGATAAGATTTATTTGCGTTTACTAAATAATAATAATAATACTGTTTTCAGGAAAGGAAGAACAATTACATAATTTATATGTTACATAAAATTATAAAAAAATCTATACGCAATAAACAAAAATAAACTTGAAGTTAGTAATAAATAATTAGAACAAGAATATTAGTTGCAACAAATAAACCTTTATTGTATATTTTTATGAATTTACCATCCTTATATAATTATTTTGTGTTTAAATACTTAGGATCTTGCGAACAAAATCAATAACGAAAAGCATAAAACTAAAAATTGCCGAGCGACGCCACTGACAGTGTTTACAATAATTCAAATCTCAGACCCCGACGGACGCGGTTCCATCTACATTTCAGACCCCACTTACGATACACATTTAAGCACGTGTTTTCGCCTCTTTATAATTCTCTCACTCAACGGAATTAGTGTCTTTACCGCGCGGTTATCCACTCCATATAGGCACAGAAGCGCGGTTTTCTTAAAAATATTGATCTTATAACATTCTATATGTTTTCAATACAACTCGAATTCAAAATGACCGCTTTTTATCAGGAGTTGGGCTTAGTGCTCAACTTAAAAATGCTTTTCGATCGATAACAATTTTTTTATGCACAGGTTTTTATGCTGATCTTTCCTTATAGCAATCGCCTGTCAGAATATTATCAACTTTATATTGCAATAGCGACATTGTATTATATTTTCTGTGTTGGTTTTAAATATTCTACTTCTATGGATATAAAATGAAAAATACTCTCGAAACCCTAAAAACAGAAAGGGCAGTGTAGGGATATGTTGTATTTCCGCCAGTAGTAGAAAAGGAAAATTTACTGTTGAAACGGCGTTATAAAATGGGAACAACGGTTTTATTACCGCACACGTTTCAGAAAAGTTCAAATGAAGACGTATGCTGGCTCTGCGTCCAGCGCGAATAACGTCGTAAATATACCGACGATATTAAAAACAAAACTAAAATCAATTAATACGTTGAACAGTATTGCTAAAAGCAAAGTTTTTTCCTAGAAGATTAATTAAAGTATACTCGGTTAAAATGCTTTATTATTCTGAAACTGAAACAATACAATTTAACTTCAGTGAATTAAAGAATTTGCTTGTTGTTGAGGTTATGTTTAATTTATTTGCGTAACACAATTCATTACTGCTACAACGTACAACGTTAATTAACTTCTACTTTATTTTTAACTTCTTTTATAAAGACACTGTAAAACTTAATTGACGTTAACGAAATGTGGAAAGCTATATTGTTTAAATTACTGTCAGTGTTTTTGTTTCTTTAGTTGTCGGTTAATGCTTCTTTATTTATAGTTTATTTTTGATCTTTCAAAGATTCAAATGGTTTGTAAAAGTTATTTTTTTTTAATGTACATTTCAATGTCGTTCGTATAGAATTTATTGATTGTTGAGTATAAAAGAATTCCATTTTATAAAACAATCAAAGGCGGTTTTATTTTATTAAACGCGGCTCTGTTTATACTACAAAAGTAGAACAAATGAAAATCACAAACTGTTTCTGTAATAACAGCAGATGTTTAAAAGTAAGCGAAGCTTTTCTTGTAACTTTTTTGTTGTCTCTGTACATATATCTCACAAGAAATATTATTTGCGACAGAACTACAAATTAAACTTTGTATATCTGCATTTAATAGTATTTATTTATTTTGTTTACGTCAAACGCGTTTTCCAAATTTCCAAGCAAGATCTTTTAAATAGGTCAACTGTCAAAATAGTGGTGATCACCCGGTACAAATAAATTGCATAGAAAAGTGTCAAGACTTGCGAAACAAACGCACCCTCCTGGCATTTGAGTTCCCCTAACATTTTCCGGTTTTGCAGGTCATGAGAATAACCCAGATTACGCATCCAGAAAGGTGATGCCTTTGTTAGGAAATTTAAACACGTCGGAATTGAAGTGCTGCGGGAAACGTTACTTCTATGAGGGTAAATAAAAGGCAGTTCTACATCCGTTACTTAATAATTTTTCGTGTTATGAAAACTTCCTTTTATGTATCTGAAGAAATGGAAGTAGTTCTTTTTACCTTTTTTTTGGAATTATTGAAACTTTACAAAATGATTTATAAATTATTATTAAAGTTGTAGGTATTTTTAGTTACACACATACACGCTGTATACAATAGACTGCAACTTTTTTCAAATTTTTACCGCTCCCCCCCCCCCTTCAAGTGTTCGAAATCCAAAAAAACCCCGAGAAAAATAAGATTTCCAAGATTTGAGAAGAAGTGCTCTTTGACTTTTTTTTGTGAAAATACAACCAACCTAATCCACAAAAATCATGAAATTTGAAACTTTTTCAAAAAAAATATATATAAGGATTTTCATTTTTTTGCGACTCAGGGTTGCATTGCAAAAAAGTGTTTTTTTTTTAAATATAGATTGTTGTGGTGCTATGGCGGCACGGGTTAATGTTGACCAAATTTTGGGAATCTTATTGTTTTAGATTGGAAGCACTTCTAGGGGAGGGGGCAGCGTGATAGAAAATCGAAAAAAGAATAAGGCGCAATCTAGTATACAGGGTATCTCAGACGTACATCAATTGCAACAAACAGACTTAGATAAAACAATCACGAAGTCGTTATAACACTTTTTTATCATTAAGTTCAATTTTTGAAAAGATCGCAAAAAAGGGTACAATATTATAATACCTTGAAAACGGCGTTAAAATATTGGCAAAATATTGGCCGAAACTGGAAATTTCGTGTTTTGTTGGCATTCGTATTTTAAAAATATTTTCTTTTTTTTATTTCACGCCGACACTACGGGGGAACCAACATCTAAGGTCATCTGTCCCCCATCTAAAATACAACACGAATACACACATCCATAGTTGAGGTGGCGGAATTTTTCAATTAGAAAAATCCCGCCGCCCCAAGTGGGATTCGAACCCACGACCCTTGGAACACGAGTAATGCACTGACACCACTCGTCCACCGCCGGCCCTACTTTAAAAATATTATTATTTTTAAATGTCATTGCACACATGCATAGCATGTGCAATAGTATCAATATGTAATCATAAGACGGTTTAATAAAAAAAACGACTTTTATTATAAAACATCCCAGCAAACACTGATTCTGGCTATATGCTGGGCGAATGTTGGCAACGGCGAAGTATTAACGAGCCAGTATCACGTCAATGTATGTACACTTGCACCTGTACGTAACTATCAGACCGTGATCAGGCCAACATTGCTTAACGGCATTGTAACTAAAATTTTAAATATGCCGCGGATCGGATGAATCCTAACTTGAAATTTCCAATTGTTATTGTTAAATTTTGTGTTGTGTGTAGCCAGCTCTGTTATCAAAAATAAAGTGACACCCGTTAAATTATGGCCCTAGTTACGATATTTTACGAGATTTTTAATAATTTTTATCGACTACTTGATGTGTTTTAAATTATTGAATGGGAAATCTGTATAGTTTAAGTAGCTTCCTAGCGGATCTTCTGAATATTTTATGTGTTACTATCAGTAAGTTCGCGCATATAGATTTAGCATGGAGAGTACACTATAAACGTAACGCACGTCTATATAGTGTCTAATCAGAATTTGCAGAATACATGGACAGTAGTAGTAGTTTAGTAAGTAGAAATAAGCAGTTACAGTAGCTAGTTTGATGAAGCATTGAGATACTAAAATCAGAGTGCCCATTTGTATTAATAATTTTATTCTTCTTCTTTTCTACTTACTTTACTTCTTTTCTGGAAGTCGGTCTGGTAACACCAATAGCAGAAATCGAACAATTTATCGAGTATAAGGATTTCAGGCCAATTAGTACATTGCCTACACTTTCAAAAATATTTGAAAAGTAATAAATTCCAAATTAGGGAATATTTTGAAAGTAGTGATTTGCTTTCACCATGTTAATCGGGATTTCGGTCTGATCACAGCTATACAACCGCTTTGTTAAATAAAACAGATGAGGTCCTAAAAACTCACGCCGAAGGAAATGTACACTACTGACTCTTTCAGAATTTAGTAAAGCGTTTGATACAAAATAAATCACGAGTTATTACTTAGGATACTGCACTTTCACGATCTTTGTAGTGATGCAGTTGGTCTGATCCAAAAGTACTTGAACAATAGAACGAAAAGAGTACGAAAGGACGTACAGATGTCTCTATGCCTGTTGCTGTTACTAAAGGGGTGCCGTAGGGATCTATATTGGAAACTCGGCTGTTTACCTTATATACTAGAGGTCTTTGTGATGGAGAGGGACCTGTAATATTCACATATAAATATGCAGATGCTACGCAGATTAAAATTGGAGAAATCAATATTACCGTAGTAGAAAGCGCTAAAGATTTAGAATTAATGATTGATAAAACGTTTAGATTCAAAAATCAAATTATTAAATATATACAAAAGCTTACTATCATTTAAAACTGATATATCCACACAAAGATTATCGAAGCAAAGACATCTCTGCGAATATCTTATTATGCGCATATCCGCATATGGTTCATGTCTTGATTTCGAAACATCTCAGCGTATATAGCGTGTACAAAACTCTTGTTTACGTTTGATTCATGGTGTTCCTAGATTTGCACATAGATCATCAAAACTAACTAAAACGGGTTAAGCTTGACATGAAACAACGGCATTATATACAAACAGCAACCGTTATACCATAACATAATCATTAAACGGTAGCCACCCTATCTGTACAATAAAATAAGGTATAGGACATGATTCAAAGTTTTATTTAACGTGGCCCACCTGCGTTGAGTTTATGACCACTGCCCCCCTTAGTGGACAAAGAATTCAGTTACACTAAATTAGCGCGTCACTTACTTTTGTAAGCGCTACCAGTACTCACCAGTGCGAGCGAGGTTAGGTAACCTCGTGTATAGGTTTTACCCTCAACTATATCTCCAGGCTAGTACCGCTGCTATCTACTTGCTCACCCATCGACGCCCGTCTCCGGGGGAATCTCAGCACCCCTAGTCCAACATGCAGACTTTCACAGCTCGCACAAGTCCAGTCAACTGGGTCTGCCTAGGATATCCCAGAATTTAGCCACCCCGCTCTACAATATCTAGGCTTGGTGAGCCTTCGAGGAGCCCCGTCCGACTTTGCCTGAAAATAGAGACTGGGCCAATGTCAACTAGGAGGTGGGGTTGTCTTACGTGTGAGAGTCTCTGTATTCGCATCGAAACCCCTTATAGAGTGATCCCCTGAAATAATCGGCCATACCTATAAGCCTATAATCTTAAGCCACCGAAGTGACTTAAACTACTGGTGCATCGCAAAGTTGCTTTCGCGCCATCTAATCCCCAGTGTAATGCGACTACCCAGGGAGAAGCACCTGGTGAAACAATCTGCACTTACGCTGCCGGTAATAAACCTTGCTAGTATCACTCGCGTACTGAAGTCTACTCCCATTCTAGGTCCGCCCCCAAACTAAGGGATGAAACCTTGAGATCAGTCCAGCCATAGTGGAGCAATACCTAACGCCGCGCCAGCCTTAAGGTATAGAACAGATGTACAGTTGTACACAATATAAATATGTTACATAGAGGTCTATTGACTATACCCAAGTATATTACTGCATTATTCGAACGCTCATTTAGTTATAATGTCGCGAAAATTTATAATAGTATATTGCCATCAATAAAGTCATTAACAGTTAGCAATTTAAAAAGGCGTTAGTTGCTCCATAGCTGCAGATCGTCATTGATACGCCAAATCGTAAACAGTCTATTACTTAGTTACGTAGGGTTGGTAATGTATCGGTTAGAGTGCTAGTCTCTCACCCAAGGAGACCGGATCGACTCTCGGTGCCGGGAAATCTAATTAAGGTTTTCTGCAGTTTTCTTTAGGTGAAAAACAAATGTGGAATTTATGCTATACCATCTGTAGGTCGGCTGTAGCTACACGATGAGCATGTATAATAATAATAATCGCCCCTCCCTCCCGCACAAGCTTTATAGCTTCGGGGCATCGTTTCCAGGTTATGAGCAGTAGTAACTATTATACAGTTGTATTTTCATTTTTTAATTGTGGTATTCTTATGTTTATTCTTATTTCGATTACTGTTTAATTTGTTTACTGTAAATTTTGCAAGGGGGGATGGAAGAGCAACTATGTTGAATTCCCTCCTTAAGTTTTTATATTATGTACGTGTTTATGTATGTGTTTGCACTTGTACTTATTAATAAATATTATTAAATGCATTAAGTTAAGAACATTACGTCAAAGAGCTTCAAAAGTGAGTAGCTCTAGAAGTGCTTGGCAATTATTTTCTCCTCGGAATAGAGGAACTCATCCAGTTTAGTAAGTTCATTAATTATTTGAAAAAGTAGGCACTGAAAATATTCTTGGACTATTTTTAGAATGGATGGTTTGAAGACTTGGTACATTTGCTGGTAATAAACATAGGTGATTCGTAGATCGTATGTACAGTCTTTAGCAAATGCCTTGTCCCGAGCAGGCAACACATTTAACAAATCTGGTAAAAGAAACGACGTACGTATCGGAGCATAGTTTCTTTCTGCATAAACAACGCATCAGATATAATCAGTTTTAAAGGTTACTACCCTACCTAGAGTGGCATTGTATAACAACAATAGAGTAATAAAAACTTTTATTTTCAAGTGAGTTTCTTATTTTACTGGAATACAAAACATCCGTTTCACTTCTACTATCGTTTCTTCTATTTTAAGAAATAAATATCATATGCTTTTCTTCTACTTTATTATAAACTCTATTAATTTATTTACGAGTCGGATTTGTTTATATACAAGGTTTAATTATTTTGTAAACACTAAAAAAACTAAATTTCTAGTACTAATTGTAATAAGCTTTTATTGTAAAAACTACTAAAAATAATAAATAATCAAAATTAATAATTATAAAAAGTAAGGTAGAATGATTTATCATTTATTCTTTACAAAACAAATAAATTAGTATAAAAATATTACGATAGAGGGGAATGCCCTACAATGAGCCAGTGCCAACAATGAGTCATACTAATAATCATTCCCCGAGTTTCCAAAGTAGAATCAGATTGGCCATACAAACGAGGTATATTAAAACATTTAATATAATATTTATATGTTATATATTTATATTTATATATTGTATAAATACAATATATTTTTAATAAAGAAATCTTTAAATGAAGAAAACACACACACACACAGTTACAGTTTAATGTTACCGTTTTAGTTTAAAAGAAGATTTAGTTTAAAATAACCGTTCATTCGTTAAAGCGGAAAGTAAGTCTTTGAGTTTTTCTGTGAAGCATATGAATTTACGTTGCAGGTAAAAAGTAACAGTTATTTAGGTATTTTATACTAAATTTATTTTAATATGTATTTGTTGTGACTATCTAATTAAATATGGATTTCTAAATCTAGCAAACAAATTAAAACAATTTTCAGGTTTGAATTATTACGATCATCTAATCAAGACACTTTTAATATAAAATTGCAAAAGTAATAAAGATTTTAATTTTAATTCTAATAAAGATTACACTAGGTTTAAACTAGGTTCAGTAGATTCACTTTTTAGTTATATTTTTGTTAAAGGTAAAGAATGAAACAAATACTCTATACAACTTTGGGTAACTAGTAGATGCTTTAATTTAAAAGGACTATTTGATAAAGTGTGGCAAATAAATTTTGAATAGAATGAGTAACAATAGTTTTACAAGTAAACTTTCAAAACAAACTTTAAAGATTTTAAATACCTTGCTGCTAGGTAGTTGTTCATCTCTGTCTAATTCGGTCTCTTTCATACACAGTATAAGGGGTATTTCGATTCTTAAAGCAGCAGCGCCCTTACTCGGGTCAAGACATTTGCTAAAAACTGTACATATTACGTGTACACACATATCTATATGTAATAGGTATTAAAAATTAATACAATCACATCCAGGCGCGGATCCACAGGGGGGGTAATGGGGGTTTCTAACCCCAGATTTCTGATATTATATGTTATACTTCAGTATTATAGTTAAATACATTTTGAATGTAAAAGTAGCTAATGTTTATTAAATGTTGTGCAATAGATAACATTTTTAAATAAATATATATAGGATAAAAACAAATAATGGCTATTTAATTATTATTTATTTAAAACAATTATTTTCAAAAACTTTCACCCCCAAAATAATTCTCTGGATCCGCCACTCATCACATCTCCAAAGCTACAGGCCCTCTATCCTCAAAAAAACTGCCTAAAATAAGGTATTTTTAGTGGTTCTTTTGAATGAGTTGAAAAACTCAGATGAGTCAGTCACTCAGAGTAGTTGTTCCGCATCTTCTTAAGAGCGTATGCTTCTGATGAAAATAAGATGAAAAGTGTATATTAAAATGGGTCCGGAAATGCTTCCTCGATATTAAAAATCGATATTAAAACGATATTAAAAAGAGCAAGTAGTTTTGTCTCCACCAGTGGCGTACAAACAGAAGTGTACGTAGTTATTTAAACAGAAGAAAATGGCACGCTACTGTTTTTTTTCTAGATTTTGACTATTTTTATAGTGCCCAACCACTTCATCAATAAAAAGTCTTGTTGAGCTTTTTTCCTTTTCAGCAGTGAAGCAGGAAGCAGTTTCATAGGTATAGATAGTTCCTAATATTATTTTTATTGCGGTTTCTATTAATGTACAATATGAATTTGGCTCTTAGATCAAAAAAACCTTAACAAGAAACACGCCTACTTTTTAGTTTTATGTCGTAAAGTTTTAAGATACAGCATTAATGAGCGTGTCGGTCTCACGAAACATGTTCAACATCTTAATCATCTAGCCTAGAACCAATGATAGTTAAATTTCACAAAATATAGAAAAATGCTATACAGAACGCTTTTCATTGAATTGTTTGCATTTGTGGTTGCGGAAGTCTCGTGTGGTAAGACAATATCCTGTAATCTACTCAATCCATTCCCGAAATGCAGCTATATACGTTTCTCCACATCGAACGGATCCGGCTGTAGTATTTGTATCACTAATGGATTAGAATTATAATTCTAACTTTGTCTCTCCAGGAATACATATGTGAGTCCTGCAAGTAGCATTTAATGAGCTTTCAAGACCTTAATCCAACTCAGAACTCTTTAAGTTCGTTCAGTCATTCTAACAGTCTTCCTCTAAATTCATCCCGTTGATTCTAATTAACGTATAATATATACAGTGCTATTTATTTACTATGCAATATATGTAAACCGTATAAAAGAGCGTGCTGTATAATTTGTTGTCTATGTGTGCATAATGCTTTTACTTGATTATTTTCAAATGCAACGCAGGGTAAATTGCACATCTAGGGCTTATAGGCTTATGTTTTCATGTCTATATTTATTGCTTTTCTTGCATATAGTTTTTATTTAACGACACGCCCATTTCTTAATAATGTTCATTGGATCATTTGAAACTGTAATTTGATCTTAGTTATAGGAAATGCGCGTAGCATATCTCGTAATTATTTCAAGTTGATATTCCAGAAGGGTCTAATTCTGAAGCTATACCACTTTCGAAACATATTATTTCCACAATATTGGCAATTAAGCAGCGTAATACGTGTTTGCACATTTAGATATGCTTCTAACTAGTATGTAAACAGCTACAAGTTCTACATAGCGAGCATCGCTAATTATGATACACAAATTCAAAAATATAACAATTACCTATTAGACACGTGGGTGATGCCCTTAACATATTTACATTATTTTAATGTTATTAAGACTACTTAAGTTAATTCTATACAATACAAAATGTTTATTGCCATCAGCAATTTAATTGAATGTGTTCATCACAACATTATTGGTAGTGTAATGTCTAGAATGCTGGACTTTCACCCAAGCGGCCCGCGGTCGATTCCCGGTGCCGGCAGATCTGGTTAAGGTTTTCTGCAGTTTTCCTTAGCTGTGACGCAAATGTGGGATTTGCGCTGTTCCACCTGTAAGTCGGCTGCTGCCGCACTTAGGGCCTACGTAATAATAATAATTGCCCCCTCCCTCCCGCACAAGCTTATAGCTTCTGGGGCCTGGTTTCCAGGCTATGGGTTGTAGCAATTATTATTATTATATTATTATTATTATTATTAAATCAGAAATTCGATGAATTAAGCTTCAGGAAACGAAATTTCAACACCGTGGTATGTCCTTTTCTATTAATATCATTAAATGATGCTACAAAACAGCTCATGTCAATTGTAAATCCATAAAGTGATGAAGCTTATAATTTGACTTTAAACAATTAAATTTATAGAAAATGTTTGTGTATAATTTCAACACACCGAAATTAATAAACCTACTTAAATAAACGTATGTGTAATTTAAATTATTTATTTAATAATCTAATGTGTTGAAATATTATTTATAAGTGTACGTAATATTTAATATAAAAGTAATTACCGGTCTTGAATGTGAGTGCGTTTATTTATAATCTGCTATAAAATTCGTTTCACTTAATGGAATATTTTATATCTATATAACGGTGACCCATTAAGGAATTAGACTTTGCTAGTGGTTAGATATTCATTAAAGAAAGAAAATTCCTATATACCATTTTTCTCGTACTTCTATACTTTTAGAGAAAAACACCATCGAAGTTCAGTCCAATGTTTTCAAATTGAATAGTAAGAATGCACATGACACATACTTTGAAGTTCAAACATGTGGAAGGTAGCGTAATAATGTAATAAAATCGTCTTTATTGTGGCCAAGTGTTTTGTAGAGTAAGAACAGATAAACAGAACTAAATTAACAAAACATATTGGGAAACGACCTCTTGTTTGATATTATGTTTCAAAAACGGTATTTTTGTTTTGTGATTTCTGATTTGTGAGATAATTTTAAATTCTTGAAATAAACACATTAACCCATATGTGTAATACAAGTTTGCAGGTTTGTGTTAAAAAATTTTGGTACATGTACTAGTGACATATTTTGAAGTTCAAGGAGATAAACAATACTATTTGCTTTCTCAAATGTGCATAGTAGCAGAAAAGATAAATCAGCAATAAATGCTCTACGTACCGTTTTGTTATTCTTATTTCAATGAACCCAAACACAGCCGCGCACTTTCTTTGAGGTATTATATTTCTTTCAATCTTTTAGTTTTATTTATTGGAATTCTAAATTTAGTCTTTACTCCTTTATTATCTACCATCCATACGAATTTGTTAAACCATAAAAAGGAAAAAAACCTTTTTCTCAACTCATCTTTTCAACGCCGTGTTATTAGTTAAAATTATTATTAATTAATAATTAGATGATATTTATTTCCATAAGGAACATTAAGCACTAATAAGAAATGTAAGTAATAACTGCAACAACAACAAATTGCAAACCCCTTGCACTGCAGTTTTTAGTAATAAAACAATAACAGTACTGATGTAAGCAAATTACCATCCATCAGGGCCGTTCTATCAAAACATAAGAAAATAAAGTTTTTATTAAAGGAACGTTTTAGGATTCCAATAAGAAATAACAATATTGTTTTGACTACACTGTTCCCAATAGAACGTTTTACATTGTTTGAACAACATCCAAGATGGAATGAGCCGTCTGCATCCTTTTTGTGCTTATTCAACGTCACGTTTTGTACTGATGGTGTCAATTTCTAAAGAGTTTGCATTTAATCCTATTACTTTTCTAAAACTGTCGGGCAAAATTTTCTAAATTCTCAAGTTCAGTTAATCAAAAATGTTGCTAAGGTTTTATGTTTCTAATGATCAGAGAAGCTTATCCTCAAAGTCCGATTATTGGGTAGTGAATCGGCGTGTATAAACAGAAAAATTTGGTATAATTAATGTTTGGGTATAAGTTCTTAATATTTTTAAAGTTTTTGATAAAAAAATATTACTAAATAAAGGTTATACATATCTCATGTAAACACCGTACTGCTACTTATTAATTTCAACACTACTAAATATCTGAATAAAATTTAATTCCATATATAATTTAACTCTAGTATAATATTATGTAAACACCGTGGTGCCATAATATAAAAACCCAATCTTATTTCACATGATTTGCGAAGTTTAAAATTGCATAATTAATGATAATGTTTTTAAAGTACATTAAACTAGAAAGTATTCAAATAAAAACAATAACTTTTACTTTTTAATTTTTCCTGATGCAAACTTGGTACATAATATGAAATCACCCATATAAATTATTTAAGAGAATACTTTTTAGATTATATATTCATGATAGTTCAAAGTTTACTTGTAATAGATAAATAACAAATTGTTACTATTTCTCTAAGTAGGTATAGGATATTTTCATTTTTTCAGGAAATTGTTTTTGAAATCTTTAATATCAGACAAGCATCTGAAATATTTCTGACCCCACTCAATATTTTTAACAGTATTAAGTTGCCTGCATTTTGAGCTATATAGAAAGCACTATCTGATAGAATTGCTAAAGGTACTTCTCTAAACCAAACGGTATATACTACTTGGAAGAATCGATTAAATGCTTCTCCTTTGAATGAAGCTCTTTTACTTGACAGAAAAACTCTAAGATCAGACTCTGTATCACTATAATATGTCTAAACTACATAAAAAGACAAGGAACTAAGTACTAAAAATGAATACTATCCTTAACTTAAATATTACTGTTGTCTTGGTTTCGTAAAATTAGAACTTAAGTTCTTTTCATCTCCCAGGTTCTGACCCCCCCCCCGCCCGTGCCAGATGTACTTGTAGCACTCTCTTCACTAATTTATGGTAGGGTGTTTCTTCTTCAATGTGGTTTATTTGGATCAGGAGATTCGTCCAATGCTTCATATCAGCAATCGAGGATTGTGTCCCCATTCTAGCAAGGTGTTTTGGTCCCTTGCGTTTGAGTGTTTCATTGAATGTCATTATACTAATTCTAGATAACGGCCTAGGACATTTAGGTACGACTGTTTCGACGCAAGGACAGTTTGGCGCAAGGACACTTCGGCACAGGCACGCTTCGGCACTGGGATACTTGGGTGCAGGCACACTTCGATGAAAAGTTCGGTGCATGTAAATTCTTCCACTGCAAATTAGGGTAAGACTTTCAGAGATAATTAAAAAAACTTAGTCTAATTTTTTGAGACAAGCTATCCTGTTATCAGTGTAACCTTTTTTATTTTTATTCCAGTGCTTTCTGACTTTCTTAAGTACTGAAGTATAAGCACTAAACAGTATCCAATTATAAGTGTTATCTACTGAGACAAAATTCGTGAAGTGGGCCACGTATTTATCAGTAGTACGATATTTCAATATTAATAGGAATTTTCCTATGTCATTTAATGGTATTAACCTGATCCTTAATTTATTGATTTTATAAAATTTTTGATTTATTAAAAGTTATTAACAATAACATTTTTGCGCAACCATTTAAGATAAAATTCATTTTTCTAAACTACTAAAACAATAAAATCAAAATTCTTCTGCAAATCTCCGCACAAGGAAATAAAGATTAAGAAGAAGTAAATATTTTTGATCAAACATTATATTCTTTATGAAAAATAAGGGATTTATAATAAACAAATTAAATTCTTATTACAAATTATGTCATTTTTAAATAATTATGATTTCGCTAAATCATTAATATTATGGCGAGTCTCACAATGTTCTGCAGTTCATTGCCTCTGTGCACGTTGCAGTTTACAAGCTCAAGCCAACTCTTCGTGCAGCTTCACGCAGTCCCACTATACATCTTCTTTCAAAGTTCGATATTTAATGTCAACCTAAAGGACGATTTCCACGAAGCATTTTAGAGAGACTGTACTCTTTATCGGAGCACTTTTAGACTACGATACAAATTGAGTAGTAAAAGTATTCTGCTATCTAATGCCTTTCTCATACTAAAACAAAGTAAAGACAACCAAATAGGAATAATCACATATAATTCCTTATTAAGATACTCAGATTAACCTGAAGTGATCTATCTTCACACTCTATCATCAGATCAATACGGAATACGATACGTGATACATGCAATAACGGAAGCAAAAACAGTGAATTGGAAAATATTTGTATTAAATGGGATTTCAATTTTCTGTATCTTCTGATTACTATCTATTAGTCTATTAGAAGCATAATGATTCTATTGAGAATCCACTTTGCCTCCAGATTTGATCCGCATGTTGTACGACATGTGTAGTAAATTCAAACTTATGACCAGGATTATAAACAGGCAGAAAAACGATAATTTGCAAAATTACATTATCCTGGCAGTGCCTGCGTGATAAGACATTGTGTAATCTGCGTGGTCGCTCTGTGTCTGACGTGTCATAGTAAACCATCCAGGACAAACAAGACTTTCGTGGTCACAGTCAGTGAATAATAAATAGTATATTGTGTTACAAGTGCAGAAAAGTGCCAATTTCTCACGAGTGTGAAGATGTTGCGGCATGAGACGGAGTCGACCAAAAAAAGTAATAAACCACCAACAGCTGAGAAGATTTCTTAACCTACAATTTATACTCGCATTCATATTTTTACGTGAAATCTCTGGCAATAAATTAAGAGATGTAATGTGAGCCCCTTCCACGATGTTTGGAGGTGCACAAGTGTACACCCCATTTTCCCATCATCGGATTCACTCATGATACATCTAGAATTTCGAAAACGACAAAAGTAAACATTAAATTTGTAAAGACAATAGTGATAATACGTTTACAATCAGTATAATTTCAGTCAATCTACTATTTAGTACTTACAGTTAAATAATCATACATATGTACTCGTTTTCAAAAAATAATTTTATACAAACAATCACAATTCCATTGTCAAGGTTATTAACCCCGTTGCTCGAAATGTCCACATATTCTTGCCTTATGTAGCAAATTATAAATGTTTTCAATGTTTTTATTGTAATTTAGCAATAATAATAAATAATATTACATTAACAATTATATAATAATGTAAAAAATGAATCAATTTTAGGTTTTAATTGAATAACAATCTATGTAACGTTATATAATGAGAAATAACCTAGCCATTGAAAAGCGTCTCCGTACCTCAATGCTTACGCTCTCGCTACTAGACGGGCGATACGGAGTTCAATTCCCCGGCTCTGACGTTGGTATTTTTTCTAGATGGATTTCCATTCAAAATATAATTGAATGTAAAATATTAATTAAACAAAATAAATTAACCTTTATCTAAACTTTATAACATTTTTAATATTTCAAATAAATAAAAATATTATAAATATTGCAAGTGGTGACATCTATGGAGTTTTAATGGAACTACTGATTGTTGAGAACTCCTTCCTCACAGTCTTTACCGTTCAGTTTGGAGATTGTTTGCAATTGATCGTTTTCGCGGTTACTAGATTGTGGGGAATGTGTAACTTTCTATAGTCGTCGTAGATAAACAATTTTACCTACAGCTGTACGAAGCCTCTTCAAGAGAAATAAAATTAAAGAATACAATAAGTCAACGTGTCTACTATGCCAGGGGTGAACCTTCTGTGTAGTTCAGGAAAATCTCTGCTCATCCATAGACTGAAATAGAGAGAAATGACGAAATATGCCGAAACCAACTCTTATTCTACGTACCTCTTACGAAATCTATTAATCCTAGTTCAATATGTTTTCGTAGAACTTGGTTTCAGTATATCTTTTGTGCAAATTGTAATGTACCTACATATGTCTAAGATTCTTTACTTTGAAATTCTGTTAAGCACTTTCAAACACAGTAATAAAATATTTTATTTATTTTTGATTAAAACAATAATGAAAAGCTGAATAAGATTAATTGTAAATTCAATTTTTCATTTTACCGTTAAAAATTGTCTTTAACTAGCCCAATCAAAACACATATTTTTGGCGGCAGAATTTAAAGTAGTTCTTCCGGTAACTACAGAAATTACTACTTACAGCGACACATGTTCATAAATAAGAAATAGTGTTGGTAAAAATAAACAAATTATTAAACCTGACCCGAAGTTAAAATTTGTCAAAAACACGTTTTTAAATAAACATACAATTAACATACGAACTTCTATCGATTCAATTATTAACCTCCGTACAACCCAAGGCTACTTCAACAAAAACAAGTCTATTTTCTTGATATAAACGATATAAAGCTGATCCAGTAAACAAAAACAACTTGGTTACTTAAATAATGTATAAGGTTTTCCTAGTAAACATGTTCTATTTTGTAATTAGAAGTATTGAGATTTCCAAAAAATTCTTTTATTTGAACAATGGAGATTATTTGAAGTGTTCGGCCAAACACGGTTTACGTTACAAATCTTCAAAATCAAGTTTCGGATTCAGATAACGGATCGACAGTGTTACACGGATGTAACAAAAATTGTTTTCCAAATGACCAAATCAGCCACCAGAGTCACTACTAGATCAGTTCAGTACCGAATATAGTTCTATGAATTTAACATTTCAAGAATTTTTTTAACCAAAAACTCAGGAATTTTAAAACAAGTATTGCAGTAGGAAAGCGATGTTTGAATCATTATGAAAATACTTTATAGAGTAACAAATTAGTCACTCCCAACGGTTAATGTTATTTCAAGGCTTGTATATGCATAAATCTGGATAGTGTGGACAGGGGGGGACTTACCAACGGTTAGTTGTAGTTGATGAGAATATAAGAAATTCAAAACAGTGGAATCCTGGGATACCGAAACTGTTGGTTCAAAACTCTGAACTACTATTAGTTTAAAATCCATATTTTTAAATTTCAGTAATCACATCGATTTAGATCAATTTGGCTGCGTTTTTTTTTTTCGACTTGGCTTTTAACATAAAACTGCTGGTTTTTATGCTGTACAAATTTGAAGCTAGACTTTTATAATTTTTCTCTCCACAGTTAGGGATCTGGAAGGAAAATATCTAGCACTAGTTTGAAGTAATTTTACCGATCTAATACTGACCACCACTTTATTTTACTTGGTACCTATAATCGGTTGGAAAATGGCAAATCCAAATCGATTAACAAATAAAAAGATTGAGAAAGATTATGTGATGAAGGAGTGGTTTGTATAAAATTGATAATTTATTATATAGCTTATTTGTAGTGTAGAATACAGTCTTTATTGTTTGATTTAGTTTTGGCATTCACGATACTGGAAACAAAAGAGATGAATAAACTTTACTATTTATAGTCCGATGTGAATAAGATTAACAAAAAAATAGATAAATAAAATTCCGCATACAAGCCGGCATAGCTCAGTTAGTATATCGCTGCGGCCGTTCGTTTTATTATGTCGCCTTATCTATTCTTTCGAGTTCAAGTTGGTTCGAGTCCAAAGCACTGACAATGAGGTTGTTAATTCTCCAACTTTACAGAAATTTGTAGTTACTCTGTCAGTTGAATTACTTTTGGGTGGGCGGTGCAGACCACACGGCACCTACCCATAGAACTGGTCCGACCTCTCCTATACCAGGCCTGTCTGTGTAACGGTTATTTAGTAAAAACGGCTTCTAGGTTCCCCGCCTAGGCCTTCCAGGATCAAATGTGTGGGAGAGAAACACGCAAGTGTTCTCGACGATTACTCATTAACGTTGTGGAGGGAACTCTGCTAACATGAGAACCGGTGTGGGTGGATTTGATTCTTACCTGGAACTAGGTCAAGTATGGTCATCGTTAGGAACCCGCTGCTTGACTGAACTCTAAGGCGGAGAATTGAAGTGAGGTTTATCTCGGCCTAGGGGAGTCTACCTAGGTCATATGGGAAACCGCAAGCCACCAGGTACTGTGCTCTGGAAGCTATTCGTTTCACCCTATGACTCGTTAATCGAGTACTGTGATCTGAAGCAGCTCTGGAACCTTTACACTTAAAGGGAGTTGATGCGAAAAGGGGTATCATAGCCTCTCACTCTCAAGACAACTTCAACTGAATAGGGTACCTACCGGGAGTCTAGAACGTATAGACTTGAAAACGAAGTTCTGTCGAGGGCACACCAGGCCTATAACTGGAAGACCGGTGTGGGAAACCACTACGGTCGAACAAAGATCCCTGACTTAAGTTGGGGACTAAATACTCAGGGGGGCGGTGCAGACCTCACGGCGCCTTCCCATAAAACTAGTCCGACCTCTCCTATCCCAGGCCTGTCTGGGTAACGGTTATTGAGTAAAAAAGGCCTAGGTCCCCTGCCTAGGCTTCCAGGTCAAAATGTGTGGTAGAGATGCACGCAAGTGTACTCGACGATTACTCATTAACGTTTCAGAGGAACTCTGCTAACATGAGAACCGGTGTGGGTGGATTCGATTCTCGCCTGGACCACGATCATTTATGGTCACCGTAAGGAACCCGCTGTTTGATTAAATCTAAGGAGGAGAATCGAAGTGAGGTTCATCCCGGTCGAAGAGGGATAAATCTGGACCAGTGGGAAACTGCATGCCACCAGGTACTGGCTCCGGAAGCTACTCGGATCAGCAATGAGTCGAAGTGGCTCTAGAACCTTTACACTTAAAGGGAGTGATGCGAGAAGGGTACATAGCCTCTCACTCTCAAGACAACTTCATCTGAAAGGGTACATAACGACGACCCGGGGGTCTATAACGTGTAGACTTGTAAACGAAGCGCTGTCGAGGGCACACCAAGCCTAAAATTCGGTAGATTGGGGTGGCAAAACCATTAAAAAACCAAGTCCTGCCACAATTGAGGTTGGGTTCGATCGGGCAGTGGTCCACGATTCTATAGAATTGGGAGATAGTCCGAAGCTGGACGAGGTACAATCTCCTAGGAGAGAGTGCCGACGAGTGAGCACGTTTATCGGTAGCACTATCTCTGATAGTCGCGCGCTAATTGAGCGTAACTCGATTCATGTCTAAAAGACGGGAAGGAACATCCGAACGTTCATAAATAAATTGAATCATATCTACGCCTAATCAACTACGACCTATTATAACATTATAAGGCGATAGGCTACAAGTGCTGTCAGAGTGAACTCATGCGCCTGAAGTTGCAATATGCAGCGGAGTAGGGCGGTGAAATTCATTCGCCAGAACAGCCAAGTGTATCAGTTGAATTACCTATTTTCCATGTCTTTATTTTAATGTAATTAAAAAATTACTAACTTTTAAGCAAATTAGTAGCAATGGCTTACCAAAATGACTAATGACTGATTTTTAAAAAATAAACTTAAACTGAGATTCTGGCTATATTACTCGTTGACAAGAAAAAAAGTATACAATTTTTTCTAAATTAACCGATTTTAACTACAGTGAGCCACTTCTTCATAAAACATCAAAACTGCCTATTTGGGTCATTCTTTCTGAACTCTGTACTGCATTTATATATGTATTTATGCATATATTTTTACTGTAAAGTTGACTAAATCTAGCCTCAACTAACTGTGGCTTTAAGTGAGTGATCTCATAAAATTGTATTGTAAAATGATCATGTTGCAGAATCAGCAATGTAAACATAAAAAACTAAAAACATTAAACCTTTCTTTATTTGCATTTTTTTTCGAAAACCACGCTTCTGAGAAAAAAAAGTTATAGGAATATTTTGTTCGTCTTATTGATGTCTAACTACTTGCCGCGTTTGATGTCGTTGTTGTAATACATCCTGTATACAACCGCTTTTAGCTCATTTCTTGTTTTTATAACTTCTTTGCTTAATATTTTCTTGAGAATAAATTACCAAATTTAACTAAATATTTTCACATACGCCACTGATAAAATTCCAAGTTTAAGATGTCAGTGAAATTTCGTTTCTCAACCCATATACCTGATCAAGTCACCCTAGTGTCAGTGTGGTTACGAATTACCACCCAAGCTGCAACTACATCGCATAACCACATAACCCGGTTAACGCGAAATCTCCCTAATCATTTCTGAAAATTTTATATTTGCTTGCTTTTATATTTCAATAGCATAGGAAAGGAAAATGAAGAAATTTAGAGATTGAACTTTGCGTTGTAGAGTAGTAAACTTGTTCAAAAGGGAGCAGATCAATGGCGGCACGTCACATGACGCAGGTGACGCTGCTTCACCAACGTTTTCTTGTAAAATCTTCATTTTTATTAATTACTACTGTTTTAGAATATTACAATCCATATTTTATTAATTTTATGAACCAGAAGAAAAATGAAAAATAAATTATTACACTAACCACATTTTTAAAATATTCATGCAAAAAAATGATTAAGTACCTACATATCACCGAAAGAAATGGCAAGCGCGACGTACACAACTCTCGTATAGAAAACAGCAAGTGACACATATTTCAAAGCAAACTTTAACCCTTGACTTACGCCACTCAATAATTCGTACATTATGATTTCTGCTGCACCTGTTCGCTAACTCACGAGCCGCCACTGGAGCAGATCTACTTCAAATGAATACTACCTTACAAATAAATAGGTTTTCAATAAGTTTGCATACTGGGACACACCAAAAATTAATCTGTACTCTCGCGGCAAGTTGTTAAAAGAAATGATACGGTAGCTCTGTTGTAATATGTATAATCACTAGTACAGTAAATATATTATAGAGAGGAATATATGAATGACAATTCCAGTTTACTGACATTTCAGAAATTATAAAATTTAAATATTCTACTTAGAATTATCATAAATATTAACACGAATATTAAATTTAATCTGTCAAAATTACAATCACCATTAAAATACAACACAGCAAAAACAACCGCTAAAAACTACGTCATCAACTAACGTATATCGAAGACATTTTGATGTTGTGCAACGCCATCTATATTTATCGGTGCGTCCCAATACCTCAGCGGCTGTATAGTCCTTAATAAGGCGATAGGACACGCTTATACCACATTAAGACCCTGTAGACATGGAGCGTTTTCTAACGCTCGTTTGCTAACGAGTGTTAAGTAGACTGGTATACATGCTAACACGCGCTTTTATGCGACGCGCATTTCGAGATTCCCCATACTAACACGCGTTTCGAGGTACATGAAATTGCGTTAACCGTACACATGAACGCGCACTTTTGCATTCTACAGTGTTGGGACTAGTAGCGAAATTTCATTTTTGGCAAGAATTTTTGGCTTAAAAAGGATAAAAGAACATTTTTCACAATACAGTAGAACTCCATAATCCGAACACACTGTATTCCGAACATCCAGTAATCCGAACAACAATATATCACCGGCTAGGTCCAAAAATGGCCGCAACTTAGAAAGGCCTGCGGGGGCTCATTTTAAAGCTTGAAAAATTCAAAGTTGACCCCTAAAACAGGGCAAACACATATCCAGTTCTAAAAAGAATTTTAAACGTTGAAATAATTAGAAAAAGAAATCTGCTTTTACGGCATCACCTTCTTCGTCCAAAATACATAAATTTTGTCTACTGCGTTTTTTTCCTAGAGTGGTTCAATTTCCAGCAAAATCGAGAACAACATTTGCCATTTTTGAAAGTTTACTATTTTTTTATCGAAAATGGTGTCAAAAAGATGATAAGAATAAAAATGCTTATGTACTCAATGAATACGAAAAAAATTACAGATCGATTTAAATCGATTTTGAAAATTACGGTTATAGATGTCACCTATCTATGGGTATGAATAATATAATTAAAACCTTCTAAAATGATGTCAATTATTTTTGCTCGATTTTCCGAATAAAAATAAATTTTTGGTAGTGAAGAAATGTGTTTTTGTTAACGCGTTTGCCGAAAGTACAACTATGTGCCCTGATTTTTGAGCGCAAAGAGACACTTAACGCTCTTTTCTGAGGTTAGAAGTGGTCATAAAGCCGCTTTTTTTAATGTTTGTTTACATTTCGCTCATTTTATTACAGTTTTGAATATATTTGAGCATAAAGTACTAATAAACGTGACCGAAAGAAGCGACTCTTTTGTTTTACTATGAGTGCGAAATTATTCCTTTGCGCAAGTGTTACACACATTGGGTTTTTTAACTAGTAGACCGAACGTACATAGTGCAAAATTGTAATTAGTGCTGTAGTATTATAGTACTAGGTACCTAAGTACAAGGTACTAGTACTAGCACAAGTAACAGTACAGATACTATACCAGTGCGCAAATTAACATTTTGCGCAATATCATTTGGTAATCCACTGCAAAGTGTCTCTTTGCGCTCAGAAATTAGGGCGCAAAGTTGTAGTTTCAGCGCATGTGTTAAGAAAAAACATCTTTCTTCACTACCTAAAATTTATTTTTATTCGGAAAATCGAGAAAAAATAATTGACGTCATTTTAGAAGATTTTAATTATATTATTCATACCCATAGATAGGTGACACCTATAACCGTAATATTCAAAATCGCTTAAAATTGGTCTAAATTTTTTTCGTATTCATTGAGTAAACATAAGCATTTTTTACTCTTATCATTTTTTTTCTATCTGACATCATTTTCGATTAAAGAAAATGATAAACTTTCAAAAATGGCAAATTGTTGTTCTTAATTTTGCTCCAAATTGAAGCATTCTAGCAAAAAACCCAGTTTTTTTATAAATTTATTTCAGAATTACAATCTACTCATAACAATATTGAGTATTTAGTAATTAGGATAACAATTGAAGTGTCATGAGGGGAGCATTAGCCAGCGCCAATCTCACGTTGGAGGTTCATCGGTCCTGGTTGGGTTACTGCACTAAATCCAGCGGTCATTGTCGTTTTAGTCGTCGTGTGACTTCTAGTTGTCGGGTAAATTGGTCTATGAGGTGACCGTGAAGGTTGTCGTTATATATAGTAGAAAACATCTTGATCTCGCTTGCTACGTAGGGTACTTCCAGGTCAGTATGGAGGGTTTGGTTGGTAACGTACCATGGAGAGCGTCTGCTAATATCCGGAGTGTCTTTGATTGGAAGCGGTGAAGAATTTTTGTTTGTGATGCTTTCGCGCAGCCCCAAAGCTGAATTCCATATGTCCACACCGGTTTAAGGATGATTTTGTAGATTAATACTTTGTTTGCCAAGGAGAGTTGCGAATGTCTTCCTAGCAACCAATTCATTTATTTGATTTTTAGATCTAGGCACTTTCTTTTGGTTTTAATGTGTGAGCGCCAAGAGAGTTTTTTTGTCTAAATGCATACCTAGGTATTTTACCTCAGTTTTTAGTGGTTGTCAATACTGGTTTGCGGGCATTCTATACGTCTTGTGGTGAAGTTTACTTGCGCGGATTTGTCTGCGTTGATTGTAATTTTCCACTTTTGAAACCAGTTTTGTAATGTGGTTAGATGGTTAAAAACCCAGTGGAGAAAATTTGTGTATTTATGACGAAGAATGCGATGCCGTTAAGAAAATTCAAAAAAGATTTCTTTTTCTGATTTTTTCAACTTTTTAAATCTTTTTTAGAACTGGATGCGTATTTAACCTGTCTTAGAGGTCAATTATAATTTTTTTTATATAGGTGACAATCAAAAGTAGAGGTTTCAAGCTTTAAAATGAGCCCCTACAGGCCTTTCTAAGTTGCGCCAATTTTTAGACCTAGCCGGTGGTTGTGTTCAGAAAGAATGACTCATTTATATATAAGAAATTCTCTACTGTATTGCCTAGAGCAGGCATCGGCAACCTTTTTTGACTGCGGGTCAAAATCGACTAAAATGTGACTATTAAAAAGACGTTTCAGGTCAGTGGGTATTTTCATTTCGGACAATGTCGCTGTATTCCGCCTATGTTCATTTCTACAACTAGGTAATCAAACCAAAATGTTAATCTTATTATTTAAATTTTCTCAAAGTGTTCGTTTCATGTTTATGTTTTATAATTTATTTTTATATATTATGCTTTATTTCCACTCAAGTGGGTCATTTGAAATTATCAAATGAGTCACTTGGTGACCCGCGGGTCATAGGTTGCCGATGCCTGGCCTAGAATTTAGTCTATGAAACCAGTCCCAAAAACTGTTTCCGGATACTTTTAACTACGATTTCAAGATTTAGAAATTTGCAAATTTTAGAGACTGCATACCTTACAAGCCGAAGCTGGAATTTTTGTTATTTCGGATGCCTAAAGGCTCAGACAGTTATAGATTTAAAGAAGTCAAAACTTTCAGCATTAGAAACCTAGATCACCTATCTTAATCAGTTAATTCGAATCGCTGCATTATAAGTCGTTGGTGATATTGCACAAAATTTCACTAACAAATGGTTTTAGTACCTTGGCTGCTTGCTCGCTATTTTCTGCTTTAGAAGAATCGATAGCTATTTATGCCAGTATATAAGAACCAGTTATAAAAGTAAAGGGAGTGTTTGTGTTTTCACTTGGATGCTAATAACGATGTGCAAAAGGTGCAAAAAGCCCTATAAAATATCTTCCAGACATCTCAAGAAATTTTATCTGCCTAGAAAAAGTGCGATGGCTAATAAAAAGCTTATTTACGAGATTGTATAGGTATTGGAAAATACCTGGGTGAAGAGTAGTATATGATATAAGGGGTAAATGTGTGTCGTTGTAGCATTAATAATTTGTACGAAGGAAAACGAAGTATTATTACAAAACCATCAGAATCCCTACAGATACGCGACTAAGGTGGAAGCTCATCTTGTCATTTATGCAAGATGTCATCCATTATTCAAAATATCTACCACTTTAACAAATCGACGTGCTGAATCTGCTTTTACTCAAGCTTATGGGAGGTTTGGCGCTCTATTATTCATAAGGTAAGGTAATCTAGGATGTATTTAAGGTTGATTCTGTGGATAGTCTTCGCAACTTTTTATGAAAATTTTACACAGAAATTATGCAAACAGATTTATGATTATGCTACTGCCACTAGTTTCATAATTAAAAGTTTTCATTTTTTTTTAAAGCATTACAATATAAAGTTTACTTTGGAAATTAAAGCATGAATAAGCATTTTATCAAAAACAAAACAAAATATAAAAGTTAATATTTGCAATAAACCAAAAAAAGAAAGCTAACATTCGAAGGATTAAATTTTCATTGCGCCTCTTATTTATTTTACACATCAATTATTTAGAAAGCATAATTAAAGCATGTTAATGAGAATCTTGTTTACATTGTAGATATTTTTTGAAGTATTTATAATTAACAAAGTTTGAAATGAAACTTGGAAAAATAAATCGTGCTAAAATTTTAATTTTTATTCATACAAATAAGATTAAAAAATACACTTTTAATTACGTTTAATTAAATTTCTAGTTTGCTTAGTAAATGGTAAAGAATAGCAATTTTAACATAGACGGCGCTACAGGCGGTGCTGGATGTAAAAGGTACACATCCCAATTAATCAAAATTGAAAACTTCTTAGTTTTAAATCTGCAAGAAATTCACATACTTAAATAATATAATTAATATTGTCACGAATGGAATTCGCTTCATATTAAAATAGCGTTGATGCGTTATAAGTTAGCACTCTTTTCAAGAGCAGAGCGGGTATACTATGAATAGCCAAGGCTGCCGGATGCGCTGCATGCAACACCACGGCTGCACCACTGGAACGTTGGTATGTAGAAGCACAACGAAAATAACTTCTGTTAAGTTAAACACTGACATGCTAACATTGGCTGCCCACACATCTTCATGTACTTCCGCTAACCGTACCATATTACCTTCTCTACAACCCACGCTTAATTGCGACTACCTGACCTACTGAGAGCTCGCACATTTCTACTGAATTGCTTATGTCACTGTACTTAAACAGGTTTGCTACAGTTCTAGGCTAGTTCAGTTCTTGAACTTATTCAACAATGTTTCAATTCAATGGTAAGCCTGGTAAGTGTTTAAATATACTTTTATCGTGTATTTCTTAGTTAGCTTAGAACAGCTTCATCTCTGGTATAGGTAACATGCTGTGTTACTGTGCCCTTATAATATATTTGCAACAGTTAGTTTAATTTAATATATTCTTTAATTTAGACTCTGCTTGTATTTACTCGTTATGTTTAGCTACCCTCAAGTCATGAAATTATAACGAGATAATATATTCGCGAGTAAAATTTAGAATCATAGCAATTCAGAACGCATTGAAAATCTGTTCATTAGAAAAGCTTATTTACTAGGAATTTAAATAATGTTAAAAAACTGGGGACTCAAACTTGAAATATAAAAACTATCCCAAGTCTCACAACCCCATGGGCGAGAGGGCGGCTTAATTTTAGCTCAATTTAATATTGCTTTCGATAATCTTTTGATCGGAAGTGTATTTCGAAGGATAATCGCAATATTTCAGTTTTTGCGATTACAGCGCCATCTGTCACGACTCGAAAAAGTGTTCCAAATAAAATCTACATACTTCAGGATTAGAATCCAAATTTGCAATAAAATATACGGGTATCCATTTAACATTTCAAAGTTGCCCCCCGTCCCTTACAACGGGGGCTCGCAGTTTTAAATTTTTACATCATCGGATAGAGGAGATTGAACTTAATAATATCACAACTTGTTTTGTTAAAAAATATCAAGACCCTGAATTTTAAAATTGGTGGACGGGTGGTCCGAGACACCCTGTATATAAAATCTTTAACCTCTTATACTTATGTCAAGGTGCTGGGCGCACCAAGCCGCAGAGTAGATATGTATGTATAACGAGACAGTGGAGTAATGTAGGCAAGTACACTGCGGTCGTGGTTTACCCATCCGAGTACTGACCGGAGCAAATTCGACTTACCTCTGTTAAGCGAAAGAGGAATAAGATGGAAAAAGGATGTCGCCAACAACCAGTCTACTATCTCTGAGTTTCTACCTTCATTTTCAGCAATGCCGAGCTCATTGCAAGAACTGATGAAGGTTACAAACAGGGAATAGTAATTTCTCTGTTAATGGCGTGGAAAATCGTCTATTGTGACTATCATCTTGATTCCAAGTAGTTAGAGCTTCAAAACTTTAGATCTAAGCGGCCAGGCAAAGCCTACGTGATGATTGCCAAGATTTTCTTTTATTTTTCATCTTTAAACCATTACAATCATCAAAGACACCTTCGATATAAATTAATTTTTGTAGATTTTGTCAAATGATACAGATAGTGCTCTGGTAGAATCACGGACAGCGCTAGGGTTGAGCTAGGATGAGTTGGCACCCACACTAGAATTGCGTTGCCCACCACCGCCCACCCTAAAATAATTTATTCCACCATATTGTTTATATTTTACTTGATTTTCTGTCTCAACAAAAATTACTCTTTTAAAACTATGTTTATGATCAAATTCGATTTTGTAGTTTATAAAATAACTATTTAGGCCACGGCCAAGCTTGCGTTTTGATCACCGCGGCCAGGTCGCAGACATGTAGGCCACAGTCATGCTTGAAACTTGGTCGGTACAACACGATCAGATAGCAGATATGTAAAATTTTGTGTTTTGGTCAATTTAATACGACCCGACACCATTACCTTTGCCCAGTTTATTTTATGCTGTCTCGATGAATGACGATGTGATTTTAGCATTTGTTATGTTATTTGTAGAAAACGCGAAGAAAATATAAATGGCGTATTCATGCAATTAAGAAATAATAGGGAGCGTTTTCAAAGTCAGTCGCAGGTCGCAAGTACGGCCGCTTGCATATACGAATGATTGATTGATGACACTTTGATCATGACTACTAATCTGCTTCTGCTTAATAGTTTCTACATGAACAAACGTTTCTTGTACTCAAATAATGACGAAATATTGTTTAACGTAGCCCACTTGCATTAAGCTTTATGGCTTGACCCCTAACGGTCAATGAATTGCGTTACGCTCAATTAACATGTCACTTACTTTTGTAAGAGCTAGCAGTTCACATTGGTGGGAGTGAGGTTGCCGCACTCTAGTAGTCTTCCAGGCTAGTACCGGAGCTATTTACGTGCTCATCCGTCGGGGTGCGTCTCAGAGAGAGTCCAGCCCTAGTCCAGCGAGCGGACTTGTCACACTGTCTGTACAAATCCAAAGTTAATGTGATTGGACTTGGTCCTAGGTCTGCCTAGGATATCCTAGGAATTTCCAGACTCCTGCCTGCCATAATAAAGGCTTCGTGAGCTTCGTGTGGCTTTCGACAGGGCCCCGTCCGACTCTATCTAAAAGTAGAGAGTAGGCTTATGTCAACATGAAGCTGGGGTTATCTTGATGTGAGAGGGTAAATGTCGTATTTGCTCTGTATTCGCAAAAACTTCCCTTAAAGCGATCGCCTGGTATAGCCATACCGGCGGCTTATAGACACCGATCAACTGCAGAGTCGTTTCCTGGAGTCCAATCTTGTTCTGGGGCCATCCCAACTAAGGGATGGGAACCCTAAAACTAGTCCAGTCATAGTAAGAGATATAACGCCTGTCCAGTAACACACTGTAAGAAAATCCTAAATATGTAGAATAGAATTAACCTTCAATTAATATTTGATTGTTTTTTTGTATCCAAAACAATCATTTCTTACACTATTATCCTTCTATCTACTATAGATAATCAAATTTTGTAAAACTTCTTGAAATGGAATAGAGATTCATGGTCTTTTGATATCTAACCTACAAAATGAAAAATTGATTGCCAGAGAGAAAAATGCATTGAAAAAATGTTTTTTCGCAAGTAATTCAGAATTTGAAATAATATTTCAATACTTTTCCATTTTAAAATATTTCTTTTAAGCTATTGGTACTAAACTGATATGATTCAGTCAACCAAGTATTGCTGGTAAACTGTCATTTGAAGATATCGACAAAATGAGCTGCTTGAACCTATCTACCGCCACCGCAATGATTTGCCCAACACATTTGATCAGATGGCTAAGTGATACAAATCGAATTCTAAACACGCACTGAAAGATTTAAGCTGCTCCTGGTCCAACTTTCCTATGCCTACAATGATTGAGTAATTTTTGGAAAAAATCATCATTCTGAACAATAACTCAACAGATTACTTAAGAAAGATTTCTTGTATTTTTATTTACTTTTGATTAAATCTTCATATTTCAACAATAGACGTAAAGAAGATTCAGACTGAAAGAAATGATGAAGGTGATTTTCATTTTAGATGAAAAGATATAGAAAACCATAACATTATAAAGGTTTTTAAACTTTGTTAAAGCGTCCATTGAAGAAGTAAGTGAGACTGTTTGGCTGGATTTTATAACACGCCATTATTGATTTTTATACAAGTCTATTATTTATTTGGACCCTATTAGTAGGTCTCTGGAGGATGGGGATAGAAAATTATGTTTCAGATAATCTAGGTCCATTCGAACCTCGTCGCTTGATATCTGGAAGGAAAGAGTACTAGACAAAGAACGACTTCAGGATTTGCACCGGATTATATTGGGAACAATGAAGTAACTCAACACTTCGCGCGCAATTGTATGGAGCTTCTTTAGGAGATTGAATAAAAGAGCCTAAGATAAAATCCGCAAAGAAACGACACAAAACTGAAACAAATGCGATATAAAATTAAACAAAAAAAAGAGAGCGCAGAAGGGCAAGTAACTAATGCCAGAGGTAAAGCTCTTCTGTGTGAAGACGGGTAGAGGAAGAGCATACTCGTATACAGTACGAGTGGGTGGAGCTAGGATTGATCATTCCTAACGGTTCCGATGACTGATTTCCAGATCGCTGCTAGTTGATATCCGTTATCTTAATTGAGGTTGCGAGGATGTTTGAAAATTTTAACAGCTTCCCTAAATTTGCTAATGTGAAAGAACATGGACCTACATAAGATAAACGATTAATCAAAGAGAACCTTATGTCCGGTATCATGTTGCGCATGTTGATGTTCTGCAGTATCCTAGGTGGAAACGATGCCTGATTCTACATTTCGTTTATGCTCGGAAATTCTCGTTTGAACCGAGCGGCCTGTTTCTCCAATGTAAGAAGATTACAATAGAACAAGGAATGATGCATACGCCTTTAGATAATAAAACGGAAAGACTGTCCTTAGTCTTACTATCTTACTATCCTAGGGGATGGTAATAACTAAGACGTTACTGAGTTGAGTTTAGATAAAAATTCATAACCTTTTGGATATGGAGGGATATGGAATGACGAAGGCTTCCATTCCATATGGGCCGCCGTTCCAACGAATTCCATGAAAATATTCACAGCATGAGAAAGATTAGAGCCCGTAACTGCGCCAGGCACTTGGTAATAGACCTGATTACGAAAACGAAAGTATGCCGGAAAGTAATCTAGGATGGAGATTTTCCTGAATAGAGAAGTCATGTTAAAGCTAACGAGTCTCCTGGATCAACTACAATGTCCGCGAAGTGCTGTGCAAAGTAGGCCTACTTGAGAATATGGGAAGGTGATTTTCCTGGATAACCCTTAAGACTATTCTCGAGATATTTGTTCAGATTGTAAGTACATAGGTGCATCTCTAGTATTTAGAAGAAGAGAGTACTAATTGTAAATTTCGGAGACTTTGTACATACCAGAGCATATAGCCAACGTTTACAAGCCTGTTCATATTACGTAACCGGTTTTAAAGGTGATTTCAACACGTACAGTACTCAATAGCACTAGTCGGTCCAAGGGAGGTTTTGGGAATCAGGGAGTAACAGATTTAAAATGACCTGAATCAGCGATTATGCCTCGAACTATAGAGTTTGAGCACCACCAAGAGACGATGGCAAAGTCTGGAAACGAACGGTTTTGTTTTGCGGAAGGAAGCAATCTAGTCGTCTTATGAGTCCAGAAATAGTCCAACAAAAAATAGCGATAGCATCTTATTTTTCAAACAACTGTTTTCAATTATTATTAGAAACACAAAAAGTAGAGAACAAAATATCATTCTAAAGCAGTTTTATAATACCTATATAAAAGTTTTTTCCCAAAAAAGAATCAAAGAAAGAAATTGCCTTCATCTCAGTATTGCAATTTAACTTCAAAGACATAAATGTTAAATCTTTTTATAATAGAGGCGTCTATTAAAACAATCTGTCATAATGAGAAGGCTTTCAGTTTGTGTATTTCGATCCGGATTTCGAAGTCCTTGACAAATGAGGTCAAGGGTTATAGCCCCTTTTGTCCCCACAAACCAGGCTAAATCTCAGGTAGACATTCTAAAATTGGCGGTATCTAAAAGGTTATTGGTTTCGACATTCGCTAATTTTGAATGAGAACTAAATTAAACAGGTATATAAATATTTTACGTAGAAATGAGAGAATGGAAAAGTTTTGGTTATGTTCAATAAAGCGAGAATTAAAAAATGTGAGGTTAAGCTTTTATTAGTCTTTTTATTGTTTCAGGCGATTTTAAAGTTCTATAAAAGTGAGAAATTTCTACTAAATTCTCATCAGAAACAATTTTCTAGGTCTGTGAAGATGTTCCACTACATTTGCATAATGTAACTGCACTTGCAGAACGGTAACTCACCTCATGTAAATCAAAAAATAAAAGAAAAGGTATTTTCAGTGTAGAAAAAATAAATTATTCTCAAAGAAAATGCATTGAAACCGAGTCTAGGTTTGAAAAGCCATTTGTATTATCACCGAAATGGAAATGATTGGATTTGATTTCAACCTTATGTCCAATCTGCAAATTTCCCTAGTTTTCGTTTCAAATAATCATCCGACAAAATTCATAACGATAATAACTACTTATTACATAAAGAATCCTTCAATATCTGTCAAAGGTCGAACGAATAAACGAATGGAGTTTTCATTCCAATATGTGGGACTTAAACTTAACGTGACTATCATCGTTCCAGGAAAGTCAATACTTTGTGCATTAAACCTATTCCCCAGGTGTCTTTTTCATGAAAACTGCATTTATAGTATAGGCTATATTCTTATTTACAGTCTACGAGAATTAGAAAATAAAACGAGTTCTTTAGCTTTAATAATATTCTTGGATGTAGATTAGCTAAGAACAGACCCGTTTGAAGGTATAATATAGCTGGCCTACATAAAATGTGCTCTATTAGAGTAATTTTGATGTTAATATACACAGAATGATTAACAAAACATAAATCCCTTATGGGATATCCAGAAATAATCTGATTCTAAACTAAATCTGTTACATCACGAATATTGGACTATTTTAAGAACTTTTACATATTTGATGGGGAAAGAGTTTGAGAATTACCAAACAAAAAATATTAGTAGTTGAAATGTAACAGTAGCAGAATCAGAACTTAGTGAACGTGAGGCACTGACATAAAGTATATTCTGCAAAAGGTTACGAGAAATATTATGTTACGTATATAGGTTACGTTTGGAAATCTTTCAATAGGATGAAAATCCCGGATAACGTCCGAAAAGAAGAGTAGAAAAGCAAATAGAAAAATAAGATGTCGTTTGAGGGAAGTATGCAGTTTCAAAATCGTAATAAAAACAAAAGATGAACGAGAACACCATAATCATAACGTAAATTGTATATGGTGGGAGAAATAGGCAAAAAAATGCAAAAAATGTAACTAAAAAGTTAAAGATCTTTTGTAGTCAGGAAACCTATTTATGTATTGATGCAAGGGATTTGACTTGACACAAATCTTCGAAGACTTTAGTACCTCACCAAAGTTATTCAATAGTATACGTGTATATATGTTACGGTAAAAGTGCAGAGAGCGGTAAATGTGCACATTTGCCTAGTTGGTAAATGTAAAAAGACCTTTTAATAGTAGAAGTTTGAATACTAACAAAACTTAATAATTAGATTATAATCACTTACTAACCAATAACCTAACCTAGAATGTTAGGTTACTGTTAGAATTTAATATTAGGTTGTTTTTAACTGTACAAGTATTTTCTTTTATTTTCACTTTTACCGGAACATGTACACATTTACCGGTAAATGTGTACATTTTCCAAATATGCACTTTTACCGGAACATATATAAGTACAATATATTTTAGAAAATTTTATTCCAAATTAACTGAAAATTAAACTCCGTTTCTTAGATTTGAGAAGATAATAATGGCACATTTGGTACTTTGGAACTTCTGTACTCTATTATATGAACAAAATAAAAAATTCCTGTAATATTGGTAAAGTAACAGAGGAAAATAAATTTAATAACACTAATGTTTTTCAACAAAACTGCACAGGAATAAAATAGTATAGAACTATAATATTTATTTTTATATTATACAGTTAAGTAACTACAGCACCGCCAAGAATATTGGATAGGAGTCAGTAAGGATGAGAGTCGCGTAGCTTGTAGTACCCGTACGTCCTAAACGCATCATTTATTTTATGTGGTATTTTGTTCAACTTTGATAAAACAAAAATTCTATTTACAGTATCAGTATTTGTCGTGCAAATGTTTTATCTTATGTTAAAATATTATTTCTATTAAATAAATGAAAATATGTTTCTAGTTTTTTTCGTATGCATTTAAAATAAATGCAATTGGTTCTAAAAAAATAGTAGATCAGATTTTTTATTCGATCGGAATTTTAAAGCCTTAAAATGTTAAAACTAAGTTATATTGCTTTGAAGCTTCCATTGTATACAACTTTCTTAATTCCATCTTGGAATCTGTTAGGTTTACAAACATAAAGTCATCAAAGCCTCGAACTTTGAAACTTGGCCTTTAAAAATGAGCCTTTAAAACTATCAAAGTAGACATTATTCAACTGAATAAACACTTTAGAATTTCAAAGCTGCACAACTTTGTAGCTAAATCTAGCTAAACTTTAATCACATGGGCTCTCCTTAAGGAGTAAGGACTTAAATGAATTAAATGTCTAAAACTGAAGCTTTTTGAAGGACATTTTGAACCTGTAATGGGGCATGAATCTATTAAATTTCTGATATTCTGAAGATTTGCATCTCTAATAGTTTGAAAATCAAAACCTGTTGCACAATGGTAAGGTACTGACTATAATCTACTCATTAATGCACATTATTATCAAACATCGTTAATCTATCTATTTTAATATATTTTAAATACA
Organism: Agrypnus murinus; assembly: GCA_929113105.1. Lineage (NCBI taxonomy): Eukaryota > Metazoa > Arthropoda > Insecta > Coleoptera > Elateridae > Agrypnus > Agrypnus murinus. Next base: position 30,278,590 of record OV816023.1, on the reverse strand, counting down.
AGGCTCATTTTTGTTCCAGCTCGTTTGAGAGTTCTACTAGGCCGGTTTTACGCCATTCTTCTTCGTGTTTAATTTATTGTTTGAAAATCTTATGTTCTTCGATAGTGAATATACCAGCCATATTGAACTTTATTGTATAAACCAATTATTATTTACTAATCTATATATTTAAAACGCGACTCATTTTTGTTCTACTTCGTCTACGAGTCCTACAAGACCGATTTGCTTTATTCTTTAAAACTACAATTTTTTCTTTAACTACATTTTTTCCACCTTAAACACACCACTCGAATTCCACCTATGTGATTACAAGGCGATGCGATTTCCACGCCATGAAACAGATAACTTTGTTACCAAAGTATTGGCATGAGACAAATATGTACTACTGTGTGGTTTGGAGGCGCCGATTTAATATAGTATTGAAAATCTTTATAACAAATATTAGCAATAAGCAAAACGTTATGTTTGCTAAAATATTATAACATTAGAGACATTTGCGAGCGTGCATACGAAAAGGGAAGACATCGGCAATGCAACACATGTGGCTATGGTGGCTCTGATGCTTGCGCACGAGCATGATAGCCATATGTGCTGCATTGGCGGTGCCAGCCTAGGTTCATACGCTTCGCTACTGACATGAATTGAATACTAATGTTGTTTAAAGGCTACAGTGTGTTTCTCAACAGGAAGTACAGTGGTAACAATTGTTTGGGATTTACTATCAATGACTATTCTTCAAGATACCAAGCTAATTTTCCGAAAAAATGAGGGTCATACAATGACAATAAATCTAGTTAAGTGAAGTCTAGACTACTAATAAATCTGCCAAATCCGTTTTAACGGCGCTATTAATATACTTTCTGCAAAGTAATTGCATGATTAACATAAAAAGCCCAATTAGTCTATGAATTTCTACCAAGATAAATATAAGAATGTAATTTAATGTTTCTAGAATTTATTGTTTCTAGATTCTAGAAACTGTAACGGTTGCAGTTTAATAACATTACTGACGTATATAACTTTTGGTTTACAAAATTTGGATTCCTGGGCATTCTTGGGAACGCGACACCTATATTCCTACACCATGAAAATATGTAATTTTCGTATGCCATACAGATGAAATATCTGTTTTTTGCAATCATTTTACATGCCATAGTGATGTACAAAGATGATCAGAAAAGCATGTATATAATACATGCCACCAATGTCACTAATTGCTATTACTTAATTGATTTTTCGAATTCTGAAATAATTTACAAATAGATTTGTTCAAATTAATTTATTTACGTAAAATACTGTGCAAATTAGTGTAGTGCAAATATTTTCGACAGAGTTTTACAAAAGAAATATTTAATTCTATTTTTTTTAATTATATTGTATGGCTTAAGCAACTTGTCATTAGAAGGCAATAAAGAATTGTATGAAATTCACAATCTATAGCCAACTACATCACCATTTCGAGATTATTTTTCTCGTTTCTTTATTTGACCATACCAATTATAAGTACCACATACTTTATTGAGGTTTAAATAGGTACAACGAATATCCGAAGCGACATCTATACAATGCCTATCACGTTTATCGACAAACAAAAGTAAAATTTGTTAAAAAGGGGAAGCCCACTTAAGTAACAGGTGTTCGAAGCATTGGCGAAGATATGAAAAGGATGTATTTTTCACGTATTTAACACGTCAAAACTATACGACGGGGCACGTAATTATTACATGCCATTGAGCATTACTTTGGAATATTAATTGTGACATGTAAAAAGAATGGGAGGCACGTAATTTTTATACGAATTTCTATTCAAGCGCTACATGGGATATAAGCAAATGAATTATTATTAATTATTGCATATTTTATTTTAATAAAAGTTACCTACGTATAATTGTATATATAAGGGGCGCATAAGTTTCGCAGTGTAGTTCAATACACAGTCTGTGCCACTGAAAAAATAATCCTTTACCTGTCCCGCTTATAAAAAACACCATGTATAATCAAAAATAGTTTCCGAATACGCGCAAGATGGTCAATGTAACCCAGCGGTTTTATGCAAAAGTGTTTATCACTAGGTTACCAAATTTATTCCATTTCAGATTTTTAGAAGCACCGCCAATATAAATTTTTTGAAATCTCCTGAAATTTTAAAGTTGAAAAGATTTTGAAAGGAAAGGAAATCTAAGATACATTGCATTTCAGATAAGTTTTGAAATATTGAACTTGAATTTTAACAGTAAGAAGGTTTGAGACTTTTAAGGTCCTATACTTCTGAAAGTTAGGGCCTTGAAACTGTGAGGTTAAAAACTATCAAACGACACTACTTAAGATGCGCTTTACCACTACTTTAAAATTCCAATGGTTGAAGTTTAAAGAAGCATACGACATTTTTGAATTTCTGAAAGTTAATAATTAAAAGAATTTTGTTAAATTAGTGCAAACAGAAGTAGATGAAACGTACCTTTTTCCCAAGAAAATAAATCTAAGTAAGAACTCAATTGTTTTGCAAAGTAACGTTAAGGATAGTTTTCGTTATTAGTCTATTTTTAAGGGAAAACTTTATTTTTTTGGCATACCAAATGTATGTATATATATATTTCGAGTAATTTATTTACGTAACATCTAACGAAAGAAAAAAGAATTAAACAACACACAAAACAAAGTCCTCAATAAGCTTTTTTGTCAGGTGGCGCAAGAAAGGTATAAAGTTTGTAAGGCGCAAATCAACTTTGTTGACTTTCTTTTCTCCATTTTTATTTACACAGTTTTTTAGGAAAGAAAGCTAAACCACGAGAAGAATGTCACAACTTACAAGGTATAAAAGTCGGGGAAGATTTCCCCTAGGGTTTTGTTGCCCCAAAATTTTTCAAATTCGCGACAGGATACACTAATATCCGACGGCATATTATGTTCAAAGCAGTGATGGTTATACATAATATGTGAAGAAATTTTACAGACAGCGTGTCAAGTTAACACTGGAAAATGTGGTTAATATTTACAGGTGAGGGTGAGAGCTACCTTCCTCATCTCCACGACGTCGAATCATATACAGGACGGTGCCGTTCATGGCAGCAGGACGACGCACTGGCTGACGACCACGAACTGTGGGACACTAACTGCTAACCCTTAACCAACGATACCGGACAGGGAAGGTCACCTGGCTTTGATATGAATATTTTAGGATATCAACGAATCAATATATTCCCCTCTCGTTTGATTAACTATTTTCGCATTTTCCGTTAATAAGTTAACCAGGTCATTGCCGTTTAATTACAACATTCACATCCCCATTGGCTTACTCGTAATTATTTCGCTAATTTGTTCCGAAATCATTTTAGTACGTTGCTTAAAAGAAACTTAAAAATACTTTCAAGTACGTACAAAGAGCGTAAGTGCTTAAAGTAATTTCTTTATTTGTCACCTAAACTACGGATAAAAATATTACCAGGATCGTTATCCCCTAACATGCAATCATGAGGACAAGCGGTTATGAAACGAAAAGCTATTCCTTGAAGTCGTTCCAAAGCCGTAAAATATATTTTTACAAGGATAGTGGAACATAGTGAACATAATATGAATTATGTTATTTGCCCCTGTAGTATATTTTTCCATTCGAAGAGACAAGTGAATAAGATACATCTATAGAAACCCTCCTTAATGAATTATATAATTCTGTTCAAGGAAAACAAGTTTATTTTGTTCTTTGTGTTGGCTGCTTATTCCTATAGAATTCACACCAAGGAACACAAAAAGTTACTGTTGTCCCAGCTTACTTGTCAAACGTGCAAGGGGAAATTCTCTAAGGCTCCAAGGACAAACTGCCAAACTGTTAAAACATCCAGAAAGGTCCTGATATATTTAATAAGGAAATAACGCTTTTATACCGGAAATAAGGACTCCAAAAAAGTGCCCAAATTTCTTAATGATACTTGAATAATAATTCTAATAACACAGTAGTAAAACTAGCAATTAAGACAATTAGGACAAGCGATAAGTATAAAAAGAAAAAATAATGAAGCTAATCAAAACTCACTCACAGCGTTCTGCACAGAGAAAATAAATACCATACTTCACATTTTTTTATTAAAACTGGTAACAAGCATCATGCTGCGAAAACTCAAGAGCATTTAAAAACAGTAAAGGAACTTAATCTGGATGTGGAACGGCAAGGATTTCAAGAGTGACCAATTGTTTTTTTTTATATTCTAGCTATATCCGTTGAGTGACATCAACGCTATATCTTATTTTTTGTTACAGATTACTATAATTCGTTTCATAATTATCTTTCTTTGTTTATTTAAGTATTGTTATTTAATGATAAACTTATATTACGTATCAAAATTGCAAAAGTCTCAAAGAAAAAATACAACACATACTCACTAGATCGTAAGATTCCGACTATGATATAATCTACTTATCCGAAACATGGTTAAACAAAAGTATCAACAATGCAAAATATTTGATTTTAGCCAATACAATTTTTTCAATCGAGCAGAAATGATTCCATAAGTAGTATTGAAGGTCGGAGTGGTTGTAGCTGTAAAGTATAAATTATAAATAGATACTATTTTTTTTATAAAATCTGAGTCTGGGTAAACATCTAGTTCTTAATATTCAAATAGAAGTCACTATGTACTGCAAGATTGTCCATCTTTTGCGATTTTAGAATTTTTACGGTCTCACCCCCTAGCATTGTTTCATTTTAAACAAAAACAACTCCTAATTCTTATTTTTGCGTTTAGGCAAGTAGAGGGCTTGACGCCTGAGACTTCAATATTGGAAAAATCTATTAAATTTTGCATATTTAAGGTAAAAAATTTTTTTCTCCTAATTAGACAGTGTGGACCTGTGTGGTGCTTTGCATTAAAACTAATCAAAGCTGATCAACCATTAATTTTTATCTAATAAATCTTAAACTAAATACTTATAAGCTAGAGTTCATCCATTAATGTCCTGTAGTTTGTTCTGGTTGAAACTATACTAAACATTCTCACTCGCGCACAATGCTCTGATTTTACCCAAAACACTACACAAGCTCAAATGGTTTTGTCCTCTTCAATCTTCGGAAGAGATCTTGATTCTCCAGCAGCTGAAGAGCTTCTGCATTGATATGATTATGTAGCCTGGCTTCATGCCTGCTAGCAAACCTTGAGGTACACCTGCGTTAATTTCTTTTAGTTCCGAGTATTCATCTTCTTGTTTAATTCTGAAGTTTCTATCCGATATGTACGAGGAGAGAACTTCCACATATTGTTTTGGAAGCATTTTGTTCAGTTTGTAAATGAGCCCTTCATGCCAGACTTTATCAAAAGCCTAGGCCACATCAAGGAAGACTGCTGAGCAGACTTGCTTTTCTTCGAGAGCTTTTTCGATGACATCTGAGGTTCGATGGACTTGATCTATGGTGGAATGTTTTTGTCTGAAGCCAAACTGGTAATCTGGAATCAGCCTATTGTTCTTTATTAAAGGTCTCAGTCTTTTAAGAAGTAATTTTTCGAAGAGCTTTGAAATAATAGGAAGCAAAGAAATAGGCCTGTAAGACTTCACATCGTTGGGTGGCTTACCCGGTTTAGGCAGCATAATCACTTCTGCGACTTTCCAAATTGTAGGCACGTGCTTTAGTCGGAATGATGCGTTGAAGAGGTACGTAAGCATCACAATACCTCTTCTAGGCAGTTGTTTCATAACTTGATCAGCGATGAGATCAAATCCTGGTGCTTTTCTAGCGTTTAGATTAGTCTTAATCTCATTAGCTACTTCCTTCGGAGTAACAGGAGGGATTTCTTCGTACAGTAGATTATCAACCTCTTCCAAGACAGTGTTAGCTTCAAATTGATTGGGTTTGAAGATTTCAGTTAAATGATCAGTAAATAATTCTGCTTTTTGCTTATTATCTCTTGCCCAAGGCCCAGCATCCTTCCTTATAGAGGGAATTGATGTTACAGACCTCTTGTTCGTATTGGTTGCTTTCCATAGAGAGTACTCTGTTTCCTCGTCCGCAGTTAAATTTTGTAGATAGGAGCTGATTGAATCTTCTTTGAGTTTTTGAATTTCTCTCTTGAGTTTTTGTGATTTGTTACTCAAGATGGTTTTGTCCGACGGATCTCTTGACTGCTGCCATCTTCTTCTAGCTTTTCTTTTTTCTGTTACCAGTATTCTGATTTCGATCGGATAATTAGCCCCTTTAGATATATGGGTAATTTCCTTGGTATTGTTAAAAGCAGCTGTCTGAATTATTTTAACAAAATTTCCAGCTTCTTGTTCCAATTCCTAAATTGTTTTCAAACTAATGTTAAGGTGAATATTTTCTTGAAGGTCATTTCTGAACCTCTCCCAGTCAGTGGTTTTATTTACGAGCATGGGGCGCGCTTCTTTTTTAATTATCCTTTCACTCAGTGTTAATATAACTGCTGAATGGTCGGAACCTAATTCCAGATTTTCTTCAACGTCTATGAAATTGGGTGAAACTTTCTTGGTAATAAAGAAATCTAGCTAATCAGGGTTTTTGTTGGGATCCGTAGGCCAGTACGTGGGCTTACCTGAAGAGTGGAGATTGCCTCCAAGTTTCCTCATGGCTTTTCTCAGTTCACTGCCTTTTGTTGTGGTCAATCTCGATCCCCATTCCACATGTTTGGCGTTGTAATCACCACCCAAAATGAAACGTTCGCCAAGATATTGTAGGATCGTTTTATAGTCAGTATTTTCTAAATTGTGCTTTGGAGGACAGTAAATTGCACCTATTTTTAAATTTTGTTTCGTGGACTTAATACATACCATAGTAAGCTGGAATTCTATCCTTTGTAGATGACATTCTTTGTAGTGGTTAATTGATTCTTTCACTAATACAGCACTACCGCCTTTAGCTTGATTGTCGGGGTGAATAGTGTGGTATAATCTATATCCTTTTATTTTTAGGTAGGATTGAGCAGTCAAATGCGTTTCTGAAATCAGACACACATCTATGTACTGGGTATGAAGGAAGACTTCAAGTTCCTGTTTTCTCTTTAGGATGCCATTGGCATTCCATGTACCTATTCTTAAGTCTTGTTGGTCCATGGATTACTTCTTTTTGAGAATGAGAGACTGTCGAGTCTCTCATTGACTCTGTCCAGCATCTTCATCAAATTCTGCATCATTTGCATCATAGATGGTTCGGTTTTAGGATTGGTAGAGTTAGGTTCTTCCTGCTTCGACTTACTTGCTTGTGCATATGAGACACCTGCCTTCAATTTAGCAGGCGCGAATGTCCTTGCTATAGGAGTTGGTTTTCTAGTTTTAGTAACGTTATCTCTCCGTTTTTGCAACTCTTTGGCGATTATACACCCTCTATAGTTGGCGGGATGTGCCTCAGTGCAGTTAGAACACTTGGCAGGAGCATTCCCAGTCTTGGTACATTCTGTTGTTAGATGATTCCCTGCACATTTAACGCAGATGGGGGTACGTTGGCAGTATTTTTGCGTGTGCCCATATCTCTGGCATCTTTTGCACTGCGGTATTAATTTACTAGTTCTTAGTGCCTCAATTTTAACTTTCATGTGGCACAAAAGCTGAATTTCGAAGATCTTCTTGATATCCTCTGTTTTATCGAATGTTAGCACGAAGAGTGGAGCTTGATATAGCCATCTTTCGTTTTCTTTAATTTATTTTCTGCATTTTTTATCTTGAAACCGTTCTGCTGCAGTTCATTAACGAGTTCTTTTAAATCGCAAGTAGGGTGCCTAACCATAACTCTGATCGGTCTCTCCTGCTTGTTCTCGTAAGAATGCCATTCCTGATCAGAATTATTTAGATATTGAGTTAACCCTCTATAATCTGTTGCTGTGTCAACATTGATTTTTAGTTGATTTTTATTCATTAGGTTTGCATTAAACTTCAGATTACTTGTCTGAAGTTTCTGTTTGAGCTCCATATAATTTTCTAAATTACTTACCACAACTGGAGGAGGTTTGTTCTTTAGCCAGCGTTGGCTTACTCTGGGTGGAGCTGAGGTTTTTCTCCGGTGACTCAGCTGCTTTCCTTTTGTTCTTATTTTTTGGAAGCAGCCATTCTGTTTCCCGGGAAACTAATTCTTCTTCCTCATCGGAATTGGTCGGACTATAACGTTTTTTCTCACCTTGCAACAATGCAACTTGGTCTTTAAGTGCTTTAATCTCATCCAAGGCCTGTTTGAGTTGAAGACACAGTTGTTCTATTAATGCGGTCTCTGCTACGGTGCTCGGTAAGGATAAATTAACTTGAGGCATGGTTATTTCCTTTTGTATTTCTTTTTGTTGGCCACTAATGGTGGTATAATAGATATCGATCTCTGTTTTAAAAGAAATCTTTGAATTTTTTGACTTCCTTTAAAAGGATTTTTATTTGAATCACTTTCTTTTGTTCTAATTTATTTTAAACATTTTATGTTAAAATAACACAATTATTGCACATTAATACACTTGGTATGCAGGTCATGTTTTGACCTACTTTATAATTATTATTACAATGTTTTATTTCCGTTTACACTGTTGTTATTTAATACGGAGCACGACGACACGTCTTTACTCAGCGAAATTCGAAATGTAATAATATTATGCATCCGAGCAGGTAGTGTAGTGTAGCTATCGACCACACGATGATCATGTGGGTAAAGTATAGCCGGACGCGGTCAGAAGTTGGATGGGTGGCCCGTTCCAGCTTGGATCTACCTGCTCGGCTGGGGTAGGATGAGGAGATCAGCAAAGCTGAATCCTATCCCCATTCTACAATTGAAATATGTATTCCAAATATGTAAATTAGAAAGTAGAATAAATAAAGATTTATTTATTTATTATTTATTATTAAGGTAATAGCAGGTATTAGTGTTAAGGTAATAGGTAAGGTTTCTGGGTCTCGACAATTTTACTATTCCCGGGACAAGAGACTTTTTCTTCCGAAACTCCCGGGAATCCCGGATAGTAGTTACAGGTACCTAACACAATGCCAAAAGATTGGAAAATAACTATAATCATTTAATGAAAAGCACAGCAGTACATAAATAAATCTTCCTATCATAAAATTCTTTTTTTATCGCAAAACCTTTCTTGTTTAGTGTTGTATTGTCGGTCGATAAATTTTAAGTTATTCGTAGCTATTATAAAACATTTTTCCTGAATATGAACATGATAAATATTATTAACAATAGTTCGAATTGATATTCCATCTTATACAATTTCACTGTAATTGCTTGTTTTATAAAATTTTAAAATTGATTGTTAATTTGTATTTTTCAATACAATCACAACTCATCTTCAATATTTTTTTATGCGATCCGTGCATACACTCTTAATGCCGCATGAGCCCGATAGAATTCAAATCTGACACGAAATTTGGTTGGGGCATGAAAGTCATACTTTTTTCACGGATTTGCAGCTTTGATTAACGAGGGCGAAGCCCGAGTTTATAAAGCAAATGGGTAAAAAAGAGACTTTCATAACGTGTTGTACACGCCATTTTTTACATATTGTAACTTGAGAAATTTATCCTAAAAGGATTTATGAAAATCCAAGACTTTTAGAAAAACCAGAAAAACATAGTATCCTTTTGACAATAATCTCCGAGAAGATTAAAATTTGTTTTTTACAAGCATAATTAAAAAAGTGTTACTGTCATTACAATTTCTCGTTAAAAAGATTCAAAAGTCCATAAACAATAAGCAAAACAAAATAATTAAAAAGGGCCGGCGGTGGACCAGTGGTGTCAGTGCATCATTCGTGTTCCAAGGGTCGTGGGTTCGAATCCTACTTGGGGCGACGGGATTTTATAATTGGAAAATTCTGTCACCTCAACTATGGGTGTGTGTATTCGTGTTGCATGTTAGATGGAGGACAGATGACCTTAGCAGTTGGTTCCCCCGTAGTGTAGGTGTGAAATAAAAAAAATAAAAAAGTGCTACTTTCACTACGACTTTTTGTTAAAAAAGTCAGCTTTCATCAATATGCAAAAAACTATTAAAACCTTCTTAGAACCCTTTAACTATTGAAAACTACCGGTTATTAAAAAGATTAATAAAATACTTTAATATGAATTTTTAAGTAAAAACATTCTGTTTAGATCTTTAAGAAGACTACCTCACCTGTTTATAAATAAGAATGGAATTTCCGAATGGAGACCCTTTTTGAAAATAATTGAATAGAAACTACAAGTTTATTATAAAGAATGCTGTGACCAGGCATCACACCTAACGCTACTTTCTTACTAAAACTAATCCCTTTACCTTTATTGATTGTTTATAGACAGGTTGTAAATAATTTTATTTATTGCTATCTTTATCTTTTTAGCTAGTTATCTATTTTTTGTATTACCTTAGCGACGTGTTTGTTTAGATTCATATTACCTTTGACAATGACAGCTTAGCTGTCCAAACAATTGTCAGGTTATATTTTAATAAATATTCTGAAACTTTGTATTAATCTTTATTTATCTCATATAAATAATTTGTAAGTGTGTGCAAAGTTACTTTAATAAGACTGGTTAAGAAAGCCATATGTGCAAATAAGACACTATGAAACCTTTCGTACCATGGCCTCTTTTTCGTGGGGTTTCCTCTCTTTAAAGTGTATATGATGATATTACTAGACTATATGAGAAGTTATAAGATGCACCTCTCTACCTTAACGGTTATAGAGGTCATTAAAGTTCCGGGATTCTGCTGTTTCTTCTTCAATTTTTCCACTTAACTAAACTATATAACCTACATATTGATATTTTCATAAGATATGTATTAGTAGCTTCCAAAATCAATACAATTGGAAGTATTCATCCGTTTTAGTTTACAGAATTTATTGATTATTAAATTAATTTAATTAAAATTCACAGCAAAAGTGTTGTCATTACTTTTAAAAGATTGTTTTGCTATGCTCTTTGCTATTAAAGGAAAAAAAGATAAAATGTTCATACTATAATAAGATAATAGCCAAGGGGAGTTATGTAATCACTGATCACAATTTCGTGTCATTGCACATATGGAGTTGCCGGATGCGATTCGAGTTTTATGCGCGTGACTGCACAGAATTGCCGCATGGATATTCTGTCGAGGGATGAACAACTCCAATTATATTGATTTTCAAAATGCCGGAACTAATACTAATTCCATGGACAACACTTGAAAATGAAAAAAACACAAAACAGAGGTCACGGTACGAAAGATATCCTCTTAAGCATACATAGCATTTCGTGATGCTGATTGATCCACCGTACTAGATAGAACTGGCTTTAATGAAACTGTGAACAACTTTTACAATATTATAATATAATAACTGGCGAACAAGGCCGGTTCTTCGAACCTGGACTAAGCAAACTCACCAGTTCAGGAACAATTAACTTAACTAATAATAATAATGTGGACGCGAACAATTTGAAATTAGGTACGCTGTTTTCATAGCAAAAAAAGCTGCTTTTATGTCAGGTTTTTTCTTCGCTAGAACTTAAACTTTCCACGGGGCAGTGTCGCCAGGTATAAGGACCACTCAGAGCATAGGATACATACCCCGAAGAAGCTCGTTATAGTATATATAGATAATTGCTACTACCCATTACCTGGCTAACCAGCCCCAAATGCTATGAATATAGTGCGGGAGGGAGGGGCGATTATTACTATTCTATAGGTTGGAAGTCACTACGGACGAGACATTAAACAATACATAATTACTTAAAAAATAACAGTCCACTTTCACAGGGTAGTAGGTATATTAGAGTAGGCTGCTATTACTTGAGTGGTGGTAAAGTATTGTGGCCGCCTATTATTACCCCAGGAAATTAATTCTAAGATATTCATTTTCACAGACTGAGTCGACCTGGAAGCCTTAAATATTTTTAAAAATTCCAATGTATCATCCCTAAAAATTGAACCCAGGACCTCAAGATTGGTAGTCAAGTGCCATACACACTTCAATTACCATGGCTTCAATTATTTAAATAGTATAGGCAATAACTCTCGTCATATTTTGGCAATATATTTCTGAAATCCTTGTAACGCTGTAATTAAGTCAAGTGGCCAACCGCTTAGTAATCAACAAGCTGCTGAAGCTTTTGGGTATCTAAGGGGCATTAAGGTAGATGCAATGGCAACGCTCTAAATACAACAAGTACAGATAGCATTCGAATGATGACGAGCGCCCGTTCAAACACTAGTCACTTGGCTAGAGCTTCAATACTGCGAATAGTAGGCAGTAGCATCAAGAGAATTAGGTGGTTTCTGGGGTAAGCTGGACGAGTGTCCAACTTACGTCAGGTCAGATATTTTGTTTAGATTTAGATAGCAAAGAACATATTAATTCTGTTAATATATTGCTAAGTTGTAAGTATATATAGTTATTAGTTGTAAGTCGCATTAAAAATGATTTCTTTAAGTCATTGTGAAAGGATGTATAAGTGAATTTTTAGCCTTAACAGAGACACGTCGATAAGGCTTTGTCTTGTACTGGTTTGCTTATTCCATATATTACATGAAAGGTATCAATTTATCAATGCATTTTTTTACCGTCAAATTTTCTGATGTGTTTAGTTACTTGTTTAGCTCTACTTTCTGGGTTTCAGGAGCTTGCATTAACAGTTAGTTTTTTTGAAAAAATTAACCCATTATTTTACATCAATCATCAACCATAATTATTGCATAAGTGTGAAAAAAGGTGCTAAATCATATCATTAAGAAACATTCTAGATTTAAAAAAGATTTAACAAGTTATTTGAATAACCAACAAAATTAGTTTTACTTAATTTTGTTTGTATGCTTATTATTTTATAGTTAAAAAATATATTTAATTATCTTGCGACAAATGAGGACTTACTTTTCAGATGAACGGTCATTGTTGAGTTTACACGACTTTATATGAACGTTAATTAAACAATGAGATATGTTTGTTACAATACTCAGCTGAGCAGAATTTCCGTAATTATCGGACCCTAAATAACACCCGTGGTATACTAAAGCTTTGCGAATGTGTATATTCATTAGGCTTTAACCCTTTATGAGTCCTTGTAGTCACATGGCAACATAATTTCATAATATGTATTTCTAAAAGTAACTATATTCAACAATTTACCTTTATGCATCGTCGTTGCCAAGCGCCTACAAGTGCCTACCTCATCAGCAAAATTGTATCCCGTGTTTTCCCGTCGATAGTGTACTTACTTTATAACGGTCGTGCACATAACCTTAAAATAAGAATAAAAATGAAAGTTCGTAAGAAAATTAATATATTTATACCAGTTTTTGTGAATACAAGCCTAAAAATGTGTCGTAATATGTAATGTTATCAGATACATGCAGACGAGATTTGAAACCGCTTCTACTTACATAGCTGCGGCCAAAGTGTGAGAAGTGGACATAGGTGATGTGAGACCGGCCCTACGTGTCTTATATCAAGTGTCTCGCTTTGGCCGCGTTCGTGCCTGTGTTATGTACGTATAAGCAATTTCAGACCCGGTATATCGACAAAGCTTTGAAGATATATCGTTTCAATTTGACATGCAGTCATGGTAACAACTATCGATATCGGTAAGTTGTAGGTAGGAAACTATTTGTCTTTGAAACGGATTTGTCTTTTTTTGGATACAATTCCTACAAGTTTTTATTGCATTTTCTATGCAAAATGCCTTCACCTCCTAATGTTTGTGATTTCTCAGACTGCATCAGAATCTGGGGTATAAAATAAAACTCAATACCCAGATTAAAAAGGAATGACAGGCCAGGCAATACTACCGTTCTTCCCAATCCATTTCTTATAATCTCCAGTGAAACAAATACTGCCTGATATTCCCACAGTTTTAGAACCTGTCTCCACTTAGATCTGGCTGATATCTATCCAATTCCAGGTTTGGAATGGAAAGTGCCACAGGCCATCGTTAGAGGTGTTGGAGGTTGTTTTACACTAGAATCCGAGACGAGATCTGGAGTGGTTAACCAGGCCGTCACTAGAGGTGTCGGATAATTCAACACTAGAATCCGAGACGAGACCTAAGGTACCTGCCCAAACGTTAAATAATGGTAGAAATCCACGATCGTGTTTCTCAACGAAATACTCATTAACGTTGAGGAGGAAACTCTGATATATGAGTACCCGGGTAGATGGAATTGATTCTTATCACAGACTTGCTCTGATGGAGGAGAATCAAGTGAGGTTTATCCCGGTTGGGGGGGGGGGGTAAGGACTGGTAAATGTTTAATTATGGGCGTGCATGCAAGTATTCTGTATTATAATATAATAAAACAACAGCACAAGATAGTTTTGCCAATCACCTTGGCTGTCTTGACAGGTTTGGAAAATCCACTAGATTCTTCTTGGCGGTACCGCCGATGCAGACACAAAACACAAAATACTAAATGCTCGTGCTAATAGATGTCCATTTCGACATTAACAAGAGTGGTGTTTTCGACTTATATTCGCGCGTGAAAAGATATATTAAACAGCACACGGAGAAAAAATTATTATTATTATTATTGACATTTGATTGATGGGAAACTGTATTACATCAGGTATATGTGTTTGGAGACAAAAGTATGGGGATCATGCTATGACTGTGCAGTTTCAGTCGTATGATCCACATAAACCGTCGAGAAGCTACGCTTAAGGGTGTAATGCAAATATGCAGCAACTCCCGCTCACGTCATCTTCACCTTAACGGGTACATACCGGGATTTTACTTCGTCTCCCAAGCTGGTACGGAATAGAATTAAAAGAAGAGCTGACAGGGACACACCAGGACCTATAAGTTGGTAAACCGGGGTGGCGTAATCTTCCACGCCCAGTCACATTGAGGTTGGATTCGGTCGAGCAGTGGTCCAACTACGTGTGGGAAAAGTTCAAAGCTGGACTAGGGACCCATCTCTTAGGAGAAGAAACCCGACGGGTAAGCACGGTCATAGCTCCGGTACTAGCCTGGATAGCTAGTAGAGGATGGATAGTAGCTCGCTCCCACCAGTATGTACTGCACGTATTTGCCTAGCAATTATGCGCTAATTGAGCGTATCTCAGTTTGTGTTCTAGAAAGGGCGACCGTGGTGATTATTTTATAAGGTGCGCTATGTTAAAATAACGCTATACGATTTGTTGACTACGCTCAATAGTGGCAGTTAAACTCTAATTCCCACTGGTCTCAAAATGTAGTAATATCTCCAGTTGGTTTTTTTCGTGTAAAACTTGTCTAGGCCTATTTTTCTCTCCTATAACTAATCTTCTGTCTTTTGAGCTATTCATATATGCTGGTAAATAATTTCAATTCTGAATTTTAATACTCCCTAAAAGCGAACGCTGGGTTTTAATTATTTGATAGATAACATTCTAGCATTGTCATTTTTTTTCACAGTATACACGATTGCTATGCAAATGCCTTTCTTTGTACGTATAAAACACAGGTTAAACAAAAATAAAACAGTAAAGATATCAAACTAGTTATTATATTTATTATTTGAATGCCATGTCAATAAATAACGAAACAAACGAACAAATAATGAAATTGTTGCTTTAGTTTTCCTTTGATGTACTACTGCCATATAATGTTGAAATATGAGATTTTCGAAGCGCGAAAACGCTCAATAAATGCGAAACAATGCATCATTGATCATCATGTTATCATATCACACAATTCATTGAAAAATAAAGCAATTAATAGTCTGTCCACGATTATGAGATATCCAAGAGACCCATGCAATTCACGATTAAGAAGCCTATGAAAATTTGTGATTAGGTCAAGCAAAATTATGTTTTAGGTTGTATTTTCCGTCATATATTCCTTGTTAGAAGTTTCATAAATAAGTTATGCTTGGGAAAACGAATATTCCCATTATTTTTCTCAAAGAACTTTTTAGAATAATGTATAATAATGTATAGCGTTTAACAATTTAAAACCCTAATTTTAATTTCAAGACAGTTTACTGCAAACCCATATTTAAATCTTTATATTTATCACATTTAATCACATTTTATTTTATCACATTTAAATCTTCATATTTGATAAATATTTAACATGCATTTTAAAAAATATTTCAAATTTAGAATATATTATATAGATTATGTAAATATTACCTAGTTCATCAATGTTTGACTTTATAATGTAAAATAATGTAAAACGTGTGTTGAAGTAATAAATTATTATTATTATTATTAAGTGTGAAAACCTCTGAAAATTTTCATTTTATTTTTTAAAATGCTATTAAACGTTTTATTATAAAAATATAATATTTTTATTAAGTCTCGCAAATAAATTAATTTCGGTTGATTTCGACAATTAGCGTTAACACGTTTGTCATACATAAGGCGTGTTAAAAGGCGTTGGTTAAAGTGATCACATGTGGCGTTTTGTTCATACTTTCAGAGGTAGAGATGCCGCCTAGATAGCGGAAGGTTCTGGGTTCGATTCTCAGCTGGGGTGATACACTTTTCTCTATGAATTTGCATTCTGAATATAATTTAATGTAAAACATTCATTCATATACGTATATACGAAAAAGTACATCCAAGGCAAGGATCGCAGTACAATGACAAAAGGAAAAAGAAAGCATGAGAAAGGCCATGGGGGAAAGACGTCAAGACAGCTACGTAATAAAATAACAGTAGACATAAAATATGGCTTGTATAAATAAAATATGTGTAAATACAATATATATTGTATATGTATTAAAAAATTAATTAATCTTAGATAACTCAGTGTTATTTCTACATCACAGTATAAGAAACTACTCAGAGGTATTCATAACGAGCAACTATAGCTTGTACATCAAACGTGTTATTTTAAAAACTTTTTTAACTATAAATTAAAAGTTTTTTTTAACTATATTTAGGTTATTTCCCAAATATTCAGCTACATTATCCGGTAGCATTAGGTTTGCTCGATGTATTGCATATTGTAGACAGCCTATAAGTATGTAACTTACTCCAAGGTATGCTTACACAATGTCTCCCCTACCAGCAAGTACGTGTTCGTTAGCTGGGTATGTCCAATTCTTAATCTGCAGATAGCTACTTGCTTTTGCCTGCTCAACTGAGAGAGATATCATCATTTCGTCACATTTGGTGTAATCGTTTTAAGCTTTGATTGATTGGTGGGGGGGGCAGATGTTTTGCCACGTGGAGATGATTTTTTGCTTAAAGTGGCATGAAACGTCTTTGTGACGAATGGCGATGCTCTGATCTACAACACCGTTATCTGCAGTCTGACGGGCTGCCTTCGTGTTACCCGGAATGTCTATATGGCTCGAGATCCAGATGAACACTACCTTTTTTCCATAGGATTCTAACCACTGTAATAAGGTTAATATGTTTTATACTAAGAGGTCGTCGGTAAAGAGATTAGGCTTTCGGTAGAGCTTTTTGAATCAGTATGTATTAATGTTTCGGTGCACGCAGACATTTTGAAGTATCTGTCAGATAGAATATAACTCGGCGGTGTAAATTCTGGAAATGGGGGGGGGGGTACCGACCAATAGTAAGGATTGCCCCGCACGTAAATGGCAGACCCTACTCCCAGGATTGTTTTTGACCCGTCTGTATATATGATCAGGCTTTGGGGATAGTTACGTAATATAAAACTGATTGTTAATTTCCCCTTTTCTAATTGTGATACTTTCCATATGGCAGATCGGTTTTCGTAGGTTCCATAGAGGTTCTTTGCATGAACCTACATTAATTGGTAGACCAGGGTAGGTTTATTTGCACATTGTCTAAAAGTTACCAAAATCTGATTCACCATGGCCATGTTATTGTACGGCAAGAGAAATCAACGGCTTAAACGTCAGGCAACAAACTATTGTAGTAGAGATTATGGTTCTGGCCGCATACCGACACATTAGATACATACGTCTCTGTTCTAAAGGAAGGAAACCTGATTCACAGCATGGTGACATGGAAGGGTTAAAGTGCGGAAGGAACCGGTAACTAACCTTAGCCCCTTGTTTTGTATGGGCTCTAATAACCGTAGAACCGACCTCCGTGACGATCCGTACACAAAGCATGCGCAATACAGCTTCGAAAGCACGGTTGCACGATATATATTACGCAAGTTATCCCTGTCACTTCCCCAATTTATGTTGGATAGAGAACTTATAATACTGAGAAATTGCTGACACCTATGTAAATTAACGTTTTCCTTCCAGTTCAGCTTGGGATCGAATGTGAACACCAAGTACCGAGTGGATACTATAAACTGAATAGGAGATTCGTACAAATTAAGGACTGGATTACCCTGGCACGATCGCAACCGGCAGAAGTGGATGCATACTGTCTTTTAGGTTGAGAACTAAAACCCAATGTTGTTGGCAGCAACAGAAAGTCGGTCTGTTGCTATTTGCATATATCTAGAATCTAGATGCTACTTCCATAGAGACGTTAGATTTATAAATGCTTAACTCACCAACATACAATTTCTCAATTGCTCTCCAGTGCGTTTAGAAGATTATCCACAGCAATAATAAACAGAGTAACGCTTAACGTTGATCCTTGAGGAATGTCATTCTCTAATACGACCGAAGTTCTGCTGCATTCTCACACTTAAATCTTGGTTTGATAAGAAACCCCCTATCAACAGACCCTTCCAACAGACCCTCAAAAACATTGCACAATAGGAAGGTAGCAGGCTCTGAAAGCAAATATTTTCAAAAATACTTAATATTTTTCCAAAACTACAAAAAATACTATTTTTTAACCATACCAAGCATATCCTAAGAGATCCTAAGAAATGTAACACAGGAACAATGCCAAAATTTGTAAAAAACATTAAAATTTGCCTTTAGAGCCTGCTATGTTTCTACTATGCAATGTCATTGCACACTGATATAGTCTGAAAGATCCAAAAACTAGCTTTAATCTGACACCTAGATGAGCCAGATAACTCAACAAATAAGAGATGACAATTTTAGTTAGATGATGTAAAGTTCTGGGTAGCAGAATTTGCAAAAAATCAAAATTTTCAAAAATTTCTACTTTGGCAATTTTTCATCCAAAAAATCTGGAAAAGTAATTTAATGTCATTTCATATGTAGTTATGCAAGAAACAAATTTGAACAAAATCTTGAGACATTGAAGCTCACGGCTCTAGGTGATTTGGCATGAAATTAGCCTTGGAAAAGACATCTGGAGTATGGCCTTTGCTTACTTTTCTCAATTAACTTTTGTTACTATCTAGCCTGGTGGTAATAACGAGATTCTAGACTGTTGAGGAAATGTCATACAAATCGGAATGTGAGTCGAAAAAATTCTCCTTCCATAGTAGTCCAATTCTATCGTAACAATTTTTAAATCTTAAGATTTTAATTTTAGATAAAATTAGAATTTATATGGGGCAAATAAAGGCTAGGTCAATTTGAATATTGACCGTTACTGAAGATAATAAGTCCAAAACGGCGGCGCACAGACCCATGGTCCTATACAAGATATAACTACAAACCTCATAATAAGCTATAATGATTTAGAACATATTTTCCTTATCAACGTGTGGTCGCTTCCTGCTAGTTTTTGAAAAAATCGCATTTTAGATTTTAAGTACGCCTATTGATACTGTCACAAACGGGATTATTTGCAATTAAATATTCATTAATTGCATTCCGCATTCCGTATACATAGCACAAAAGTTGTCAAGGTTACGCGCATGTCTGCTACAACATCCCACGTTACCCGACCGTCTGCAGCAACTACCTACGCTATTCAAGCAGCTGCTGCGGCTTCACCCACGACTGGCCATCTATACGGTAATCTAAACCGCAAGTAGCATTTCAACTAATGCACTTATCTACCATGGTTACTCGCGTCTATGCTGAGCGGCCCACATCGTTCGACCAACTGCGACCCACCCGTATGCATCTCATTAGAATTAATTTATACAGTCTGCATATCCTTGGAAATAATTTATTCATTTATACAGTATGCATTTATATTTGTATCTTATTACGCATTTATATATCCATCGCATTATCTGTAATTTATTCATTTATACAATAAGGCTTCCGCAATATTCATGAGGATACATGCCGTATAAACAGCTTGCTTTGAGCTTACAATTCAGTCAGTGAAAATGACTCCAACATCTCGAAGCAAGCTGGTGAGACCTTTTTTATTATTTACTAGCGGGTTGACTAGAATCTGCTAGCCAGGGCTAGTGATTACCGGTCTCCCCTCTGCTTAGTTATTAAGGGGTTGTGCCAGGCTCCCTACGCTTAGTTGTAGTATTCTAAGAACCCAGATTATCGGGTTTCCTAGCGCTTAGTTTGTAGACCTAGTGTTTCATGTTTATGTTAGTTTTAGGAGGACTTATACGTTCTCACACTTTATTTGTAAACCCCATGTTTTGTAACTTGTAGTTCAGTATATGATTAACTGTGGTCTGCGTTTACTTTCCATTTCTACCTCTGACTACGTCCTCCAGTCACGAAAACCGCACGTGACATTGTGGTGGAGGCGCCGGGCTAATTATTTAATTGCAAATAATCCCGTTTGTGACAATACTAAAAAAGCTAAAACATTCAGGGTGTCTTATTAAAAAAAGTAACGTCCTTTATATATCCAAGCAAGAATTGTAGCATTATTAAAAAACTATAAGTTGTTTTAATAGAAACAACTTTTATATAATTTTGTTTACAAAACTTATAGTTTCTGAGGTAATACATATTATCATAATAAACGGGCCAACCTGTACATCCATTTGTTGCTTTTTACGTAAAAAAACAGTATTTTTTCACTTTAAAAAGATAACTTTACAATAACTTAACTTAAACCATAGCTTGGAGTTTTAGGTCCAAGCTATTTTAGATATTAGAGCTTTTAGGTTGAAATTGAAAAAGACAGCGCCATTTCGTTTTGATCGATCCGTGGGAAATAATTCATATATCTTTTAAATAAATAAGGCTAAGTCTAATTCTTTTTCTATATTATCGTGTATCTCAAGTCCTTTAAAATTAACGAAAGGGGATAAAGAAAGGTAGATTAATTAATTCTTAAGGTAGATAAACTGTGCTCTGTGTGAAGGTAGAATCTTTTTCTTTTCTTAAAACCCACAAAGAGAAGTAACGAGAAAAACGTAAAGGAATTCCCGGATGAATTGAGGTTTGAAGTTTCCAGTATGTTCTTTCTCCGATTTTATTATTAGAATACATAAATTTGTTAGTTTAAATTATTTGTTACGAATGTATAATATATGAGAAAGTGAAGATGTTTACACTAACGTATGTATTTATAAATAATAAGATTAGCTCAGAACGCCAAACTCAAATTTAGACGAAATATATACTCCCAGACGGAGGAATCCACCTTAATATTTAATTCACCTTGAACCTTTAGCTAAAATTAGATGACAAGAAGGTAAATTGTATTCTACAACTGAAACAGCTTAATATTAGAGCTGACAAGGGCCATAGAATTTCTTTGCCAATTCGTACCTTAATTACTTAACAAGTCACAATTACGGATTTTTTTGGCCCTTGTTATTATCTATGGATGTGACTTTCCTTTTATTAATCATCGCATCACTTGCCCACATTTTGAATTAAAAATGTTTTTACCCTTCTCTAATAATTTTGGCACTGATACGAAAATAAATATCGAACTTTTCAAAACTGAAAATTATGCAGTTTTCTACAGCAAAATAATTTAGAAAATTCAAGATAAGAGAAGAAATAGCTCAAGGGAACACTATTTTTTTAATTTTTGTTTTCCGCGCAAGAATAATAAAGTTAATTTTTATTATTTTATCTACCATGTTATTTTGGGATGTTATACGCATGTTTTTAAATTACTATCATCCTATTTTCAACACTTGTGAGAATTTCATAACTTATTCAGAACAACACTCCATTCAGACAAGGATATCTTGAAAATCAGCTAGTAATATTAACAACTAGAAATGTAACAGCTAGCATCAGACTAATCAGTTCATTACAGAGATAATTGAAATGGAACGAGGTTACAAATTTATTATACAAAGAAACGGTAAAACTGTAATACTGAAGATTATCTAATGCTATTTATTTTCAGAATATATTCCGAATAATTAATAGTAACGCCGTTTTTGACTATCTTTATAAATTTTATTCCTTTACGTAATGATTACCGATTATTAGCCACTTATAGTTTCAACGATAAATATCTTGAAAAATATGAAAAAACCGTTGCCAATTTAATTGCAGCCCCCTAAAAATACCTCGCCACTGATTCGATGTTGCGTACTTGGTCTGTATTTCAACACAAGCAATAATATAATTTTCGATTAAATTTTCTTAATCGTAAATTATATTTACGATATAATATTATATCATGATATTTTCAATACATTAACGCCTTAAAAGTACCCCGCCACTGGTTAGACTTTCCTCATTTACGAAATGTATTTGTATTTCAATACAAGTAATGGTTTTCTGTTAGATTTTAGTTTCTTACTTTTAATGTATAGTTGCACGAATTTCTTTTCTAATAGTAATAGTTTATCTACCTAAGAATACCCCGCCACTGTTTGGATTTTGCTCATTTATAAACTGCATCTAAATTTTCACGCAGGTAATAATTTTCGGCTTCTTTTAGTCTTAGTTTCTTAATCTTAAAGTATGGGTGCCACGATATATTCAATACTTTAACGCCCTAAAAGTACCCCGCCACTAGTTAGATTTTCTTCATTTACGAACTGTATCTGCATTTCTATATAGGTAATAGTTTTCTGTTAGATTTTAGTTTCTTACTTTTCATGTTTAGGTGCTCGCATTTTTCTAATACTTTAACCACCTAAAAATACCCCGTCACTGTTTGGAATTTGTTCATTTATAAACTGCATCTATATTTCGACGCAGGTAATAATTTTAGGCTAAATTCTAGTTTCTTAAAGTATAGGTGCCACGATATTTTCAATACTGTGACGTCCTAAAAGTACCCCGCTACTGGTTAGATTTTCCTCATTTACGAACTGTGTATATATTTCAATACAGGTAATGGTGTTCTGTTAGATTTTGGTTTCTTACTTTTAATGTATAGGTACACGGATTTTTCTCATACTTTATCCACCTAAAAATACCCCGCCACTGTTTGGATTTTGCTCATTTATAAATCGCATCTATATTTCGACGCAGGTAATAATTTTCGGTTAAATTGTAGATTCTTAATCTTAAAGTATAGGTGCCATGAAGTTTTCAATACTGTGGCGCCCTAAGAGTACCCCGCCACTGGTTAGATTTTCCTCATTTACGAACTGTATCTGTATTTCAATACAGGTAATAATTTTCTGTTAGATTTTAATTTCTTACTTTTAATGTATAGGTGCATGGATTTTTCTAATACTTTAACCACCTAAAAATACCCCGCCATTGTTTGGGTTTTGCTCATTTATGCTGCAAAACTCATTAACTAAAATGTGTGACATGTAACACCTTACACGTAACACGTGAGACGTGACATGAGATATGTGACATGTAACATGTAATGCGTAACATGTAATATATAATAACATTTTTTGTCCAAATTTGAAATTGATAGTGGCAGTATTACAAACGTTGCCAGGGGAACACCCACACACGCAGACATACGGACAGGAAATTTGTTTTATCCAACAGTCTTAAATGTAGTCTAATTTAACACTACTATTTGTCATTAAAGTTGAGACGTTTTGTTACTAATTACTACATTTAAATGCAATCCAAAAAATGTTTCTCCTGCTTTTAACGTGATTCGTTGCGGTTTATCGTGAGTATTCAACGGTACATTCTTAGCGCTTATATTATTAATTTGATTTTATCCAGATCACAATTAAAATTAATCGATGAACCTATTTCTATAAATAGATTTTCTATAAATAAATGTATTTATTACCAATATTTTCTTACATACGGCTGTATTAGATAGGTCAATTCTACTGTAAGTCGATAAATAGATATTTGAATAATTTTGCATTCCCTCTTTCTAATCTATAGAAGTTATTAACATTTTATTATAATGTTTTTCTTGGCAATCTAAAGATCTATTTACAACCCCATCTAAGAACTATCGTATCAGTGTTTCAAAGTTGATAACTCTTTAAATATAAATTTTATAATCCAGATAAATTTTAATTCGATATTAATAAAATGTTGAAACTTCAATACTAAATTTATTCCCTGGCTATACTTTAATTGAGACTCCAACCTCTAGTCCCTCCAAATTTCCCTCCAAAACGAAATTCAAATATTCCCTCAATGATTTCCAGCCTTTACAATGTTATATATAATTTATTTTTTTAATAACAGTTTGTCTTCTAATTAATTTAAATTACTTTTTAAAAAGGAAATTAACAAAATGCGTCTTTTCTATTTTATTAAACCTTTTTATTCTTCAATTTTGTTTTTTCTTGTTAAGGTAACGATTTTCGTAGAGTATGTATTGTCATCCTTCTATGGCTTAAAAGATCTAACTAAAACTCTTCTTGATGTTTGTTTTCCATTATGGAAAAGACACAGATTTGAATTTCCATGCCTACTGCCTTTTGTATAACCTTAAAATTTCCATTATGACATTTATTATCATTTTATGTTATTGCAAAATTCAAAACTTATTCTAATACATTTAATTTCTATTTTTTAACTCGGTGCATACTTCCAATAAAGAACTTTTATAAAGAAACATCTTCAACAGTAAGAACAATAAAAAAAATAGCTTTTTTATATTTGCGTGTCCTAATGGCTTCATTAGGACACGCAAAATGCGTGTCCTAATGCAATTTTTTAGAATACTGGAAACAACATTTTATTTTTTAAAGTTTATATCACTATTAGACAGCTGTTCTGAGAATGTCAAACTTCTCTTATTTACGCAGTGAACTCTTATAACTGGAATGCAACCCTTGCAAAACTAGTATTGCAGGCTACATAAATGCGCCGAATAATAAATAGCGCTAAGGGCGTAACAATTTTTACTTTATTTTATTATTAACGAAATTGTAAATTTTGATACTGACATCATATGGGATGCATTCTGTTGTGTATGTGCAATAGCTCACGATAAACTTAACGGAATAAAATTCAGTTTTATAAAATTATATATCTTTACCCTATAAGTTATAATATCCAAAAGATCCAATGAATAATTATTTTTCATCTACCTTTGATAATGACATTTTAATGTTGAAATAATTATTTTTGTTAACAAAAATCATTCTTTGCTGAAAATACTATTGCATTTATACCTCATTAATTTCTAACAAACAAGGTATTTATTCTAGGAAATGAAATATAATTATTCTTATTTCATCCAAGTTTATAATTCATTAAGTAGCAATTAATATATTTATGTCACAAATATATTGGTATACATTCTACTTTGAATTTATAATAATTTTCAACAGTACGTACATATAATACAACTGGCAAATTTGAACGAGGTCCTGGTGCTTAGTTAGCGGGCGTTGTGTGTATGAGATAAGAACTTCTACGTCGCGCGGATTACCTAAAGTTAAGCAAGGTTATGTAAAAAACGATTGCATAATTTCTAATGTTGTCAACTGTTATGCTACTTACCAAAATATCCCTAACAAATTTTATTTAAAACTAAGCATTTTTTTTAATTATTTAATAATGAACTAACGCAAATAGAAAAAATAGTAAAAGTATTCGTTTCATAAGACGTTTTAGAGTACTTGTCCTCTTTAGAAAACTCCCGGCTACGCGGGTCGTTTTCTAAACTCGGACGCGTGCGCTAAAAACGTGAAACTAATGAACTAATGAAACTAATACTTTAATATACTATTTTACAATCTCTTTTTATTATTAGAATTTACTGTACCCTTTTTAATGAAACAAAGAATTATGTAAACTCATGTAACTAAAATATCACTACACTATATTATGGTATGCTTTAGCTTATGTTTCATGACAGATAAAAAGACTGTTAAATCGTTACGAGTCAAACTACACCGAAACTCATTTGAACTATTCTCAATTCGCTTTGATTTTTTCTGAATGACGTATTGCTACCCTAAACCGCTTGGATAAAGACGCACATTAGTATATATTTGCTTCATTAAAAAGGCATCATCCACTTTGTGAATAGTGAAAAAAGTAATTTTTGTGGCAGTTGTATCGTTAAATGTAACGATGTAGTAGAATTATAATTCATTGTGGTGGTTAAAACTGTTAAATTCTTTTAGAATTGGGACAAAGAAGTGTACCAGTTCTTCTACATGCACGCCAGAATTGTATGTTGTTTTCTATGGAATTGTATGTGATCACCGCTAAAATATGAACTCCTTTAGATTGTACGACATAATGTACCAGCTCCCAGTACGTATTTATGGTGGCTACTAGAGGTGCAACTCTATCCGAGTCAGGTTCAGATCGGATTCAATACAGATTAGGGCGGATTCGGATCGGATTAGATCGGATATATTCGAACATCAGAGAAGTATCAGAGTATCAAAAAGTTATCCGCAAGCCGCCTGGTTTTTCGAGAGTCAATCAATTTTTCGAAAGTTATCCGATTATTCGAAAATATTTGAAAATATCGTTTGAATGTGAATGTTTGAAATTCGAAGTTCAATTTTGACATAATTTTACTACAGGACAAAAGTATTTCCCCTTACTAATTTTTGAGCTGCTTGAAATATCGCGGCGAAATTGTATGGAAACGGTTATATAAGAGATAAACTACTAGAAAACCGGATTGATGCAAACTACTACAGGATTATCTGTAACGTCTATATACTGACGTTTTTGTTCCTGACGATGACTCGATAAACCTTGAAATTAGGCAGCCGCTCTGAAAAAGTTTGCGTATTTTTGCAGGAAGTGAAAAAAGAAATTCAATTATCTCTTCGATTGTGATGGTGTGCATAAGTTCGTCTTTCGAGCAGGTGTTTTTCTTGTCAGTTTATGAACTCGTGGCTGTAATCCGAATTTATTAACATGTATCATGATATTCAGATAATCCGACGTAATACATTTTTCTGCAAACTGATATTTTTCAAAGTTTGTATCCAATTGAAATCCGATGCTCAACTCTCTTTCACGTTTTTCGTCCTATACTCATGTATATATTCGTCATGTATATATTCGTCATGTCAAGGCGATTGTCTGAGTTTTCCCGAGAAAATAGTAAACGGTCCCTTACAAGTATTTCTTTCTCAGTACGACTAAGTTCAAAAATTGTCTGCCGCGTGGTTGCAGCAATGTCGCATGAAGTTCTCTCAATGCAGCGTGACTGCTATACATTGTTGTCAGATGGTTTTCTTCCTTCTCATCCTCTGTCGAATTTGCAATAACTATAGCGATTGGAATGAGAAGAGTAGATTTCGGAGAGTTGAGGTTGCAATCAGTCGACTGGGAACAGTTGCAGAATAAATTTTCACAAGTCACTCTTCGCTGTCACTTTCTTCCATATCAGAATTGAGAGTATAAAATAGGATAACCGTAGTGTAAAGACGTTTTAACTTAATGAAAAATACTTGGTCACTCACGAGAAAACTTTACAATAAACCGAATACACTAGCCACAAACAACAATTCATTCGTATAAAGCCCTCGAAGCTCTTTATTAAGAGACAGTCCACCAAAATAACCGTGTCTAAGGCGGAAAAGCAATGTGTCCGGGAAGATATTTTACTGCACGTTACTGAAATCTTAACCATATCTTAGGCATCGGAACCAAAAATCTTCGCACCTAGAAGAAGTGCTAATCATACGTACCAACAGCTCCAAGGTAACATATGCTCCCATCACACTTCGTTAGACTATCAGTATTCAAGCTGTCCAAATGACTTCTCCAAATTGAAGTTCAACGAGAAGACACTGCAACAGTGAAATCAGAAGACAAAATGAAAAGCTATTCGATGTCAGTCACTCCTATCCAGCAGCATCACAACTATTTTCGTATTGGTTATCATATTCCTATTCCTTGTGACAGTCAGCAAAAAGCATTAAATTCCTAGCAAGTTCAGACAATCAGCCGGAGGTTATTAAAGTTTGGCCGTTGAACGATCGGCCTGGCAAGAAAACTGTGTCTAGTCGGCAATATGTTTGATAACCAATTAAACATTACATATTTAATACTTTTTTAATACCCATTTTAAAACCATTAAGAATATAATATATGACTTATATAAAATAAGTTTAAATAAAGGATTATGTAATTACAACTTCAACAAAATTATTGTTAGTAAATAACGTAACATACATATTTTCAGCAACCTTTTTCAAAAACGTAAGTTTGTTATTTTGTGTTGGATTTATTTTACACCTACACTATGAAGAAACTAACAGCTAAGGTCATAAGGTCATATGCACATAAACATGCAAAACGCAATCACGCATTCATAATTGAGGTGGTCGAATTATCTGTTTTAGAAAAATCTTGCCACTCTAAGTGTGATTTGAATCCACAACCTTTGCAATATGAACCGTGGCTCACACGAAAAATCATAACTTGGAGCCTTAACTTGGAAACTTAAGAATTTCGGAAACTTGGAGTCTAGACAACGTTGAGTCTCGAAAACTTAGAGTCTTGGCAACTCGGGAATTCGAAGTGAAATCTTGGAATCCAAGAAGCTTGCAGTATTAGTATCTTGGAGTTTTAAAATGTTGGAGTCTCGGAATGTTAGAGTCTGATAATATCCAAGTTATCTCCAATAATCTCCAGTCTCCTTGTTGAGGATAAAACTAAATTAATTGTAAGATTCGCATGGACCTCATGGAAGATTCTCTGAAACTCCACACGCAGAATGTTTGAAGATTATACTTTATACATCAAGTAGCAAAAGGAAGTAAGCTACAGGTAACTTCAGTTCAATTTGTCTATAAGTGATCTTCATAGCGGAAAGTCATGTACCTTATATCGGAGATGCAAACGGAATCGGAACAAAAATTCATTCAAATTGACTCGCAAATTACGGTCATATGCTGTAAAAAAAAAGTATCCCCGCTATTCATGCATATTTCTTAGATGATCGACTTAGATTAAATTCGTTGGTTATTTTATGATAATCTGATACTCTTAGGTCTAAAAACTTTAAGCACGACCAATATATGTTCAACAAAAACGAGATTTCTCGTCGTTATCCTACCTATTCGGACTTCGAGTCTCTATTTTGATAAGAATCCATCCATTCCATTTTTAATATTTATGTCAACAACACCAGCAACGTTGTTTCGCCATGGGTCACGACATTTCCGGTAACTAGGGAGTGTTCAGTTTGGACGGTATGTAGAAGTACTTATCATTGGATTTTGAGCGACATAGATTCGAAGTATAGTTTCGCCAGAGACAAGAAAATTATTTAAATTTTAACGATTAAAGCTGGAATGTATGTAAGATTCTATTCAAACTACACGATACTAGATACGGTGACTAGAGCTTCCTCTATACTTTATCTAAGAATTTTGACAAAACGATCGATTCAGTTTCGACCTGGAATATATTACTCGTATACCAGGCCTAAAATTATTCTTTAGCATTGAATTACAAATAAAATTTTAAAAAGTCCCATCATGCTCCGAAACCCCCAGAAAGGGAACCTCCTTTTCTTAAAAATAACCCTGGATATTTTTACATATTCCGTTAAAGTATACCGAAACAAATAAAAAAGTTTGACATATCATGGTTGTAACGGTTATAGTTTTCAAGATATTAGATATAAAATTCTGTCATTTTTTGAAATCTTTTCCCCAAAATCTCCATAGTTATTAGGAGTTATAGGTGGTAAAAGTATATTTCTTAAATTGCCTTTCAAGGGCCTACTCAAAAATGTGAAAAAATATTGTCGGTTGCGTTTAAGAAAAATGGTTATGACGTCAATGCTCGAATACGGTAAGGGACGAAAAAATTTAATTCGTCGGGGAAAGTGTCTATAAAAAATAAAATAGACTTGTCTCAGCTTTTTCCAAAAATATTAACTGAAAAGAAATTATTTACATGTTTCCAGACTTTACACGGGAACTGAGGGCGCCTTGGGAGATCGAGTATCCTGCGAGGGATGTCCTGATCTATCCCATATTAGAATATACAGCTTTTCTAGGAATGGTATGTGGTTTAACGACAGTTTGAAGTCGTGGGTTACACATGGCGATAAATATTTAATGCAAATCGAGAAGTTGACAAAGCAACAGCATCAATGCGAGTCAAGAAGATTTAAAAAAGGTTGAAAAGAGTGAAGCGATGGGATTAACATATCAAAGAATATCTCTAAACATAAAATGTATAGAAAAATAAAAATTAGCCCGAATTAATTATTTAACACAAACGATTGTTTCTGAATATAGCAATTTCTTCTTTGTGGAGTCTTTAAAGGCGAAATGAAAAAATTTAAATGGCTGCAGAAATAATGAAATATTCGGAGCATGCAAATCCTCAAAACACTTGAATTTCATTTAAATTCCATTGGAATGCTTTTTATTAATCTTTTATTTATCTCACAACGCTGTCAATGATTTATTTTTCGGCTTTGAAATCTTGAGCTGGCAAAAAAGGACGATCTTTTGAGTCCTAATGTATTTATGAGATTTAAAGGAATGTAATAGACACAACTTACAAAGCAAAGCGCGTTTGTATATTAAGTATGTTTTGTAATAATTTTTTAAGGGTATCGATGTAGCTTTCTTTAGTTGATTTGATGAGAAAAGTAATGATTTTAATTGGCCTGTACGTATACTACAAGAAGACTCAACATACATACATACATACATACGTATTATATATCTAACGTGTAGAGTATTAGAGAAACAAAGGTTAATTCTGCTGAAATTGATTGTAAATCAGCCTACCTTATGTAGTTTTGTTTACACACAGACAATACAAACTACTAAATTAGTTCCAACTATGAAACCTAAGCAGTTGTTACTGTAATTATGATAATGTCGATACTCATTGTGAATATATGTTATCGGTGGGAAACTTCGATGTTAATTAAATAGCATATTATTTTTAAAATAATTTTTGAACTATTGCAATATTTATCTTAGGTGTAATTATTCAATTTATGAAGTTTTAGAAGTCGTTATACTACATACATTTATTAATAATTAAGTTATAATTATATGTATTACAGATGTGCATCATCTATTATTATTAAATCATATTTTATAATCAGCATCATGTTTTGTAAATAATATGAATTAGGATTTGGTACAAGTTATTATGTAAATATGATGTATTATGTAAATATTATGTAAATATTATATAAATATTATGTAAATATTATATAAATATTATGTAAATAGTATGTATTATGTATTATATAAACATCTGTATAAGATTAGTTATTAAGAAATCCACGGCAATTCCACTAAAGGATAAGTGTATTACAATCCATTGAAAAGGTTTGTACCCTTACGAGATTTGCCTTTCAGCCAGCCACGTTTTTTCTTTGTGACTTCCTTTAGTATCGCTTGATCAACGGTTTCCAGACTTAATTCATTGGTTTGTTCGTCTTATTACTCAGTTGCGAAAGTTTTATTTTATCTTTTAGATCAATGTTAGCATCAGTTACTGCACTTGTAAAAGGATTTACCATAGCTGAATTCACTTTGATAGTAGATTACTATCAATACTATATTACTTCATTACTATTGACAATTATGGACAGGGTCGTTCTTCTTACTGAGAGGGTGTTAGTTAGCTTTACCAGTTCTTTTTTAATAATACCTCGGATTTCAGGAATTAATATTCGTAATGGATCTGCTTCTAATGGGGTGGTTGCTTGACCATATGATCGGGATGAGACAGTGAAAGAGTTAGACATTCATTTAGCTTCAGTATTCGAGACCGTCTAAACAGTTCTAATTTCATGTATTGTCGTCTCTTGTTGAGTACTGGGCATGATCTTAATATAGCAGAACGGTATTCCTTACAGTTAGGGCAGATAAAGGGTTGTGTACAAGGTTCATTTCTATGACAGACACAACCACAGACACAAACTTGCAATTGCAAGGTTGCTTCTACGCTTTTGATGATTTGCGTTGTGTACGTTTGACGTTCGTTGGTACTATAGGTCTAAAATGCTGAATAACGGCGCTAGAGCCACTTAAGACTCGGTAAGTAGAACAACTTCTCCATCAGTGCATCCAAAAATTCCTACTGTGCGCAAAGTGTTCAAGTGGTGGTTTTAAGAATTTTTTGATGGATTCAGAATGTTGGCACCATAAGCTGTATATTTTCAGAATCTACGTAAATTGCGCTTCATACACTTATGCATTGAGTCCGGGTCGCCTGGGAGATCCACTCTAAAATATATAGTACAGAATTACAACAAAATCTTCTTTCTTGTATATTTCGACGAATATCGCTCCAAACACAGGCAGTGTTATATATCATTCGAAGCACCACAACGAGAGCTACACCATGGTATATGGTTTTTAGTCTTTGACATAATACTTACGACCAGTAGTGAGAAATGTGTTTTTTTTTATAAATGACTGGTAACTACCATAATCCTAAGGATAAGCATAATATATTTACGCATTTTCAGAATCTACTAGCCTAGGAGAATAATTCCAAGCACTCCTTGAAAAGGTAGATCAAGTAATCTTCCTTTACAGTAGCAACTTTAGGTTAAAATTGGATTTAGGTTAAATTTGCTAGAAGATTGTATTTGATATAGATTAAAGAATTTGCACACTCCTCTTTGTCAAATTCGAATTCGGTTGTTTTTGTTTTTAGCTTTCATTCGAGCAAATGTCGCTTTTATTTGAGCCGTATTAATCAGCTATTCGTTCCTAGAAAACACGTATTAATAGTGCTCATTCTTAAATATCATCGATTCCGTTCATTCCTTTTCATTTCTTCGAAAAAATCTCTAACACTATTGGTGAAGATACGAAAGAAAGAAGCGGTGAAAGAACAGTCGTTCCTACAATTGGATTTTTCGAATTAGGAGATTGGTTGAGAAGTTTGCCAATCGACAAACAAGATTTTGCAAGATTGGTTCATGAAAGGAACGACGATCCTTGGAGAAAGGTTGATGATGCTAAAGTGGTCAAGCTAATGCGCTTATTGAAAGATGTGCACAATGAATATTTAGTCTCTAGAGTCTTAGGTCAACACCTAAATACGACTCAAAAAAGCGGGATTTTTTGGAATGGCAAAACTCTGAATGAAGTTCAAATTTGACAAAGAAGAATCCGTCGATCTTAGAAATCCACATGAATTCCGCGAAAATGTTAAGAAGAAATTAAGAAAGGCGGCAAAAGAAATATTCTCTAAAGAGCATTAATTATGCAGCTATTCGTCTCATTGCAATCTGTACATACAGTGTGTAAACAGACACAATTGGGTTGAAATTACTTGGTGTATATTAAGAAACTTAATTTTCTCCGAGTGGATACTGACGTGGGAGGGAGGGGGGTTAGGTACCAGTAGGTACTGACTAAGGCCACAATTCTATAATCTATATCAAATAAATTCATCAATCTTCTAACAAATGTAACCTAAATCTAATTTTAACTTAAAGTTGCACTTTAAAGAAAGATCACTTAACCTAACTTTTCAGGGAGAGCTTGGATTAAGGTGTCGCATAAAATAAATTTATTATCCTAGGTTAGTAGGTTCTGAAAATGTATAATATGTTATGCTTATCTTTAGAATTAAGGTAGTTACCGCTCACTTGCCAAAAGGTAAAAACACATTTCTCATGCATCTGAAGCGCAATTTATCATAGATTCTGAAAATATACAGCTTATGGTAACAAACATTCTGAATCCACCAAAAAATTCTTAAAACTACCAGGAGGTTCCATTTTTTAGTAGTTTTCTTGGCATAACTTTGCGCCCAGTAGGAATGACGAAGTTGTTCTACTCGTCGAGTCCGTCAAAATGAGCTGTAGCATATGAGTAGACGGTGCTTCTCCGCAAAGTTAGCATTTTGACCTTTACCGCCCTGCTACGCCCAGAAAATCAATGTAAGCGATGCCTTCTTCAGTCAGTACGGCCTTTATGGACTAGTTTGAAGCAAATTGGAAAACACAATTTCTTTCTGTTTCCATTCTAGGCAAATTTATTTCAGTTTCTCGGAGACAGCCTCTTAAACTCTTGGAAATTTTTTATCGATAATATTATTTTGGAGCTCACCAAGTATAACATGTTTCATATTGTAGCACAAATTATGAAAATTACACTTTCGAATTGCTGAAAAAGGAAACAGAAATATTCTTCTTCATCAAATTAAAAGGCAAGCCAAGCCAATTATTATGCAACCGGGTTCATATTTACAATGAGCATTCATTTACTAGATGAGAAAGAGCAGACGTGGTATTTCATATAAATTATTTACATTCCATATGGGTAGCTATGAATAAATGCTATTTAAATACGGATATGCATTTAACACAATAGGCATTCTACTAGACCATCATTACATTACTACATGGAATTTCAATTTTAATTAAAAGTCTTTTCAACATTTGAAAAATTTCTATTATCCAGTGCTAATATTAAAGATATTTGTTTTATTTTATAAGTTAAGTTGTTAAAAACGTACCAATAGTGGATTGTAAGGACTGTGGTTTATCACAACACTATATTTAACGGTGTCTCTTAACCAATACGTATTTCGGTAACGATGTTACCTGTTTCTTGGCATAAAACCGTCTTTTATGCCGAGACGGTTTTATGCCGAGAAAAAGGTAACATCGTTACCGAAATACGTATTGGCAATTAGTCAAATACAACGTGTGGTTAGGAGACGTCCTTAAATATAGTGTTAAAAACGTAGTTAAAAATGCAATTAATTCAGGGGTGTTTATTAAATGTCGTTATTAAATGCTAGCCCTAGCATTTTCAACAGGTTTATTCTAGATTCGATTAGTAGGATCTATGATTAGGAGAATGGAAAAATCTCTGTCATATATGAGTTGAGACAAGGAACACTAAATTTAAATTATTCTTGCTTGAGTCATTAAAAAGAGCAGTCCTTTAATAAGAAGTCTTGCTGATACTGTTAATGAATATTCTTGTTCGTGCCGTTAAAGAGAGTAGTTCTCTTATTTTTAAAATAAGCAGTCTTACTGCAAGTTACAATAGCAAAAATTAAAAGTCATTATTATGGCATTTGATAATTATACATATAAAAAGATGTTAATTAATTATGAGACGATTTTGAGCACATAGAAAAAAATAGTTAAAAACTCTGCTCCAGCTAGCAACAGAAGTTGGCTTAGGAAGCGGTTCGAATTTGGCTTTTTGCCAGTTGACTTCAAAGTATGTAAACAATAATAAAACAAATACCCACAAAAAATCATTAATAACGTATATTAATGATGATAATAATTCACTTTTCTTAAGTTTTAAACACCTTAACAACTAAAAAGAAACTCATAAACCATCAATAATAAGTAAATCCCAGAGGGTTAAATTTATAATCCTGTCAGAAATCCTTAATGTCCATTCAAATGAAAGGTTAGAATATCACTCCAGGAAAGGAGCTCTAAAGAAGAAAACAATTCAAAAGGGTCATTCCATGCCAAATTATCCCAGCTCACAACCCGACATCTCAGATTTTCTTGAAATTTGGTAGGATGGTAGAGGGCATAAAGTAACTTACATATGTAAAGTTATACCCCGCAGTGATACACAGTATTCATATATCAGGGCTGCAAACTTGAAAAAATGTAAAATTTACGCTTACAAGGTGAACAAAAACAATTCATAACTCCGCCTCTAATTATTGTAGAACTTTCAAGGTATGTGAAGTTAGCGGACAAATTTCGAAAAAACAATTAAATTCCGTTCCGGGTTCCGGCAGAATAGTTCTACAGTTCTGGCTAGGTTTTTTAAAGAGTTCTGCAGAAAAACCCCCGAAAACGTGAAAAAACGAAATTGCCCGCCAACTTCACGAAGCGGGCAAATCTTGAAAAATGCAGAATATTCTTGGAGTTCTGGATAGTACGATAATAGTTCTATAGCTCTAGAAAGGTTTTATAAATAGTTCTGCAAAAATGACGGAATACGAATAAAATTAAAATTTCAGAAATAGACACAAAAATTGTGAATATCTTTCAATATTCACTTCAGATCGAAAAAGTCCTCAAGAACTATTGTTAAAACTCTTCTGCCGCGAACCAGAACTCTCATCAGAAGAGCGATATCGTTAATTATAATTTCATCCCCTATTCAGGACAAAAATATTAGATTTGATCCTTAATTCTTGTATAGTTCCGTGAATTATCACGGGATCAAAAAGTTCGTAAAAACTATTGTTAGAACTCTTCTGCCGCGACCCATAACTCTAATCAGAACTGCGATATCATTGATTTTAATTTCAACCTCTATTCTAGACAAAAATATCAGATTTGATCTTAAAGTTTTGTATAGTTCCGTGAATTCTCACGGAATCAAAAAAGTTCGTAAGAACTATTGTTAGAACTCTTTTGCCACGACCCAGAACGCTCATCAGAATTGCGATATCGTTGATTTTAATTTCAACACCTATTCTGGACAAAAATATCAGATTTGGTCTTAATTTTTTTTATAGTTCCGTGATTTCGCACGGGTCAAAAAGTTTTTAAAAATTATTTGTAGCACTTTTCTGCCACGACCCAGAACTCTTAATCAGAACTGCGATATCGTTGATTTTATTCATATATCAAAATATCAAATTTAATCTAAAATTTTTGGAATCGACCTTGCGGAGGCCGATATGGATAATCGGTGACGGTTTCGATCGATTGCCTACCATAATTAGACTCTTTCACCATTCGTTTCGGTATTTTTACATTTTGATCCTGAAGGGGTCTGTTATAGAGGATACACAGGGCTATCTTGCGGTATAACGTTCCTTGTTACAGGCTACAAATAGCGACGCTGTGATCCTCCAAAGTTCGAAAAACTAGATTTCTTGCCCAGAATTGTACCTAAAAACGATCGACGATCGACGTTATGGACGTTACGGACAGATATGTTATGCAGCGTCCTAGATGATATTGGAGCGTAAAAACCCCATGTCAATGCGACGTTCCGTTCCCGAGAAAGAGGCTTTAACGCGTTTTTAGGGAGGGGGGAAAGGAAACAAAATCCAATCGAAAGAAACCTGGCGTGAAGGTTTGAGAAAGAAATTTTACACTACATACCCTGGTTATGCAATATAGGTTATGTACAGAGCATCCGCTGTAGCCATTGTACCAAACTCTAGGTATAGCGGCTGCTCCAGCGTTTCGTGCAGCGTTTGCACCGGCGGTGCAACGGTTGCACAGACATTTTTTCGGTGTAGAACACTGCGGCACAAATGTAGTCATCAATAAGAACACATTTCTTGTGTTTCTTCTTTTTTTATGAAAAACTTTTGTTTTGGTAAAAATGTCTGAAAAACACGATTAGTGTTTTTATAAACGTTTATCTAAAATAAAACATTAAAGATGTTTTGTCACAATGAAATCGCTAAAAACATTTTCTAAAAAACGTTTTTTGGAAAAAAACACTAGTAAACTGTCTTATCGTCTTAAAAAAAGACACTTCTTTTAGCAGTGAAGAGGATGAAATTAAAATCAACGATATCACAGTTCTGATTAGAGTTCTGCGTCGCGGCTGAAGAGTTCTAACAATAGTTCTTACGAACTTTTTGGATCCCGTGAGATTTCACGGAATATACAAAAATTTAAGATCAAATCTGATATTTTTATCCAGAATAGGGGTTGAAATTAAAATATCGTATATATTAGATATCGTAGTTCTGTTTAGAGTTCTAACAATAGTTCTTGGGAACTTTTCCAATCACGTGAGAATTAAAGGAACTATCCCAAAATTTAAGATTAAATTTGATAAATTTTTGCATTCATAGGAGATGACATTAAAATCAACGATATCACAGTTCTGATTAGAGTTCTGCGTCGCGGCAGAAGTGTTCTAACAATTAATAGTTCTTGAGGACTTTTTCGATCTGAAGTGAATATTGAAAGATATTTGCATTTTTTGTGTCTATTTCTGAAATTTTAATTTTATTCGTATTCCGTCATTTTTGCAGAACTATTTATAAAACCTTTCTAGAACTATAGAACTATTATCGTACTATCCAGAACTCCAAAAATATTCTGCATTTTTCAAAATTTGCCCGCATCTTGAAGTTGGCGGGTAATTTCGCTTTTTTAACGTTTTCGGGGGTTTTTCTGCAGAACTCTTTAAAAAAACTAACCACAACTGTAGGACTATCCCCCGCGACCCGGAACTCTGTTTATTTAATTGATTTCTCGAAGTTTGTCCGCTAACTTCACATACCTGAACAGGCTTGTTTTAAAGCTAATAGAGCATAGTTTTCATAAAAAATTGCTTTATAATAAAATATTGAATTTTTTCATTTCAAGGTCACATGATGTGGTCTTTGACCTTGTATATCTAAGAAAGTGTATCAGTTTTTTTAGGCAAGATGCTAAAGTTCTACAATAATTAGAAGCGGAGTTATAAATTGGTTTTGTTCCCCTTGTAAACATAAATTTCACATTTTTCATTAAGTTTGCACCCCGCTATATAAATATCGTGTATCTCTAACGGCTATAACTTTACCTACGTAAGTTACTTTATGTCCTCTACATCCTACCAAATCTTACGAAAATCCGAGATGGTCGGGTTGAAAAGTTCATTTTTTGTGATGATTTGGCATGGAATGACCCAAAAGTTGATGTAAGAGGTGAATGACCTTTTGAAGTAAAAGTTACAAATTCACAATAAACTTACCCTTAATATTATTAGGAGCAATCGAAAACAATTATATCCCAGAGATTAAATAAAAAAAAAACAGGAATCCAATCCCTACAAAGATAAACCACTATAAATAAATGAGCTTTAAACTTGACACTGAAACTAACCTCTCTTTTTGGTGGCACACGAAACTTAGAAGAAAGTAACGCATAAACTGACTGTTAACTAATAGCAGAAAATGATCCAAAATCCTACTCGAACTAAGCGGAAGTAAACGGGGGATAAAAATTAAACAACTTACAAATAAAATTACGTCAGAAAGAACCAATAAATGAGATGGTCGTCACTAGATACAAAAACTTGTTTATCAAAAATTGCACCACAGTATATATAACATACAGTAATGTGACTGTCGCAAATAATTTCCATCCACCACACCACATGCTGGCGCGCGTCGGTAGTATGCAGACAGCAGTTCTGTTTCAAACACGCGACAGAACGTATCGAAATTACCAGGGCCGGATAAACCCACAATCGTGCAGTATTAGTGCCAGTAAACAATGCATAGTGTCAGTCGTTGTGCCGCCAAAGGCTGTAAAAATACCTCGGAAAGAACTACAATTAGTTTTTTCAGGTTTCCGATGGATAATCACCGGTAAATGTTATTTTTTCCTATATACTATTATTTTTTAATAAATACGCTCGTAAAAACAATGCCGTATTTAAGAATTCACTTTTGTATATATTTACCAATTGCTTAAAATCGAATTACTAACACGTAATAGAACAAATAAGCGATTACGAAATCCTACCTAATAAATTTTTTTATGCTGATTTATTAAAAAAGTTCAACAATAAAGAATCTAGGTCAACGCCTTATCAACAGGTGTGAACTACATCGTCTTTTGTTACTCTCCGCTGTTAAAAAAAGCCAAAGCGTGCGTTAGGGTTGTACTTTTTAGCATTTCGTTTGTCATTGTGTCTTTAATTTAATATGCATGAAAATAAATTTTATTATTATTAATTATTATTATTATAGTGTAAATTGATTTAAGCTCCCCTATTCTGTACGTATGTGATTTCGGTGACCTAGATTCTCCATTTGTTTGTTGAACAGGTATTCAAATTGTATACAGCTATGCATTTGTTCGTAATTATTTCTAAATAAAATGAAATGACTATTACAGCGCAAGAATATGGTTAATGGCTTGAAAGAATAATGTAACTTTAGTTGGTAATTAACGACGTAACAAGAAACAGCTCTTCTAACTTAGTTTAATAAATGTTTTAAATATCTAAATTGATTATCGTTTTATTTGTTAGATTCTATAAGTAAAACAACTTCAATCAAATGGTTCACCACTACACATAATTCTATTTCATATTTTACTATGCTATTATATAACAAGAGATTTTATTTACATATTTGTTCGACACATTTTACTAAATGAGCCGCATTCAGTTTTATTTACCGGCGTTTTATTATTATTCGTAGGCGATGCCGACCGATAAACGTCGATCCACTACTTCGTTTATGGGCGTGATATTCGAAGGTGGATTAATAAAATGAATGGTGGCGCATGCAAGTAAACGTACTGATTGTTATATATACTGTGATTGCACGAAGCATTTGCAAAATTTATCTAGCAAAGGAATTTTAACCAAGATAAAAAAGGAAAATGTGTAACAATACAAAATAATAAATCGCAATTTGGAATCCAACTCGTAAAAAATAGAATTTATTAAAAATTCATAATAATTAACTCCCAATTAATATAACTTAACGATAGGTCTTAACATACAAGGTGCATAACAAAAACATTCTACATTCTGCCATGTGGAATAAAAAAACAAGTGTGTTCAACCACCACAGGATTTGTCAATACACTAAAATACAACTCAGGGTTAACCATAACCAGAGAAAAGTTCCCTAACAAAGCTACACCAGCTCTCTCAAATAGAAAGTTAACAAAACTCTAAATATTATACACCCTAAAATAGTTAATGGTAAACAACTGGAAGCTAAACAAACCGACATAATCAATGCAAAAAGCGAATAAAACTAAATAAAATAAACCTGAACAAAACCTTCAAGCAGGAAATCAGATACAATCTGTAAATAACGGAGACGCTGTAAATAAACGGGACGCTGTAAGTGAAAATTAAATCCAAAAATTAAATGACCACGGTCGCAGCAGATGAAAAAGCACGCATCGCCCGTTATAGTAAGGTGACGTACTGCTTTGGGCAGTAAGCTAGGAAGAAATTATGAAAACTGTAGACTATGTCACAGAACAACATTAAGTTCTTGTTACCGATTGGGTTTCCCAGTCTCGATAACTTCTGGCACTCAAGACTTTTTTAAAAGTCCCGGAAATGCCAGATAGTAATTTTATATACGTACCTAATACAAAAATCTAAATATTCATTTTTAAAATCACTTTAATTAATCCTCTTAATCACTTTCCCCTAGTTTCCATTGGAAAATAACTAATAACAATAATAAAAAAAATATTTAATGAAAAGCACAGCAGTCTATAAATCAATTCTCCTGTCATAAGATTCTTTATTTTTTATCTTTTATGACAAAACCTTTCATAACTTTTACATAAAAGTCTTCCCGAATATGAAGATCATTTAACCAAGCAAGTATTATTTAAAAAATTCATTTGAAGTTTCCAAATAAACAGTTTTAAATTAGATTTAGTTTTAAATATAAATTTATCCTTGTAAACCACTTTGTTCTTTCCCAGAAGAAATACCTGGTATTGCACTCTACAACCTTTTATTATTTGTGGTTTTAAATATCTCTCAACGTATTTGTTTGTTTAAACAAATCATGCACCTGGAATTGATTATTTTTAGCAGTCTTTTTTTTAATCTTGGAAATTTTCAGGTACACTATTTTTTTAAGTAATCAGTACCCTTACATAGGATTGATGCAGGATTTAATTTTAAAAATTAGAAAAAATACTATAATAAACTTTATGAATTAATTTTTAATACTATAATACTGAATACTAATACAAATACAAACAAAAAACAATATAGAAGAATTATAAAAATTATTTTATGTACTTAGCAAGCTAGAACCCTATGGGAAGGAAACTAACATTCCTATTTGCGTGTATAATAAATATAATAAAATAAAAACATTTTGTTTAGGTCTGTAGGAAGACTAATATTTAAAAATATTAGCACCTGTTCATAAATAAGGTAGCAATCTCCGGATGGAAACCCATTTTGAATATAATTGAATAGAATGTACTATAACGTTGAAATTCACAACCCATTGTTTGTTTGATGGTCACTGTTTAAAACCAAGCTTCTCGGTTGTTTGGTTGTCACTGGTTTTCGCTTTCCCTCTGTTTATCGTGAAGTCGCTCCTGCGCGGTTAAGCTTCCTTCTCAATAGTAGAGTTGAAGTAACAAAATGGCTGTCTGGCATTAGAAGTTGAATGTTCGAGATATGTTAGAAAATTGATTTTGGATGTAGTTCGCTTTAGCGGAATAAATCTCGCATTCAACAGAATGATCGCTTGATTAGTTATATGCGATCAATCGTCAAATTAGACGGATTACGTTCTGGTGCTAACCATTTAGGTAAATTCTTTTTGTTTTCTCCAATGTGCTAAAATCTTACAAATGTCTTTTTATTTTAGGTAATATTATTTCCCTAGCCGTCACCTTGAGGGAATTGTATTGTAAAAGACCTTTCAGTTTATAGAAAGGTAAAAATCTTCAAATATTTAAAATTAATACAATATACAGGGTGATTTCTTTGTAGGTCTTTTTTTTTGTTTTGGGTTTTGTTGTTCGTTGTCGTTTATTCTTGTTCCTGCCTCTCTGATCGTGGGTTCATTTAGAAGGTCCTTCCCCTTTGGGTCCGTACCTACATTTATACATGTACCGGGTCGGAACAAAACGACCAAATATCGAAGGGTGAAGCGAAAACCCCTAAGCAATGCTTTAAATAAAACAGCCGTGGGTCTTCGAATGGTGGGATGTTTGTGTAAACTTGTATGTATTCTGTCATTTTATTTATGTTTATATATATTATTAAATGTGTACTTTATTCATGCATGTTAATTTTAAGAACAACAAGAGATCTCGAGTAGTGAAATTATCTTAGGGTAGTTTTAAGTCAACTGTGATACAAATCACCCTTCACCTTTTTTTTAATTAAACATAAATTTTTGATCTGCACAATAGACAATAGTTACAATTAAAATAAAGCCCTACTTAGAAAGTTTACATTTCACTACGTGTGTTTTATTTATTTATTATTTATTTATTTGTATGATTTTAATATTGCTTTCCAGTTCGTCATTTGTAAGTATATATGTACGGTACGACCAAAATATTGGAAGTAGCCCATATTTTAGTAGAAGATCTATTTCTTCGTTTGTCTGATAAACTTGAAGCTTTAGTAATAAGCATTGTTTTTAAACGAAGTGGCGCTTGTTTTTTTATCTTTTATATCTTGTATTACCCCGCCCCTCTCCGACTTATTGGGGGTTAGCCGGCAAAAACTAAAGCAGTGTTATTTGGATCAAGCTGATACTTCCAGCACAACTACATTTTGGTAGGTTAAGTATTTATTTATCTAAAAATAGCCTTTGTGTTTCTGTAGGTTATAGTACAAGTTTACTTAAAAAAGGGACTAACGGAAGCGGCTTACTAAAGCTAATCCCTTTCCCTTTATTGATTGTACATAGATTGTTGTGAATAATTTGTATATCTTTGAAATGGTTGTTTACTAGTTTCTTTCAATAAAAGTGGTTAAGAAAATCAATTGTATAAGGCCGTTCTCTTGTTTAGAATTGTCCATCTTAACTAATAATTTGTTCAAAAACAACAAATAAAACCTTAGTTCTAAAGTAAGAAGTCCCTGTAAGACAACAAAAAATTGAGGAATTTCTTGGGCACAAATTCTAGGGTCAGGACACTAGTTGACGACAATGAACTCTTAGATGAAGTTCAATGCGTGAATGCATACTGTTCGGCAGAAGCTATTAATGAATGGAAGGATACCAAAGCCGATACAGATATGCAGTGGGTGGCAATATTTAATAACTGCAACAAATTCGCTTGGAAGATTTAAAAATCCTAGTGGAATTTGCAATGCAACATGTCCACCCGGCACAGATTCCACTGCTGAAAGAGTGTTTTCCATGATTAATAATTTTTAGAGCAGTGATGAATCTAGATATTGAAGCATTATCAGCAGTCATAGCAGTGAAAGTAAATCTGAATTATACATGCGAAGAATTTTCTAATGTTTTAAAAGAAATTGATGTAGGTACTATTGGTTTGATAATGATCTAGGACAGCAAGCCAAATATTATGCTATTTTTTATACAGGGTGATTCAAGATTGTTCCGCATGCTCTTAAAGGTTTATTCCTCTTTCTAAAATAAAACGAAAAGTTTAGATTAACATGGGTCCAGAAATTCCTCCTTATCGAGATACAGGGGCGTTAAAAATCGCTACAAAATAATTATTTCTTTACATTACTCAATACTGATTGCAACTGAGGTCTCCTCGCCACTAATGGAGGCAAAACTGCTTGCTCTGGTCCATATTATGGTACGCATACGTACAAACATATTGTGTAATTTTCTGAATTTAATTCGCAATCAGTTTTGAATAATTTAAAGAAATTTTTTGCGATTTTAACACTGGATCTCGATAAGGAGACATTGCTGAAACCATGTTAATATATACTTTTCTTCTTATTTTCGTAAGAGGGATACGCCTTTAACAAGATGGGGAATAATTTGAATCATCCTGTATAAAAAAATAGCATTATATTTGCCTTGTTGTCCAAAATCATTAGTACTTTTGAAAAATATTTATTCAAATAAAAATATATATTGACAAAGTTGTATTGTTATGTTAAAAAACTTCTTATCTAATAAAATATAAAAATCCCCAAACCCCATCACATGCTGATTTCTTGATGTAATAATAATAATAATAATAATAATTGTCTTTATTTCCCAAAATATTTAATTATAAATAAACAGGTATTTCATTTAAGAGAGGCGAAGTTCAGCTTCACATAATTAACAGAAGCTGCTCTGCCACTTAACCTCAATATTGT
Organism: Agrypnus murinus; assembly: GCA_929113105.1. Classification (NCBI taxonomy): domain Eukaryota; kingdom Metazoa; phylum Arthropoda; class Insecta; order Coleoptera; family Elateridae; genus Agrypnus; species Agrypnus murinus. Next base: position 30,233,929 of record OV816023.1, on the reverse strand, counting down.
TTAAAAAAAAGAAAAAAATACAAACTAGAGCGCATATTTAAAACTAGTTTTTATTATTTGTATAGCATATCACATGAACTACTAAGTGTTTTATAACATTTGTTGTTTTTGCATCATTTCTAAGATCATGGTCTTTCTGAATTTTGTATTAGTCATAACTTTATAGGTGTCTGATATCTGATTTAAGTAAGAAGCAATCGTGTAGGAGAATGATCTCTTGAACATGGTGGTTCGGTGGGGTGGTATAGTTATTGTTCCTTTAAATCTAAGATTGAGATGGTGTACATCAGTACGAAAATTTATTTTCTGAAATAGATATTGTGGACTTTTGGTAGCCAAGATTTTATGGTATAAGGTAATAGCATGTATACGTCGTCTGTTAATCATATTGAGCCATTTTGCGTCTTCTAATCTGTCCGATATGCGATACACCGTTCTGGGTATATCATAGATTAATCGCAAACATGCGTTTTGAAGTCGTTGAATTCTGCAGACCTCAGATCGATCTAAACACGGCCCATATACCACATCACAATAATTTAAGTGGGATAAAACTAAAGCATCGCACAGAGTTTTTTTAATATGAGAATCTAAGAGATCTCTGTTCTGATAAATTAGACGAAGGTTAAAGAATCCCTTTTTGATTGCCTGATGGACATGGGATTTGAAACGCAGATCTTTATCGAGAATCACACCTAAATTCTTTACTTCAGTGTAAATTTCCACTTTTACGCCGTCTATTTTTATATCAATATTTTCTTTAAGAGAGTCATATATGTAGGAACTGCACACCAGCATTGCCTTGGACTTATTAGGATTCAACTTGAGTGTATGATTTGTTGATATTTTTGAAATTTCTTGTAAGTCTTCATTAAGCTTTCTGCATGCATATTCTACGTCAGACCATTCAAAGGATAGATACAGTTGTGTATCATCGGCGTAAAAGTGGGAATTAACATTTTTAAGTTGCGTATGAAAGTTGGATGTATAGATTGCAAATAAGATTGGACTAAGAATAGAACCCTGGGGAACACCAGAATCTAGAGAGCGAAATTGAGATACTTTATTTTTTAGAGTGACTGCTTGCTGACGATTACTTAAAAAACTTTTGAATAATTTTATCGCATCTTCGGAGAGACCGCTAAAGTGTAAAATAGATAGCAACAGCTCATGATTCACTGTATCAAAAGCTTTAGAGAAGTCTAATAAAACCATAACTGTTGCTAACTTATTGTCACAAGCACTAAGTAAATCGTCAGTTATTTTAAGCAATGCGCTTGTGCAGCTGTGTCCTCGCCTAAACCCAGATTGTGTCTCAGGCAGTATTCGGTTTTCCTCTATGAAATTACGTAGTTGATGATCTATTATTTTTTCTAGGATTTTTGAGAAAACAGGAAGTATAGAAATTGGTCTAAGGTCTAGGAAGCTTTCAGGATTCTTTACTTTACCTAATGGAATGACGTGAGCTTTTTTCCAGCTAGAGGGATATACGGAATTTGTGATACAATGTGATACAGAATGTATAGGTACTGCTTTCCAATTTCAAAAACCTGGTCACCTTGGTTATAGCCTAAGATTCAAAGCACAATCAGTAGCATTGTACCTTCAAAGACTGCAGTCAAATCAAACCTAATTAACAAGAAACCTTAAAAAATTGACCCAACCCGTAAATTAAACCCCAGTTAAAACCAAACCCCAACCCTCAAAACAACAAACCCACCCAAACCCGTGAAGGGACAAATACAAATACAAAGGTTAGTGGAAAGTAACTCCTCTTGCTGCGAAAGAAAAGCCAAAGGCTATTCTTCCTCAACAACAAACCAATTTTTTAACGTGGGGCATCCAACCACGCGACAATCCGAAAGCTGTCGATTACAAAAAAGCAAAAAACATAACAAGATATAAAGAAGTTGGACTACTTCGCCAGCTAACTTCGGCTAGATGGTACTCGTAGTGTGTAAAAGTTACTCAGAGCAACGAAAAGTAAGTGAAGAGTAGTAAATAGAAGATGGAAAAGCGGAAAATTAGAGAGGCGAAGAGAGGACATTCACACACACTGAAACAACCGATGAATGACATCTAGGAAGACTACAGGACAGAGTAGGAACACAAGACCTAGATATTAAGGTCAGGTAGTATGTTCCGAAAAGGAAAAGGTGCCAACCGAGACACTCTCAACTAACAACCCCATGTTGTGATAATCGTAATTGTTACAAACTTCAAAATAAATATTATTTTAAAAAAAGTAATACGTTGATAATAAAATAAAATATTCTATGAATATTAACGAGACAAGGTTAACCCTCCTATAAACTTAAAATACACGTGGTGATGAAATATATTATTAAGATACAATAGGGAAGGGACTGGTATTGGAACGCGTAATGGTTAATAAAATTATTAAGTTTGAGGAGTATATAGTCACATACTCTGACAATGGTGTAAAAGAAATTGCGAGTAATCAACACGAAAGGACTGGTTCGGTTAGATAAAAAGGTAGGAATGCGTTTTCTTTCTATATTACTTGGTATTATTAGTCAGTTAGTTTTAGAATTGTTTTTATTCACCTAACAACCTCGAGAATCTAACATCGCCCTGAGATAAAAAAATTTTTTAATATGTTTTGCACATTCTTTTCTTTAAGTTGTTTTTGTAAGTAATTCTGAAGTTAGGTAAGGTTTACGTAACTTATTTATATGATTTATGCTTTATTAAACATTATAAGAGTATTCTTAAATCGTGTAAGAAATATTGAAAAGGGGAAATTCAACATTATAATTAGATAATTAAAATCTATAATTGTAAAATCTAGCTGCTTATTTTAAATTTTATATACATTTTTTTTGTTGAGTATAGTGTATCAGTATTTATATCTTGTTTGATCTGTTTGAAACATAGGTTATTCGTATTATTAACTAATAACGTTTTTGTGACTACGTTTTCTCATATATTACTCCAAACAACTAACACAGGTGTCAAGAGACAAATAACTTGCCATTTTAAACTCAAGTACGTGAACACACTGAAAAATATGGAAATACGTGGTTAATTTAAGAAAACACAAAAAGAAATTTAATTATATCTTTGCGCTTCTAATTATTCTATTAAGAGTTTTGCTATGTAAATTTTAAAAGTTCTCCAGGTTAGAAAATTTAATTTTTGAGTGAAAATTAAAAAATTAAAATATGGTGGCAATAAATTAAAGATTATCCAGTTGCAGTATAACAGTCCAACAGATGCTTTAGACTAAGAGTGGTCAATTAACGAGGAAGAATTAATTCAACAAAAATTTAATTAATGGCGAGGCCCAGGCTTCCGTTGTTATTTCCACTAATGCTCCTTTTCCTTTGTTTCAAGCTCCACCCAACGAAGTTACTTTTCGCAGATCGATGTAAATAGATGTGAACTACACAAAGTAGGACTAAAAGTTCACTCCCTAACTTTACACAATTATTCATAAAGATAAACGTTATTTGAGAGAGATTAAACATTGTGCAGTGATAGTATGTGTAAACAATTTTTATCTGTATACATACTTCATATATACTATATTTATATAGTAATACGTGCGTACTATAATTAGCAAAATCAATGCTACGAAAAATTGATAGCTATGAGGTTTATAAATTATTAATGAGAAAATATCAAGGAAAGAGAAAAATGGAAAAAATATATTTTTTATCAGAGACAAAAATAAACTAAATATAATAATAAATAACGTAGCTGTCAATATCACTGCCCCTTCGAATCTCGATAAACCTCGATGCATCTATCATATTCTTCAGGAGAAAAGTCTACCTATGGATAAATGGAATCTCTTGAATGTCACAGAAGCTCCATCACAAAAATGTCTTTGAATAAACTTAAAAATGGCTCTTTTTATCTCAATTTCTTCTCGTCGACATCACCGTCAGCTGAAAAACTTACGATTTGTCAATCATGTCACTGTCAGAAACAAGCGATAAAAAGCTTACTATAGTATACAACGTACCAATCGATTTAATTTATTAAAGTACTATTCTAATTATCCCTGAAAATTGTCAAATGATTAAACATCTGCTAAAGATTAATATAAAAAATGCATAGCAGATTAGACACTCCCAATGGAATTTCCTATTTCCCTCAAAATTGTCACTGAACATGTCATCAAAGTCAATTAAATTAAACCCTCCTGGGACTTATTTCAACCAAATAGACAAACGTCGTTTATGTCAGTGGAATAACCAATTTTATTTCAATTATTCATACCATTTTTTTCATTTTAATGAATCAGTTTATATCCTTATTTAGAAATCACATCCAATTTCATTTGAGTAAGTAAGTAATAGCCCAATTTTTTTAAGTTGGTAGCATTGAAAAAATTTAAAAAAAGAAAATTGACAAAAACTCCACTCTAAAAATTTGAATTTTCAAATGCCACATCAGTGCTAACATCCACCACAAAATTCCTTAAGGCTATATTTAAACAGTCCCGAACCATCTGCTGTAAGGGGACAACGAGAGGGGAACCTGTGGAACTTGTACCACACCACACATTATTTTTGGAAACGGATATATTTAGAGAAGCATTGAGATTTTTCATACCACAAACAGCGTGCGTAAATGAATTAATATTAGTAGTTGATTAATTAATATTAACCGATTAATAAGTGAATGGGCAGTAACTAGTAATTGTAAAAAAATCATCAAAAAGTAATAATAAATTAATTAATAAAAAAAAGAAACAAACAAAAAAGGTTGATAAATGACAGTCATTAAATAACCAGACAACCTCAGCAGAGCATGGCTCCGTGGATAAATGACTGGCTCTCAGACTAGGTTACCATGGTTCAAATCCCATGTAGTTCGTATAATTCTTTTTAATAAAATATTTAATATATTTCATAAATAACATTTTTTTAATAATTATAGTATTTATAAAACAGAATAACTTACAATTAAATACTAATATGATAATGTTTAATTAATTAGTTTTATTTTTAATTAACATAAATATTATACATACCGGGTGTCCACTCTTAAAATTGATCATAGGCAATTAACATTGTGCATTTTACCTTTATGTATTTTGCTGTACTTCTACTAAATCAATACATATTAAAGTATTAAGCAGTTTAAATTCGTTATTCCATTCAGTCATAGTTTAAAATGAAATAATTTGAAAAGCATGGCTTGTGATACTTAACAACCATCAACTTTTAAATTAGTATTTTAAAATAAAAATCGCACTCTTAATATTATTATTAGTATCATTTGATGCGAAATGATTTTCTCTTTCTATTGATACCATTATCTTTCTTGTAGTTGAATTTGGCGAGCAGGAATCACCAAAAACGTTCAATACAATGTTAAATTCGAGTTTGAGAACAGACAGGCTGTATATTATGTAGTTTAAACATAATAATAATAACTATAAAATTAAGGGATAATTGTATGTAATTATTCTTCTTTATAAATATTATAATTTAAAAAAGATTGTTTATGTAATATATTAAATTTAATTTAGTTAAATTCAAATTATCCTTTAATTAAAAAAATTAAAGGAACTACATGAGATTTGAATCATGGTTTTCTAGACGAAAATACAGAGATCCACTTCATAGGCCTATACTGTCTGTTGACATTGGCTGCTTCTTTAATGAAGGTCATTTATTATCCTTTATTATTTGTATTTTTAAGGAATGAAACATAAAAAAAATAATTACATACAATTATCCCCTGATTTTATAATCATCGTTTAAACTATATAATATATGTATAATATTTATATTAACTAAGATTAAAACCAATTGATTAAACATTATCATATTAGTATTTAATTGTAAGTTATTCTATTAAAAATATTATAATTATTAAAAAAAGGTTTATTTATGAAATATGTTAAATATTTTATTAAAAAGAATTATACGAACTGCATGGCGTGGAGCAGTGGACGTGTAATGCTTTCTTGAATAATTCGCTGGTCAGGTCGTAGAGATGTTGCGGCAAAACTCTTGGTTCTGAGAAGCTACTTAGTACTTATTGGTATAACTGTAGTTTTGCATTCCAAAACTATGGTGAAAGTTCTTTCGGCCAATATCTTCTCAATCGTACTTTGCGGTGTTCAATCACGAAGCTTGTCAATTTTCCAGATAAATGCAGGTTTGTTAAAGATGTGGGTTAACTAATAATATGCGGTTTTACAACTAATATGCGGTTTAATTATGAGCTTTTGTAACATTTACAAAAAAAGATTATTTTACATGTCAAAGGTTCAAGAATGTGTTGACAATTACAAAAAATAATAACAAATTTCAAAATTAACTTGATCCGTTCATATTCGATTGCTTCAGATATTTAGATACAATCACGATTACTTACGCGACTGCGTAACACTGCATGGGGTTTGAACCGTGCTTCTTTAGGCTGAGAGCCATCCATTTATCCACGGAGCCATGCTCTGTTGACGTTGTCTGTTTATTTAATGACTGTCATTTGTCATCCTTTTTTGTTTGTTTCTTTTTTATTAATTTATTTATTATTACTTTTTGATGATTTTTTACAATTACTAATTACTGTACATTCACTTCTTAATTGATTAATATTAGTTAATCAACAATTAATATTATTTTATTTATGCATTTAAACATGTTTTGAAATCTGGAATTTTGCGCAAAGAGGAAAATGAGTTGCCATGGCGAGGACGCCACCGCACCGCTCAATGATTAAAAATTTTTGCAATTATACTTCTAACAAGAAAATGGCGTGTAGGATTATCCTCAGATTTTGCACAGTGCTTAGTAAGTAGATTTACAAAGCCGCTACAAAGCAAATTGTCTGGAAAATCTGCTAATTCAGATTTTCGAAAATCTGTTATGCCGAGCATCGGCTTTTAAATTATTTTGCTAAGATTATTTACAATAACGAACAAATCTCGATGTAGCGCGATTCTATAAATAACAATAATTCAAAAAAACTTTGGTTTCTATAATAACTATCCCTTGAATTTATATTAGAGGTAAACTCGTATATATGTAAAAAGAACCGCTTCACGAACATTCGAAAAAGCCCTTAAATTTTGAAATTGCAGGGTTTTTTATTTAAAAAGGAAGTAAAAGCACCAAACAGAGAAATTAACATAAAAAAAACTCGTTTTATAAGTTATTATTGCACTCGTCCTTTATTGGCGTGTTTTCTAATCTTGCCTTATTAAAATTAGTTTTTTAATATACAGTAGAACATGTAAATCTGACCACCTGTTTAAACTGACCCTCTGGTCATATTGACCACTTTTTTTCAGTCCCTGCAAAAATCCCATTACTTAAATGTAATTTATACTGTATAGACTGACCACTTCTCTTTTGTGACCATTGACCACATTTCCCTCAAATATTTGTTTAAAAGTGTTTGTGTAATGTGACCATTAGCAAAGGGATTACTTAAAACAGTTATAACTAATCTTCTAGAAGTTTAAGTAGGCATGTACATGTAAATTGCATTCAAAGAATTTCTAACAATGTATCATAATCCCTTAATAGTGACCAGTTGGGTTCAGGTATTTCCAAGTTTTAAGACTTTATTTTTGCTTCTGAGAAATTCATTACCTGCAAACTTTCATATTAGTAACCCTTGGATAGTTTTAAAATTGTTTTATAAAATCAGTCTTGTTTCATCTGTTGATTGAAACCATTGTGTTAATTAGTGCGATCAAGATGACTTCAAAAAAAGTTTACAAAGAACTAAATTTGCAAGAAAAACAAAAGGTGTTAGAGTTTTTAGAAAAACACAGTGAAAGAAATCGATTAACTTTAAATTGTTTTTTAAAAATGCGCAGTGTAAATGCAAGACTTTTTGGACCAATGTTACAAGAAGTAGCATTAAAATTTGCTCAGCAGTCATATTTGCCTAATTTAAAGCATCGTCGGGTTGGCTCGAATCATTTAAGAAACGAAGCATTTCCCAGAAGAGTTTAGTTGGAGATGCAAATGAAATTGATCCCGCAACAGTAAGCTATTTTCTTATTCGTTTTACAGAGTTTGCAAAGGGCGTTATATCAGAGGATATTTTTAATGTTGACGAGTGTGGGCTATTTTGAGCAAATTGTAGTGTATAAAGAATTCACACTTTTACAAAGTGACCACCTGCTTAAATTGACCATTTTGTGTCAGTCCCAAAGGTGGTCACTTTACGCAGTTTCTACTGTACTATTTTCTATTTTGTGTCTATAATAAACCTATTAAAGCATCCAAAACAGTTCGTTTATAGCTCGTTTAGGTGCTTTACTAGCCCAACTTTTTAAAAATTGGTAGCATTGAAGTTGAAACGTCAAATCTCAATGCGCAAAAGAAAATTGACAAAAAAAACTTCAAACTAAAAATTGGAATATTCAAATGTGATAGTGTTGCCAACCACCACAAAATTTCTTAAATTTTGAAATTGCCATTTTCATTAAAAACGGAAACAAAAAGCGCAAATAGAAAAAAGCTCGTTGCATAAGTCATTATTGCACTCATCCTTTCAGAAGTTTGCCGCAAGCGGCTCGTTTTCTAAACTAACTCTCTAAACTTTCTAAACTCTTGCAATAAATCCTACCTTATGGAACTCGTGCTTTAATATACTATTAATGTTAAACTAGTATGAAAAGTAGATTTGATGCAATCACATTAATCTTGTCTTTTAGGTTGTTAATAATCTCACATCTGAGGACGAGTTCCTAATGGTAAATGTTGGCACGTCACTCGTCATATCTTATTGTTGTTTTCTGGCTTTGTAATGACGTAGAGTTTCTATCTATATTGAAAAACAGTGACATTAATGCAAGATTTAGTATGCCGAGTGATTTTTAAAAGTGGTCTCCCTTGCCAAATCTTTGTTCTATTAGGACAAATTTTTCGATTCCACCGAAAGTGACCTCAACTTTCGATTTTCAAATTGGACATCCTGTATATTTTTACGAATTTGCATTTAGAATTAAATTTTGATTGCAACAATGCCTCAAATATCACTTTTTGACAAGTCGAGTCATTTTTCTGCAATTATATTTCTGCGTTTAGTGTGCCATGAATCACCTAGACGCTTCCTTTTCGGTCCCAAAGCAAAGGAAAAATACTGTTCAACAGCTTAATTTTTATACGTCCTTAAACCTTCAGAAGTAGGTTTTTCCGACCTAAGTCATTTTTTTAAACGTTTACGTCAGTAAAAACTAGATTTTTTACTAATCACATGATACTCATAACACTTGCTTTTAATCGATAATGTGCTGATATAACTTAAAGTGAGAGATATTTTATAAATTAACGGTCTGGACATCATTGAAACGATTAGTCTTGTTATCCATGGAAGCATGAACCCCTACAAAGAAAAGATTAGATGGATTTGAATGTTAAACGTAACGTAACTAGAACCATTCAGGCCTATATACTTGCCTTGAATTAACATCAATCTCGAGAAAAGACTGTTAGTATTACGCTTGGAGTAGATGGCACATCAGTCTTTTCTCGAGACTGATGTCAATTCAAAACGAGTATATAAGCGTGGGTTCAAGATTCACAAATGGTTAGCCTAATGTAAGTGGTGAGACTCCGAAAAGGTCGAACAGTACTGGCTTAGGGTATCGTTTGTGAATTTAACACGTTTCCGTCATTTAAATAGGTTTTTTGGGAGTTTTCCATACAATAATTATTATTAATACTTAAATTTGATAGCCTAACATTTAGGCTATTTAACGAGCTAAACATTAACCTAATTATGGTGTACTTATGTATTTCCAAAACTGAATGCTAAAACAATAAGTCACTCAAAATTACAACGCTGTCTATTGTATTTCCATGCAACTGTTATCTCTTCTAAATACATAAATCTTCATCCCCATATAAACGTATCATGGTAATACAAAAAGTTATGAATAAATATAAAAGGATGATTGTATCATTGGACTATCACTACCTACAAGTTGATTATCACTTATATTATTAATAGTTCAGAAGAGCATGTAAGCTAGAAGAATAAAACTAAAATTACTAGGATATTAAATTAAAAAATTGAAGAGAGCATTGATTTAGAAGTATCGATTGGCCTGAATACAATAATGATGGAGTTTATGAACTAATAAGTCAATTTAAAGTTATTTCAGCGAACTTATCTACAATAGTAATAAGCAGCAGTGACAGTAGTTTTGTTTTTAAATTCTTAGACTGATAGACAAATCCAAAATAACCCAACTCTCATGTATTTTACAGTAATTGAGTTCAGTAGAAACATTTTCTGTATAAATATCAATCAGCTGTATTCATGTGAAACATTTAAAAACACATTTAAACTATTTCTCTATTTGGTTTAACGTATTTTCTCTTTGGACGTTAGTTTTTCCGGTTATCCAAAAACATCAGCGCCATATGTGATAACTTCAATGCCAAACCTTATGACGTCATCAAATACTGGCACTATACAACACTATTATTATTATCTATTAGAACGAGTGGATTTCCTGCACATATAGAGTACCAAAGTTATATATAACATCTTCGAGGCAGACCCAGGTTTCAATCGCCCATCCTCCACACAGTTAACTGCAGCACATCCTAATTAAATGATTATTTTATATAGGCACTACACAATCCTAATACAATAAAATAGTGATTTTAGTAATTTCAATAGTTATAATGTAAATCTCAGTTGCACAAAAGTTGCCGCACAGATTTTTGTTGATACTACAGTAACATGTAAGTTGATGAATACAGATGCCTTACTGTTGCCCTTAATGCTATACTTTTTATTTTCTAGTGCCTCTATTGTTCTATTACCTCATTATTACTCAATAGAAAAAATCCTGAAAACCTGCATATCTTATCTTATTTTTTCTCAAGAAAAGATCGAAATACAACCCTGGTACAAAGTAGAGATTCTTCCGTTCAGTCTAATGTAATCGCGTCGTACATTCAGCTCAAATTATCTTTGATTAGCTTAACAAATCTTAGAACAGATCTATCTAGTTTACCCTGCATAATAAGACTTGATTACCTTACGCGAAGGACAAATCGCTGAGAAGTTTTGGTAGAAAGGATTTGTAAGAAATTTTTAAAATGTCAAGAAGATTTATAGGAATGGAGGTAGATAAAGTAAGTAATATTTAGCTTCATTGCTTTAACTCTTAAAAGAATCTTAAAGTTAGTATTTTATGATGGTGGGTTTCTAGAGCAAGCGACATACTACCTGGTTCATTTAACAAAGTGATGTGAGTATATTCTGAAATGGAAATATCATATAGTTTAAAAAAATACACATTACTTACAGTTTTTTTTTCAAAACTTTCACAGTACCTACTTATATCAGCATTGCAAGCTTATTACTTCCATCGCGTACTACTATTTCTATCGTAACACTTGACGAATCGAATTGACCATTTTTGCCCCATCCAGGCGTACAATATCCCTTTTAAGTTTCTACTAGCGAACACCGCCGATTCTTCGAAACTTTAAAAATTAAATTCAGTTAATATAATACATAGTAAGGTGGGTACGAACCTTGAAATTGTTTTCATGCCAAAGAATGGTGTTTTTATGTCAGATTTATTTCTTCGCTTAAACTAACAATTTGCACCGCGTAGTGGCGCTAGCTATCAGGACCACTCCATAGGATATAAACTCCGAACAAGCTCGTTATATTATACAGTACTATTTATCTACGCAATATATTTAGGGGGGGAATGGAAGAACAACTCTGTTGAATTCCCTCCTTGAGATTCTGTATTTATTATGGAATAAATATATTATTATGTAAATCGTATAAAATAGCGTGCTGTATAACTGGTTGCCTATGTGTACATAATGCTTTTAGTTTATTATTTTTAAATGCAACATAGAGTATATTGCACATATGGATTGATACTTTTGAAAAACTAATAGTGTAGTTCGGTTCGGTTCGTAGCAATTCGAATCTGATCAATGTAAGTAAGTGTTTTGATGTAAAATTCGAATCTTCCAAACCATTTGTAAAAGAATGACGAGTTCAAATGACGATCTATTAGTTTTTAAAATTAATTGTGTTATTTTTGGGTTCTGTATGAATTAAATTCGATAGACAGGCTGAAGATCAATTTCAAAAATTAGTAGCAAGAGGCGATCAAAGATGGGGAGAGAAAGAGAATTATGGTGTGGAGGGAGCGTTGTTAAATAATTAATTATAATTATAATAATTGTATTATTCGCGCCATTAAAAAATGATTTGAATACACACTCGTCGTAAGTAAGTATGGGAGTATCTTTAAAGTTCAAATAGCTTTAGTTTTACCCACTATCAGTAGCGTACCAGTTGATGTTCAGCTGTATTCGCTGGAGTGCAACGACGAGTTCGGCGTATATGAGCCGAAGCGTACTTCGCTGCACGCTCAGTATGTCTAGTTTAAATATAGGGGTTTCTGATGCATTTAATGTCATTTTCGAACGCGCGCAAGTTTAGGTTAATGTAAATATAGGAGATGTTGTGTTTCGTTGAGTGTACATATTCATTTTCAAAAGTTTCCACTTGTTCTACTGGAAGGCACAGAGAGATAATCCAAGTTTTATTTAACGTGGTCCACCTGCGTTAGCGTTTACGCCCCCCTTAAGGAACTACGAATTGAGTTACGCTCAATTAGCGTGTCAGTTACATTTGTAGTGCTACCAGTACTCACTGGTGGGAGGAGATTGTCTATCCACCCTCTACTAGCTATCCTCAAGTAGTACAACCATATTGTTCCAATATTAGGCCAATACCGAAAATATATTTGGCCAAACGAATTACTCTATATTGGACCAATGGAAAATGTGAACATTCTGCAATATTGACCCAAAAACATATTCCAATATTTGCCCAACAACATACTCCAATATTTGCCAAACAACATATGCCAACGTTAGCCTAATAACTTATACCAATATTGCAGCAATAACTTATACCAATATTTTAGTCCAAAATAAATAAGTGCTAGTTAAAGTATCTATATAATTGACCTTACATTTTACAAGTGTTCTATTTAATCACTATGCTGTTATTGTATTGTTTGGAAAAATATTTAAAAAAATTTTGACAAACAGAAATCGTTCATTAAAAATTTCAGAACTTAACACATAGGTAGCTAGACTTCATCACAGTATTTTAGATTAGCAATGCCTAACGTCATTAATAAGTTTAGTAGTTTTCTTTTCAATGTTCAAAACTTGATAATTAACAACAGCAACCACAAGAAAAAAACAAGAATTGTCGTTTACAAATAACACTTTCGTTAAACCACCATGAGACTGCTAAGCGAATCGCCACCCATCAACCGGAAGAGTCGGTAACTATAAAACAAAGTCAACGGTATCACATGATGCGCAGATGCCACATTTTATTTTCTCGACATCCAACTGCCCCATCAAGTTATCTGAATTATTATTATTATATTAATTCCGACACATCAGTCAAAACTACTTTTGAGATAAATTGTCAACGTTATAATTATGAGCAATGAAACTGTGAGCGAAATAACTATTTTTATGTCTCTGGATCAATATTGGGTTCTTGACATAAATGACGATTTAAATATTGGCCATATATTGGAATATTCTATATTGGAACAATATTACACACATCAACGTTGTAAAAACACATCTAGGGTCAACATTGATAAACTCAAACATCGGCTGAAACTAGTCAATCAATGTTGGGGTAATCTTGGTTTTAACATTTCCAAAACAATATTGCGTCAATATTAGCAGGATATTGTAATAAACAATGAAACTGAATCAATATAGGGCCAATATGAAAACAATGTTTAGCCAATATCATGTGTTACTTGGGTCCAGGTTAGTGCCGGAGCTATTAGCGTGCTCAACAGTCAAGGTCTTGTCACCGCTAGATCTTGTCACGGAAGTGACTCAAACTAGTGGTCCATCGCAAGGTTGCCATCGAAGCATACAATCCACAGTGCAATGCGACTATCCAGGGAGAAGCACCTGGCAACGATATGGGGGTTGCTGCCGGGATAAACTTTGCTAGTATCACTCGCTAATTTCCGTTCTGAGCCCGCCCCCAAACTAAGGGACAAACCCTGAGACCAGTCCAGTCATAGCGTGGTGATACCAAACGCCGAAGGCACAGACAGTACATTTATCTTTCACTGAATAGTGAAAACAGCATGTCAAATGCTATAACCGTTTTCGAGAAAATCGGTGAATATGTTGGTATGTCGGCTTCTGATTGTTGCAAATCGTAAATAATGATTGTCAATAATGTGTTGGGGGGTGAAGAATAGCGCTGTATATTTCCATAGTTATTCTATTTCGTATTACTGTTGTTTGTGGACTGATTTGCATAGAGTTTTTTCTCTTTAACCCTAATTTTGCTTTACCGAATAATTGTCAGAATGTAGATCTGGGGAAAATTTAAACGTATTCTAAGAACTTAAAGCAAAGTAGGAATTAACGAAAGTTTAAAAAATAACTTGAGGTAATTTATAAAAAAAAACTTGAGGTAATTTATAAAAAAATTATACATGACTCCGACAGTCCGACTCAACTTTATCGTCAGATAAAGATGCATTTTCAACGCAATTAAGCACGAAGACGCCTTGTACGTCGACGGCATCTCAGGCGTCTCAATTTGTTTCGATAAGTCAAACAGTTAAATTTAGTAAATGTGATTAGGTAATAGTTTATCTTCCTAGGTAGTAGTAGTAGTTGGATGATTCCGAACAAGATATATAGTATTTGTAATTCTGGTTTCATTCTTCTGTTTCAGAATAACCCTAGAATGGGTTGATTTACACTCAAAGGCAATAAAAAATCCTCTTGAAAATTCACAAGCTTGACACATTTTTCAAGGATCGATCTTTATGTATGGAGTTTTGTACATGTTTCAGATATCGTAACGTCTCATGAATTTTATTCAAACCTTTTCTGGTGGCACCCAGTATCAGCAAAGACCTTCAATATACTAAAACCCTCGGCAATATTTTTTATTCCTTTTCTTTCCGTCCTCAAATTAGATTTTCTTTAGTATATTTCAAAACATTACAACGTGAACGGTTTCTTCAAAAAAGTACAAAGTATCAAGGGGATTACCAACAAACCAAGAGTTAACAGGTAAGAGCTTTTATTTAACAATAGAAGTAAGAATCGGGCAAAGAATAACCTCAAACCGTGTTTTTTAAATAAAACAAGATATTTTTTCCAAGCTTTTCTCTAATTGGTTTATTCAAAAACTTTTTCGGAAGAAATATTGTGGTGTTTTAATTCAATTATAAAGACGTATTTGCCTAAAAGCTTTCACTGAAATTCTAAAAATCTGCAAATCGATACGAGATATTCTACATATATTTTTGCCTCGAACATTCTTGTATTCATTTCATTCATCTTCTGTACATCCCACACACCATAACTACGTACGCCAGATATTTCGAGTAAATATTTTCCCACATACTTGTTATGAAAATTTAAGAACTTCCTCCGGCGCCTATATCGTTTTATTGCCTTGATTTTTATTTTATAAAATTATTTAAGGAAATATTTTTGGTATTCACTGGAAAAACCTAACCTCCGTAATAAGACACCGCTTAGAAGTTTTTATTATCGAAGCCTTGTACATACGTATATGTTTCGATATTTTATTACACATCACAGTTGGCCTTAAAAATGATATAGGACGTGTCGAATCAATGTAAAACAATAAACGATAAAAATCGTTGGAGAGTTGTATTAACTTACGTTTTATGGACTGAAGCATCCCGCGAAAACACAATATATAAAGAAAAATGTGAAAACACTGATATTTCATCGTTTTCTTTATTTATTTTGTTTGTATTTCACATTGCTTTTCAGTTTACGACTGAAAGTGTCAAAGTAGTTTCCATCTAATATAAACAATTGTTTTAAATCTGACTGAGCCCATTAATTGCAATATTCTGTTTACCTCAAGCCTGGGTATCAGTAGAATAACAAATATCTGATCTAACAGGTCAATCTTGTAACGAATAGTAAACCCCACATATGACGTCATCAAACATTCTAGATATATGAGTCATCAACTGTATGACTCATCAATCAACACGTGCAAGTATGACTCATCGACACGCCTCATTGACGTCACCGACAGCTGCGTGTATGACTCATCATCACGCCATCGAATATTCTAGATGTATTAGTCATCGTATAGATATAAATTAAGTCGCGAGTAGAAGGGAGTTAGTTAATGCTTAACCGGCGTCGTGTTGAAATGTACTCTGAATAAATAAATTGTTAATAATTAGTTAATACATAAATAGTTTTTATATAAATAAGTCCTCAAATAAATTTGTAATTACCTAGAATTTTTAAATGCTTTAGTTTGTTAAATAGTTTATAGTTATAGTGTTTTTAATTAAGTGCATTGTAAATAATCTTCTCTTTATTAATAGACGAATTTAAACAGCATTTTGATTATTATTTTAAAAATAACGTAACAATATAAATACTTCTGCCAAATTGCCACCCCTGCATACTAATTCTACATCCCTTAATAACAATTCTACTAAAGTCTAGAATATAGTATCTGCTTACCTATCCTGGCAATACAGTTACCTAGTCGTGACGTAACAGATACAAACTATCCAGTAAACCTATCTCCTTTTAAAAATAAAACACTACTCAAAGACCAAATCAAATAAGTATATTTATTGTTGGTTAGGGACGTCCTATGCATCCCTGCTGCATGATGATTGGGAGCAAGATTTGAGAAAGCCTGCTCAGTACGAGACGACCCAGCCGGTGACAGCGAAAGCCAATGGTATGGTAAATTCCCGAAATGCAAAGCTCAACCGGTACTTTGAGCTGGACACTCTGTTAGTGTTTTATGAACCACCATAGAACACCAAAGTAACAGAAAGGTTTGAATACTGGATCTTTATTCAGTACAAATAATACTTGGTAGGATATTTACCATGCGCTTAGAAAAGTGTTAGGTAGGTACGTACTGACTGTAGTAATGATGTATTGTGGCACTTGAGCGGTAAAACTCGAATTCTGCGAATAACTAAAGGTATACTTAATAGTTCGAGTGTTGGTTTCAGAATTCTAAATTTAGATATGACTTAAAATTTAGAATTTAACCCTCTATACTATACAGCGTGTCAGGGGTTAGAACGCATTAATTTTAAGGGGTGATAGAAGACATCAAAAGGAACAACTTTTTTAGAAAAAAATAATAAAGTTGGAAACTTTAACATCATTTTGCCGCGTTAATAATAGTACTTTGATTATGGCGCTTTGTCGGCAGATGCATCTCATCTATCACAACAACAAACCTTAATGACATTTTATCGTATCGTTTGTCGTTTCCGCGTAAAATTGAATTCTTTTTACAATTAAAAATTCATTTTACTCAATTAAGAAACGTGACAACCCTGTAAAGTTTGTAATAAAATTTGCTCCACATCCACACAAAATGCTGATGAGAAAGTTTGTTGACATTGAAATAAAGCACGTTTTGCTTACAACCTTTGCAATTTAAGAATATTTAGGTCAATACCTAATCACAGCTTTGTAAATAATACTCTTTTTTAGAGTGAGATAATACTGAGTTTGTAGTTTGTTGCACTTTGAAATAATAATTTGTCAGTAACGCACGAGTTGCTGTTCATTTAATAACAGTTTTTAATGATTTTATAAAAGAATATCTTTTAAAGAGAAGATTTATCTAATTTAAATTGGGTCATTAGGTCAAGGGATTTTGTTGACACCTTGTTTTGGCTACATTAAAAAATCTTTAATTTTATGGTAATTAGGTGCCTTAATCAATTTTTTTACATAAGATAGTATTTTTTAATAAAAAAACAAATACGTCAAGAAATTTTGAAAATATTTCGGAAATTAATAAATATAAAATGTAGGTCAATTATTGTTTTATTTTTACAGTTGGTTTGTTATGAATCAGCGTGTTTTTAAGTACAACGTACAAATTTTGTTTACGGAAAAACAGTGCAGTATAAAATTTTCGTAGAATTAGTCACCCGACTAATCTGCTTCGGATGTTTATTATTTTTAAACAACGGCTGTCATCATCAGTTTGTTTGTTTAATTTTCTAAAACAAGGTCAAGACCCAACTGCGATTATACTTAAGCAAGGTTGCCAGATATGGCAATGGTTTTTTCCTAAATTACTGGAAAGCCTATTAACATAGAAAGAAAATTATTAAGACTTTCTTGTTCCTTTTGATGTCTTATATCACCCCTTAAAATTATTGCCTTCTAACTCATGACACCCTGTATAATTATGATGAGATCCTACAATGAAAATCTGAACTTGAACCTTGAATTTTTAAAACTAAACTGATATTATAACGTAGAGAATTTATTACGGAGAAAGCCTCAAAACCTTTATTAAGAAACTCGCCAACTTTTACAAGTCTAAGTCTTGGAAGCTGACTTGCTAGCTAGCGAAAATCTTAGTTCGAAACTCTAAACATCGATCGCTTTAAGACATGAGACGCATACTAGATTTAGTAGACATAACTGTTCTGAGATTTTTGCATTGTAATTTTTTCATAACAATTCTGGATGATAGATGCGTATAACTTTTTCAGTTTAATATCGATTTCACTCAACAACTCGAGCTAATCGATCAAAATAGGGCGATGTACACTATATGCATTGTCCAGAAGTTTTTTAATTAGAAAAATCTATCTTAGTAGGCTTTGGAGTTATGCGCCTTAAGATTAACTCCATCAGCATCTGAATTGAAAGTTAAACACAGAAAGTCACAAAAGATCATGTTAGTGGATAGCCAACCGCTTGGATCGGTACTTGTGAGGCAATAATCGGTAATTCTTGCAGATGCCACTGCCACAAAAATAAAAAAAATTAAATATCTAACACTTCCAGTAACGGAGAATTACTAAGCTCAATCTGTTCATTCATTCAAGATACCGTGAGTTTGTGTTTGTATGTCTCAAAAGCTTCGAACATGTCTAATTTGTGTTTGTTATTACAAAAATGTAGGAATTTGATATTATTTTGGGGAGTCATTGTGTGATTCTATTCTAAAAGGTGTTTTGCCGTAATTAGATTTTTCTGGATCGAAGGGTTTGTCCAATATATACCGAACTACAAAAAGAACAATTCAAACGATAATTGCCCGGTTTCATGAAATTCTTTGTTCTGTCTTGAGCACTAAATAATAATTGAAAAAGTGTTAGTGTTGGTTTAAAAGTTATTTTATAATTGTTGGTTTTTCTATACTAGTTCTATTCTATTCTAGTATGGTAAGTAAGTAAAATATGGCATGGGTTTGTGTCTTTTGTTTGATTGTCAATGGGATATATTTTTTAATAGCTAACCTAAAATCTTTTTGTTGGATCCTTAATTTAACCTCATTAATTTCAGAAGTTGCGAAAATGTGTCCGTTATCGTTCAAATTTCGTATACATACTCCAAGGACGTACTATTTTTTCATTTTGTACTTGAGTTCGTTATTGCAAAGCAAATAATGTTACCTGATTGAAAGATTCGTGTTTAAAATAAAAATTTAACAAAACTTTTATATATACTGTACACAGTGTGTTACAAAAAAAGTTGTAGCGTGTATCTACCCCCTATTTTTAAAAGACTTTTGCAATTAACATTGCCAAACCACTTAAGTAAATACATACTTGTACATGGTATCGGGCGTTGTTATTTTTAACAACCACAGAAAGATGTGTATGTGGTTGTCGAGACCGACTGCGTAACGTAACGAGAAAATGTTGTCACCGGTTCCGGTGATCGAACCCGAGCCGCCTGAGTAAGAGTTGGACTCTTTACCATGCGGCCACCCACTTTTTTATTTATTTTTTTTTCAAAGGTGTTTTGCTTTTTTACTTTTACTGACTATCTGACGGATGCTGCTAGCAGTTTTTGCAAAAAGAAATGTGGTTTGTGAAATATTTGATTTCGCTTCAAATTGTACACACTCGTTTACGTGAGCTTAATCACTCGAAGAGATATACCACGAAGTGATTCATTCAATCACATTGGTAGGCAGAAGTCTCTTGAAGCAACTCTGATTCGAATATAAGACGTGATAATCATAAATAAAACAAATATTGAGATATATAAAAGATTTTTAGTTATGCCAAAATCTGAAATTTACAAAAATATGGTTTCTATCTTTTCTCTCATGATTCTACTTACAGGCTAAGAACTATATTATTAAGTATCTTCAAAAGAATTAATAGTCTTAATTAGAATTATTTCGTCAATTTGTTATCAAGAAGTCAAAAAGAGGTTAATCTTAATTATTCCATCGATATGACAAATAGTTTAGTCACACTGATAGAAATACAGAATAATAGTAGTAGTAGTAATAGGAATCAGACAAATGAAAATTCAACGATTTATTTTGTTTTAGGAATACAATAAGAATTTATTGTAAGACCGTTCCTTTTCTAATAAGATGTATCTCTGCCTATTCATTTGTTCGGTTAAGAAATGCCTTAACCCATAATTTGGTACTTTTTGTTCTGCTAGCCAGAGTTGTTTTATTTAAATGTTATTTTATTAAAATAATCATTTAAATAAATAAATATGAAATAAATAAAGATTATTAAAAGTTTCACAGTTTTATTAAAATACAACCTGACAATATTGTTTCGACAGCTATGCTGTCATTATCAATAAAATTATCAATATAAATAAATAAAGACTCATTTTAGTGTTATTTAATAATTATTATTTGGACTGTACCTAACATAAAAATAATTTCTATTATTTATTATCTAAATAATAACTTTCCCGAGTCCTGAGCGTGTAACATGTGGAGAAGATCTCGTGCAAATTACAAATTGTAGGACAAGCTTTTTGAAGCATTAACGCTCTTGAAGTTCAACGGGTTTTAGTATTACAACGATCATTCTTTCTTGCGGCACCCGTTGCAACGATCTTATGTAGTTACCTCTCCAGTAGCACACAATATTTCTTTAATATTTAAAAAATATAAATATAATATTATATGTTTTTTAAATATTTAAAGTTTTTTATAAAAAATATTAATAAAATATTGAAAATGAAATATTTAGAAATATATTGATATACATATTAAATAAATATGTTATTTGTGTGTAATTTTTAATATTTTGAAACGAATATCAAATAAATATTTTACTATTATTATGTAGACAGAATGTCGTAGATAAATTAAATAATATAAAAGAAATCTTTAAATAATATATTAGCTAAATATTTAAGCGGATGTCGAAACGAATAATTATATAATATATGTGTGCTAGTAGGGTTACGTTACTGAAGTGAAGTCATGGTTGTTAATTGTTACTTAAATAATTAAAATTTACCACGATTATTTATTTTTTAAATATGTCAACCTGTCTAATCGTTATTTAAAAATAATTTGTTATTTAAGTAAATAAACATTCTCGGTATTTGCTATTTAATTTATTTATATTATTACAGTCGAACTTCTATATAACGAAGTCGGTAAATCCTGAGAAAAAATTCGCTATAGGGAAATTTCGTTATAAAGAAATATCACCTTTTGTAAATATTATTTTACTGCTTTAATTTTAATTCGAGTGATTCCGCAAACTGTAACGCCTTGTGTTTAATTAATTGTCTTGATAATGGTGCATTTTTGTCGCCAATTAAATGCACCCACTTTAAAACTGCTTTATCTACGTCGTCGTAAACATAAGTTCTAGCACGTTTTGCTGTAAGTTCACCAACTGATTTTAAAATTCTTGATTGCGATTTTTTATTATAGTCGCTAAACTACCAGCAGGAATTCCAAACTTTGCCGCGAGGTCTTTCGTTTTTGTATACAGTTATCAATTTCCCGCAACACGTTTATTTTTTCAGTAATGGTTAAACACTTTCGCTTTGACTTTTTTTTGTACTACAGTGTAGGGCTGTTCACTCACAAATCACAAAATGTGTATAATGCATTGAAGTTTAATCTTTCCTAGAACTCTCATTCAGGTAAATTTTCGGAAATCCCCTGATAAACTAAGAAAGTAAAGCTAAACCTGTTGTAGGAGGCCTTTTAATGACAATTTTTAATCCTTAGAACTTCTATTTAAAAAAATTTACAAAATCCTTTTGCAAGGTTTACAGGTTTTTAAAAATGTGTGTAAGGTTCTTCGAAGATGGGTAAATTTATAATTTTTTACTGCTGCTAAGAAAGATTGATGCATTTACGTGGAAAAATTTATTTTAGTTTGGTCTAAAAAATTCGTTATATAACAAATTTTACTTCCTTATTTAGAGGCATATTTATATGTATTTTTTCTAAAAGGGCAGTGTACAGCACAACAATTCGTTATATAGAGAAATTCGCTATATAGAAGTTCGTAATATGGAAGTTTGACTGTATTATATTATTCTATTATTATAGTACTTTATTATTATATTATTGTATTATTATATTATTGTATTATTATATTATTATATTGTTATATTATATTATTATTTTAAATAATTTCCCTTTATTAAAAACAACTCTACTGATAACAATTTAGAGAACACGCTCCTAGAGAGTAACTTGAATCCTAAAATGGAGTTAGTTTTTTAGATCCACCTACCTTGGCAGTTAATTGGTAGGCTTAGGTCATTTTTCAACAGAAGATAACTAAGCAAATAGGTATAAAAGATACCAGAAAAATTTTGTTAATGTTGGTACTTTTTCTTAGTTTAAGACAAATTTTATATATTGTACAATCTAAAAAAGTTTTCATTAACGTATACTATTATCAACTAAATTGCATTTTGTTTCGGGATGGGGTAGATAGAAATTCATTAAAACAACAAGAGATTGGCCTTCAACTATCGATCGATTACAACTAGCGAACCATGTAAAAAATACGTTAAGTATGAAAGAGGATTGCCTTATAAATACGAGACGGATTATTTATCGAGACAACTTTCAAATTGAAGTTTATTCAACTAAACAATTAAGAATTTACTACGAGGATTAAAGTTCATAGAAGCCGCATATTAAATTTAATTGTAGACTTTAACTAGCCAAATGTCAACGAACACTCTATAATAATATAGTACTATACTAACAATAATACAATAAAGACTTAATAAATAAAAACCATTAATATTATCCAGAATGTTAATAAAGACCTATCAGGAGACCAGCACCACAACCAGGAAAACTTTTCTAAAACTGAGACTACGAGTATATGGAACTACCTAATATAAGCCGAAGCAGAAGATGTCATAAAAGGGTAACTAAGTAAAAGTTAACATACAAAAGCGTGGATTACTGTTAAAAAAGCGAATATACAGAAGCAGTGTACTGTTGATCTCAAGACGCCGATTTATACGTTGACCACAACATAAACTCTTTGCCTTTGAAGCAACTTAACACCAATTAAATGTCACCCTCAAGTGGATAAAGCAGTGCAGGACATGCATGTTGCCACAAGCTACAACAGACCCGTCCTAGTGGTGTTTTGAAGACAAGCTTCCTTGTAGGTAGGTAACAGTTGTTCGGACGCCTGATCGAGGTTAGCGTCGCCGCTAGTAGCT
Organism: Agrypnus murinus; assembly: GCA_929113105.1. NCBI lineage: Eukaryota > Metazoa > Arthropoda > Insecta > Coleoptera > Elateridae > Agrypnus > Agrypnus murinus. The sequence goes on along the minus strand of OV816023.1, from coordinate 30,210,437 downwards.
TCTCCATCAACAGTTCTATATATTTTATTTATCAAAATGCCAGAATCTTCCGATTTAGTTACTTTAAAACGTTCTGGCATTGTTAAAACGCGGAATAAATCAAACGACGTAACATAAAGTACTTTTCAAATATGAAATGACTCTCACATTAGTTAAAACACACACGATCACGTTGGAATCTTTTCAAATCAAAATATATGCATGTTTATAACCTAACTCATACGCTACTGTCAACCAATAGTTGTATCAACTTGCACTACTGTCAGCTGTTCTACCGGCTTCGTGCACGTTTTTAGAGAATGTATTTTCATTACGCTACGTTTTATCAATGGTGCATGCTTTGCCATCTATCGTTTGATAGCTGCAAGAATACAACGTCACACCTGATAAGTAGTTGTTACTTTCCAGGTACATCTGCTTATCATGCACATATGTATCTATATAACGAAATTGGTAGTTTTATTTAAATGAAAAGGACACTTGACACTCATTTGTGTTAATTCGGGGAAGTACAAGAACACAGTTATCAAATAAAAACAAAATAATAGAGCACAATATAAAATGATGTTTTTAGTATCAACATCGTCCCATTTTTATCGGTAGTTGTTATTTTTCTGTTCATAAATATTCAAACATATACATACTTATCGTTTTAATTTAAATAATAAGTAAACAGTTGATTCGATTACATTCCATTTAAATGAAAGTAAAACATAACACTTTTATCTGTGCTAACTTGGAATAATACACTGTTAATAAAAATTCAAAACAATAGAGCACAATAAAATAATTAGGTAAATAGTTTTAGTACCAAGATAGTTTCGTGTTTATCGGTTGTTATCGATAGTAGTTATTTTCCCTGTTTATAAATACAGAAACATAGTATACACGTTTATCATTTCATTTAAACGATAAATATATTTCATACAATTAAATTCCATTTAAATGAAAAGTAAACATAACACTTTAAACACTAAAAATACAAAACAATAGAGCACAAAATAAAATGAGTAATATGTTTTTAATATCAACATAACCTAATTCTCAACGGTTGTTGCATAGTTATTATTTTCCTATATTAATAAGTATACAGCAACATAATATACATACTTATCATTTTCATTTAAATAATAAATATGTTTCATTCAATTGCATTTCATTTAAATGGAAAGAAAACATAACACTATTAATTGTGCTAAACGGGGAAAATACACGGTTATCAAAACTACAAAACATTAGAACTCAACAATACAATAAAATTATATCTAATAGGTAAATGTTTTTAGTATAAATACAGGTAGTAGTTTCGTTTTTATCAGTTGTTATCGATAGTTGTTATTTCCATGTTCATAAAGACAGAAACATAGTATACATGTTTATCATTTTATTTAAATGATAACTATATTTCATTCAATTAAATTCCATTTAAATGAAAAGTAAACATAACACTTTTATTTGTGTTAGTTTGGAGAAGTACACATTTATTATACGTACACATTCATCAAAAATACAAAACAATAGAGCACAAAATAAAATAACCAATAGGTAAATGTTCTTAGTATCAAGATAGTTTCGTTTATATCGGTCGTTATTTTTCTGTTCATAAATACAGAAACATACACATCCTTATCTAGCCTTTAAATAATAAACATATTTCATTCAAATGAAAAGCAGACACAACACTCTTATTTGTGTTAATTTGGCGAAATACACAGTTATCAAAAATACAGAACAATGGAACACAAAATAAAATAATAAAAGATAGAGTGCAGAATATAGTGTACAAATTATAAAGTGCAGAGCACCATATAGTCCATTAAACGAGAACTTTCGTGTGCGTTCTGCATACGGGGAAGCAGGGCGACATTCGGGGTAAAAGAGATACAGCATCGTTCGTACTCCTACCTAAGTATTTACATCTAACTTACACGAAGTGCACCGCAAAATATTCAAGTAAGAAATGCGCCACCGAACTGATAAGGCTGTTGCGCATCCTATAAGGTCAAGTGAAAGTATTCGTTTGATGGACTGCACAGAATATAGTCTAATATAGATTACAGAGTATAAAGTATAGAATAACATATAGATCTTGACATGCTCAATCCATGCATACAACGAGCGGCTTGTGCAAGCCGCTCCCGACCGGCCTGACATTTCGACAGGTCACTTCGCTTCGACCGTAATGTCATAGCATAAAATATACAGCATACCCACTGGATTGTCGACACTTAAAGAATTGTTAACAGTAAAGTTGTCAAGGCAGCTTCGGATAACACACACCAGGGCCGGCGCGAGACGGGTTCAGCGCGTTCCCGGGAACCCGGCCCCGCACTTTTGACGGCCCCGCGCTTTATAAGGCGCAGCGTTACAATTTATATTTTACAACAACAAATACGCGCGTTTTCTCTGCTACTGTAGTCACACCGATGTTTCCATGTCAATTAACGACTAGCAAAGCAAACTGCCACCATTCAACCTACGTAAATTTTGATAACTTAAACTTTGCAACGAAAAAGGCAGAGAAATAATTTTTGAAACTCACTACTTTCAAAATGACATTTTGCAAATGTAAATAACGCAAACGTAGTGTTCGCACACTCGTGCTTCAAAAAGATGCAAAAAGCATTGGTCCTTTTAGGCTCTCGAAAATAATTTGTCTTGATAATAAAATTTAGAACAATTAAAGAATTCCTCCACCAAACATTTTTTGACCAAATTGGTGAGATTTTAACGGAGATTTTACGCTGATTTCGAATATGCAAAATCATTTTTGGGGTAAACGCCTCTAAGCCTCCAAAAGTAGTTGCGTCCAACCTAACTGCCACAAAAACGCCACCACCTAACCAAAACGCTATGCAAAGGCAAATTCGATTGTTTTTAACCTAGCCTAACCTAATCTAATTTAGCCTAACCTAAACCTTACCCAAACCTAACCTAACCGAACCTAACCTAATTTACACAATTTTGCAATTATAGAAACTTAATATAATTATTATTCATTGCTATGGAGATTAAGCGTTTTTTTACTTTGGATCCCCAAATTTGGGGGCTTTCGGTGTTCGCCTCAAAAATTAGTTACAGCATACAATGTTCGTTAAAACGACAGCAGTTGGCCAAAAAATGTTTGTTGGAAAAATTCTTTAATTATACCTAAAATTTAATTTAGAAAATACCATTTTTCCCATTTGAGTATTAGAAATCCAAAAAAGATTAGTAATCGCTAATAATTGGACTGACATAGAGACCCTTCAATTAGGGTCTGGCCAAGGCAACCATTTTATATCACAACACGTGGCGCCAAATTTCAAACGTGCAAAAATGGTTACACGGCCAAATATTAGCACGAATGTGAAGGTATTTGACTCATTAAAAAACTAAATAGTGGGTTGTGTATATAAAACATTATTTAGCAGTAAAATTTGATGTTTATGGAGAAGTATGGAAGAAAAAAAAAAGTGATATAAAATGGCGACATCAATTCAAATGTGGCAACGCACTGACTGACCAGACGCTTATAGAAGGGTCTTTATACACTTACTCTTCGATATCAAAATTATAGCAGCTTTTATTTAATTAATATTTAACAAAGTGAAGAACGCTATGAATTTTCTTATAATGACTGCTCAAATTGTTCACTATGAAAGTCTAAACCTATTTGACCCCTAAACTAACTTTTAACCTAAGCTAAACATAAAAGGCAAAACCTTTTCGCAGAATTGTAGGTATAATTAACACGCTAACTGCAGTGGTTTTATTTTGTTCCTTTCCTAGTTCCGTTTCAAAAAACCCCGTACAAAGAAATCAATAATGACAAGATAGGTGACTTAGGTCACAAAACGGATCCTCTGTTACTGATCCATTTTTGACCAAATTAATTATATAAACTTTTAAACCATTTGTTAAGGCAACTCCATTCTGAAGTGTGCCTCCGTCGTGTTGAGACCACAAGTTTCGTCGTATAAAATTGATGTTTTTCAAAAATAATAAACTCTGTCCTAGTTTCACAGTTCCAAAAATATACAAGGTGTTCCATTTAAAACATTAAAGATATTTTTCTGGAAAATAAATTGGCCATGAAAAGAATTTTGTTGTGCTACTTTATAGATCAGGTTATGCTAAACAAGTCTCTCATTTAACTTTTTCCTCTGCCTTTAATATTTCAGCAGATATAACCTAGACAATGAGAAATCAACCACCCTTACACAATTATACGTAGGTAGCTTTTGTCACCTTTTGTTAAAATAAAATATTCAATAATTAATAATAATTCAGCCTATAAAATGTTTTTTATCTCTAATGCTTGCTTAAGCATTTCTATTCCCAATGAAATAAAATTTCACGAAAGCAGCGCCCTTAGAGGATTGGGGGTCTGCGGGGGCGGTAGTTACGCCACTGGTCGTCATAGCCATTGCATGCTGGTAATAACGAGACAGGGTTATCACAGCATAACTGTTGTTCCAACAGCCCGAGAATACAACAAGGCTACGCACTGCGGCTTTCAATACTTGCGAGGGTGCACCTACTGCTTCTTATTATACTGTGGTAATACACAGCAAACATACGTATACAGTATGGGGTAAGAATTTTCTTTTACACACGAAAAATGTAGGAAAAATTGATAAAAACAGTTTAAGCTAATCGAAATTTTGTTAGTATAGAGCCAATAAGAATTATGAGTCATCCTGATATATATATTATATATTATGATTTATTATATATTATATAAAAATATATTATATATTATATAAAAAATATAAAACTTTTTTCATTAGTTGTTAAATAGATAAATCCTTTGTTCTAAGGGTAAATTATGTTTGCCTAATTGATTAAAACTTATTTTCAAAACTGTTATCCATAGTACAAAGCAAAGGCCGATTAAATATTTATTCACCATGACAAAAACTTTGTTAATTGAAAATTTAGTTTTGAAAGATGTCAAATAGAAAATTTAGTTCATTCTATTTAACAAATTAATTTTTCTTGTGACAAAAGAAGACTTATTAAAAGCAGTGTATTTAATTTTACGTAATACTGACTTTTTTGCTGAAGCAACAAATCTGACAATTTTTTATTGAAACAGCAAATTTGTGCAATAGGAACGAGAAATTTTTTTAAGAATTTACTAAAGGACATTAAGGATTATTTTATGAATATTTCGATGCAAGATTGAGAGAAAGTTATTGGAACACTATATAAAAATGTGTAAGGTGGGGTGAGCCTAGAATCAGCATATTCCCAATAAACATTGTATTTATACAATGTTAATTATATTTATACAATAGTAACAACAAACTTAATATCACTAATTCTGAGCACCATATGGTTGCGGTTACTATTATATAAATAAAAATGTTTATTGGGTTCTATTAGGTTAAATTCATTAAATGAAGATAAGATTGATTAATTCTAGGGCAACACAATATGCAGTATTGTTTGATTCAAACAATCTACGACATATCTACGCTTACAGCGAAGACTTCTACTTTCTAAATTTTACGTTGCGTGTAATTACAATACTGATGATCACAAGCAGTCAAGCAAAACGCATACTCTATTCACTGGCGCCGACTTGTAAAATATATTGGGGGGGGGGGGGGCACAAATCGGGGGATTCTCCCAGCAAAAAAAGGGGTTCCGGGGGAAATTGCACGTGAAAAATTGTTTTCACTCACTCTCAAATAACTAGCACACTGACAGCAATGGCGATGAGAGTGTAACAAACAATTACGTCGGCAAGCCAGACAGTTGTATGATTCGTAAACACTTGTGTATGTCCACCAATATTCGTTGGCCAATGGCCTACGAGTGTGTTCGAACTCGACGTTGTTTTTCAACGATCTTCGTGGTGGACCCGAAGGAACCCGGAGATGGACGAAAGTTTACGAAATTCATTTCCGTCGATGTTCGTGGACTGAAATTACCTAAGGCAGATGGAGACGCACGAGTGTTTACGAAGTATGTTTCCATCGAATCGTAATGCACGCGTCTGGACCGGAATACAGGCGAAGACGTACGAGTTTTTATTAAGTTGATTAGACCTACTTATTATTGTACAAGTATGTGCCTTCCACAAAGTATAGATTAGTCTTTCGTCTTGATTGTTTAGTGTGTGCTATCGAGGTTTGATAGCACACACAGCCCCCTGCCGACTAGATTGGGGGGGCTAAGGCCCCCCCCCAAGCCCCATGGAGTCGGCGCCAGTGCTCTATTTGTTAGTTATAGTTTGTTTTCAGCTCGATCTCAGCAATCAGTTTATTTCAGCTCGATCTCAGCAATCAGTTTATTTCAGCTCGTTCTCAGCAATCAGTTTATTTATTTATGGACTAATTTTCTTTCAATCCACAAGGTGACCAGGTGGGTTATTACTAACTAGCGCTGGATTATTTTCTCCTGAGCCGTGGCAGTAGCACATCGCGACACGCATTTCTAACACATCATTTTTTCTTGTGTAGTGGTTAGTTTCGCTTGGCATTATTTCGTTGTTGTACTGATTGTAATAATATAATATAATATTTCTAAATACTTTTAACTTGACAAATCACTTATTCAGTATATTAAATACCCACAATTGTGTAAGAGGAATTTATTATTATTTATTATTATTATTTGGAATTTGTCTTAACTAGTTCAATTATTATCAGAAAGTTCGACTAATGTAAATTGCTCTTTAAAATCGAAATAGACAAATATTCGTAAATATTGACTTCTAATAATGTATAATTGCTAGTTGTAATGGTTAAGTTTTAAAACGCAGAATATTCCATATTATTGACGCATAAACATCCTACGTTTTCAGCCTGAGCTGTACGCATAATTGGGATTTCCAAATATATCTGACGCGCATTTTGCGGTCCACGAGATAATCAAGCTCTAAGTGCACGTGAATATGGAAAGCACATGAAAAGTATCCAGTTTCTCCAACATTACTAAAAACACCTGAACCGCGGCATAAGAATAACCAGCAGGTACACTCGCGCTAATATTTTCAGCCGTCGAGTGTGATCTTGATTTTCGTTTCGAACTCCAAGGGGATGATGGAAGAGCAGCTTATGCTCAATCATCTCCTTGTGATTCTGTATAATTGTTATTCAGAATGAATATTATATTATTATTATTATTTATTCCTAGCATGCGGAGCAACAGTTGCAGCATAGCATCCGCAGTGAATACATCGATTACTACAGAGCCGTATAACTTTAGTTTTACGTTAGTGGTCCCGTAATAAATGAGTTCTGGACGCGCTGTACAGCAAAAAGTTGCGTAAATACTTTGGAAACTACATCGTTTAGTTTTTCGGATTTAAGGGCGCGTTATCGTTGTAGTGTTAATAATAGGAAACTTCGGAAACTATAAACACCTAAAGATGGTGCTACGGTCCGTAAAAGGGAATTAATTTCTTTAAAACTAAAATTTAAAAATGTAAATAGAAACATTGTTTGGTCGCATCGCAGTTCTCTGCTCACAGTGTTGCCAGACATGCGTGAGCTTCCAAAAAATCTAACGGAAAACTTGCAAAATAAAATAAAAACAAAATTGAATTCATTACATAAGCCGAAGGTATTTACGTGCTCACCCGTCGGGGTCTATCTCCGAGGGAGTCCAACCTCAAGTGTGGCTGGGACTTGGAAACTAGGTCTGCCTAGGATATCCCTGAATTTAGCCACCCCTCCCTACCATAATTAAGCCATAATAGAGCCCAGACAGAGCTCTGACCGACTCTACCTAAAAGTAGAGACACGGCCAATACCAACTAGGAAGTGAGAGGCTAATAGTCGTATTAATCCCATAAAGCAGAGTGCCGTCTTATTTACGTGATTTTGGTTAGACATATTTGGACGCTGATGACGAATTATAACGTTATAATGACGTCATACAAGTATGACGAATGTAGAGTTATGACGTCTCAATGACGTCGGTAAATTTCCTTATAAAATGTAAGTAAGACCCGTTTTACATATACGAGAATTGTGGACATTTTAACCAAAACTCTACTGGAAATTTTTTTTCTTACAATACTTTTTTACAAAATTCTTAAAATTTACAATTAATAGGTATATTCATTAAATTTGAATAAATAAAATAAACCTAAAACTATCTTGCACACTTAGTGCTAAAATATTACTTGATATTTATTTTTATTATTGTTGCAGGCTCAATCATTTTTATAAACAAAATAAACAGATGTGGTACATACGTTTCAAAAATTCAAACTCCGAGTGTTCTAGCATCACGTGACCGGTATCGGTAAAGATCGTGAAAAACAACGCAACGAAGAAGTCGAATCTTTTTAGCTACATGATGTGTACATATTTCATAAAAAAAATATGTTTGTGGTATTTTATTTCTTGCAGTTTTTATGTCGGTGTTAGTAAAACAAATTAGAATGACATTTCATACAATTCACCAAAAAGGACGGAAGAGGTATACACGTGTTGGCTGACGCCTCGAAAACAGCAAGCGTTTTATGGCCGCCATATAAATGCAGTAGAGTGCCGCTATTCCGAACCCCGCTATTTCAAAATTCCACCTATTCCGAACAACAAAGTTCAGAAAAAATACCGATTTTTTTAACTTAAAAACAGGAGAAATTAAAAAGACCATCGTGAAAAAATGTTCCCCGATTTTCACTGAACCTGTTCACCACGAGCCGATCAACGCTGTATAGAGCTGACACTAGCAGATGTCTTCGCACTTAATTTACGCCTTAACAAGTCAATATACGTTGATATTATTCATGAAATCCGCCTATTCCGAATTCCCGCTAAACCGAACAATGTTCGGTGCCAATTAGTTCCGAATAGCGGGGCTCTACTGTATAATAATAGTGATTATGTTTATGTTTCAGAATTTTAAATAATAAATATTTTTTCAAATTAAGGTGTTTTATTTGCAGAAGTAGAAATAAATAGGTCCTTAAGAAACTCAACAAGACGTCATTCAAATCATTATATGACGTTTTCTTTACGTCATAAAACGTCTTTTTCGTAAAATGACGTCTTTGGGCTGTGTCATTTACCCGTTTTATTAACATCATTATAACGTCACTTCAAAGGTGAAAATGGCGTAATGACTGACCAATAATCGACGTTAAAATGACGTCAGTCTGCTTATTGGGAATAATACATTTATTTACGGAATACTTCCATTTTTCACTAATTAATTTTACAATAATTAATTACAAAAACATTACAGGATCTGTAATTGTTAGCACCGATACATCGCAGAATTGCCCCCACATTGTCCAATCCACAGTACTGAAGTGACTGCACCAGAGTGAAGCACCTGGTGACTCAACGGTCTCCATTGATATAATGTTCAGCGGGTCGCTGCCAGGATAAACCTTGCTAGTATCACTCTTCTAATGGAGTCCAGCCTTGTTCTTATGCCATCCCCAAATTAAGCGATGGGGACCCTAAGACCAGTCCAGTCATAGCACAGCGATACCTACCACTAGTCATTCAAACATTCAAAGAGGATAAAAGTAAACTTTTTTTAGAATTACATAACTTCTTAAGATTAATTATTATCGTTGTCTTAAGCTAAAAAATTATTTTTGTAAAATCATTCGACCTTTTTCTCGACAAAACTGAAATTGACAGAAACGAGAAAAACAGATCTTTAAAAATGTATGTATAAAAATTTCTTTATATACAAAGTTTAAAAAAGTTTTCAGAAATGTAGCTTTTAGAAAAATCTTTATCTCTACTGGTGTTTGTTTCAACATCTCTGTGGAAATAGTTTTAAGATATCCCTAGTCCCTAATTAGCCGATGGAGTATTGCCTTTACGAATCCCTCGTCAAACACATTCAGAAAGGTTGATATGTTGTATTCATGTAGTTTGCCGCCCTGGTGTAAGTAACTTTTGCTAACTAAAGTTTTAAGTTTTCTTATCTTTATGTATAGAATAATCGAGAAATATATACAGTGCTATTAAATTAAAAAAAAATGAAAGCACTGCATTTACTGTATGTCTATGCAACCAACAATACATAAATGTAAAAAATGCGCTAGCCGTTTAACTTTTTCATTTCACTTGGGAATAATTTCACACTAACTATTACAGTTTATTTAAAAATACAAACTGTAAATTAAAATAACATTTATTATAAATGTATGAAGTAATAAAAGACATCCTTTTAGTGCTGTCAATCTACTGGTTATATTAAATCATTCTTCAATTTTAAGAACTAAAAATATTTTTTCTAATATGAAGGATGCATCAAATCATGTAGGATGCATGATAATACATCATATTTTTGATATACCAGTTTGGATCAAATGAGCAGTTTTTGGATTTTAACTTTATTAGTGTTCTTTTCTCATATAAAATGATCAAAATCTCTAAAATCTTTTATTATTTTTATAAGTAAATTAGTTTATTTTATTTCTATTACTTGATTTAAAAAGAAGATAACTTTAGATATTTTGGTCGTTATGACAATTGTATATCGATTGTAAATATACACAAAGATCATTTCCACCATTTTTGGAGATGATTTATTCAAAACTGAACAGCATTGTGAAGTCCGTGATTTGGTACATATTTGTACATATAGGGTTGCCAACTTCGTTCTTTCTAAAAGGGTGTCCTTCGTCCTTTCTTGTTATAGGAAAGGACAGGCTTTGTCATTATTTAAGACAATCAACGAAAATGATTCAATATTTTAATTAAAATTTTAATTTATTCACTGAAATTAGCTTTCGATAATCTATATATATATATAATCTTTAACCTTTTATACCTTTTGGTGTCGAGGTGCCGGGTGTACTGAGCCACAGAGTGGATATGTGTGTTTGTGTACTTTTTCGAGAATCAAGAATTGAAGGATCACCTGTAACAACAATGTATGTAACAAAAAAATTTAACAGCAACACGAACTGACAACAGACGTACAGCGTTGTTAAACGGTTTACTACAAATTCAAGCTTTAAAAATAGCCTTCCGGGAATCTGTTTAAGAATATTTTATATCTCGATGCAAAGAGGTCCTGAAGACAATCTTCAGGATATAAAACAGAGTGATCTTCAGACGAGTGAGTTCACTCTAACAGTGACTTATAGCCTATCGCCTTATAATTTATAATCTCGATGACACCAACACCTTCGAATAGGGATATACTACGGTAGTTTTAATGGCAATACTTCATTTCAGCAAAATGTTACGTACAATGTTGTTACGGCCGACCCTTCAATTGTAAATTCCAAATTAACAATGAATCAAATCTTCTATGAGTTGTATTAAGTTAGGTACTTTAGTGCATTATTGTTGTTAAAAGTCATTAAAATAAGTGAAGCTACAGATTATAACTTACGGGATGATGAAGAAAATGGTTTAAAGCTCTGAAAAAAAAAAGAAAAACATATATGGGTGTATAGTATAATGTAGTAAATCGGCCAATGTTGTTAATGACCACCCAATCTAGAAAATTGCATAGATGCATAATTACTAAATATCTAATAACCTTCAACTAACACATAACCTAACAACTAATCTACAGCTAATTGAGCGGCGTTAATTATTAATGGTCAAGCCGCAGTTGAAATTTTACATTATGAGACTGATCGATCATTAATGCTATATTCAAACAATCCTGAGCCATCTACTGGCAGGCAGCGGTGAGAGAGGAACCTCTCAAACTAGGCCCCTTCCACACATTATTTTTGGGGAGGGATAGATTCAGAAAAACTGAGATTTCTCAAACAGTGATACCAGCAATAACATGCATAAATGAAATAATATTAATCGTTGATTAATTAATATTAATCAATTAATAAGTGAATGTACTGTATTATAGAAAGATTGTTTATTTATGAAATATTTTATTTAAAAAAGATTACCCGAACCGGGAATAGAATGGAGGTTTTGAAATCGTAAATCCAGCGTGCTTTCCAGTTGGTCATGCTGTCGGTTTATGTCGTGCTTCTTTACTGAATGTCATTTATCATCCTTTTTTGTTTGTTTCTTTTTTATTATTAATTACTTTTTATGATTTTTACAATTACTAATAACATTACGTTCACTTATTAATTGATTAATTAATGAACAACCAATATCAATTCATTTACGCTTGTAAAATATGCTTTGAAGTCTAAACAGATGTGAAATGAATAGCCATTACGAGGGTGCCACCGCTCAATAATGAATTTATTTTTGCGATTTTACCTCTAACAAAAAGAATGGCTCATAGGATTATCCTTAGGTTTTGTTCAGTGCTTAGATAGTATATTTACAATGACGTATAATAAAGTAAGTAACCTGGAAATTCTGCCAATTCAGATTTTTTGAAAAATCTGTAATACCGACTACCAACTTTTAAATTATTTTGATATTATTTACGTACAATAACTAACAAAACTCGATGTAGTGCGTTTCTATAAATAACAATAAATCTTAAAAAAACTTTGGTTTCTACAATAACTATCCGTTGAATTTATACTACGAGGGAAACTAGATAAATTATCTACCTAAGCATGAAACAAAATACGCATGATTTTTTAAACAATTTTATTTTTCAATATAATCTCCCCCAACTTCAACGCACTTTCGCCATTTGTCTTGCAATGAATTCATACCATTAAAAAAAATAATTCTTCCTGATTGCCAAAATAGTCATTGATGGTTCGTTTCAAATGGTCATCACTTTCAAAATGGAGGCCTCTCAAATGTTTTTTCAGATTTCGGAATAAGTAGAAGTCCGAGGGTGCCAGATCTGGGCTGTAAGGTGGGTGGTCTAACTCTACAAAGTCACATTCGTTCAGAATTTGACGAACTTTGGCGGCTTTATGAACCGTCGCATTGTCATGAAGGAGCACATTTTTATGCCTCAAGTGGGGACGTTTTTTGGTAATTTCCGAATGTAACTTTTTGAGCGTATTACCGTAAACCTCTGCATTTATTGTAGTGCCCTTAGGCATATATTCGATCAGAAGAACTCCATGCAAATCCCAGAAAATTGTTGCCATAAGTTTTTTATTTATTTATTTATTAATACATATACGGGTAACCACCCTTTACAAAAATTAAATAACAATGGTAATAAAATATAACAACCAAAGATTGTACCATAGTTATATAGATGTGTATAAAAAAAAGGTAAAAAAAAAAAAAAAAAGATTTCTATATTAAATTCACAATAATAGAAACATAATGAAGTTCCCTATTTAATACACAATATTGATAATTAGTAACTTCTTCATTCAATTCACAATAATAAAAATAATAATACAATGCTGTAACTGAAAGATCGTTATCTAAAGTCTTAGAATAAGGAATCATTAATAGAATAAATGCAAACTAAGAAAACTGTATTCTTGATACTTGTATTTTAAATAAAGAATAAGGGACTCCAAATAAATCAATTACATCATAGTGGGAATTGATAGAACGGCAAATTCTAGAAATACTACTGTAATAACCATAATTAGTCCTGTGGAAAGGTACATACAAAATATTTGAAGATCTCAAAGCTCGCACTGGGACATATAATTTGGTAGCATCTAAAAGTTCTGGACTATCAATTACAGAATTAAAAATCTTATAGATAATGTGTAAGTCATTTAAAATCCTTCTATCATAAAGTGGTTTCAAATTTAAGCATGACATAACAAATTCCAAAGGAAAATTATCATGAACAGAGATTCCCATTTTAAAAGAAGCAAATCTTAAAAATTTTCCGGCTGAGGGCTGTGTGCAAGCTTTCTTTGGGGGTGGAGAACCCTTATGAATCCATTGCATAGATTCCAGCTTTGTCTCAGGGTCCCAGTGATGTACCCAGGTCTCGTCTTCAGTCACTATCCTCGTTAGGAATTCAGCATCAGCTTCCAAAAGATCTAAATTGTTTTGACAAATTTGCTGTCTTCGCGTCTTTTGCTCTGGAGTCAACAACCTGGGAACCCACCTCGCTGAGACTTTATTCATGCCTAACTTTTCGTGCAATATGGTCAAAATGCTAGGTTCTGATATTCCCAGAGCAGTAGCAATGGTGGAGACCTTCATGCGGCGATCCTCAAGAACCATAGCTTCCACTTTGTCACACATTTCACTGTTGGTTGCCTCAAGTGGCCTTCCACTTCTAGGGTCATCCTCTATGGATTCACGTCCCTAACGAAACTGTTTTGACCAAAACTTAATCGTAAAATATGATGGGGCATCATCTCCATATACGGCAATCATACGTTCTCTTATAAATTTTGGACCATTGCCTTCTTTTGTGAGAAACTTAATCACACTCCTATGCTCCAATTTCAAAACACTCATTTTTTGTCAACTAATCGCGCACAAAACAAAAAGTAACAGGTCAATTTCACTGAAACTTCAGATACAATTATAAAAGACTTGCCACTATTTGACATTAAACGCTGAAGATTGTCAGTTGTTTCAGTCATGGCTAGGTAGATAATTATTCTAGTTCCCCTCGTACTAGAGGTAAACTTGTATATATGTGGAGAGAACCTCTTCGTGAGCATTCAAGAGAGCCCCTAACAGCATTGGTCGGTTTACTACATTGACGTTTCGTTTTCATTTAAATAGCATTGGAAAATCTTTATTATTGTAAATGAATATAATAAATAACGTTTCTGGAAACCTTGGATATTCTTGACTGTCCTTACTTCCTACTTTCAAAAGTTGGCACCCTAGATTGTCGGCACTTTCAAGTTGTTACGGCAGCTTCAAATATTGCACACAACCATGACACACACGGCGGTTTTCAATATTTGCGACAGTGCACCTATTGGTTGTTATTATACTATGGTATTAGCATTTTCTATATGCCTTAGAAGTATGATTTATTAATATGGGCATAAGGCTCTTAAAAATATAAACAACATAAACATATACAGATCTTCTATTATTTCAGTAAAATTTGTACAGCAGTAAATGTGAAAATACAACAACTATAAACGATATCTGTGAACAGACAACCCTAAAACCACAATACAAAAGAAATGTACAAAAGACTGCTATATAATAATTGAATTGCTTAATACATGCCCATATCTGGCTATAACATTTAAGACAAAAAAATTTTGAGCATTTTCAACACCTACAACAATTAATTAATCAAATTCACATATAATTCTAAAAGACAATTTTTGTTTAATTAGTTGACTAAGTACCACTCTTTGAAGCCATTTGGTATTGACCTCCTTCGCCATGTATCACAGCCTGTATAATCCCCCCCTTACAAGCACCTTGCATATTTACTTTCTAATCATAAATTTCCTTATCTTTTCTTTTAATAAAATAATATACTTAATAATAGAGATACAAGATTTGTATTTAATAAACTCTAAAATATATTATGTATTTAATATAATTAGTATATAATTTCTATGTATGTAGAATATACTATTAACGTCTTTTATACAATCAGATCGTTTTTAGATATTTATCAACTAATTTGTTTAAGTATTATTTATTAACTTATTTATTGTAGCTCAATCAGATCTTTCCAAAGTTGGAAATAAGTATGTTTAGAAACAGGATCATTTGATGAATTTCTTGAGTTAATGTTAATGTCAGATGTCAGAAGAAATGAGAGAAAGCATCACTGTATGCAGTGGAAATGCAAAGAAATCTAAGACCCATACCACCATTTTGGCCCAAAATACTCTCATTAAATTGAAATGGAAAACACTTCCAGATTCTCCCTGCAACTACTATCTTACTATGGGCTGCTAATAGAAGCATTAGCAAAAATAAAATTTGAAGGTGAAGGCCAAGTATATACAAGATGAAAAGATGAATTTAATTTTAGTAGTAAATTACACCTCCTTGCAGACAACTGCATATAAACTGTTATTAACTTAAAGTGGCTTTTGTTTAGTGGGTTCAGTAGTATACAGTGTGTTCAAGCATCATTAAAAAATAACATCTGTAAAAAAATAAAATTTATCAACAAGATTTTGTTACATTTATTAGCTTGGATGTACAGAACATGTGCTTTTAAATCTAAAAGAATTCCTGAATATAGATGCTTATATCTTTACAAGTAGTAAAAATGAGATTCTTCTAAGAATTTGGTTTCTCATATTTTTTATAACATAAAAGCTGTAACAGACATTAATAGGTAATAAGAAATTAAAAGATAATTGCAACAATAAGAATAAAAAAAAATCTTATTTTTACCTCGTATTTACCCTAGGGCCATGCCTTGGCCCGGAGCACAGGCCCCATGCTCGGCTTTGGAATCCTTTAATAATTGCTAATTAATACACTGAGAGAAAAATAACTTTTATAAAATCAATATTTTCTTGATACAAGAATCAAAAAATCTTTTTGCGTTAATAATCTATATATTTGACGTGAAAAAATAGTTTCTTGACAGAAGAAAGTTGTAGTTTATCATTTCAACTTGAAAAACAAAATGATCATAATATCTTGAATCAGAGCCAGTTTTCTTTTGTTAAGAAAATTACGAGTCTACGAGTCACTTATCACTTTCATAGAAAACAAATGGGAATCTTTTGATGCTTTTGAAGAGGTTGGTAAGAAAAAATCCACAGAAGAATACAGAAGTGATCACAAAAGAATTATTAAGAAGAAGAAACGACACAATGAGTATTGTATTGTATTGTTACAAGGACATGACCAATTCAGGGTTAATGCCTTTTTCCAATATACGACCAATTGTTGTACGAGTTGAGGAGGCACAAATCTTCATATGAGGCAATAACCACCAATTTTGCATTCTTATGCAAATTGGATACAATGCCTGAAGCGGAAGTTAGAGTTAACGCCATAAAACTCCAAAAACTATACCCGATTGATCTTGCGGATGATCTACAAGAAGAATGTGTTCTTTTAAAACAATTTTTTGACGTCACATGAAAACAAAATGAGTTTAAGGCAACTCAATCTATTGATTAAGCAGAAGGATTTGAAGGAAACATTTCCATATACAGAAATAGCATTACCTATGTTCCTCCGCACTGCAGTGACAACCTGCAGTGCAGAACGTTCGTTTTCCAGACTCAAAGCAATAAAAGATTATCTACATTCCTGGATAAGCGAAGAATGTTTGAACAATTTAGCCATCCATAATATAGAAGCTGACTTAACAAAATCCGTAAATTATGACAGTGTTATTGACAAATTTGTCAACCAATTTGTGCATCGCAAAAAAATGTAAATATTTAATAAATGGTGTTTATTCTTTTATATAGCCTTTTTTCATTATTAAAGTATTTTTGCTTTTTTTTTTGTTAATTTATGGGGCGGGCAATTTATGTAGCAATTAACCTATCTACTCTATAATAATGATTTTAAAAAACCAGATCAACAATTACTAAAACATATACAACCCATAAAACTTGTGTTCAACGAACTTCTATTTTACCAAGTTCTCTATTTAACATTAACGAATCTATTAATGGGATTCTATCATTTATTTACTATATGGTTTCTACCCTGTCTTTCAAAGTAAAATTCTATTTAGTGAACTAAAATATAAGCAGACTATGGATCTTTCTAATATATGCAGAAAGAGGTCATGGAAGTTGAGAATCATTTTGTTTGAAGAATTTAAGCAAAGATTTCCCATAAATGTGATTTGAACCACCCTGGGAAGAATCTTGTAGACAATGTAAACTTTTAAAAGACAATCAACCTGAGGTTATCCGACTGTGTAGTATAAAATATGAAATGAAATAATCCCAATATGCAAAATAATTTGAGACATTCTAAAAACAATAAAGTTCATAGTCATCTGGTAACTGTCTTAACAGTGTACTCCAAACTCATTACTTGTTTGGATTGTTGTAACTATCATTAACAATAAGTAAATTATTCGAGGAAAAGACTTCTGTTACCAAAGATACTTTCTCATGCTAACATAAAGCTATAGCATAAAACAGGTGAAATTATCTAACTTTGCCAGTGACATGCAAACAAGCCGTGGCCTAGATGGAGGAGATAAAGATAGTAATTGCCCCTCCCAAGGGCCCAGAAAAATAAAATTTAATTTAATTTAAAGGCCAGTGGTTGACAAGTGTTCCAAGGGTTGTGGATTCAAATCCTACTTGGGACGGCAGAGCAGCTTTTGGCTTCAACTGTGGGTGATTGTGTTGCATGTTAGGTGGGGAACATATCGTCGCCTTTAATGCTTACGGGCGCAACTCTATTTTAGCAACTTTACAGAAGAGCGGTTCAAATACCTTATAAAAACTTGATTACAATTGATATGAACTTAATTCTCTGAAATGTTGTAACTAGCAATGTTGCTAGTTACAGCATTTCAGAGAATTCATCATTAACCTTCGGACAACAGAAACCGGACCTCAGTGATCCGCACTTTCATTTATTTTAAAATAATTTCAACAGCTAGTTGAGGAAAGGTAGTGAGAGTGACACTTTCATGTTTTAGATTAATAACATTCTCAATGTGCTTGCAATAAGAACAGAAAAAAATGTAGAGATCTTCATAGGGATTAATAAATTACATAGTTTTAATCTCTGATTTGGAACTGCTGTGTAAAATATTTAAAATATATAATAGAAAAATATAATATCAAGAGTTTACTGTTTCAGCTTGACTTCATAAAACTCTATAATCATGAAATAAAATTAAATAATTATAATACATGTGTTTATGCAACTACAGACAAACAACTTTTATCATAAATAGTTGTTGTAATAATTAAATGATAGGAATGTATGTATAGCAATGGTAGTGTAGCAGAATGTATAGTATTCCACAAAAATTAAAGGTGGCGGTATACTTCTCATGCACCATCATCATTTTTCCACGAGCACTATTATAGAATTCACTTTCTTAATAGCAACATCTACACTTAAAAAATAAGTTAAAAAGTTGTTTCAATAAAATACAGTATTTCTAAAACTGTAACCGAGATTATGATCTAAAAGAACTCATACTAGTAATGACAAATACAAACACAAGATATACATTGGCACTACAACATTGGCAGGTATTACAAGTAACATTCTATTAGAAGCAACTCGAGTTTTATGCATGCAGCTACACGGAATTACGTGCTCGACCACAACGGCAACCAAATGTCTGGCACTGATAATCACCTAATAATGCAATTTTCCTATTAATTGTATACCTTAGCAAAAGTTATATAAGATTTGAAACACATATCTAGTAACTCCAAATAATCTATATTAGCAAGCGCAACAGTATCGGTGAAATTTGAAAACTGATATTACAAAAGTAAATAAATCCTAAAACGCTATTGAATTTGAATACAAAAGAAGTACTAAGAAGAGTTTTCAAAGATGATTATCATTGTAGTATTATTATTATTATTATTATTATATGATACAGTGACTAGCTTATTGACAATATAATTAAATAGTTAAACTTTTTAAGAAACAATTAACACTAGTTTGTAATATACAAGAGATATTCTTTATTGCACTTATATTCTGGCAAATTACGGCAATTAAAGCATTTCTTTTTGATTTCTTTTCATTAAAGACAAAGGAAATTTATAATTAGTTAGTCATCATTAATGAATACACCCATTATTTTTGCCAACACCAATTTAACTATCAATACAAATTGGCCATTTAAAAGAGATTCATAGACTAGTAAAGAATAATCAATTGTTGTACATTTAAGGTATATTAGAACTATGTAAATAAGAAGAGGCAGAATTTAGTAAACCTATCCTTTGTTTTTGTTTTCGCTGTTCAGCCATTTGGTCCTTTAATTCCATTAATTGTTGAGATAGATTTGATACAAGAATTTGTGTTGTTTCTAACTGCACTTGTAAACTGCGTAATTCAATCTGTTCTGCATCTCCTTCTACAGCTGATAAAGACATGGCTCTTAATCTTGGGAACCAATCCAAATTGCATGCTTTAACCATGGCATATACGTAGCTCTCAGGGCCAGTAAATTCCGTAGGATCTTTCACTTTTATTAGAACAATAAAGTACAAATAGTGCCACATGTTATGTTCACATTTTATGTGTTCTTCAAAGCTGACTGTTTTATTATCAAAAGCAGTACGGTTTAGACCTAAAAGTTATATTAGTTATTAGAATATGTAATGAATGCTACAATTCTGTGCATTTAGCCTTCGCATCATACAGCTTCAGCCAGTTAATTAGTACATGTATCATATTATAGTAGAAATAAATTAATTACAGTATAAATAAAAAGTGCTAGGAGCACACAACTACTATCATCATCTGGCTGGAGTGTATGATGCATAGGGTAGCAACTTTGGCATGAAAAGTTTAAAAACACAAGAGATATTTACCGCAAATAAAACAAGTGTTCTTCAGAATTAGTTCTTTCTGTTGTTTTTCAGATCTGAGATCAGCAAATGTATCGATGATAACACCAAAAATGAGGTTAAGAATAATAATAATAACTATGAAGAAGAACAGGAGATCATATACAACTCTTGCTACAAACAGTGCTTCCTAAAAAACTCGTTTTTACAATTTATGTAATTTTAAGCAATGATCACATTACTAACCGAACTACTTGGTGCTCTTAGAATATCACCAATTCCACCTCCATTTCTCAATCCTTGATTTAGCGTAGTAACAATGCACATAATCAAAGAATCACATGCACGTTCCTTTACATCATTTCCAACAATAACTGCAGCTGGGGTATTATCAGGTCTTCTACAGGTATTAGCAGTTTCTTGGTCAGGTCCCTTCTGGTATTTTGAACCCGTAGGATCTGATACTGTGTCACAGATTTCCTGTTCTGCAGCTTCTGTTGAAGTTTAATACATAATAACATAGACATTAACAAGCAAACGTAGAAAACACAAACTGGGTCAGTAAGAAAACACTTAAAATGCAAATTCAAATTAATGTTTGATCAAACCAAACCAAATATTACCTTACAAAAAAAGACCTGTGTTGCCCTATTTTAAAAGTAATAAAAATTAAAATACTTTTTGATGCAAAACACATGACATAAAACTTACCTACGACATCCTCATCAACACTGACAAGGAAATCATCTTTGAAGAACATATAACCAATAATTGAAAACATATATACTAGTATTATGGCTAAAACTGCAGTTAAAATAATGGAGCGGCCATTTCTTGTTACTGATCTTATAACATTCAATAAAGTTTCTTCTCTATATACAACATCAAACAGCTGAAAGCAATAAGTATTTTATAGCTATTTCAACAAGATTAAGCAAAATTTACCAAAAATGAGTAAAAGAATGGATGCATCATAATTCCAAGCAAGCAAAATACTAAATACGTAAGATGATATAACAGTTCAGCATCAGTGAGTATTTGCTGGTAGCTTTTTGTTACAGTGCCGTGATTTCCCATTATACTGACTAGATGTACTCCTTTTAAAAATACAGTAAGTGTGCCTAGAAGCCAAAGCGTTGGTTCTGGGCCCACAGAAAATATTAATCTTAATATTGTAGAGGCTACTAATGTTCTTATTCCAGTTTCACGTGGCAAGGTTAAAACAATAGCTACTGAAGCCATCATTGCTGCCCATATTAAAGCAGATATTGTTGAACCCAATTCTACAAGGAAAAAATTGAAATAAGGTGTTTTTGAGCATTACTTAATACACAGTTAAGGTATTAAAAGTTTGGTCTGCATAATTAAAAATTATATTTGCCAATGTTTCAGATCTTTCATCTATTCAAGGCTTTTTTCATTATTATTAGTAGTATGTCAAGTTTTCTTAATAGAAAATGAAAAGAATAAGTATGCTTAATAAATCTTGAATAAAAAATATATATATCAGTAAATTAATCTTTAAACACATTGGCCAAACTCTCAATCAACCTGACCACCTAATCTAAAATACATACTTGGTACTGTATCATTAAATGGATAGAAAAATGCCACTATCAAATTAATAAGCACGGCACAATTGAATAAAATATTACTCCATAAGGACATGTAACTGCTAACCCAGAAAAGCATAGGTTGGGCTAAAAGATAAATAAAACCTTTTTTATTTTGTACAAAAAAAATGTATTTGTACAAACCTCGAAGTTTCTTTTGCCATTTCATCTCATTAAACATTTCCTCTGTCCGTTCAAAGAAATCTGTTACTTTAGACCCTTGATCATCTCTTTCAGCTGTATTTAATACTTTTAATTTTGTATCACTTGTAATATATTCACAAATCTCTGGAATAGGAAAAACAATTTGTTCTAATGTGCGATCATGTCTTACAATTTCAATTTGTGCAGTATGCGTAGCATAATACATTAAAGCCTGATGAGTTTTAGGATCAGTTCCTTCTACAGGTTTAAGAAGCGCAGCTAATTCTTTATTATGTTGAGCTAATTGGTGGCACAATATGTAAATGTTATGACCTACTTCACGTGGAGAAACATTATCGTCCGAAGCATTGTCGTCATCATCTAAATCTTCTTCATCAGATGATTCTTGATGATAAGCTCGACATGCTACATCTACCAACTGTTTAGGATTCATATTATATAAGATACGTTCGGCATTTTCACTGTCTCCACGACTTTCCATAATTGCTAAAAGTAATTTTGATGCATTATTCTTCAATTCTAAAACTAGATCCATTCGAGTTTTTCCCAATGGATTAATATCATTTAGAATTAATGCTGTTATAATATCTAAACCATTTGATTCATGTGTTGCTATACAGTTTTGGTTTTCATGGCAAGGTCCTTGACAATATTCTGTTAATGTTTCTAATGTTTGATTAATTAAAGACACATTATTTTCATTAATGTACAAGCCAAGCAATCCTAGTCCTCCTGTAGTTGATCCGCAAATACAATCCAAGAACATTAAAGTTTCTGAAACCAGGTTGAAATTAGTTTTATTGTTTTGATTTCTCAACAAATTTTGTAAAGCTGGATTATGATTTTCGCAAAGAAGCTGTAGAAAACGTAAAATAGGCTGCATTATTAATATTTTTGGAGACAGTGTATTCTGCTCATCACGTTCTCTATGCTTTTCTAATTTCTCCGCAAGCATATCTTCAAATGCTGATGCGGCACCAGCACTCATTGGACAATTTTCCTCTCCAGAAGCTAAACTTCTGATATTTGAATAAGCCTGAGAAGTAGATTCAGCTGCCCGACTAAGTTCTTCACGAAGTTCTTCACTTATAAGTATTCCATTAGTTTTGGCATCTTGCTTCTTAGATGTTTTATCTGTATCTTTACCCTCTTGTTTGTCTTCATGAGCTTTTGCTGCCATGTCTGATGTGTTAACAGTAACAGTTGATTTTATTTCTTGTTGAGCAATACGCATCTTGTCATAGAAAACCTAGAAAATTAGTTTAAAAGTTTTTGAAGTACTTATACGGATTTCAAACAAATCTACTTACAGAGAAAAATGATTGACTTAATTCTCCTCCAACTAATTTACTAAACATACTTTTTTGTATAATAGGATTACCTCCCTCTAGAAGGGCTATTCCTAAATGAACTGCTTCTCCAAATATTGATGGAGAATTCTCTGAATTTATTACTAATTCTACAACCAAATCTGAAGCACCTTCTTTGTCTAGGTGAGTTTGCACTTCATGTAGAGTTCGACCTGCTCTACTAAGTAATTTAGCTGCAAGATTATAGATTAAAAAGCAAATAAGGACGGCTTATGTTATTTCAATTTACCTCCAGGTCCGTGCATAACAGTTGAAAGTTGTATACTGCTTAATTCTACAGTGTCATGCTTTTGTACAAATGATTTTCCAAAATAGCGAGCTAGCAGACTATTTCGTAAAACATCACCCTGTTAGAAAAAATCACAATACCTATAAACACCCTTAAATTTGAAAAGGTTTTGGAAAATAAATAAATGAAGGTTTAGTTGGGTGTAAACATACTGAAAATGAAAATTAAAAATCTTTAGTTTTTATCAAGGCATAAAGGAAATACAGGCAAAAATTGAATTGGTCCAAAATTTATATTTTGTGTCCTATTTACCTCATCTAACTCATTCATTGACAGCATGGTTTTTACAAATAATATAATAATCAGATTTCTTGCCTAACCTAGCAGGTCTTTGATAAAAAATGCAGTGTGAATTTGTCTCGAGAAGTACTTCAGTATCATAAACACATTAAATGAAAAAAAAAACAGTGCAGACAATAATTAATAGTAATTTGCAATAGGTATTTGACTGATATTTTTGTAAAGTCGTGATATTTTGATATTTTTCTAATTCACTTAAAAAAATCACTTTATGTCGATATCACTGGTGTTGAAGTTGTGTGTTTCAAAAGAGAAGTGTTTTCACACCTCACCGGTCCACTCTGTTTCTAGATGTAATATGCAAATGCAGTATAAAAAAATAGTTTTGTCTGAAATATTTGTTGATATTTTTTACCGTTTTGAGATCTAAATTAGGTAAAATAGGTAAATATAAGAAATCTAACAAGGAAAGCATGCAGGCATAGATTCACCGATTTTATAAAGTTTGGTGGACATAAAGTACACCAGCTATACAAGTTGATTATAAATTAAGGGCCAGTTGAATTGCTTCTTTATTATGACAGATAGAAGAAGCATATAAAGTTTAAAATACTTTAAAGAGCACTAAATAAAGTACTTGACTTCTGATATTTCGTCTTGTTTAAAATCCCGTCAAATATAAAAGCTGCACTCAAAAGTTGGCTTAATATAAAGATAATGCAGTTTCTCACGATTAAACATCTTATTTGGACGTAAGATTTCTTCGAATTATTCCTGATAAAAACAAGTTAACATTCCCTTTTTAGTTATAAAGCATATACGAAAGCATGTAGATTAATTTATTAGTCTATACCAGCAGCTAGGTTTCAATTTTATTTGTTCAAACTCCTTTGTGTTTCCAGTCAACAAACAAACTTCTATTTATGTTAAAATATTTATTCAAAGAATTTAAGTACTTAAAAAGCTTTCATGGTTTCGGGTTTCCAAATTTTACAACCCTGGCATATTAAAGTGAATATTAGCAAGAAATGCTGCAAATTTTGCGATCAAATGAAATATCGTCATACTTCCCTTTAGTTGGTTATATTTGCAATCCGCTTTTTTTAAAGTTTGGGAGATCATAAGTTTTGCATCCCTTTAGAAGTAATCCTTATGCGGATGGCCCACACGCGGCCGTCACGCGGCAAAATCAGCTTGCCTCTATCAAGTACAATAAACAATGCTGTACAATAAATCCATTACATTTTTTAAGGTTTTTGAGTTAAAAATTAAAATAAATTGTGACATAATGAAATATTGTCAAGAAAACTGTCATATTTTAAAAATACTTGATTTTAGAACGATCTAATTATAGAATTTAAACCTATATTAATAAAGTTAATCATACCGGAGAATCTTTTGCCTTTTCCTCATTCTTCAATGCAGCACAGTAAAAATTTAATATTAGTCAATAAGAGTTAGATATTTTATAATAATACTAATAACAAATAATACCTTTTCTCCATAATCTGGATCAATAGCCATCATTTCACGAAGAATTCTTAATACTTTCACACACAATTTCTCCTCTTTCTCCTCCAATAGTTTCTCCGTATGCTTAATCAATCTATAGAAACCACCAAAATATTTATTTATCAACACATTTCAACACACACTCATCTAATAATTCAACTTAATATTTAAAATCATGAAATGCTATAGCATAATAAAAAGAGTTTTTTAACACTCTTCAGACCCGTTTTACACATCAGAGAATTATAACAAAAATTCTAACCAAATTTTGCCGAAAATTTTCAGCAAAATTCTTACAATAAATTTGCAAATAATATTTTGGTACCCTCTTTTATCTCATTTTACACGACCAAGAAAATACAACTAAATTATGGTCATACGCACGCCGGAACATTAATTGTAAACAAAGAATGACGTCTAATAAAAATAATTGGTGTATTCAAAGAAATTTGTTGACTAATAAATTGTAATAAGAATATTATTGATAAACATACATAATATTTTCATGTAATTTATTTTAAGGGTTTTAAATATATTTTCTATCCAATTATAAATAGTTAATTAACCTTTATTTTAGGATAAGCTGTAAGCAATATGGCCGTTCACATTTTGTCCACTTGAATAAATAAAATATACCTAAAAACATCTTGCATGTTTGTTTTTCCAATATTTTAGGATGCAAAATAAGCATTTTTATAAACAAAATATAACAATGTAGTGCACATGCCCACTATACGCGTTTTGTGCGTACTTTCTCGTGTTGATAGTCACCACATTTTTTGACAATATTTGACGAGTTGAATATTATTCTAGGGAAGATTTTCACAATAAATCTCGAAGTAAAAATTCTGTTTTACACTTCAAAGATTTCTCACTAGAATTTTGCTGAAAATTTTGGTTAGAATTTTCGTTATAATTCTCTGATGTGTAAAACGGGTCTTAGTCTTTAAATTTTAATCTACTGTTTATTCGGCAAGGGTCAACTCATATGAAGTGGTCCAGTACTGGTTGATCGTCCATTTCAAAAAAGGATATTTTTTGTGTTATCACCCTCTATGTATTAATTTATTTTTATTCCTTTTGGTATAAATATGTTGGCAACCCTAAGACTTCAACTTCGGCCTTAAATCGTGCCCATAAGGAAATATCTTACAAAAATTATACTTGCAAAAACAAATGTAGTTTGAAATATGAATAATAACAATTTACTACAGGTCTCTACGACCAACCGCTCTTGTTTTACATAAAGCAAGATATTACTACACAACACACATACTCATACAAATACTACACGATGCAAATACTCTTCCGTTAACATAAAAAGCTGCAAGAAAGTCTTACTACTAATTTGCAGGAGTGATAACACAGAAAAAAATTATCATTTTTTGAAATGATTGAGCTATAACGTCGAAATTCACAACCCATTGTTTGTTTGATGGTCACTGTTTAAAACCAAGCTTCTCCGTTGTTTGGTTGTCACTGGTTTTCCCTTTCTTTCTGTGTATCGTAAAGTCATACCTGAGTGGTTAAGTGCTCTCTCGATAGTGCCGTTGATAGAGCAAAATGGTTGGTTTTGGTAGTAGAAGTTGAATGTTCGATATATGTTAGAAACTTGATTTTGGATATTAATTCGCTTTAGCGGAATAAATCTCGCATTCAACAGAATGATCGCTTGATTAGTTATATGCGATCAATCGTCAAATTAGACGGATTACGTTCTGGTGCTAACCATTTAGGTAAATTCTTTTTGTTTTCTCCAATGTGCTAAAATATTACAAATGTCTTTTTATTTTAGGTAATATTATTTCCCTAGCGTCACCTTGAGGGAATTGTATTGTAAAAGACCTTTCAGTTTATAGAAAGGTAAAAATCTTCAAATATTTAAAATTAATACAATATACAGGGTGATTTCTTTGTAGGTCTTTTTGTTTTGGGTTTTGTTGTTCGTTGGCGTTTATTCTTGTTCCTGCCTCTCTGATTGTGGGTCCATTTAGAAGGTCCTTCCCTTTGGGTCCGTACCTACATCTATACATGTACCGGGTCGGAACAAAATAACCAAATATCGAAGGGTGAAGCGAAAACCCCTAAGCAAGGCTTTAAATAAAACAGCCGTGGGTCTTCGAATGGTGGGATGTTTGTCTAGACTTGTATGTATTCTGTGTCATTTTGTGAAATTGTTTTAGGGTAGTTTTAAGCCAACTGTGATACAAATCACCATTCACCTTTTTTTTATTAAACATATAAATTTTGATCTGCACAATAGACAATAGTTACCATTAAAATAAAGCCCTACTTAGAAAGTTTACATTTCACTACGTGTGTTTTATTTATTTATTATTTATTTATTTGTATGATTTTAATATTGCTTTCCAGTTCGTCATTTGTAAATATATATGTACGGAACGACCAAAATATTGGAAGTTGCCCATATTTTAGTAGAAGATCTATTTCTTCGTTTGTCTGATAAGCTTGAAGCTTTAGTAATAAGCATTGTTTTTAAACGAAGTGGCGCTTGTTTTTTTATCTTTTATATCTTGTATTACTCCGCTCCTCTCCGACTTATTGGGGTTTAGCCGGCAAAAACTAAAGCAGTGTTATTTGGATCAAGCTGATACTTCCAGCACAACTACATTTTGGTAGGTTAAGTATTTATTTATATAAAAATAGCCTTTGTGTTTCTGTAGGTTATAGAGCAACCAATTAATTTTTTCTGGATCACTTTAGATGGAAATGACCTAGCATTCAAGTTGTCATGTAAAGATAAAACTCATTTTATGCTTTAGCAACAACTCTTTCCAACTTACCTTCTTATAAATCCACCACTTTCACATTTCTTTCTTGATTCAGTTCCAGGTGGAAATAATAATTCTGGCCTGTATAACACATCAACTAATAACGAAAGTTCTGACTGAACTAATGGTTTTAACTGATCTTCTAGTAAAGATACTATATCTTGCAATCCTTCTATTATACTTCTATCTAAACGCATTAGCTAAAATTGAACAAAAATTATCAAACCTATATAAAAACAAGAAATAAATTATTTAGAAAACCATAGTTATTTAATAAACATACTGATGATGACTTTTTATCAAACTGTCATAACTTGTATGTAATCATAATGAAACTTAGTTTGCCAAAGAGTATCAACATGCAAACAGATGTAAAATTTGTTTGTATTAGTGAATTCTGCAATATATTTACCTGAGATTGTGATCTTTCAATTTTTGGAGTTTTCGATGCTTGCAGCCATTTACTAGTTTGTCTTGTTAAAATGGTTGCTTTATTGAACATTGCATTGACCTGACTCTCCAAGTCTAACGGAATTGCAATTCCTCGATTCTTTGCTGTGCAAGAAACAAGAATATAGAGTTAGTACCTTTTTTTACTACTGAAATTGCATACAGTACATCAAATAAGACCATGTCCATGATATCTTAGAAAAGACTGTATTTACAACGACAATAATTTGTTTTGGTTTATCAGTGGTAACATACCTTAATAAGGTACCCACTTTGCTTGTTTTTGAATAACAGAAGCACATTGCATAGGCCCACTTTGCACTAGCTTTTCCACATATTCTCTAGTTAAAAAGGCCAGGACTATTTTGCTTAATTTTATAAACAAGATGTGCAGTATGTTTGATAATTTTTTCTCAAAATCTTGCACTATAACACTAGAAAAACAAATCCTGTTTTCATGGTGGCACTAAAATGCTCCTAGGCCCACTAGAGATAAGACAGTCAGCTTTTTATTTTTATGCATATTGTATGAACTTTTTAGATCTTCAGCGAGGTGTTAAAATTTCTGGGCATAAGGGCGTTAAAAGGCTCTCTTGCATTTTTTACATACAATCTACCAAAATCGAGTTATTTAAATTAGTTAAATATTTATTTCAATCGTCTTGAAAAAGATGGTGGCATTAAAAGTTGTGGGTATGATAACATTACAGTTGCCATCTATATTCATGGCAAGCTACATATTCAAGCTAGAATTTTACAAGCAATAAAGACTCTCTTGCATTTTTTAAACTTACCAAAATTAAGTTATTTAAAATTTTTTATTTTAGCCACTATCTTGGAAAAGATGTGGCTTAAGCACACTTTGTGCTTAACAGTGTATATTCACGAACATTGATTTGCCAATTTTTTCCTTTATTCACTTAATTTTGATCTAATTTTAACCATTGACCTTTTTTGTAATTGATATCTGCTAACGAGTCATGTATTGTTGAAGAAAGTACTTAAAATTACTTCCTTATATTATTTATATATTACTTTTATATGATATATGGGTATTTATTTCTGTTTTAGGAAGAATTCAGCAATTTCAGCAACAACACTAGAACGCCGATTGCTACACAACTGTAGCGTTTTGTAGAATAGTATAAGATTATTATACTGTGAAAATTCAATTGCCTCCCAAATAACCAAAATATGCAGGATTTGCGAAAACGGGGTCAACAATATCTCCGAATTCCATTCACCAATGTTGGCCGCAGATGTCTTAAAAAAAGCTTTAATAATTTTCTAGAGGGCTCTTTTATTGGATAGATAATTGAAATAAATATTGAAGGAGTAAATTGAATTGGAATTGAAGAACTGGAACTCAGTGATTTTGTCAGTGTTAAATCAAGCATCTATAGTCCAGTTCACGAACAGATAGAGTAAATAAAACGCCCACTTAAGAGCAGGCATTTAAAAAGCTGTTGTGTAATTGGTAGGACAGTTTTACACTAGAAAATATAACACAGCCTATAAACCAATAAAACGGGGTGCAGAGATAGTTGGATGCAGTTCATACAGAATTGTTGGTTGTACTAAAAGTTGCCGTGCATTGTGGTGAAAACAATGAATTCTTTTATTAAATTACAAATTAAAGCAATTAATATCAGTTTTTGTTTAGACAGCAAACAATCTGTAATATATTATATTATATCAATGTAATATATTATAATTCGATAGAAAACAATACTCATATTAGTAACAAATAAATAAATGGCAACATCGGTAATTGTGAGATGCATAAGACATGACACTTGACGGATGCCTGTAACCTAACTTCTTCTTGTTGTTATTATGTTCGATCCAGGTGTTATTATTTGTTGTTTCATCATTGCTCGTCTCTTATTTTTGAAAAAAACTGTCTTTTTCAAGACAATCTCGTTGTTGTTGGAGTTTGAAGTCGGTACGTAAACAAATAATTAAAATTGTAATTTATTTGATGTAAGCCAATTGTGTATTGTAGGTAATTATATTGAATATGGCCGAGGGAAATATGGTTTTGTTGCCCCCTAAAAAACGGACTTCAAGACATTTTACAGTTGACGACAAAACTACCATTAGAAATATTTTCAAAATTTAGACACAGACACAATGTGTTGAATTTACTGATAGAGCAAAGGTATCCATATTATAATGTTTTTAAGCAAATGTCATTATTATACCATATTTTATATTTTTTATCACAGGCATAAGTGTAATAAAAGCCATTCCCTTTGAACCCGACATGGTAAAAGCAGAATTGCTTGCAATAGTGAAGCAATATAAACCTGATGTACGATATGTTGTGGATGACTTGGCTAAACAACATCAAGCAACAGTTTTAAGATTACCTCCCTACCATTGTCAGCTTAACGCAATAGAATTAATATGGGGACAGATAAAAGGTGAGATATCAAGAAAAAACACCACATTTAAATTGGCAGATGTAAAACATCTCTTCATGAAAGCTGTTCAAAATGTTACACCAGCTAATTCGGAAGAAGCTGTTAAACATGTAACTGAAGTTGAAAATGATATGTGGGAATTGGATGAAATCATTGACGTGCAGGTTGAACCACTTATTATAAATGTAGGCGAGGATTCTACTTCTGAAAGTGACGAACTTTAATACGTTACTATTGTTTTATGATAGTTGCCACTATCGATGTAAAATCACATTAAAGTAGCATTATTAAAATATTGTAATATAACGACAAATACACAATTATTATTGAATACAGATATTGTTTTGTGTTCATTGTGCTGTATTTTTAACAGAATTATAGGATTTAATGGAATAATAAATGGGTTCTTTGATTTTGTTATTTATTTATACCTATGTAACAGCCTTGGTAGTGTAATGCCTGGCGTGCCGGACTTTCACCAAAGCGGCCCGCGATCGACTCCCGGCGCCGGCAGATCTGGTTAAGGTTTTCTGCAGTTTTCCTTAGCTGTGACACAAATGTGGGATTTGTGCTGTTCCATCTGTAAGTCGGCTGCAGCCGCACATTGGGCTTACATAATAATAATAATCGCCCCCTCCCTCCCGCACAAGCTTATAGCTTCTGGGGCCTTGGTTTAGGTTATGGGTTGTAGTAGTTATTATTATTATTATACAATTTTTGGTTGTTATATTTTATTACCATTGTTATTAAATTTTTGTAAAGGGTGGTTACCCGTATATGTATTAATAAATAAATAAATAAATAAATATTGTCAGTCTAATGCAGAATTAGACTAGGTCAATTTTTGCAAAAATTGCGTTTTCGAGCCTAATAGCAGTTTACAGTATTGCACGTTTAATGCAGAACCATCCTAATTCAATTTGTTTATAATTAAGACGTTAATTATTTATTACAGTAAATCCTGGATGTATTTATTACAAATTAAATACAGAATAATTAAACTCGTTTTTAATAAATAGTACAAGATGCCAAAGTAAGGTTAGGTTCATTCATCATATTATTCAGCCCCGAGTTGATTTTTTAATAAATATCATCATTTTAGTTACAAATTATGCAGTCAATATCTATTCAGCGTTGTAATAATAAATGCTAAATAAATTAATGCAATTTTTTTTAGTTAAAACCATACTGAAAGTGATATCTGTTAACGCAATAATTAAATAATATGTCCTTACAGTGTGAAATGGGTTTCTGTCACGGAGCTCCACCCATTTTAAATAATTACTCTATCTGTTTTTGACACAGACAATAGTAAAGTTTTTTCAGGAGAAGTAAAATAAAATAAAATAAGAATTAATTGTAAATAAAAATCAACTGTTGATTTAAAATCCAACCCAAGCTCACCCAAATAAAATATTGAGTTCTCAAAAATTGTGGAAAATTGCTCTTGTTTTGAAATATTATAAATTAGAATCTATAAGGCTTTTCTTTTGTCAAAATTGGCTTTCCGTTCGGTTTTGTTGACCTTTGACCAACACATGTAACACTAAAGGTTTTCCTAAAATATTATAACTGGTTTACCTGCATATACTTAACATTAACTTAAGATTCATATCCTCTGGACAGGTGATAGTACACATAAAATGCAACAAAAGAATGTAATATCATTAGTGACTTCTTTCATAATAACCAAGAAAAAAAATTGTTTTTGAAGTGGTGGTCACTTGTTTGTTTAAGAATAGCAGTTGGAGCTGGCTGTACCTAACTGCATTTTCAACATGATAGCTGATACATTGATGCAGCTGATGCTAGGTGATGTCACAGTTTGTTTTGACTATTATTTGCAGCAGTTTCCAAAAGTTGACCTTTTTAGCAAATGTTTTTCAATGTGCGTAAAATAAAAAATGGCATAAGGATTTTTTGTTCCTATACGCGATCACCTGTCTAGAGGATACGAATCTTCAGTAAAACACCCTGTATATTTAAGGAGCGCTCTGATTTTTTTTTGTTTACAAGTAAGTTATAAATAAATACAATTTTACTAACCAACTTCTGATAATGTACGTATACAGTTCTCTACATTAAAACGTTGTGGTGGTGTTAACCAAGGACACTGCGACACCCTAAATGCAGACTGCAATAGTTGAACGAATATTGGTTGCCTCGTCTGAAACACACCCATAATGAAAATAATTAAACTATTACTTAAGACACAAATAATACATAAACCAAACTAGATAACTTTCTTGTAAAAATGAATCATTGATTGGAAAATCTCATAGAGCATTAAATAAAATGTATTCCTTAAATCCTTTATTAACTACGAGTTTTAACTATTATTGTTTAAACTGTTTTATGTTGTATCAATAGAAAATATTTATATCACTTATTATGTATATTATTATTATGTATATAATAGGCGGTCGAAGCCAATGCAACTATTTGTTTAGTTTGTGTTGATCTTAAATGTTTTCCTTTGAAAGATTTTTTTTAGAACTTAATTGTTCGACTTATAAGTTGTAATAGCACAATTTGTCACAATCGATAGTCAATGTTTAGAGTCATTTTTATTGATTTTCATTATGTTTAGATTTTTTTAATTTTGCTCCGAGCTAGCATCTGAGAAGAAAAACTTTTCGGAAGTCCACTGACCAAATCTGGACTCCCAGACGCCAGGAATCGTGGTTGCCCTCTGGTGAGCAATAGCAATGCTTATATGGATCACTGACTCCTGTGATCCGCAACATATACCCAAATAAACCTGATAAAACTCAATACGCCATTAATAATTGACAGCATTTATTTAACTAATCCCATTAGCATATACCATCATATGCTCCATGAAAAATAACCTTCGTTGGAAACCATTATATATTTATTGCTTTCCTTCACAATATTAAATAAATATAGTACAAATATATGGTAGTTCAAGATGACTGAGACTATTCACCCGAATCACTTGTTAGACTTTGAACTAGACTACAAATTAAATATCAGAAAATTGTCGTGTACTCTTGTCGTAGTAGACAAAAGAAAGATTGTCGGTAGGGTTTTTGCTAAAGAGAGAGAAGTTCCCAATAAGTTAGTAGACTTAGAATCGTATAACTTCAATTTCGATGAAGAACGTACAAGTATAGAGAAAAGTCTTTTTTCTATTGTAGAAGCCATCACCGATTCTGCTGAATTATGCAATGTTAAGGATTATGCATTCATTAGACTAAAATCCCGAATCCTTCACATTACTAACAGGGTGCAAAAGATTATGTTGATCCCAGAAAAGGTGTCTAATGAATCTAGGTCAGAAGTTGAACGATTTTATAGAGACTCCTATGCAACATGCTTTAAATTAGAAGCTGAGTTATTAGAGAGCGTCAGGACAGACTCAAATAAAGTTGATGATCAACCGGGAACTCCAATAATTCAGGTCGTGGCTCCTATCGTCAGTTGTAACAAAAGCACTCTTGCTGTTTCTGATTTTAATGCAAAGTTCAGTGGAGACTCCAAAAGTAGAAGAGTTGGCACATTACAGAAAAGTGAGTCCAGCCGATCTTTTTCATTCCACGGTAGAACTTTTCGAAGTTGATGCGTTCATGTGGTGTAGGAGCATTAAAGATTTAACAGGTAATTGAGAAGAATTAGTGTCATTAATAATGCGAGATTCCCTTCCACCTGATGCAGATGACGAAATTGGGGAACAAATCAAAAGACGTAAGCAAAAGAATAATGAACCAGTGGCTATTTTTATTGCTCATGTTATTAACTTGTTAGCTAGGTTGTCCCATCATCCCGCCAAGTCATCCAAGGTCAAATACTTGCGGCAGAATCTTTTGCCAGAATATATTAGACAGTTGGCTCTTACAGATATAAATATTGTTGGTGATTTAATTAAAGTTTGTCGAAAACTAGAACAAGCTAGTCAAATAGTCAATAAAAATACTCCTACTAATTTTCTATTTAATTTAGAAGTTCAAAATGATGATTCATTAACGAAAAATAAACCTACGAGTTTTAATCAAAGCTTGTAAAAACACGTAAGACAATAAAACCCATTTAAAACCGTCCTCTTCAGATAATAATGAAGATGAGACATGATGTATTAAAATACGTGTGTGGATGTCAAGTCTGTAGTGCACAGAAAATGTCTAATAAAACACGCATGGGTCTGATGGGAAAAGAAAAGGTTGTTAGGTGGCCATTCAAATAGTGGTTGTACATTTAATTGGACGTCTTCCATCTTCTAAAAGACATAATAAGTGGATATTGGTGGCATCTGACTGATTTTCCAAGTATAGTTTGTTTTTTCCTCTTCGTAATGCTACTGCTCCACTAGTAGAGAAACATTTAGAGAATAACGTATTTTTAATATTCGGAGTTCCATCCATTGTTATCGCAGATAACAGCCCACAAATGTCTGAAATATTTATATATTTCAACAATTTATGTAAGAGATACGAAGTTAAAATTTGGTATAATGCAGTCTATTCCCCACATGTTAATTTCATAGAATGTAATAATCGAACAATTGAAACTGCTGTGCGTAGCTATATTGACGAACACCGTGATTGGGATCTAGAGATATTCAAGATTCGTCAAGCTATCAATACGGCTAAACATGAGATTATTGGATGTATCCCTGTTTTTATAGTCTTTGGTAGACATGTACCAATATCAGGAAAATACTATGACCAGATTAACTTTAGAGAAGACTTCGAGATACGTCCTGGAGATAGAGCAAGTTATGCTGAAAATCTCAAAGGACTAGAGAAAGTTTTTGGACTGCCCCTGACAGGCTACATGCTGCGTATTTACGTAATGCAAAATCTTATAATCTCAGAAAAACAGATGCTTCATTTGAATTTGGCGATAAAGTATGGCGATGTAACAAAGTGTTATCAAGCGCTGCAAAACATTTTTCCGCTAAGTTCGCTCCTAGATATCTGTTATTCATAGCGAGTAAAAAAACTATCCCGGCTGGTCTATGTATTAAAAGACCCAGACGGTACCAAAGTTGGTAAATAGCATATTAAAGATTTAAAGTCGTATTAGGTTCCTATTCCTATTGATGGAAATAGTTCCGATGATTGTTCTACAGAATCATTATCGGGTGACACGATTTAAAAATCTGTTAATCAAATAAACAAATTGATATCACTTTTTGGTCAACGTAACATTGACTCGTCAATATGTATCGTTGGTAGTTTAACCATCTTCCTTTCTTATCGATTTCCTTTGGTCTTCATATTCATAATTTCCATTGGCGGGTAAGGGAATGGCTACCATTGTTTCTATCCTCTATTGTATTTAAATTATTTGTTTGTAGATTGTTTGCATTAGCAGATTTACAGAGTCTTGACATTGCAGAATGAAGATCTGTGAACTTTATTGGTCTTTATACATAAAACAGAATATAATCCAACAGCTAACATTATTTATTATTTATATTAAATAAAAGCAAGTAGCATGGCATCTGAGAGCCACACAAGCACTGCAAGTTGCGTTTCCCAAAATCCCTAATACTTTAATGCGCTATGAGATTTTTGTTATTTAAAAACTTCAGTTATGTGTCAGTCTTCAGAAACACTTGATTATAAAAACACTGTAAATGATAAGCATATTGTAAATAGGAATATATATTCGCTAGATAAACACATGTAATGCACTATAAGTCAAGTTTTGTGACAGCAATTGCACTAGACATTCATCCCGAGTATGTTTCCATTCGGACTCATTTAACGTACATGTGTTATGTTAGGAATAACAGGTACAAATAACAGGCCACTTAACGAGAATTAAGCAATTCTTTAGAATGTATCCAAGTTACAATCACTGTTAAAGTCACATCTGTTATATGGAAATAAATTTTGTCGCCGATATGACGAAGACGTATTTATTGAATTTTTAGAAATTAAAAAAGAACAGATGTTTTATATGTTATTTTTATCTATCCAACATGTTATAAATAATTTGTAAAGTTTACCTTTTAGTAAGTACGTAGTTTAGAATTAGTGCATATTGTCACAAACGGAAATATTTACACTTAAATATTATATACAAAACTCAACTTCTCTTCCGTTTGTACAATATAGCGTGCAAGGCCACACTCAGCTGCCCACGCTAGTTAAGCAGCTGCGGTCTCGCCACCGACAACTTGGAGCCATGTGCGCGGACAGCTGCGAGGTCTTCTAAGAAGCGCGCTCGCTTCGCCCACAACTGCATTAGTTGGCATGCAACTTATCCGCCTACTTACTCCGTATATGCGAGGCAACCTACATGATTTACAAGCAGGTGCATATTCCTTAAGGAGAATCTACCAACACTTCCGCACAGCTGCAGATTTGTGCCAGGCACCAGCAGCGCGAATGCAAACTACCCACAAGCCTGCAACCAGGAAGCATGAACTTCCTTAGTTTCTTACTAGAACTCCAGCGTACTGATTCCCACTACGATGCTAATTACTTCCTCGTTCAGCAGTATATAACCAGCTTGCTTGAGCTATTCAAACCAGTCAGTGAGTTGACTCCAACACTACATCTACAAGCAAGCTGGCGAGTACTCTTTTAATTATGTAATGCTTAGTGGCTTAGTTGAGTGGGTAGCGCTTAAACGCCCACTCGCTGCGAAATTATGGGTAGTTGTGACCAGGCTACCCAAGCTTAGTTGTAAATCACTAGGAGGTTATCTCCTACGCTTAGTTTGTAGACTAGTGCTAGAATAGGGTTGGTTCCGACCTTCCCCTGTATTGTAATAATTTAGGAGGACATGTACGTCCTCACGATGTATTCTTTTTATTTATGTAAACCTTTGTATTTGTATTCTCTTATTGTTATTAGTATATAGTTGGTTTTTACAACTTGTGTTTATTTTCTCTCTACCTCTGACTACGTCCTCCAGTCACGAAAACCCCACGTGACAATATATACATATTAGTACCTGTTTTGCCTATGTGCCCCACGTATTATTATTACAAAAAAAATGGAAAAACGATTGGCGAAAACCACAAAAAATTAGTACGAATATATGTATTAAACTTTATTGAAAAAATAAAGTATTGTTAATTGGCAAAATTAACATGTCAGATAAAACAAAATAATAATTTATGGCAACAATTCGTGCCAGAAACAAGAAAATACTAAAGACTTAGCTAGAGCAAATAAAATAATTTAGATAAACTAATGCAGATTAACACTTGTATGTTATTACTAATGGCATCAAAATCGACGATGTTTAGATTTATCGTTAAATTCAATATAACGTGGATAAAATAACATAAGCGTAAACTAAAAACAGCTTCCGAAGGATACGTACTATAAATGTAACAGCTATGCCGTTATAACGTGTACAATAATGTATACGTTACATGCAGTTCTAATGGATACATACTCGGACTGATTATCTACACAAAAACTTACAAGTAAAGATTTTAATAAAAATAAAACAAGTAAGTTGTAGCTATCATTTTACTTTGATATCACATACCTAACTAATGTATTTTCCTATTTAATTAGCTGTTAGAAAATTTAGTGTATGAATGCTGACTTACACAACCATTCTTATTAATACGGTTATCTTGCTTAAATTCAATTGTCATTGCTAGTACGTTATTTTCTAGTAAAAACTGCCGATGAAAATGTTCATCAGGAAATTAGTTTATTCAAATTTCATTATTATTAGTACGAGGTAAGCGCCATAAATTCTCGGCCCGGCAGGTTTCTACAGGTGCCAACATGTTCAAACTCGGTTGCGTCATAGTTGAACATGTAAGAGGCCTACACTATATATAATATGACCAGAAGCGTAATAGATTTTAGTAGCCACTCAAGCATCATGACGAGTGCATGAAAATGTCGCAGCTAACAAAAACTGAGTACCGCACGGTCATTAAATTTTTAACAAAAGAAGGGCACACGCCTAATCAAATCAAACAACGTTTAGACGACATTTATGGTGATTTATCTCCATATTCTGCTGTAAAAAAGTGGTCAAAGTGGCTCCGTTTGGGGCAAGAATATCTTGAAGATGATGAGCGCACCAGTCGGCCTATTGAAGCGGTAAGTAATCATTGAAGAAATGGTATTAGAAGATCACCATTTGAAAGTTAAGGAGTTAGCAGTGATGTCTGATATTTCGGAAACAAGTGTTCGCCGAATTCTTCATGACCATTAGGGTATAAATAAAAGTAGTGCAAGATGGATACCGCGTCTTCATTCTGCTGTTCAACGTCGTGTCGAATGTACACGCTCGTTTTTAAACTTATGTGGAGACGACCCAAATCCGATTTTAGAGTCCATTGTCACTGGAGATGAAACAATGGTTCTGTATTATGATCCTCTATCCAAAAGGGAATAGATGGAATGGCGGCGACTCAATCTAAAGTTGTTCAATCGACAAAGAAAGTTATGGTAACAATATTCTGGGATTGTGATGGCATTTTACTGATTGATTTTAAAGAACACAACACAACTGGTAACAGTACATATTATGCTTCTTTATTGCATAAATTGAGAAACAATATTTGTGAAAAACATCGAGAAGAATTGACAAAAGGTGTTTGATTATTACATGACAATGCACCCGTTCAGACTGCCACAATTTCACAAGCTGCCATTCGCGAATGCGTCATTAAAGCATTGGATCATCCACTGTACAGTCCGGATATGGTTCCTTGTGACTATTATTTATTTTCCAATTTAAAGAAAGACCTTAGGGGCGTCGTTTTAAGGATGAAAACAAGTTGCAGGCAGCTGCAATTGAACACTGAAGGAAAAACTTCAGATTATTTTTACAAGGGCATTGAATTATTAATTCCACGTTGTAATAAGTGTATTGACATTAGCGGAGAACATATTGAAAAATAAAAATTATTATATTTTACCAAGTTTATTTTTTCTATATCAGGCCGAGAATTTATGGCGCTTACCTCGTACATTATTTTATATCTAAAAACTAAAGTGCAAGTTGCTAAGTAGTTTTTAATATTAGTATAATATTAGCACTAATATACTAATTTGCAGATTTTGTTTTTGCACATCTAATTAGTATGCATAAAGCACTAAAATAATTTATTATTATTTATTTTGCAGAAAGCCAAACCAAGCATAAAAATTACACTCATCTAAAATTGTTAATATTTTTTTGTTAATGATAACAAAAGTATATACTTACATTACCCGGAAATGGAGAGTATTTCAGAGGTGCATTTACCGAGATGGAATCGTAGTCATCCAATGTAGAATCGCTCCAGAACACACGGGCCTCATGCAGATGTTTCTACCCGTCACCCAATAAATAGCCACCAGCAGATGATAGGATGTTGTATATTGATAGTTTTTGTAAAGATTTGTAAGAAGACGCAAAATAATTTTCAAATTATTTCAAGAGGCAATTTATTTTTTTTTACAAAAAACCATCAATACAACCAAGCACGTAAATAATGCTATGTCAAAATAAAATTAGCTAAACTGTATTGCAAAAATACCCAAAAATAGCAAAAACCCATTTAAAAACCCAAAAGATTGCCCATGCAGTTTATAGAAATATGCATCTACTTTACATTAACCTTACCTGTACCGTAGTACTTTGATCAGAAAATGGACTGCTAAAAAATGTAGAGATGATGTTCATCACACCATTGGTAACGTAGTGTTCTAAAGCTTTGTCTGGATGTTTTCTATCGGCTGGTGCTGTTGCTATATCAGCCATATCGACCAAAAATGATTTCTCGAATAAACTCCACATATGGTTTGAAGTGTATATTTCTTTCATTTCAACTTCTGTATCGATATAGCAATGATTTAGAAACCCTACATATGCCTCTTTGACTTCAGGAATGCAGTCGGGATGGGTAACCATTGCCACGATGTCATCTAGGGGTAAAAGGCTATGGCATTTAATTTCTGTGTAAACGTTCTTTCCCATAGTACAGCATGCTAAGAGTTTAACAAGTTCTACATGATAACGAAGGGGACTGCTCTCATCCATACAATGTCTTTCTGATCTCATCATATCAATAAAATGATTGAACGACGCCTTATCATTATAAAATACCAATACATCTTCTCCTGCATTTATTAACTAAAAAATACATTATGAAATTGTAAAATAATTTACTGAAAAAAGACTGTATTTTTCCACTTACCTCCTGCATTACTTGATCCTGACATTTTCTAATAAATTGATTTTCAGCTTTAACGATTGTCTGTAAGAACTTTAAATACTGTACATGTCTTCCATGACTTTCGATACAATGCACAAAATGTTGAATTACTTTTTCATTCACTTCATTACATAAAGTTGAATTATCTTGAAATATGGCACATACTGTTTGAGCTTCTCTAATCTACAATAAATTTAACAATTTTACAGAGAATTATAAATAAAGTAGTCTTACCCCAGGATTTAGAAACAGATCTAAATGCTTATATAAAAGTACTTGGTTCTGTTGATTTCCCAGACAGAAATTTTGCAAGAATTCATGAGCTAGTCTCATAAGTTCATTCATCCTCACATCTTCTTTTTCATCATATGGAATTTGTAATAAATCTAATACCACTGTGTGAACACCGACATTTCTCAGCAAACGTTGTTCATGCTTTCTAGGTTTAACCAAATTTGCAGCTGCACCTTGAGTGCATAACTTATTCATTCTGATTAGAATTTGCTGAATCTTCTTATACTCATCCGCTTGCTCTGGATGTAAAGGAGGTCCTACATCCAAATTGATCGCTGATCCTTTTTTCTCAATACTACTTAAGCTAGGAGTAGGTTTTCGTGGAACAGCTTCATCATCTTCATCTTTGTTTTTCTTAGCTGTGTGTTTTAGATTAATATATCTCATTCAGTAAATTGAAATTAATACTTACCAGTTGGAGGACTGTGTTCTTCCACACTTTTAGATTTATAAACCCATAATTCAGATTTTTCAACAGACTGTCGTAAAACATCCAAATCAGCTTTAATTTGCTTGTAAGATTCTACATCACTATCTGACACTAAAAGTTGAACCTGAAGGAATTAAAATTGGTAAAAAGATAAAAATCAAAATAACTGCTTTCAAATTATACTTGTCTAAATGCTTGCAGAACTTCCTGACGTTGACTGAAGTGTCTAAAAAGCAAGTGAAGAGCTCCAGATACTAATGGTGGATAGTCATGCATAGTAAGATGTAACAGCACACGTAGAAATGTACGTCCACCATGACCATCAAGATCTAAAACTGCACATTCTTCACTGCTTCCAAAGATGCCTTCTGCTTGACTCCCAATCATTTCTAGATCAATATTTTTCTGGCCAAGTATCAAAGGATCTCCAGTATTCTTTTCAGCTTCATCAAATTCCTGTTTGAATATACTGAGAAGACAGCTTATACGATAATCTAGTCGAACATCCAATATAAACTAAAGAAATATTCCTTATTACATTAATTCTCCGTTAAATGCATGCAGGGTTTACCTGTAATATTTCAATAATTTTTAATTTGGTGTCCATAACAAGTGGATACTCTTTTAAAAACTGAGATGCTTTTGTCGGACTGGCATTTGGAGATGCAATAACACGTCCTACAGGACCAAGAGTAAGTGATGTCATAACAGCTCCCATATCTCCAATTGAACGTAAAACTCCTCCTTCAGCTGATATATTGAAAATATTGTAAATTGTTACATATTTATAAACTTTTAATTGCTCAATGAAAATTTCTTTTATATAAAACTAAAAATATTCTTTTATTTCATTGGACAATTAAATATATGTTGCTTAGTGGCACAAGCTAAACAACACAGTAAACAATACAAAGACATACACTAGTGCTTTCTAGATATTTATTCAGGTATGACATCAACTTTTGAAGACTATGATTAGTTAGCTTTAGATTTACCAGAATTCTGTGCTCTCTATACTGATGAAAAATTTCAACAGTACTGTGATATAGTGCTGTAGCAGAGCAAACTGCAATCATTGGGTCGTGACCCACTTTTAGATCTGCGAAAGTTTAAAAATGTGTCACATTATTATTGATTTTTATTATATCATTTAGATTCATTGTTAAAAATATATGTAATAAGAAATCAGGTCCTGTAATTTAAGTACCCACCCTCTCTAGCTCTCATATGGGTCACCTTATAATTTTATTGATATATTTGGATCGCTAGACAAAAAGTTACAAAACGCTGCTGTAGCATATCAATTGCTGGTAAAATACAAATTTTTTGACACCTTATAATGCATTAGATACTTTTTATACAAAAATGTTGCATGCCTTGGAAACAAAAAGTATATTTTTACATTTTTATGCGAGATATGATTTCCATTGCTTTGTACTTCATTGATGACATCTTACATACCCCATAGTTTATAGTTTACATACATCGCCATTGTAGTATTAGTCAACATAAAATGGCACAAATAAGTCACATACAACGCTTTCATTGAAATATCGATCATATAAAACATGTAACACTACAGATTGTGCATAAAAAAATTTAAAACTAATTTTTTCTATTTGCAATTTTTAGCGTTTCACACATATTCTGCTGTATTAAAACCAACAGTAAATGCATAAAAAGATTAGTTACCTTGTCCTGTCTAGAAAAGCTTAACAACTGAATTTAATGAAGTGTAATAAAGCAAAATTCAAAATTAACTTTTTATTGATATTGTATACTTCAAAGTTATAAGACTTACAGATACCGCTGTTTAACTAACACGGAGGTATTATATGTTCAGTGTTTGAACTAAAGTTGTTTACTGTTTCTAGCCTTATTTGGTGAAACTCCATAAACGATTTGTTTATATTTATATTACTTTTGACAATGACAACTTAGCTGTCAAAACAATTGTCAGGTAGATTATAACAAATTTGGGAATTTTTAACTATTCAGTTTTATTCATTTGCATTCAAGTGTTTGAATGGTATAGGAATTATCCACTCTTTGTAGAAAAAGTTGAAGAAGGTAGAGATCAGGCAGTAGGGATAAAAGTAAAACCACCAACAATCAATGGAAAGTAACCTTGGTCCACTTACTATAAATAATTTGAAGTGGCTGCAAGGACCAATGGATGTATTAACCTGGAACTGTAGCCTTGCATGGAA
The DNA here is from genome assembly GCA_929113105.1 of Agrypnus murinus. Classification (NCBI taxonomy): domain Eukaryota; kingdom Metazoa; phylum Arthropoda; class Insecta; order Coleoptera; family Elateridae; genus Agrypnus; species Agrypnus murinus. The sequence continues at coordinate 30,166,281 of OV816023.1, read as the reverse complement.
AAGCTTTGAATGTCCTGCAAGCAATTCAAGCCGAGCAGGAAATCGATTGCCAGCTGTTAATCTCTTGGCTAGAGATGAAATATGGAGACGTGTATCTTCAACAAGTGAACCATGCACATATGAAGAACCGTGTCCAGAAGAATGAAGAAAGTCTTCAGGAGTTTGAAGCGAACTTTGCGTGGTTGGTACGATTAGCATATCCTACGGGACTTGATTCCTTTTTGGAGCAACTTACTGTGCAGGTCTTCATCGATGGATTGAACAGCAGCAGACAGGGAACCACAGCATTTATTGAGGTTGGCTGAACCAAGAATAACGGATGAAGGCTCCCAGGATCGACTAAAGAAGTAAAAAAGAGGTTCGCAAAAAGAATACTCAAGAGATTTGAGGACGCTGCTGCTGGAACTGTGGCTAACAAGGGCACATACCACACTATTGTAACAAACCAAGTACAGTCTTGAAAAAAACTAAAGAAGAAAGACGGGAAGGGCCAAATGTTGACTTTGAACTGAGATCACCATACATGTCGTGCCACTGAAGAATCACCATCTTAAAACATTTTGTAAATACGAATGAGGGTCCAGTAATATTTTATTTTAATGGTCTTGTAATGTATTGCCAAAATTAGAAAGTACTGCCACATTCCAAACAAAGACAACAGCTTTTTAAATTTGACTGTTTCTTCAATCGAATAAACCATCCATTTGTTGTGATATAAAAAAACACTCCAGGATGACCAGCAAGAGTGGTACATATTTCTGAAGGTTTTTGAATATGAAAAATTGAAGGTTTTTTCCCGGTTTTCCAGGTCGTAAAATGTCATTTTTCCCGGTTTCAATAATTTACGCATTCCCATATTGATGATCAAATTATTACTTTAGAATTAATAATAACAGAACATAAAACTTCACTTGAAGCCCTTTTTTTATTGCCGGAGAAGCCTAAATAAGCAAATAACGAACAAAAATGAAACAGTTTAACTGAACTCTGTAAAACAGTATATTAAAGTATTAGTTTCATAAAACACGTTTTCAGCACACGCGTCCAAGGACAAATGTGTTAAAACGTCTTATAAAACGAATACTTTATACTATTTTTTCTATTTGCGTAATTCTTTAATTATTTTAAAAAATAACTTACATCTTATTTTAAATAAAATTTGTTAATTAAAAGTTTTTTGTTAGTTGTCAAAATTGGGAAAAATTCAGATTCTGCATTTGTTTTTCAAATTTACAGCGTAAATAAGTCTGACATTTGAACTGCTGTTCAATAGTGATATCAACTTTAAAATATAAAATGTTACCATTTCCAGTATTCAAATAAATCTTTTTTGGACACCCGAATGCATATATATTAAAGTATTAGTTTCATAAGACACATTTTACTTTATACTATTTTTTCTATTTGGTTATTTTGCAATCATTTAAAAAATAACTTTTTAGTTAGTTTTTAAATAAGATTTGTTAGGAAACCTTCGTTAGGTTTTTTTAAGAGTTAGCAACACTGAAAATTCTAATTCTGCATTTGTTTTTCAAATTTACAGAATAAATAACAGCGACTTTGACTGGTGGCCCTGGTGTGCACCGAACGAAAATTAGTAAATTCCTTAAGTTCGACTAGTAACGGTGCATTTTCAACAATACATTTGACTGGTTAGGGCGCTCGCTTCCAGTTCACATTAATTTGCACCGTGAGCTTTGACGGTGCAACGGGAGAAATGTCAAAAGTGTACTCTATTATTAAAAAAATATATAACCTCAAAACGTTGTCCTAATGGATGGTAGAACAAAGAATGCTTTATTAAATTTTTGTTTATTTGATGTTGTAGAAAATAGCAATAGTAGCGATGAAGCGGCACTAATAATAGGAAGAGGTGAAAAAAGACCAAATATAAACAATTATTTTGATATTTTTAATGAATATTATTAGGTACATTTAATTTTCAATTTAAAACAATTACATTTGATTTTCATTGTCAAAACTGTCTAATTCAACATAAGTTTGACATTTTAAGAACAGCTGTTCAACATTGTCATCAACTTTAAAAAGTAAAATATTACCGTTTCCATAATTCTTTTGGACACGCAAAATGCGTGTCCTAATGGCTTCATTTAGACACTCAAATAGAAAATAGTAAATTTTCATAAAACACGTTTTTAGTGCATGTGTTCAAGTTTAGAAGCATTAGAGATGCTAAAACGTCTTAAGAAACAAATACTTTATATTATTTTTTCTATTTGTCTTTTAGAAAACTTCCCCTATACAAGTCGTTTTCTAAACTTGGACGCATACGCTAAAAAACGTGTCTTATAAAACTAATACTTAATACCAGTAGTTTGTAACACTGGAAATTCTAATCCTGCATTTGGTTTTTAAATTTGTGTAAATAAGTTTGACATTTTGAGAACAGCTGTTCGACAATGATATCAACTTTAAAAAATAAAATGTTACCGTTTCCAGTATTCAACTAAATCTCTTTTGGGCACGCGAATAAAAAAGAAAGATAACGTAAAATATTAAGTATTTTTGAAAGTGCATACTATTAGAATTTTTTTTATAATTTTTTCCTAAAAAAATCACGACTGATCACTAATTCAAGGTTCTTTCCCGGTTTTTTTCCGATTGTGCAAATTCCCGGTTTTCAAGGTTTCCAGGTGGCCACCCTGGACTCCAGCATGTCATGTTACGTTAATTAGAAGCATCCATATCATTGGTTTTTAAACAGAAATTCACGCCTCAGTTTTTGTAAAAGGATTGAAGAAACAGTAGACAATTTAATAAGCAATCATCTTTGCTCGGGACATGGCAGCTTCTTCTATTACGGCAATTTATTAAGTAATATAAGGTCTTTAAAATAAGATGTCACTCAACTCCCTTCGTGTTTAAGAAAAAAGTCCAAGATAGCACCAGCCGCCATTTCGAACAGTTGAGTTGATTTTTTGTATATTAAAAATTAGTATTTTATCTGTTATATAGCGACTCCAAATTTTCACACAACATTTCAAATACAAGGTGTCCAGCAAGAGTGGTACTTTTAAATTTAAGGTTTTTTCCCGATTTTCCAGGGCGTAAAATATTATTTTTCCCAATTTTTTCCTTGAATAATTTACGCATACCCACATTTTTAATCAAATGGTATAAATTTCCTTTAGCTGGCACAGGAAAAAAGGGGCGGGAGTGGTGTCAATCTGGGTTTGAAGAGGGAAATCGAACGATGTCAGTGCCAAAGTGCAGAAACGTCCCCTTAAAAATTTACACCACTTTTTATGCCTTATGTTAAGTTTATAAATTTTTTTTTTATTGAGATTCAATGACACAAGAAGTTTAATGTTCCGCACCTAACCTAACCTGACTTGACGTATCCTATCCTGACCTAACGTAACCTGACCTAACCTAACCTAACTTGACCTGACCTATCCTATCCTATCCTAACCTAACCTAACGCCATATTGCATATTTTTTACGAAAATAAAGGAATTTTTCAAAAATATTTATTAAAATCAATTAGAGACATGCCCACCGCGAGACTAGTGTCATTCGACTCAGCTCGCCAAGCTGCATCGAAAGGATAGGATTCTGCTCGCTAAAGTAAATCTGAGCCAGTAGGGTAAAGCCTAATATTTTTCTGCTTTGAAACGTTTTAATTAATAAAGAGTAGATAAGTAAAAAAGAGAAAAAGTAAGAAGTATTAAAAATGTAATAGATTTAGATTTAGTACACATGAAGCGTTAGCTAACACGCGATTACTAACGCGTGTTAATGATTACATAGCATTGATAGCAGTACACATGAGGCGATTAACGCCGCATTTATCGAGGGTTACCAAAAACACTGGACCATACACACGCAAGCGCTTGATGCTGCATCACCAGTCATTAGTATGGGGAATCTCGAATCGCGTAATACGTAATCGAATACGTTGTAATGCGCTTCACCAAAATCACCCGTTTGAATGTAGACAGGTTTTATGCAATGCTACATAGACACTAACGCGCGTTAGTAATCGAGCGTTAGCTAACGCTTCATGTGTACTGGGTCTAATGTACAGTACACATGAGGCGATAAACGCGCAACGTTGATCGCGCATTACCAAAAACACTCGACCATACACATGCAAGCGTTTAACGCGGCGTCAGTCATTCGTATGGAGAATCTTCTTAACTGAAATCGCGTGTTTGAATGTGTATGCGTCTTATGCAACGCTATGTATTCACTAATGCACGTTAGTAATCGCGCTTTAGCTAACGCAGTCTAAGGTGCACGGAGTCTAATAACTGGTGCTGCCGTGTTAAGCGTTTGCAAGTGTATGGTCGAGTGTTGTTGGTATCTGTGATCAACTTGTAGTTAATCGCCTTATGTGTATTGGACCTATAGGGCGTCCCAGTACGCATGAAGCTTTAGTTAACACGAAAAGAAATTCCCGGCTTAGATTGCTAATTCAAGATTTTTCCCAGGCTTTTTCCCGGTTTTCAAGGTTTCCAGATTCGCTGGCCACCCTGAAATAGTTCGGAAGATGGAGGTGGGGGATTTAATCTGCATTGTATATATTTTTCATATTCCCCCCCCCCCCAGAAAAATAGATACTCTCTCGGATGCTTTTCACTACCAAAGTATATCAATCTATGCACTTACTGAATTAACAGTTTCAATCTTACACTCTACAATTTCAAGCACTTATAGTACTACTTTGATTTAATCGCTTTTAGTAACTTATGCTCCTTACTTTGGGTAATTGTAAGTTGCTACTGAAGTCTGATAAGTTTGTATATTGCATTTTTTTGTATTATACTTTGAAACTTTATAGATTTCCTTTATTGAACATTTTGTTAAGAGAGAATGTCTCGGGAATCCCAATAAATTCAAGACTACTTTTTGAAACTCTTGATTAATCAACATTTTTCAGGTAAGGGTTAATTTAATATTAGCTGTAGTAAGAACGTATACAAATAAAATTAAAGATTATTTTAACGTTTTAGTTTCAACAAGCATCTCATAGCTAGGTTTATAAAGTAGATATACAGTGAAGACTCGCTAATTCGGACTAATTAAAACAGGGGCAATCCGAATCATCGCGGTTTTCGGATTACCGCATCTGTAGAGTTACAATGTTTTATTTGTAAATGCAATTAAAACATTTATTTAAAAATAAATAAAACCACAAAAATATTTATGCAAAAACTACTTTAAAAACAAGACATAATATTCCGCATTAATATGTCGGTAACCAAAAAGTAGTGATTTTTACTTGTTTTGTGAACTGAATACACAGTGAATGAAGCGCAGCTTTGCAACTGTTTCTTAAAGGGCTTCACTGTGTGCAAATCATTGAACAGTTTTTGACATATCAAAAACCATGTAAACAAGTTTTCTTCCATCTCGGATATTCCGCAGCTTTTAAAGTTTTTTTTAACGTTGTTATGATCCTTCAGATTTTGTAACAAATCTGGAAATGTATATTTAAAGTTACAATGCGGTCTTTTTTCATTTAACAATTATTAAATTTGGCACAAAACCTTTTTATATATAGTGGAGATATAGAAAGGTCGTAGTTCATAAAAGAAATATCAATTCTTTTTTAGCTTATAAACCTTTGTAACTAATACGAATTGTGAAGTTGCAATGTAACCACTTCTAAAAACTACGTGACTTTTTATAATAAGAATTTGCCAGACATAAATATAACGTAAACTTAAACTTGTTAAGAGAGAATGTCTCGGGAATCCCAATAAATTCATGACTACTTTTTGAAACTCTTGATTAATCAACATGTTTCAGGTAAGGGTTAATTTAATATTAGCTGTAGTAAGAACGTATACAAATAAAATTAAAGATTATTTTAACGTTTTAGTTTCAACAAGCATCTCATAGCTAGGTTTATAAAGTAGATATACAGTGAAGACTCGCTAATTCGGACTAATTAAAACAGGGGCAATCCGAATCATCGCGGTTTTCGGATTACCGCATCTGTAGAGTTACAATGTTTTATTTGTAAATGCAATTAAAACATTTATTTAAAAATAAATAAAACCACAAAAATATTTATGCAAAAACTACTTTAAAAACAAGACATAATATTCCGCATTAATATGTCGGTAACCAAAAAGTAGTGATTTTTACTTGTTTTGTGAACTGAATACACAGTGAATGAAGCGCAGCTTTGCAACTGTTTCTTAAAGGGCTTCACTGTGTGCAAATCATTGAACAGTTTTTGACATATCAAAAACCATGTAAACAAGTTTTCTTCCATCTCGGATATTCCGCAGCTTTTAAAGTTTTTTTTAACGTTGTTATGATCCTTCAGATTTTGTAACAAATCTGGAAATGTATATTTAAAGTTACAATGCGGTCTTTTTTCATTTAACAATTATTAAATTTGGCACAAAACCTTTTTATATATAGTGGAGATATAGAAAGGTCGTAGTTCATAAAAGAAATATCAATTCTTTTTTAGCTTATAAACCTTTGTAACTAATACGAATTGTGAAGTTGCAATGTAACCACTTCTAAAAACTACGTGACTTTTTATAATAAGAATTTGCCAGACATAAATATAACGTAAACTTAAATAAAATAAAATCTTGTTTATTTTATCTACAATGGTAGTCAATTCCACATCTGAATACCCATTGCATTCGTTACTATAAACCAGTGGTGGCGAACCTATGACCTCAGACACTGACCCACGAAGGCTTTTTAAGTGACCCACACGTTGATTTTTATAAACTTATTTTTTATATCATAAAAGAGAAAACAAACAATAGAAAAATATTCAAAAGACTTCAAATTTCACATTAGTAACCCTTGGATAGTTTTAAAATTGTTTTATAAAATCAGTCTTATTTCATCTATTGATTGAAACCCTTGTGTTAATTATTGCGATCAAGATGACTTCAAAAAAGTTTACAAAGAATTAAATTTGAAAGAAAAACAAAAGGTGTTAGTTTTTAGAAAACCACAGTGAAAGAAAAACAGCGGAACATTTTACTATTCAGAACTGCCCTGGAATCCTAACGATTTTTTTGGTACGCCATACAAGCTGTTAAAGTTTGACATTTTTTTTTAATCCAAAACATTTTTTTTCTGCGGGCGGTCGCAGGGGACGGAAAGGCCGTTACGTAACATTTGCTCACACGTCCTTAAACTAGACACCTTAAACTTTTTAGCATTCAAAGGTTCATCCCATTTTCGTCCAAAATCCGCTGAGTTATGACGGTTTGAAATTTTGGTATTTTTGGTGCGTTTTTTTTCCTCGAGCATTTAGTATAAGCACAAAAACTCAAAATACCTACCTATGTAATGAATATCGCATGAAAATAAAAATTGTTGTGTATAAAAAATTCACACTTTTACAAATTGACCATTTTGGGTCAGTCCCAAAGGTGGTCACTTTAGGCAGTTTCTACTGTATATCAAGGACGTTAATCAAAAAATTTTTCTAAAATTATTGTTTTCTAAATATAAATATTTTTAGTTGTAACCCTGTACTATGTCAGCGGTTAAAAAAATAAAAACAAACGATATAAGTTCCAGACCATATTAAAGAGAATGGTTTGATAAATATAGTCTCGTAACAAATTATCAGTGTTTCCAAATTATTGGTACCCTTTTTACCCCCCCCCCCTCCTAGTGACGCCCCTGACTTAGTGACATACGGACTAGTATTAAAAAAAATAATGAACAAAATTTGACGCACTTCAGGTTCGCCATCACTGCTATAAACAAAACTTGAGGAATAAAAACAATTAATTCTAAAGTTCGGATTATCACAATGTTTATATCCGGATTACAATGAAACCAATGTAAATTAATTACTGGTTCGGATTATAGTGGTATTCGGATTAACATAGATTCGGATCAAAGAGTCTTCACTGTATTCTTGTGGTATTGGTAGATCCTTATTTGCTTCTATTCAATTTCCCAGCATTAATCTATATTTATAAAATAATAAAATGTCAAAATAAAAGTTAATGTCAATTTTAGGTTAGAATGTCAAAATAAATGTTAATGTCAATTTTAGGTTAGGATGTCAAAATAAAAGTTAATGTCAATTTTAGGTTAGAATTTAAAATTAAATGTCATCTGTAATTTTATCAATTTTAGTCTAGAATGTCAAATTAAAGGACATCTGTAATTTTATCAATTTTAGGTTAGAATGTCAAATTAAATGTCATACGTAATTTTGTCATTTTTAAGGATATAGGACACACTTATCCCACATTAAATGATCATTACAAGGCATGTACTGCGTCGCGACTACTTCTACTAACGTCCATATACGAAACATTAGAAGGAAATAAACTGAATTATTTGTATTTTTATAAAACTGCAAATGTAGTAAAAAGAAAATGTTTATTAGAAAAAAAAACTAAATCAATTGGATAGCTAAAGAGTTATAGAATAGAGGAAACATATTAAACTGAACAAATTTGTAATATTTGTGTAAATAAATGGCATTAAAAACAAAACTTCGTTACTATATGTATTAAAACATTTAATTTCTAGACTAACTACATTTAATTGAATGGCATCATGTACTTCCCTCTAATCTATAAACATATAGGTAACTGGCCATAATTCTATTTTATGCAAATTTTGTTTAATTAAATAACAATAACGAGATTAAAGTAAAAAGCTGCATTGTCCATCTCAGTTCCCCTCAGTTATTAGGCTAATCTTTGTACATTTGACGTGTACTAAAGAATTAAAATCGCCCATGTAAGATACACATACTAACATCGCTCATTTCTCATAATAAAACAGTTGGGCAACTGATTTATGTTTTTTGTGGCCCGCGTACGGGCTTCGGATGGATTCGGACGCTATCAGCTGCCGGTTGCAGTCGAGTGCCCTTCTCTGTTTGGTTAGGTAATGCATGGTAGGATAAACAAAGTGAAATTGATTCTTTATTACAAAAGTTTTTTGAGAAATAGAATAAGCTATGCTCTTACGTTAAAATGTTAGTGTTAGTATTGTTATATTTTTATCTAATTACATGATAAAAAAAGAAAATAAAGGATTATTCAACTGTTATTATGGAAATTGATAAATAAACACATAAAAAAGTTGTTATTATTTTTGTAAAAGGGAAAATAATAAAACGAATAGTAAACGTAAGAAGGACAAAAACTAAAAAAGAGGAAGAGTTTAATTAATCAAAGAAGATAAATGAAACTATATATAAAAAACTAAAATATAAACGAATAACTTATAAAACTTATAAAATAATTTAAAGAAGATTAAAGAAAAGAAAGAAGTGTAATAAGATACGACTAAGTTGTGTTGTGAACACAAGTATATTCAATTTATAATCCCTGAGAATATTTAAATTTTTAGATTGTATGGTAGTGGACAGTAAATATAAAAGATTAGTAAATGGAATAGTAATCTCGACTGCTGATCCACAACAATATATAACTACACTTTTATGTAACTTAACTCTCTACAAACAAAATAAATTCAGTTAAATTCAAGAGCTAATGTTATCATAGTCTAAGAAATAGATTATATATCAAATATTATTTTCATTATCTAAAAAAATCATAGTTAAACAAAGCCCAAAATTAATTTTGTAATCTGCAATATGAAAATTAAAGCAAGAAAGCAAATAAAACTAATAAAACATTATACACGCACAATTAACATGCATGTACCTCTTTCCTCAGTTACTGTTGTTTCCTCAGCTACATGAATAAACAAAAATGTTTTTAGTACCAGTAAAACAAAAATTAGAAATATTTGTATAGAGAAGAAGTGCAAATATCAAGTTTTCAATTTTAAAAAAATTATATATGTAAATTGCATCTTTTAAAAATACGAGGATAGATCGAAAAATTTCTAGAACAAGACGGAAAAAAACAACTTTTTTGGGAAAAATCTTATTTATTTTTCTACAAATCTCCTTTCAGCTCTACACATCTAGTCCAACGCTTTTCAAGACCCTTCAACCCTTCACAAAAATAAAAACTATCCAAACCTTCAAAATATCCATTTACAGCTTCGACAATTTCAGTATTTGAGTATTAGGGTGCATGTTCAATTAACTGGAATCGTAGTTCGTACAGTTTCGCCATCGTAATTGCCGACTTGTGGGATGGGGCGTTATCCACCAGATACAAGACCTTTTTCTTTGACAAATGAGGCCTTTTATTTTTGCTTTCGTTGTTCAGTCTGTCTAATAACGATGCATAATACTCGCCCGTTATTGTCCTCCCGTGTTGCAAGTAATCAATAAAAATTATACATAGGAAATTCCAAAATACAGCAGCCATGACTTTCCCAGCAGACAGAATCGTTTTTGCCTTCTTTGGAGTTGGCTCACCACGTTTTGTCCATTGCTTTGACAGCTCCTTGGTCTCCGGAGTGTAGTGGTGAATCCATGTTTCGTCAACAGTTATAAAACGTCGCAAAAAATCTTTTTCATTACGTTTGAACATGTCTAGACATTGCTGAGAAATGGTCATTCAAACTCACTTTTGGGTCGATTGTCAGCAGACGCGGCACCCATCTATCTATCTCTCTCTCTCAACTTTATTTGGGGATCCTTCATCACGATTTTATGAACTTTTTCAATTGTTTCTTCATCGGTAGCTGTTTTTGGTCTGCCAGAATGTGGCGCATCCTCTATGCTTGTTCTACCGCGTTTAAATTCAGTAACCCAGTGTGCAACTGTTGCATACGAAGGCGAAGACTCACCATGAACTTCATCTAACTCCGTTTTTATTTGTTTAGCATTCAAGTCATTAAAAAAGAAATGTATTATCACTCCTCGGAACTCATTTTTAATCATGATTAAGAAAATGCTCAAACTGTTTACTTGAATCGATAGGATCGTGTGTTTATATCCAATCTGTTTGAAAATTTGACAACCGTTGTACGAACAACGGCGCTTTCAAAACAAGTGATCAGCATGCGCGCATAACGCCATCTTGTGGTTCATTCTAGAAACCTTCCGATCTATCCTCGTACTATGCAAACCAAACAATACTCACAATCAACATCTCCTATGGGCATTCTACCATCCATAAAATCATTTTCAGATATACAGTCTAATATGCTTAATAATGTTTTGGTCAGTCTTAATAAATCAGAGAAACTATAAAAGCCGAAGTATATCAATTCTCTGGCTAATTTCACTACCTAAAAGTACATTAATAGTCATTTTTCAAGTAACATTAGTTAGTACCTATTTAGTCCTCAGATCTTCCATTATGAATTTTGTAATCAAGTGAACATGTTAAAAAAGATTAGTTAATTGAGTCATAAACACACTGAATATGTAATACATCTGTCGACTTGGCTATGTTTGCTGCACCATATTATAAAATAAAATTTCATTTGTGTTTTCCTCCTCCCTAACAACAAAGGCAAGCACAGAAGAGTCAATAGACATACAGATATAGAAAAACAAGTTGGAAGTATCTGCGAAACCATATGTGTGTATGATAAGGAACGCGCTAGTAAAATAAAGAAGGGTTTATATCGGGCCACCCCTTTGCTCGTCTTAGTTTGTGTTAGTGGGAGAATATTCGAGCATAAAAATATTTATTTTATTTTCAATCATTATGGCTAAAAATTTTAAGCTACTTAAAAAGCAAGTGATTATTTGGTCCTAATTTGCCAAATAATTTTTTTAATTCTGGGAAAATTTAATACAGGGTGTTCCGGAAAAGTATGCAATGCTTTGAGGGGGTGAAAGATCACCATATAGAGACCCCAAAACTCATAAAATAAAAATAAAAAATTTAAAAAAAATTTCGGATTTTTCCGTATTTTTTGCAAGACACGAGTCGACTATGGATTGTTTGTAAGATCTTAACCATGAATTACTGATAAATCAAACAGTGATCTCACATCTGCACTACTAAATTAATAACTGACCTCCGCTACGTACGTATCAACTTACAGAAACAACAGAATTGAATTTCAGCAGCGGTTGCCGAGTGACTCACTACCTTGATGACTTGATCGTTTATTAAGGTCGGTAAATAAAATGTAACTTACGTTCATTGACCTAGTTGTGATGAAAATTTCATTGCCTGTTTTTATTTTACGAATGTCATTTTAACAAAATGAGTAAAACTTACCGTTTAGATGCAAACAATCTTTATAACATGTGTTCAAATAAATCGCCGTTTGTCTGTACACACAAGTTTATGCTAGTAAACATATCGGCATTTGCGCGAATTTATTCTGAGGCGATTTCAATGCGGGTGCGTAGCAGTTCCTCAGTATTCAGTTCTGTCCTGTACACTAACGTTTTAAAATATCCCCAAATACAAAGATCGAGGGGAGTCAATTCCAATGATCTAACAGGCCAGGCGATGGGTCCTTCACGTCCTATCCACCGGTTAGGGTATTCGTATTTATAAAACTCCCATACCTTGGTGCTCAATAGTGGAAGTCCGTTGAAGACTTCATTGTCCAGAAAATGTAGTTACCAGTCACTGGTTAATCGTTGAAGCAGAATAAAAGGTCTTATTAAACGGTTCTGATAAATTGCCGCCCACACATTTACCGCGAAACGCCTGGAAATAATGTCTCCGGACAGCATGAGGATTCTCGTCAGCCCAAATGTGGCTGTTGTGTGAATTAAAAACCCCCGCCCGAGTAAAACAGCATCCGTCTGTCCACAGTACATTTTGTGCAAACTGGGGATTTTCCTGTTTGCATTCCTATAGCCATTGACAAAATTGCACTTGCGGTATATGATCTGCAGGTTCTAGTGAGTGTACTTTTTAAAAATGGTTGATTTGAAAAGTTCTGTTCATTCAGCAGGCGTGTTTGTTCTGTCATAATTTAAACAGTAACTAACTACAATTAATTAAACTACTTAACACTAACAAAAACTTAACACTACCTCACTGAAGTTATTAATTCTAAAACGTGTATTAATACATAATCGAAACTGAAGTTTACCGCCACCTTAACACAAAGAAAGTTGACGACAAACTACAGATTGCAAATTTTAAAGATCTGAGTCATTAACAGTTATTTACAGATGGTCAGAATGAATGTTTGTTATTATTTAGCTAAAACGTTTTAAAAGCATGTACTTACTATTTTGTTTTGGCAGTTTTGGTTACAATTTTCGAAGCATCTATTTACCCGGCTACCTGCTTGGGTTTATTATGGTTATTTTGTTTATGACCTTTAAAAGTATGTACTATTTAATAGGCATAATTTTCATACACTTTTATCTATTACTTTGTAGTGCCGTGCCTATTCACAGCCCAACACACATTTTGGTGCCAGGGTTATTGTAACTGTTTCTATGTAAGTTTTGGGTGCAGAATCCAAAACTATCCTCAAATCTGGTCTATCAGATTTAGTTTTTGAGATACTGTATATTGGCTTTTTTTTAGAAAGAAATAGTCTAATTTTGCTTTCCTTGAATCATAACATTTCTTAAAGGCCAATTTCTGTTAACCCAGTGCTGATCCTTAGCTCTACTGTCCCAAAGACATAAAAAACAAGGATATTTTGTATATCCACTTTGCTGTCGAAGCAGGAAGTTCACAATTTTTAGGTCGACACAAATCACCCACTGATGTCCTTCATACTTAATTTTTTTCAGGACTAGTGATATTGCCTCATATTCCTCCTTCATGCTGGTAGAATGACCAATGGGTATTGAGCCATATTTATTACCATTGTGTAAAAGCACACATTTCAAACTACGTCTTGAACTGTCTATAAAAACGCGCCATTCGTCTGGTGTGTATTCCGACAAACCCATTTTTTGTAAGTCCTCTTATATCGTTACAGAATACCAGGTTATTTTCCTCAGAGTAAAAGGGCAGCAGAGCCTTATCTCTTTTACGATAAAATGTAATATTGGTACCTAGGTCTAGCGAGATCGTTCAGTTCTTGTTGATTGAAACGTTGGGGACTTTCTAAATCTGCTTCAACATCACTGTCGTTTTCTGATTCCATACATTGAATTTCATCAAACGTGGGTAGTTCTGCATCATCTTCCGGGAGCGTAGGCAGACTGCTGAATGTTGAAATAGGTATTTCTTCACTATGCAGTACAGGCCTCTTTACTGAATCTAGATCAGGATATGACATTTCTGTCTATTGTTCGGATTGATTCCTTTGATATTTACGAGACAAAAATAGCAGTCATCGTGATAGTTTCTTGGTTCTATCCAAACTATTGGTACTCCAAACTTGAGGCATTTTCTCTTTCAAATTGTCCACTGACGCAAATGTTCAACCCATGTTTTACATACGAAATGTGGAGCCCAAGATTTATGCTGGTCTCCCAAGTGAACACCAAAATAGGCCAGATAACTTCTGTTCACAAAGCCAGAAATAGGTTTTCTACTTTCTTTAAAAGTGTACTCGCCACATACATAGCAAAAAACGTCTGGATGATTCACACAACTACGTTTGCTTCTGAATGCCATGGTTTTAATTAAATGTTTTATCACTGAACAATACAAAATGATACCACAACTTCACCTACGTAAACTAAATAGGTAAATGTACTTCGTAAAGCAGAGGTACGAATTAATATAGCTGCGTGTTAATTAGGTTTTGATGAGGGTAACTATAAGAATGTTGGGTTTTACACTAATGAATAATACCAAGTAACGCAAACGGGTTAATTAGATTCTAATTTCTTTATATAAACTGTACCTCGTAAAGCAGAGAGATATATATATATATATATATATTTACGGCCACTTATCAAAGTGAGGACATATCATGAACCATAGTTAATGAGGACCACCCTTATAAATGGTCACAGCTTTGCAAATTTTTTTGTCATCACTTGTTTACTTGTTCTAGTTATGTATCTCGCAAATATACACAGATTTCTTTAAATTTAAAAAAGTTTTATTTGCTGTGTATAATAATACCAAGTGAGGCTACACTATACTACTGACGACGTGAGGACCATATAATTAGATACGATTTAATCGCAAAGTGAGCCCCAATATCAAATTATACACAGGTTTTAAGTATAACATGAGGACCGGCGCTGTTGCCATCATTTGCTTTCATTATCATCAGCAAAAATGCATGCTATTCTATTATTGGAATTTGTTAGTTGGTCGGTCGTCAGTATAAAACTAATTTGATGTGGCGGAGACGGGTATGCTTCCGTAGCCATTTTAACAAACCCGTTTTTGAAAACATCTCGAGAACGGTTGGTTCTACGAAAAAAAATATAACAGACTTTTTTGTAGAAAAATAAATTATCTATCTTTTTTATTAAAACAATTTTTTAATTGCTTGCAAATTAATGTTTTAAGAGTTATTACACAGCAAAGTTTTCACTTTTTAGTTTTGCTAAATAATTCGCAAACGGCTAACATCTCACTGAAACAGGAAAACATTGCAGTGTAATAACTCTTAAAATACTAATTTAACAAAAAAATTGTTTAAATAAAATAGATAGATAATTAATTTTTCTATAAAAAATGTCTGTTCTGTTTTCTTCGTAAGACTATTTCTCCAGACTATTTGGAGAATTTACTGGCTCCCTAACTTAACTATTTCCTGTTGGCTGTTCCATTGCCTTCTAGAATGTTTAAACGAATGCTTGACCGCTTAGATCAATTAAATTTAGACGAAAAATTAGATTTAACTATTGATTAAGATTCTGGTGTTTCTCATCATTTTAATGGTAATTGTGCTAGTAATATTAACAGCCTGCTATTAGTGGGACAGATTAGTGAATTGATAGCTAAGTACCACATACTTTACTTTAAAATCTAAATGTATTACTCCTAATAATTAATTATTATTAATAGTTAGATTAGTTTCACTAATAATTATAGATGTAAATCTGTATAATATGTTAATTATTCTGAAAATGCTAGTAAAATCAGTAAATATTGTCGCCTAATTTAAAATGCTGAGTTTGTTCCATCTCATTTTTATTTAAATTTAAAAATTTGTCTGTAATTTCCTTACGGTACGTGTTAAAAAGAATATATGTATTTATCTTCCTACCTAAACCGATCTTGGCTTGTACCAAAGAAAAGTGGTTATTCTATATTTAGGGTATTTATTAGGCCAAAAGGAATGCATATAAAATCTATATTTCCGTGTAAAAAGATATAAGAAGGGGGATTAATATCGCTCTTGGTATTTTTAATATTTAATTCTAGTTATTTTTTAAATGCTTGTAATGAACCGTATGTGAATCTGCCATTTAAATTTAACCAACCAATAATTATTGTGAATGACTTTTCAGCATTAACTGTGCCGTCTATGAACTCAAATCTTACTAATCCTCCAGCTGACATATAGCTATAAATCATTACGCCTTGAGGAAACTTAACATTAGGTTTCAAGCAGTATTTATGGAATGCTTCTTGTTTAGCTCTGATTACTCTTTTGCGAGAGTAAAACTAGAACAAAACTGCTTAATGTTAAGTTTCCTCAAGACATAATGATTTGAGGCTGTATGTTATCTAGAGGATTAAGAAGATTTTAGTTCATAAACAGCATAGTTAACGCTGACGAGTATCTGCAAAACGACGAGTAGCATGGGCTAAAACTAAGTTGTCCTGGGCAGAAATGCTGGTCTAAGGTCATATTCATCAACTAGTTAAAGTCTGGTGTATCCGTTAGTTACTCTCGCAAAAGATTGATCAGAGCTAAACACGAAGCATTCCATAAAGACTGCTTGAAACGTACCGTTAATTCTCCTTTTAAGGCGTAATGATTAGTACCAAGAACTTATAAATAAAGGAAATTAGGATTTCAAAAAAGGCGAAACACCTTGTGCATATTGGGTTAGATTCAAAAATTCAGTAGTGCAGGTACTCTTCTAAAATTAACTTGCCAATACGAATTTTTCAGCCGACTGCTATCAAGAATATCGATAATATCGCCTGATGGATTTTGCCGAAGAGATGCTAAGATAAAGGATGACTGTACCACGATCGCGTCCGGTTCTCAACGAATTTTTCTTAGCTACTTCATGGCAATAAGGAACCATAAAAAGTTACGCCAGAAAGTTCCTTGAGCAAATTTACTGGTGCAAATTGCTGATCCGTGTATGACATATCTCCTTTCTTCGATAACACAGAAAGAAGGCGAAGTACGAAAAAAAATTCGAACACTTTTGGTAGGGATTTAAATAAGCTTTATCTTACCTAATCTCCTTTATCTCGATAACCCTAATGGTTTCCGAGAAAAACGACAAAACCGGTAGGGGGCGTGGTTTATCCTCATTATTTCTTCGAGCTCACCACCTACAGGTGTTGACTTTTAAGGAGTTGTTTAATAACCCACAAGGAAACCGTATGCAAAAATCCATGGACTTACCTCAACTTTCCGCTATTTTTTCTAAATTGATTAGACTAATTATAGCAGTCCAACATAAAGCTTTGTATGCTACTCGTACCTTAATCTATCTATCTGAGAAATCGCCAACATAAAGTTTGACAAAGTGGTAGTATCGATTGGCTTTATGGTAAGGTCATTTCAACCGAGGATATTTTATTTAACTACAATAGAATTGGTATAGCAACAAGTGAAACATGTAGTTGCTAATAATACAACATATACATACACTTGCTGATCTGAAAGAGCTTCTATCAAGGAATTTCTACCGTCACAAATATCATAAATTTAGGATCGAAAAGTTCCAGCAAAGAATTAACAAACGCATCTGACATACGGATGTTGATACGAGGGATGCTCTGTTAATAGTTAGTAGCAGGCCATGGAAGCTCAATTGGCTAGAAACAATTGCAACAATTGAATGTCGCATTAGTTGGCATTCGTTACCCACAATTGTCAAACGTTTCGATTTCTTGTGAAACGTAGTTAATTTTGTAAGGTAAGTAGTTGTGCATTTTTAATTCAGTTAAGATGAGCATAAAAGACAGTTAGGATACCAGCAAAGCCATGAAAATTTGATAGCAGATTTTGGCGTTGCTGCCCCTCCATTATCCGCTGTTAGTCATTGGTTCCGCGAATTTCGACGAGGACGAGAACTGCTAGAAGACGAAGCAAGACCTGCAGAAGCTGCCTGTTCAGAAAATGTTGATCGTGTGGCAAGCTTGATTCATTCCAATCGAAATATTACTTATAGGGAGATTCAGTAGGAAGTGAAGATTGAATCCTCGGCGGTGAATACCATTTGGCATAAACATCTTGGAGTAAGAAAGCCAGCAAGCCGTTGGATATCGAATTTGCTCTCACAAAGTCAAAAACAGGCTCGAATAGACTGGTGTAAATTTATGTTGCAAAAATTTGACGGAGGAGCTTCCAGGCAAGTGGCATACATTGTAACTAGTGACGAATCTTGGGTATACAGTTACGACCCTGAAACTAAACAGCAGTCTAGTGTTTTGGGTATTCGAAGATGAAGACTTGCCCACAAAAGTAATTCGTGGCAGAAGCTTCAAGAAGAAAATGATTGCTGTTTTTTCCACCGATGTGGTCCTGTTGCTGTTATTCCACTTAAAGATCGCAGAACTGTTAATTCTGAATGGTACTGCGAAGTGGCTTTACCACAGATGTTTGCAAAATTACAGGCAGGTCGACAAAGGACCGGTTTGCGTAACATCTTAGTCCATCATGACAACGCATCCTCCCACACTGCTGCCAGAACATTGGATTTTTTGAAAGATACGGAAGTTCAATTGGTAACTCATCCGCCGTATAGCCCAGATCTGGCGCCGTGCGACTTTTTTTTGTTTCCAACTGTTAAAAAAATGATGCGAAGTAAAAGATTTTCCAACGCAGATGCAGCAGTTACAGAATTTCAAAGAATTTTTGAGGACCTTTCAGAAAATGAATCTTCCGAATGTTTTAAAAAGTGGTTTCAAATAATGCACAAGTGTATTAGTCTGAATGGAGATTATTTTGAAAAACAATAAAGATTGTTTGTTAAAAAATGCAACGGTCTTTCTGCTAATAACAATTTTCAGCGCAACCCTCGTATTGTACCAATATAAAATACTTTTTAATGTTTTTAATGATAGTGTTGCATTATGTCATCAGTCATATGTATAAATTGTTCACAACATAATAATAAAATAATAAATAAGTACCTACTAAATAAACTATATTTAAAAATATATATGTATAAATATATATAAAATTTTGTATTTCTTAATTTTCTCATTGAATTCATAATTAGCAACCCCAAAATCCCTCCAACATGAATTTCGCTCAAGTTGATGTAAAACTTCCCGAGTTATTAAATTGGGAGTGTAAAATGGGGGTTTCAACCCCCCGAGGGGGCGTGCCCCCATTTTAAACAGATTACATTTTATATTGGTCCAGTACTGAAGGCATTACAAAAGATTTCAAGTCGCTATCTTTAGATAGTAAAAACTAAGAACGTAATGCAAAAATTTACTCTACTACTAGGGCAGAGAGAAAGGATTACATAATAAGGTAACCAAAATGGTGTATTACTTTGCAAAATCACATTTTAAACACTTTTTGACTCTTTGAGCTTTTCTCTAAAATCAATAGAAACGGCGTAAATCTCAATCTCAAATGCCGTTATTTTAGGACCGCCATTTTGGTGTCCGCCACTTTGAATTTTTCAATTTTCTCATTGGATTCATAATCAGCGACTCCAAGAACCCTCCCAACATAAATTTCACTCAATTTGGTTGCGTTATTAAATTAGGGGTACAAAATGGGGGTTTCATCCCCCCGAGGGGGCGTGCCCCCATTTGAAACATATAACATTTTATATTGGTCCAGTACTGAAGGCATTACAAAAGATTTCAAGTCTCTATCTTTAGATAGTAAAAAATAAGAACTTAATGCAAAAATTGACTCTACTATAAAGTTGGGAACGACCTCATCATCCATCATCACATAGTGAATAATAAATATAATTGATATTCTAAATCTGTTCTAATAAATTATTCTTATTGTTAGTTTTATTAAATATTAATTTAAAAAGAGACGTTTTGATTGTAATATTTGGTACTTATAGTTATCAATTTTTATAAGCCTGCCTTGAGAAGTAAGAATTAAATTCATTGCGAGCTTTTATAATACAATGAAAGTTGAGAACATTTAGTAGTTGTGTAGGAAAGCCCTCATCTGATCGTCACCCGGTGATCAGTTTGAGGTTACAACTTATAACAGAATTCCACTTAATATACTATTTTGGGTTACCTACCGTTATTTATTTGTTCATAATGATTACTATTTCCATTTAAACATTAAATCTGAAATGAAATTTTTTTCAATGAATTTAATAAATGACTTATTTAATTATTGGGTGTATTAAATGCAGAAAAATAGTCTGCAGAGTATGTTGCGTCTAACTTTTCTTTCTAAAAGCAATAATACAAACAAACTTGCCAGCCTCGGTGGATTAGTGATTTGCATGTTTGCTTCATAATCCAAGGATCGCAGGTTCGGGTCTAGGCCACAACGGCCAATGACCACAACGGCCAATCGCTATTTTGGCCGTTGTGGTCATAACCACAACGGTCTCCGTGACCATAACGGCCAACAGCCACAACGGCCAATTTGACCATATCGCCCAACTCGAAACTTGACCATAACGGCCACCATGACCACAACGACCAACTAGAAACTCCACCCCATCCGCCATTTTGACCACAACGGCCACCGACGCTTATGTATTGGCGTCGCTGTGACGACGACCACAACGGCCAACTAGAGTGAGTAACCGCAACGGCCAAAATGACCACAACGGCCAACTATGGAGCGTGACCACAACAGCCAAAATGACCATAACGGCCCACTGTGGCGAGTGACCACAACGGCCAACTTTTTTTCATACTGTTACTTTGGTTTAGTTAAAGCTCATTTCTCTTTTTTAACTTAGCCCGTATTTCAATAAGGTACGTCCAGAATTTAACAGCGAGGTCTGATGTCAAAGTAGCGCCGATTTAACGTGACTTACCTATATTGAAAAATGCTTTTTCTATATATGTTACAACTGCAGCCCTATGCAGTTGACGACATTTTTCTTTCTTAGTTTCTCGGCAAGTATCCCAGGCAGATTAAATTCTGAAAATTTGTTCACAGGGTAGTTTATCTTTAACGTCAAAAGAAGTTTTTTTTCTATTACTTGTTTACCTACAGCAATCTTTTCATTTTGGGGACGTTTAAAAAAGTACGAAATAGAACTATAAAACAACACGTTTGACGTTTTATTTATAGATTTCCATTGCATTGAATTTGAAGTACGTAATTAGCTGTTTTTATCAGTTTTAAAATTTAAACTAAATGTAAATCTTCTCCTAAAAAATAAACACGATATCTACGAATCTGTCCAGTACTTAATAAAATCAATCTAGGGAGCAGCATAGGACGTAACCCCAGAAACAAACCGCAAAAATCCAAAACAGTATTGCTCCATACGTATCCGAGAAAAAAATACAAGAAAACGAGCTCTTAGAAAGTAATGACAGATTACTTACTCGCGTACCGGGCGATAAAACGTAGTTTAATAGGGCCGTCAAAGAATTTAAGAAATTATTAGATGAGCAGAGAAATCAAGATTTCCAGAACTATTTCCACTCCCTAACATCAACTAAAGCAACTGGCTGCATTATAGAACGTCATAAAGATCGTGTTTACGCTTCTCTTACCATTGAAGAAGAAAAATTCATACGGGACTTCCTTCAAGCGCGAAGTAAGGTCATCGAAACTGAAATAAATTCGAAGAAGTCCCCAGGTTTCGACGTAATAACTGGAAAACTCCTAAAGGAACTTTCATATGAGGGATTTCGCATGATAACTGTAATCTATAAAGGGATATTAAGGACGGGATACTTCTCTGGCCAATGGAAGGTGGCCCAAATAGAAATGGTCCCAAAACCGGAGAAACCGCCATCAGATGTGCCCTCATACAGACCTATTAGTCGTTACCCGTCAATGGTTTGTAAAAAATTGTTCGCCATGCGAATGTCACCGCTAATTGACGAAAATCAGCGAAAGCCCAACTAACAGTTTGGATTTCGTCGACAATACGCTACAATCGAACAAGTACTTGCATCAAAAATCAGGTTTGACCTGGAGACCAAAACATTCTGTTCAGCGGTATTCACAGACACAAGCCAAGCATTTGACAGGGGGTGGTATGTATCAATTATGTTTTGACCATGTAAGACGTCTGTCTAGGTGGAACCCTAGATATTTGACCTAATCTTCTTGAGTAGTGAGTTTCCGTTAAGGTGAACTAGAGGGCAAGTAGTTTTTTTAGTAGTATAAGTGGCCTGTGTTGGTTTTTGTATATTTGCTTTAATGCGTCGTGTTCCATCATCTTTCAAAAAGGCTTAGGTGGTTTGTAAGTTTCTGAAAACTATATCTGCATTAGTATGGGAAGCCAGTATTGCCATGTAGTCCAAGAAGGTTGCTATTGTCGTGTTTCTAGTTGAAGATTAGGTATAATGTCGGACCAGTCGCGCGACACCAGATGTTGTGGATAGAAGGGCTGAAGTGGAGTCTGAATATTTCACGAAAAAGTATCTTTTAGTGAGGTATGACGTGAGGATTTGAAAGAAGGTATACGGTAAATGGCACTTGAGGTTGTAGAGTAGATCTACATACATACCACGCCCTGTCAAATGCTTGGCTTGTGTCTATGAATACCGCTGAACAGAATGTTTTGGTCTCCAGGTCAAACCTGATTTTTGATGCAAGTATGTGTACTTGTTCTATTGTAGCGTATTGTCGACGAAATCCAAACTGTTAGTTGGGCTTTCGCTGATTTTCGTCAATTAGCGGCGACATTCGCATGGCGAACAATTTTTTACAAACCATTGACGGGTAACGACTAATAGGTCTGTATGAGGCCACATCTGATGGCGGTTTCTCCGGTTTTGGGACCATTGCTATTTGGGCCACCATCCATTGGCCAGAGAAGTATCCCGTCCTTAATATCCCTTTATAGATTACAGTTATCTTGCGAAATCTTCAAATTCAATGCAATGGAAATCTATAAATAAAACGTCAAACGTGTTGTTTTATAGTTCTATTTCGTGCTTTTTTAAACGTCCCCAAAATGAAAAGATTGCTGTAGGTAAACAAGTAATAGAAAAAAACTTTTTTTGACGTTAAAGATAAACTACCCTGTGAACTAAAGTATCATGATTCTGTAAATAGTTATAGTGTACCTGTATCAAACTTTCAGAATTTAATCTGCCTGGGATACTTGCCGAGAAACTAAGAAAGAAAAATGTCGTCAACTGCATAGGGCTGCAGTTGTATATAGAGAAAGCATTTTTCAATATATCGTTCAGTAACCTTGTCATCAAAAGGGGGGTCTACCTTGCATGAAATGGGGTAGTAGACTTTTTTTATATTGTATGTGATAGTACCAAGATGCCAAATCCAATTTTTCGACCTCCGCGACCTTCCGGATCACCGCCAAAAAGAGGTAAAACCGCCGAAATTTTGCACTTTTTTTAGGTTTGGCCAATTTTGACCATGAAGGAGCACTTTTTCAAAGAAGACAATTCTATTCATTTCAAAAGTACATTAAGTTTGTTACAATCTAAGACCAAAATGATTACTATAGGGCTAATAGTTTCCAAGATATAGCTCCTCAGAGTTCATCGAAAAAGCGGTAAGACCCCCGAAAATATGCTTTTTTTTAGATTTGGCCAATTTTGACTATGAAGGAACACTTTTCCAAAAAAGATAATTATATTCATTTTGAAAGCACATTAAATTTGCTACAATTTAAAACCAAAATGGTTACTTAAGGTCTAATAGTTTCCGAAATATCGCTCCTCAGAATTAGTCGAAATTTACATCCATGCTATTTTTCAAGTATTAACCTATAGAACTGAGTTCAAAGGTTCAAAATAAGAATAGAATAAAATTGAATAGAATAGAAAACCTTTAGTCTTATTCAAACAAATTCATTTTTTACATTGGAATCTTAAAAATAATCCCTCGTAAATGGTTCATGTTGTCAAGTGGGTATTACCAGAAATATGAAAAGGCGACAGGGAAAACGCGTTTCAATTTTGTCTAAACCCCTTGGAAGGTCCAGGTACAAGATACTCTTCAGCCTCTGTGTCCATGTTCTTTTGTTCTTCTTCAGCCTGGTCAATTCATTTTAAGAGTACATTAAATTTGCTACAATGTAAGACCAAAATGGTTACTAATGGTCTAATAGTTTTCGAGATATCGCACCCCAAAGTTGGTCAAAACTTCAACCCATGCTATTTTTCAAGTATTAACTTATAGAATTGGCATCAAACCTTTAATAATACCTCTCAAATAGTTCAATAATGTATAAATTTAGTATATGAAACATTCGGTTCGGGTTACATTAACATGCAAACGCATTTTGCGACTGGTTGCTGCATCACCCTCCATTCCCTAATACGAATGTCGTCATGTCTATAAGCAGTGGACTTGTTGGAGTGGAAGAGGTCAACTGTCACATGGCTAGAGATATGGGTAAGGAAGCGATGTTGAAGGTTGTAGGGGAAAACTACGAAAATTTCAAATTCAAAAGGAAGAATAAAGTGGTATCACTTTCTTCTGTGAATACTGTGACTGTTGGCAAGAGACAGGTGACGGTTGACCCCCTAACACTGTGTCACAGGCTATGCGTTATGAAACAGCCGGATGAAGAACTGAAGAACTTCACACACGAGCTTTCACCATATCCTCTGTCCCTACTAACACAGTAACATCTACTTTCAGAAGTGCGGAAGAGGTAAAATACCAGATGTCCTCTATTCAACCACCTCGATATCTTCTTACAGTCACCTCAAGCCCTTCACCCATGCCTTTAGTGGATGTGATTCTACGTCATGCTTCTTTGGTCAGGGATAAAACAAGTTATCAGTAATTCAAAAGAATTCGGACCTCGAGGAGAAAGCAGCAGTTTTCCAACTCAGAAGCAACACCTGACGAAGTAGCTGAAGCAGGAGAGCAAATTATCATTGCGCTGTAGGGTGAAAACAACTCAACGAAAAGCCTCAATTATCTAAGCTATTAGCTCTTTACAAAGGCTGCAACCAAGACGAACTTTAACCTTGCCAGACTACCTCCCACTCAAGATGCTGTGAATCGATCCGCTCGAATGGGGGTGGGTTCTTACAGCTCACGGCCTTTATGATATCGAGGGATGCGGCCCCTTCCCACCTCATCCAAATGATCTCCTGCAACTGCAAGAAAGGATGTGACAATGCATGCTGTTGCAGAAAAGCAGGCTTGAAGTGCTCTATTGTATGTAGCCAATGTAGTGAACAGTCCTGCGGGAATCGGCCAGATATCATCGTTGACATGGATACTGCCAAGCTCGATGACCTACTACATGACGATGAGCTAGATGGACTGCTTGTATATCCTAACAGCCCTCCAGATAAGGAAATTGACCAGGCTGAAGAAGTACAGGAGAACATGGACACAGAGGCTGAAGAGTATCTTGAACCTGGACCTTCCAAGAGGTTTAAACCAAATTGAAAGGCGTTTTCCCTGTCGCCTTTTCATATTTCTGGTAATACCCACTCGACAACATGAGCCATTTACGAGGGATTATTTTTAAGATTCCATTGTAAAAAATGATTTTGTTTGAATAAGACTAAAGATTTTCTATTCTATTCAATTCTATTCTATTCTTATTTTGAACCTTTGAACTCAATTCTATAGGTTAATACTTGAAAAATAGCATGGGTGTAAATTTCGACCAATTCTGAGGAGCGATATTTCGGAAACTATTAGTCCTTAAGGAACCATTTTAGTCTTAAATTGTAGCAAATTTAATGTGCTTTCAAAATGAATAGAATTGTCTTTTTTGGAAAAGTGTTCCTTCATGGTCAAAATTGGCCAAATCTAGAAAAAGTGCAAAATTTCGGCGGTTTTACCTCTTTTTGGCGGTGATCCGGAAGGTCGCGGAGGTCGAAAAATTGGATTTGGCATCTCGGTACTATCACATACAATATAAAAAAAGAAATCTACTACCCCATTTCATGCAAGGTAAAATGTACTAGGTTACTGGGCTAATAGGTAAGTCACGTTAAATCGGCGCTACTTTGACATCAGACCTCGCTGTTAAATTCTGGACGTACCTTATTGAAATACAGGCTAAGTTAAAAGAGAGAAATGAGCTTTAACTAAACCAAAATAACAGTATGAAAAAAGTTGGCCGTTGTGGTCGCTCGCCATAGTTGGCCGTTATGGTCATTTTGGCTGTTGTGGTCACACTCCATAGTTGGCCGTTGTGGTCGTTTTGGCCGTTGTGGTCACTCACCCTAGTTGGCCGTTGTGGTCACTCGCCACAGTTGGCCGTTATGGTCATTTTGGCTGTTGTGGTCACGCTCCATAGTTCGCCGTTGTGGTCATTTTGGCCGTTGTGGTCACTCACTCTAGTTGGCCGTTGTGGTCATTTTGGCCGTTGTGGTCATCGTCACCAGCGACGCCAATACATAAGCGTCGGTGGACGTTGTGGTCAAAACGGTGGATGGGGTGGGGTTTCTAGTTGGCCGTTGTGGTCATGGTGGCCGTTATGGTCAAGTTTCGAGTTGGGCGATATGGTCAAATTGGCCGTTGTGGCTGTTGGCCGTTATGGTCACGGAGACCGTTGTGGTTATGACCACAACGGCCAAAATAGCAATTGGCCGTTGTGGTCATTGGCCGTTGTGGCCAGGCCCCGCAGGTTCGATCCCCGGCTGAGCTGGTAATGTTTAATAGCGGAGAAAAATTAAAAACATGCCTTCTTCTCGGATAGGAAGTAAAACTGTAGGTCCCGTGTCAATGCGATGTTTGGCACGTTAAAAATCCCTACTTGGGGTGGAATTCCGTGAGGGAGTAAAGTGTTTCCTTGACAACAACAACAAGTAAACAACAAAAAAAGTAATCGCGGTACATGTTAGGATTTATTATCCTGAAACTATGTGATTTTGGCAATTGTCCGAATGACATGTAACGAAATTTTGAATTTTTGCGATTAAGTCCTTTAGACGTGCAAAAAATAGCGTATATACCACTGGACTAAAAGTGTTTTTTAAGTGTTAATTAATAATTTAAAAAATGCATTTTAGTCCCTGAATATATAATATACATTATGTCCGCTCGAGTGATTATGACATGATTATGACCTATTTTGCGGACTGTTTCTAGAGCGTAAATCGCTAAATTAGAGCACCCCCTTTTACTACTCTTGTTTACGACGTCTCCATAGTAATAAGAATAATTATAGACCATAGCACCTACCTACTTGAAGTTTAGGACTTTTTAAATTATTTTTATTTTAAATTAAACTTAATTTAATCTTAGACCGCACATTTAAAGTACGCATTTCGGGCTTAATTAGTGTTTTAGAGCCCTTTATCGTCTTAGCGCCTTCAGTTTTCGCTTCAGGCGCTAACTGACTGCACGGGCTGTAAGACACTCAATTAAGCCCTTAATATACTATTAAAGACTAGAAAAAGCCTAATCTTGATTAGGCAAAATGTCATTCGAAAAAAATATTTTATTCTTAATTAATACAAAAAAATAAAAAGGCTGCAAGTCCTCGAAGATTTATTAATCTCTTTTACAATGTATTTTAGTTTTATTGCCTAATTACAAATAATCAGACGTTATGAAATTAAATCTAAAAATTTCCCTATCGTTTTAAATGTTGTAACAGCACAATAATACAACTTTTCTAAACCGATTTCCGCTCGTAAGAAATAAAATCGGCTATTTAGGATATTTCCGTTTTCTTCTGTAATAGAATTAAAATCAATAGTGTATAACTTTCATTTTCACCGTTGCCACTTGTTCGGATCTCACTTTGCGCATCATTCATACAAGCTTCACACAAGAAATTATACGTCTGAAAAATATACATCTGGCGCAGCGACTCCAGGCGTCAACTCCTTGAACTAATCTGTATAATTCTAGCCATTTTGGCAACATCTGAGGTCCAGCCCATTTTTTCAGTATCGCCAACTTATACCTTCGAAAAGCTCTACACGAAATATTATCGAATTTCAAAGTGAGGTCCGTATATTTGTCCTCACTTTGTTTGTGGACCTCACTTGAAACGTGAACTTTGTTCATACGGACCTCACTTTATACACTGGCCGTAAATATATATATATATATATATATACACGAGATAATACGACGTATTAATTAGTTTTTTATTGGTGTATAGGAATGTCGGGTTTTACAGTAATGAATAATACCAAGTAACTCAAACTAGCTAACTCCCTTTACACCTAAGGGTAGATAAGGTCTTTGATTATATATATATATATATATATATAACTCAAACTAGCTCATTAGATTTTAATTATTTAGGTATGAAATTTCACTTTTGGCCTCTAAAGATATCACTATTTCAATATTTTTGCGTTTTATCAGAACTAATATCAATTAGCCCGTATCTCAAAAACTGGAGCTACTACAAAAAAAAGCCAGGTATTTTTGGAATCAGCACATCAAAAATATTCAAAATCAGTTCTTACTTTTCCGGCACCAAGACAAAAATGTTATTTTGTTGGGCTGTGTTATTTTTATAAGGGGGGTTGTCATTTCAATGGGGCATTTCAGTAAATTGTTAGTAAGATATTACTCTACACGTTTCCCTATTGCCCTTTAACGAGAAGGACACATTTTTCAAAACACCCTGCATCATGAAATTCTCTTTCAATTACAAACATCTACACCAATGCTTGGTTTGTAGTTTACTAAACAACTTTAATGCTCGAATATTCCGCCACTAACAGAATCTAAGAAGAGCAAAGGCGTGACCCGATATAAACCCTTCTTTATTTTACTAGCGCGTTCTTTATCATACGTATGGTTTCATAGATACTTCCAACTTGTTTTTTTATATGTGTATAATACAGCTTGGTTATGACTCAATACTGTTTCATCTCAAGATCTGAGCACTTAATCATTAGATGAACTGTAAGTCTTACTTCAAATGTTAATTTATTCTGTTCTTGATCCCCAAAAGACCACATTTTCGCAACAACATTACACAAATAATCTTCAACAAATGCTATAGTTGAATGAAATCTTGAACGAACAACTTCTTTATTTGGATCTGGTGTTTTGTTGCTATCATAACTAAAACAGTACAGTATAATTAGATAATACCTGCAAAACATAATAACAAATTTAGTGTAACTCATAAAATTTAAAAATTAAGGTAGAAAGTCACCCAAACCTTACAACTAAAGAATTACATAATTTAAGTATGATTTGGTAAATTCAATGTTGCTCTTTCGATTGATACCCGAAAAACGGCATATCACCACGTATGTACCGAGAAAACGATTAACAAAGTTGCAGTCAAATACATTGATGTATATGGGTTTACACAGTTTGTCCAAGAACAACTTGAAAGTTTTATATTTAAACAACTCACCATGTATATGAAAAACTATGTAACAATAGTTTAAAAATTGTATTTTTTATTGACGTTGAAAAAACTGCTCTTAGTTATTGAGATATTTCGATTATAAAATTGTATTCCAGCTGTAACCGGAAACTGAGACTGAAGTCCCTGCAGATGCAAAACCCTATTATATGATCTGGCAACGTTGCTTCGCGCGGAAATTCAAATTTGATATACCGTATTTACTCGAAAATAAGACCCCCTTTTTTTCCTAGATTTTTGCTCTAAAATGTGAGAGGGTCTTATATTCGAGTCGGGTCTTATAATCGAGTATAAAAAGACGGTCTAGGACATTAGAGCGCGGCCACTAGGGCGCTGCCATTAGAGCGTGGCCGTCAGGGCGCGAGGACTCTAGGGCGCATGGCCATTAGGGCGCGAGGACAGTAGGGCGCGAGGCAATTTAACAATCAATAAACTAACTATTGAAATCATTCATTAGTAAAGTTTAGAAATTTAATACAAAAATATTATTGCACAACACATAGTCAATAAATCAAAACACGAACAATACTATTTAGTGGAGTGCCTCTAGATAGAAAACATCAATTGTTTTGGAATAATTACCAGCAGCATGAATTTAATGAAACCATTTGGATTATCTTGTAACGTATGTTAGAATCAAAGAATATACAGTGTGTTTCACTTTACAGCTTGACACCCTTATATCTTTGTTATTTATAATCGAATCAATTCCAAATTATTATCAGGTATAGAATCCCTTAAAAGAAGTTTGTGTTTAATTAGAAACTCCATTTATCATAAACCGCCAGCCTACTATGATCAAAGATCAAAGATAGATGCAAGTCATTGAAAAAACATAGTAGGCCTTCTTTAATTGGAAAAGTCGTTACGGAAATTTGTTCTGGACCACCTGAAAATCATAAAACCAAATTCTGATTAAAATGGCTTTAAATTCTTATTTGTCGCTGAAAAGGGAGAAACAGTTATCGTAGAACTGTTTCTTCTTCCAACCAAACGAACAGTTTCACCCTTTACAACAGCCAATAATTTCAGCCATTTTGTTAAATAAAATACCAACACAAGTTACTATGATACTTAAAATAAATATGCACTTTTACTTAAATTTTAAAACTGAATAAAATTTTGTTGTCAACTTTCATGGCACTTTTAAACAAAAATAAAATAATTTCAATTCAATTATAATAATAGATTTAAAACATTTATTATTCAAGATTTTCTAACGAAAATTTGGTTTTGGTGCTTCCAAGTGGTCCAGAACAAATTTCCGCAATGACTTTTACAATTAAACAAGGCCTACTATACTTTTTCAATTATTTGCATTTATTTTTGATCGTAGTAGGCTGGTCAATTATAATAAATTGGATTTTAAATTACACACAAATCTCTTTTAAGTGTTCTATACCTGATAAAAATTTGGAAATGATTCGAATACAAATAACAAAAACAGGTGGATATCAAACTGTGAAGTGAGATTTATAAAAATTTAAAAAAAATTGAAAAAATGTGTTTTTGATAATTTTATGTAAAAAAATCAATATTTCGAGAATTTATCAAAATTAATCGCTGAAAACACTTATCTTGTAGTTGTAAATTGTAGAAATCCTTATTTGTTGTGTACCATAAATTATATTATTATTTCCAATTTTTTTAACCTTGAATTACTTTATTGTATTTAGAGCATTCATGGTGTTTATATCTAAGTGGAATATCTTAAAATAGATAAAAGGGATAGACCCTCAATATTAACAAAAGTTACAACGTTAAATTCTTGAAGTTTTGAAGATGATAATTCATGTATATTTGCTAGACTTTTACAGCATTTCTGACCCTTCCTTTTTACTATTGTTTTTTAACATACCATGACGGAATCCAACTGCTCCGGTCCCGTTTTTACTATTCTTCCTTGACCAGCTGATTTTTGTCAATTTAAAGAAATTGCCGCATACACAAACCTTTTGTTGCATTTCGTCATTCCATATGCTTTTGAAAATTTCTTGATTTCTTTAGGCTGTATTTTCATAAATTATCTCATTTCTGTCACTTATGTAAACTGCAAAGAATACCAGGGACGAACCTAAAGAGTTTTTTTGGAGGGGGGGTAACCTTAAAATTGCCAACTTATTACGATGAAAATACCAACTACTAGTAAGAAAATATTTTTATTTGTACCTAACATTATATGAAGCAAAATTAGTATTTTACACAAATCTTATTTTTAAACTCTCCAACGTGTATGTATGCATGGCAATTAGATTAAATTTAAAAAAATAAATTGTTTTGGACACATTTTCTTATCTTCTCATTTTTCTCAAATTGTGAAATTATCAACTCTCGCTCAAAATTATCAACTTTGAGGGGGAAGCTTCCCCTCCCATCGCCCCCCTGGGTTCGTCCCTGAAGAAGATTTTTATGACACATCTGTTTGTAAATAATTGTAGTTATTAAATATACATAAATGTGAACTCTTTCTTTTTTTACAATTTGTGGGTCAGTTAATATAAATATTATTAACATTATTTTTAATTCCTCATTTCCTCACAAGTTATACAATAATATACAGTATGTTGTTTAATTTGTACAACACATAATAATAATTCTTGAATCTCATTTTGGTGGTATGGAAGGTTCAATTTAAGTAACAATCTAACTTAATTATATAATGGCTGTTTCCCAAAATAATTACTAATATAATTTAAGATCCAAATAGATCATACTTTATATATGTAATCTGTTTTATCAAAAAATAAATATTTATTATCTTATATAAAAGAAACGTCCATATTACATGATGAAAGAAAAATCTGCCCTCATTTGACGAATACATTGAACGTAAACAAAATATCTAGTCACATGAATAAGTGCATTTTGAAATGTTATAAAATATAGCATTGCCCTGCAACCAGTTCCATTGAATTCACCAACGCAGTATGTACTACTTACATGTAAACAGTATCACAACTTTTCGCGCCCTAGTGTCCACGCGCCCTAATGTCCTTGCGCCAACGTGTGCCGCGCCCTGACGGCTGCACCCTAGAGGCCGCGCCCTAGTGGCAGCGCCCTAATGTCCGGCTCCGATAAAAAGATATATTTAATAAAATGTGAAAACAATGAGTGTAACTGAGTAATGTTTACTAGAATTTATAATAAAAATTGTATTACAATAGAATAACATCTAAAATAGCGTTCTGTTGTTTAATAATATAACATCTCGCCAGGTTATCTGCATTTTAGCCGATATTGATGCATGTAAACCTATGACACCATTGTGAAACCCGCGATAAGCAAAGTTTATTGACTGCAACAACTACAGTAATTACGAAAATTATGAAATCATATACAATTATTGTTAGCTTAGCACCTAGTCAGAATCGCCATTGTCGTCATCACCCTCTGTAAGATCGTTATTAACCTTTATAATATATTTTTTTATAACAATGGTTTTACAAATTAAGCTTGAAAACTGACAGTCGATATTAGTGAAAAAACCCAGTGATGTTGAAAACATTTCTAAGAAATTCAATTAAGCCTTTCATAGTACCATCCGAAGAATTGTAATCTCTTTAAGTACCTACCTAACTATTAACAATAATAGCACCTTAATCTTTGCAGTAAGTGTGCAAAATCTTATTATCTATTGGAGTGACATCTGACCACTTTTTGAATGAACTTCCTACAATTTTAGAAGTTTTCCTGGAATTCAGGTAAACTGCTTCCACAAAGGTTTTGTCTTCGCAAAGAGATAAAGGGTAGAATTTTTTCCATGAACATAACTAACGGAATTTGTTAACAAAATAAAACTGAAGAATGTTCAATATCTTATATTACTTATATTTTTAGGGGTCCAATATTCGCATACAAAAGCTTTTTTTTTAAAATTCGCTCCAAATATAGGGGGGTCTTATAATTGAGGGGGTCTTATTTTCGAGTAAATACGGTATGTTAGATGAATTGTATGTTGGTATTTTTTATATTACTTGAAAATAATGATATACGTAAATAAATTAAATAGATGAAATCAAATATAATAAATAAAATTGAATGAAATAAAATGAAAATTGTATTAACATTGATTTTTCTCATTACTTGTACGTGATCCCTGACGTGGTTCGGCGATGTGGTCGCGGACTACTGAGTGCGTGCTCTATATTAAAGAGACACTTTGAGTGGACAAATCAGTCTAATTTTTGATTAATAAGTGAATAAATATGAAGTTCATTATAGTAACCGTTTATATGTGTATAAAAAGAATTGAAGTTCTGTACTGCAATATTGAAAAACAGTGATAAACTTACAATGCAACTTTACTTTTTCTCGCTACTTGACTTCCCTATAATATCCCCTGCTTGCTTCAACGTTGTTTTGCTCACAGCAGGCATGTCAAGTGATGTGAGAATCGCATTGATTTGACTTGCCCCAATACCGGCATCGATTATCGTTGAAGATCAATTTTTGATTAATTAATGTTATACACAAAAAATAATAATGATAATAGGAAATAGTATTAAGAATCTTCTACCTGCTGCAAGTTTTATATTCAAAACATGACGTTTTGTTGAATCATCATTGGGGGAGTATGTTTCTGATGTGTGAATGTATTTGACAACTTTGCAAGAAGGACAGCGAATCGACCAAATTGGAGCTATATATACTACACACTTGTTCTTTTATGATGTCATAAAAAAATAATTTTTGGTCACAATCATATTCATAACACTGCATATATCTATTTAACGTGCAGCAGTCAATAATTTTTACCAAACTCTTAACCTCACTTTGGTTTTACGTCAAATACTGATCGTACATTACATTGCCAAATCTTACGCATCAATGTATACTACATTAGTAAAGCGAACAACGATGTTATCATTATTAATTTTGTTTTCTGATATAAAATGACAATTTTTGTGTGCTAAACAACAAATAAATAATTTTTTAATTTTCTATAATGTTCATATGTGAATTAAAATTTGTTGATTGTATTCATATACAGCATAACAATAGACAGCAGCTAGCTTGACTTTAGATTTGGGTGACTTTCTACCTTAATGGAACACAACTAACAAAGTTTTGTCCAGACAATAAAAAAATTACATGATACAAAAAAAAGACATTCATATAACACATTAAACTTACTCATTAATAGACATTTTTGATGGAATTTCTGACCAAAGTCTTGCATATTTTACAGGTGTAACTGGTTCTTGAGGATCTCTATCAACATGTAAATGTAACATTAAGCGACAGAAAGATGCTCTCAAATCATAATTCACAGATTCATCAGCCATACATTTTAAAATCAGATCTATATCCAGATGAGGTGATAGGTTATTTAAGGCTAAGTACTGCCGATTTAAGCACATATTCGAAAATAAATCCAATTGATGTCTATAATAATCTAAAATAGCTTGATCATCCCTATTCCCTAATTTGGCTCCACGACATAAATCACTTAATGACATAGATTTTTGTCGATTATTCCATAACAAAACCACTTGCTGTTCTTCTACAACAGTTACTATAGGCTCCAGCTCAGAATCATCATTTTCTAAAATCATTCCATCTTCCTGAACTTCCTGCACTTCAACTTGTGTTTTCATCATTCTTGTTTCTATTAAAATATCAGAATTCTTCTGACTAAGTACACTCTTACAGATTAACTCTTGAGTAACAGGTATTGCTTTCTTATTTGATATACATAAATCAGAGAGATAATCTAAAAAACGAGATTCCCAATTGTGCATGTTTTTACGAACTAATCCAACAAAAGTTTCAATTTCTGCTGCTGTTATATGTTTTTCTAATAATTTTCTATTGTTATGCAATAATGCCGTAATTGTATCTTCTGCTAAGATATCATAACCAATTTGTTTTTGCATAAAACCAAAATGTTTGGCAATATATTCCTATTAAAAAGAAAGACATTAAATATTTGCTAACTCAATTTCACTATAGGTTTTTAACACCTGATTTTTACGATAATCCTGTTGACTTAAACGTAAAATACGATAACAAAGACGAAATATATATTTATATGGAGCATGTCTCGGATCATTAAGCTCTTCTATTTTTAAAAATGCTGGTTCACCGTTTGGAGAATCAGTAAATGGACCCTGAAGTTAGATTAAATTACTTAAAGCATCAGTTATATTTTTAAAAATAATAATTTATATAACATACCTGAAGTATTTTAAAAAGTTGTTTGAGAATTGCTTGTTCACGTAATAATTTTTGACGATCACGATTTGGGTTCGTGACTATAAGATCTAGAGCTTCCGTTTTGTTTTGTTCAGTTTCCAAATCAGCAACAAAGTAGACTATATCTTGTAATAATGTTGTCACAGCCCTTATAAAAATATATGATATAAAAATCTAAATAATGAATATTCCCACTTTTCATAAAATTATTTTTTTTATTATCCATTATTTATACATACCTTCGTTCATTATGAGAAATAGTGCCACGTTCTAATTTAGCAGATAAAGCAGACAAAACTTTACAAGCATCATTAGCAAAATCAAGATCTCGAACTTCAACAGGAGAAACAGAAATGAGAGCAAACGCTTCTTTATCTTCCTTCATTGAAGCACAACCCACTTTAGACATAACAGGTTTTTCTTCATCTTTGTCTATTGGAATTGATGTTGAATGCACCCATGTGTTAGTAAACAAATGATGTAATCGCACATAACTAGATTGAGGAACTAAAGAATCTGCTCTTGTTAAAGTTGTTGGATCAAGCTCAAATAGAGAGGCTATCTCGTTTGAATAAGCAACAGGTACTAAATGATATACATTCGATTCTCCAGAACCCACATCTGAACGTAACTTTGCTCGCATCTGATCCATTGTTTGATCACTATCAACATCTGCTGCTAAATAATGACCAGTTGCCAAATGTTTAAAACGAAACAAGGAATTCCAATGTCCCGCACCACCTCTGCAAGGATCATGTTGAACAACTTCAATTTCCCACAATGCTTTGCTACTAGTTGCTGCAGTGGCACTAGTTCTTCCAGTAGTACGTAAAAATACATGTTGTGTCTTTTTATATTCATCCATAGTTAAAAACTTTTCTTGTTCAGCATGAAATAACCGTACTACATCACCACCTTTTAATATATCTTCTGCATTTTCACGATGTTCCATAAACAAAGTTACCTTCCAAGATGTGTTACCATTAACAACATTTACTTCTTTACAACCTACATTGTCAGGTAATTCATGATTGGCTGCTACATGTAGAACTTGTGGACCAACATTTACTGGATTTAAAATAACCTTGTCTCCCAGAACTATATTATCACCAGTCGATCTAAGTTTATAAAATGGCAAAATGTAAAACCATGAGCCTTCATTTCCATTTCCATCTAAATACACTCTCATTGCATTCTTTTCTAACAAAGCAGGCAGTCGTTTATTTAATGTTAAGTACTTATTTGATTTTAAGTGTAAAAGCTATAAAAAAAAGCTATTAAAAAGATACATACATGATTTTACTAAGATGTACCTGAACAACACTTCCATATTGCACATTCGATCCTAGTAACTTTTTGTTTTCACTTTCATTTTGTTTTTTCTCGATTTCTGCAGCATGCTATAATTAATATGGATAACTTAGGTATTAGTTTATTTATCTTACATTGGATGTTAAAATTCAAATATTGTTGGTTAGATAGATACCTAGAAATAGCCTTTTCTAGCCTAATATTTTGTTTTTCAATTAAATTTCTTTGCTAACCAAGATTTTTGCAAACATTCAACTCAATATGCTAGTGTATGGGTCATTCTACCGAATGAAAACATCGAAATTTGAAAAAACACATTGTATTTTTTTATTATCTCTGTTTATTTATAACAAATATGACGAAATAAATGACAAAAAAACATAGTTTCATGCTCATATCCAACTAACGCAAACACCAAAAAAAGATTTAAACAATAATGAGTTTGATGCACACAGAAATTAGGAAATTAGACAATTGAGAGAAAAGATAAGTAAACATTCAAGTAAACTGGAAAATAAAAATCAGCAAATATACAAGCATTGCCAAGAGAGGAGCAAAGATGTCGGTTATGTTGCCGGTAGATTTCAAATTATATTTAATGTATACATAAAATTTGCGAACAGAAATTGTGAAGTAAACAGGAGTAATGCAGATATAGGTAACTAATTATAAATGACAAATGCAACCTTTTTTGTTAGGTGTAATTTTTTATTATTCATAATTATAAAAAAAAGAGCATGGAGGAATTATATGAACGTAATCTTGTAAACATTTATCGACCACTTTATTTAATTTACATGTAGAGGATTAGGCAACTCGATAAAGTAACAGCACACAGAACATGATTTCAAGCTCTTCAGGTTTGAATTATTCGTATGTTTTACTTTATACGTCTATATATTTTTTTGGAACAGTTTAAACAAAATTTACAATTATTAGCACATGAAAGCTAATCTTTTACTGAAATAGTTATGAAATAAAGTTGCAGTAACCTGTTTCGTTGCAATCGGTAGAATTACCCGTACGCTAGGGCCAGAACTAAATATACCTTTATTGAAATTTTGAAGTTCTATGAATCAAAAGCTGACTTTTTGACTAAAACTAAGATATGTAAAATTTTATTAAAGATATTGGCATTCTGATTAATTCAGATACGGATTAATAATAGTAATCATGCTAATAATAAATGCCTTTATTTTATCAAACAAAAATACAATTAAAGAGGTAGACTTGAAACATGAGGCAAAGTTCAGAGCCTGTTGTAAAACCAACTCTCCTCTGTCACTTAAGAGCTGAGTCAAGGTCTCGAGTAAAAGTTTTGTACAAAACCTGTAAATTATCTATTTTGTTTTAAGATAAAATTATCACATAAACAATGCTCATCCCAAAATAAATTGGCCCATTGTGATAGATGTGTCTCTGCACCATTTCTTTTTATCCGAAAAAATTTGAAATCTAGAGAAACAAGAAAAAAATAAAATGGAGACGGAATTAACCGCATTTGACACCCAAGTTGGAAAGAGATTGGCGGCACTGCCGGCTTTCACCAGTTCACCTTGGCAGCTTGCAGTTAGCATTTGCATACTGTGATTTGTGTGTATCGTCCTGTGCATTTTCAGTATAATTTCTTGTTAAAAGAAATCAATGGAGGCAAGAAATAAAAGAAACGAATTTAATTCCCAATCAAAGCGTATTGTGTTTAAAGTGTATAATTATTTTAAGACAATTTTTCCAAATGAAGATAAAACAGACTTAAAAAACCGTGATTTAGCTGCTACAGGAGTAGCTCTAGCTACTATAAACAGAATCTTAAGTGAAAGTGTCGATTTACAAGCTCTAAACAATGGTGATGGTGAAGTAAAATTCAGTTCTCCTAAAAAACGCAAGAGAATATATACAAAAACCAACATACCGGAATGGGAAAAATTTTTCACAAAACTGAAGGATGTCGAGTTACTCAGACACAGTTGCAAATATTTTTTACAAACAATCTATGTTTCAAGGCACGCTGCTGCTTGCAAATATCAAGCCGTGGCAGACTAGAGAATAGAACGTCATCGGCTTTCTCCTTTCTGGAAATTCTGGCTCAATAAATATCACATATTATTGTTAAGACAATCAAGTGAAGGGAACAGGTGCATTAAAGATGTGGTATAATCGTCTTTTATTATTACGCTTCTGTTAATTGTGACTTTAGTTTTCTGGACTTATTTTTAATTTTCTGTTGAATCTGTGCATCGAAATGGTAAAATTAGGTAAAATCAATGATCTGACTAAAGCGGTGAAAAATGTTCCACTAAACTTGGTTAAGAAATTAAGCCACATTATTTTCGTAAAAAGGAACAAAGAATCAACAGAATAAAAATTTGCAATCTCGAAGGTTTTGATCTGGAATTAAGGTCTCCGCAATTTCAGTTGAAGGCACAGAGAAAAATTGAAAATAACAGAGGGTTATAAATTATTATTATATTATTTATGTTTTTTCTTAGAAATTTATGACCTATTATGTGCAGCATTAACTTTAACTTCAAGTGAAGAGTTCAAGTTGAAGATGAAGAGGGTGAAGACAAGGATATGGGAAACATCAATTTTGTTACAGAAAATGCCCAAGATTGGGAATAATTCACTCCCAATAAACCAATAATAAATGTAAGTATAGCCAGATCTCACCCCTACAATTTCCTCCTGCTTCTGCTTCAATTAATGTAAACTCAAAGGTGCAACCTATATCAAATTTTACATTTTCGTTTAAAGATGTAAAAGATTCATACATCCTTTCTCCAGCACTGATCCTTCGTATCCTGTAAGAACTTTTATTTCTGATATCGAGGATTTAGCTGTGCTATCAGGATGGATAGATCTACAGTGCTTGCTAAAAAGTCTCTATGGGAACTTGCAATGGTTTTTATGCAAAGTCTCTATGGCCTTAAAACTTTAAACGATTTGAAGTGTCACTTAGAGGAATTTTCATCTAGGGTAAACAATGTTAAGAGAACAAAAAATGAAGAAAAATGAAACTGTTTATGCATATTCTCTTAAGATGAAGGAATTAACATCAAAAGGAAATATAGAAGAAAAAGAAGCTGTTATCCAGTATATTATAGAAAGAATTACTGATGAAGTCATGTCAAGATTAATCCTGTATGCAGCTCGGAATTTCAATCAATTAAAGTTAAAACTTGAAGTTTACGAAAAATTAATTGTTACGCCTCTGCTTATAAGTAAATAAGTATAATGTAAAGAGACTGCTATAATTAAAACTGCAAAAAATTTTATCTTCGTTAATTCAATCTATAACAATAAAAAAATACTTACATGTAGCCGTTTCAACAGGTTTGTATCTGTATTTGAACCCATACTTTGCTTTGCAGCCTTCCAGAATTGTTTTTGAGCAGAATATCTGTTCATCGGACATATTTTAAATAAACAATCTAAAAATATTGTACAATAAGATGTGGATAAATTTCAAACTAACATGACAAAAGATACCTCTGAACTTTTTGGGAGGATTACTTAAATCGCCTGCTTCCGGACACACCACACATCTGTCGTCTACCAATCTGAAAAATAACAAAAGCTGAATTTTAGCACATTGTTTTTTAAGTATTATATAAAACAATATAAACTAAATTCTACAGTGTGTAAATAAAGTAAGGAATAAAATTCATATTTTTTGTATTATCACTGTTTGGAAAAAAAGCTGGGACACGTCAATTTTATTGTTTTCCTGCGGATTTTATGAACATCAATTTTAATTTTTTAGTTTGCTACTGTGGGGCCTCTAACGTCATCGACTTTTTTTTAAATGGAACCCCCTTATTTTTTTGCTAGAAATGAAAAGTATATTTTTTTCTGAGTTCAGCAATACCCCATATGTGGTATTTAAAATTAGTATTTTTTTAAATATGGAGGACCGAATGTGATAATTTTTACGAAAATAATAATTAATCTTTCAAGTCTTATTATATAGATAGGAATTGAGATATGTTCAATTAGTGCATCACTTACTGAAGTTAGAAATATTTAAGAAACAGCAAAAATACATTTTTTTAATAATTAACAAACTAATGTATTTTAAACAAACTGTACAATTTTTCTATTTCTTAAAGAACAAACTTAACACAATAATAATAGAATTTGCAATAATCAAATAGCAGAAACAACAAATACAAATAAACAATGTTAAATCAACCTCTTAAAGAAGTATACAAATTAGCCTTTAAACTGTTCAAAATATTGACCATTTACAGCTCAGTTAGGCAATGGTATAGCCTTTGTTCAAATTCGTCCCTGTTGTTGACAAGAATTTTATTAGTAAACACTGTACAGTGTACAAGCTTCAACAATACGACGTCTCAGCTCTTGTAACAAATATGGCTGCATTTTATAGATACCAGACTTTAAATGACCACACAAAAAAACATCTAACAGGGTAAAATCCGGAGATCTTGCAGGCCATTCAATTGGACCTCTTCTACCAATCAATCCACTTATCAGAAAATCTTTCATTTAGAAATTGGCAAACAGACAAAATATAGTGAGGCTTGCAACTTCGAGCATAGATCGTAAACTAATTGTAGAATCGAGTGGTGTAGTTGACATTACAACAATGTTGCCACATCGAGCACTAAACCAAAATTCTCGTTATTTAAGAAACGAGATTTTTGCCGATTAATTAACACACCTCGTATACTGAAGAGCTAGAAGAAAGTATAATAAAAGCAAATGAAGCACAAAATATAGAAGAGCAGTGGAGAATTGGAATCGAAAGATTATCAGATCACCAATAAAACATTCAGTACAATATGGGAAGAACGAAGAAAAGGTACAATACTCGTCTGACAGTGAAGCGGAGGGAGAAATAGAAAGAAAGACCAAAGGAAAAGAAGTCAACGAGCGGTTTTTGTTTTTAGACGATGAAGAGGAGAGAAACAGAAAAGCAAAGAAAAGCAGAAATACACCGGAGAAAACGAGAAAAATGGAGAAAAAAGAGCAGGAGGAAGGGAAAGAAGTAATCGAATTGTTGAGAGAAATGAGGCAAGATATCAAAGAGTTACGCAAAGACCAACAGAAATTACAAACCCAAGCAGTAGAAACGAGGGAAGAATTAAGAGGACTAAAAAAAGAACAACGAAACTACTTTAGACAAGTAACAGAGCTTCAGAGAGAGAACGAGAAACTGAAAGACAAAGTAGGAAAATTAGAAAGTAAAATGGAAAAGCTAGAAAAAAATGAGAGAAAGAATAATATTATAATAGTAGGAAAAGAATTCGAACAAACAGAGGCAAGAGAAGAAGTAGAAAGTTTCCTGTCGGAAGAGATAGGGGTGAATGTAAAACCAATCACGGCATTTAAGATAAACAAAGGAAGCGGTAAGAATATAACCCTGGTAAAGTTCGAAAAGAGGGAAGATAAGCAAAGAGTAATGGAGAACAAAATCAAGTTAAAAGGAAAGCAGATATATATTAATAACGACCTAACTGAAGAAGAAAGAAGGATGCAGAAAATAATAACCGACTGTGCTAAAGAAGAGAAGAAAAAAGGTAAAGAAACTATTGTAAGGTACAGAAAAGTGGAAATTGATGGACAAACTTGGCGTTGGGATGAAAAAACAGAGAAATTACATAGAGTAAATTTTCAAAAAAGTCCCAGACCAGGAAAAGAGTAAAAACAAATAAAAAAAAAACAGGGCACAGAAAGATGACGAACAAGGCGAAAAATGGCAAAACGATTACTAAGGAAGCAAGCGAACAGAAGAATGAAAGTGAAAACAAGAAAAAAAGCAACAAACCGGTGTACAGGATAGCAACATGGAATGTAAGAGGGACGTACGAGGCCGGAGCATTAAAAACTTTAGTACAGGAAGCAAAAAAATATAAAATAGATGCAATCGCAATGCAAGAGACAAAACAAAAAGATAACTGGATATCCGAAATAGAAAACTATACTTTTTTTAATAGTGGGGGACCAGATAGAAGGTTGGGGGTAGGTTTTTTGGTGGGAGAAAGGTTAAAGAAGTTAATTATTAAGTTCACGCCAATATCAGAAAGAATGTGTAGTATAAGAATAAGAGGAAAGAACAGAAACATAAGCCTAATAAATGTACATGCACACACAGAAGTCACAGACGAAGAAGAAAAAGAGCAATATTACGAATCACTAGACAAACAGTTTCAAAAAATACCTAGGTACGACATTAAATTAATTTTAGGAGACTGTAATGCAAAAAAGTAGGGCAAGAAGAAATATTTATGCCAACGATTGGAGTGCACAGTAAACATAAAGAAAGTAACGAAAATGGAAGGCGTCTAATAGAATTCGCAACTGAAAGAGACATGGTAATAAGAAGTACACAGTTTGACCATAAAGAAATATATAAAGGGACTTGGGTCTCACCCGATGGCAGAATGATAAACCAGATTGACCACGTACTGGTGGAAAAAAGAGATATGAAATATGTTACAAAATGCAGAAGTTATAGAGGAGCAGAAATAGGAAGCGACCACTATCTAGTCATAGCACAACTGAAGATTAATATACCGCACAAAAGACACAGTAAGAAATGTAGAGAGAGAAAATTCAATTATGGAAGTCTACAAGATGAGAGAATACAGAGAAAGTACGAAGAAAAAGTAACAGAAGAACTAATGGTTAATGAACGAAGAAGAGAAGTTGACCACGAATGGAAACAGATAGAAGTTACCATAAAAAAAGCAAGAGATGAAGCAATCAGTCCAAAAAAATACACTAAAAGTAAAGAATGGTTTGATCAGGAGTGTGTGAAAGAAATTGAAGAAAGAAGGAAGGCTAAGGAGGAATTGTTAAGAAACAATACAAGAGTGAGTAGAGAAAAATATAAATTATATAGAAAAAAAGTAAAAACAATATGCAGAAAGAAGAAAAGAATGTACTACGAAAATAAGATAAAGCTTTTGGAAGAAAAATTTAAAAACAAGGAGATAAGAAATTTTTACCAGGAAGTTAAAAAAGAAAAAAAAGGAATGCAGCCCAAGCAAAATTATTACAAAGATAAGGAAGGTAATTTAATCGGGGAAGATGAGAGAATAA
Source organism: Agrypnus murinus (assembly GCA_929113105.1). Lineage (NCBI taxonomy): Eukaryota > Metazoa > Arthropoda > Insecta > Coleoptera > Elateridae > Agrypnus > Agrypnus murinus. Next base: position 30,122,393 of record OV816023.1, on the reverse strand, counting down.
TTGATAGATGGAAAGAATTCTTCAATGAGCTGTTAAATAGGAATAGAGCGGAAACAACAGAACTAACAATGGACAGTCAGAGAGAAGAAGAAGAAGTATACCCACCAACAGAAGCAGAATTTACACAGATTGTAAAAAATCTTAAAAACTACAAAAGCCCAGGAGAGAACAGTATAGTAGCAGAATTAATAAAATATGGAGGAAGTGAATTACAGAAGAGAGTGTATAACCTAATAGTGGAGATATGGAACAGTGAAGAGCTACCAGAAGTATGGACAAAAGGAATTATAATACCACTTCATAAGAAAGGAGATAAAACTATGTGCGAGAATTATAGAGGTATTACTTTATTAGATACCGTCTACAAAATGTTAGCCCACTGTATAAATAATAAATTAAAGTACTATGCAGAACGGATAACTGGCGAGTATCAATGCGGTTTCCGAAAAGGTAGGTCAGTGACCGACCAGATATTCACGTTGAGACAGATTCAAAATAACTGTTATGAACATAAACAGGTTCTATATGTCGTATTTATAGACTTTAAACAAGCATACGACTCTATAAGAAGGGCAGGGTTATACAAGGCCATAGAAGAATTAGAAATACCAAAAAAACTCATAAGATTAGTACACATGACAATGTTGCGGACGCAAGGCAAGGTAAAAATCAATGGAAAGATATCACAAGAATTTGAAATAGAAAATGGTTTACGGCAAGGTGACCCCTTATCAACAGTGTTATTTAATCTAGTTCCAGAAAAAATCATGAGAGAAAGTAAGATAAATCGGCAAGGGACAATATTTAGCAATGAACACCAATGCTTAGCCTACGCGGACGACTTGGTATTGATAGCCAAATCAAAGAGATACCTGATAAAGTTAGTAAAAGATTTAGAAAAAGCAGCAGAAAAGCTAGGACTAACCATGAATGAGTCAAAATTAAAGTATATGATAATGGGAAACACAGAGATAGAGACAGAGGAAAAAGAGCTAAAAATAACAGGGCAAAACGGAAAAAGAATGCATTTTGAACAAGTTAACAGCTACACATATTTAGGAACAATAATAACAGAAAACAATAAGATGGGTGAAGAGATACAAGCAAGATTAGTAAAAGGAAATAGGGTAGTGGCAGCAATAAGTGGGAGTGCTAAACTCAAAGTGTGTATCAAAAAGTGCAAAGAAACGAATCTATAAATCAGTGATTAGACCAACGGTACTGTATGCATGTGAAACATGGACTCTAAACAAGAACGAACAACAGAAACTAGAAAGGTGGGAAAGAAGGGTACTAAGAAAAATCTATGGGGGAAGAAGGTACGAAGAGGTATGGATAAGAAGACCAAATGCAAAAATCTACGATCTGTTTGGAGAAGCAGACATAGGAAAGGTGATAAAACAACAACAACTGTGGTGGCTCGGTCATTTAGAACGCTTAGAAGGAAGCAGAGTACCAAAAACAGTGCTGAGGGGGAGTCTAATAGGAGTGAGACGAAGAAGAAGACCAAGGAAGAGGTGGTTAGAAGCAGTGGAAGAGAACATTAGAGTGTTAGGAATAAGAAACTGGAGAACTATAGTAAAAGACAGAGTGAAGTGGAGAAAGGCTGTAAAAATAGCCCTAGGCCTATAGGCCTGTTGTGCTAAACTATATATATAGAGCATAATGTGTTCTATCTTTGAGGGAAATTTGGTTAAAATTCGATAAAAGATAAAAAAGATATAAGGGTGGTGCCACCGAATTTGTGACATGCTGTAGAAGATTTATAAAAATTATTGTATGTACATAGCAAGCTAGAATCCTATGGAAAAGAAACAAACATTCCTATTTGCATGTATAATAACTGTAATAAAATAATACAGTATACACGGTGTACTGATTCGATAGGTAAAACTGTGCACTACGGAATTCTATGACAAAAACTGAGTTAAAAACTCCAATAAAATTTTCTTCTCCGATGGCTCCTTCAAGAGATATAAGAAGTTTTAGGTTTTTAAAAGTGGCAACAGTGTATTCTTCAATGCTATTTGATCTTGGTCGATTGCCTAATGATTAACAAAGCGACATAGTAGGCGTCGGTTTAGAGAGACTTTAAAACTGTGTATCCATGAGGAACCAGTAATTTTGAAAAAGAAATGTTTTTAAGAATTATTAAATTTATTTTCTACTCTAGTTATTGCTCCTTCAATAATGAATACTATCAACAGATAGATGGCACACCAATGGGTTTAAATCTTAGTCCAGTTCTTGCCGAGATGGTGACCACGATACTTCTAAATGACTGTTTACCTAAATTAACTTCCTTTTCTCTATAAATACGTTGACGACATTATATGTGCCATACCTGACACTAAGACTAATGAAATATTGAATGTTTTTAATAACTTTCACCCAAAAATCCAATTCACAATTGAAGAAGAAACTAATAAGACAATACCTTTCCTCGACACGTTAGTTATTAGATATGACAATACAATAAAATTAGAATGGTAAACAAAACCATATAACTCCGGACGATATATAGACTCAAATTCTTTCCATACAAATAACAATAAAAAGAACTTGATATTGGCTTTAAAAAATAGAATTATAAAAATTAGTCATGACAATTATAAATTAAAAAATCTTCGGGAACTTAACAAAATTTTAATTGACAATAATTACTCTCAACAATTGACAGAACTACTCTACACAGACCAACAACCTAAAGAAAATAATAACAACAACATTATTTATAAATCAATTCCTCATATTCCAAATTTAACCTTCCAAATTAGTCGCATATTAAAAAACACAAACATAAAACTAATAAAAAAGAATATCATCACAGTTAACAACCTTCATTCCAAATTGAAAGACAAAATTCCATTTGCTCAACAATCAAAATTAGTGTACCAAATTCCATGTAATAACTGTAATCAAATGTTATTGGCCAGACTTCACAAAAATTATCAGTAAGATTAAACCAACACAGAAATGACATTAGAAACAACAAAGATTCGACAGCTTTGACTATACATGCAAAAAATGAATTTCACAAAATAAACTTTACCGGCAGTAAAATTTTAACAAGAGAGGATAATAATCAAAAAAGGCTCTTTTTAGAAATGTGTTACATTAATCAAAATTCCTGTAATATGAATCATAAATCAGATGTTCAGAATCTTAGTTTGGCATATAATTTTCTTTTAAAATTAGGTAAACATTAGTGTTAGATATTAATTAGTTATAATTTTTATATTTTTAAACTGTTTTTAAGAGATGTACTGTTAATTAAGTCTATGGCTATATTTTTTCCTTATCTATTTTTTATTTTTCCTTCTCTCTTCTTCTATTCCACACACGCACACATAATAAAAACAAAAATGCTCATGGACACATACACACACACCCACACTTTTCTCATAGAAACACTAAAAATTGACAGATACATCTCAAAAATATTTTGTTATTGACATCTAAACCTATTACTATTAAGTTCCACCATAATGTTAGTGTACCCTGACGAAGATCCAAAATGGGTCGAAATATAGGTTTTAAATAAACTAATGCCGATTTTAATTGAATATCAAAAATTAAAAACATACTGTTGAAAAGGTTTAGGTATGATTTAATATTGCTCACTCAATCCATGTTCCGTTCATGAAGACTATCAATTATTTAATTTTAATAGCATAATCTAATGATTCCATTGTATAAAAACATTTTAACTTCTCGATCATTCTATCAATAAAAGCATTGTCTCTTTCTACTGTTTGTACTTCAATTCCTTTAGGGGTGCAAATTGTAAAATCACATTAATGCCTTTCGGTAATAACCAATAAGTCGTGTATTTGATAATAATATTTATGCAATTTTTTTTAATTCCAGCGAGTCTCCTAATTTAGAGTAGAATGTTTAAATCGTTCCAGCTGCTTCTTTTGCAATTAATTTTTTGTGTGGAATAAGGGCATTTTATTTCTTATTATTGCCTACTAAACCATGTGGAGATGCTGCCAGAAAACCAAATCCTTTTGTTAAGCAAACAATATTAATTCTTCTGGTACATATTGCTCCAAAATTTGAACCAAACTGGATTGTTCTTTTGTTCTCATGTGTTCTTCAATAAACGCTGCAAACACTTCTAAAGCATTGATTGTTCTAAAACTTCATTTAATAAGTCAGGCTTCATGCAGTATTCACCGTAACTTCCAAAATCAGTTTTTGTAGATCTGGCATTGTTATAATACGGTCTAGTTTTTTTGCGATGTGTTGCAATCTTAGATTGGACTAACCGTTTCAATCTATAGTTTAAAAATGTTCTTTTTAAAGATTCTATCATTCACACCAGTCCATGTTGATAAGATAAAGCCGCTCCCTAACAACAAATACTATATCCATTTCTTCTGGTATAGAAGTTTTGTTTTCTGCTATTATACGATATTTTGCTGGAATCTAGTAGTTCTAGTGGTGCCAGAGTTTCAATATTCGTATATACATAAAATTTGAAGTTTTTCACCTATAATGGGCTACTACAGTCACATTATTTTATTGTGTTATGCAGTAGCGTCGATCCGAAGACAAATTTATGTTAATAATAATATTTTCTGTCGCACAGCAGCCCTTACAAGAAAAAAAAAATGTTAGTTTAAATATGCGCCATATGTTAGAGCCCGAAACAATAAAAGATTGTTTGATAACTTTTCTAACTTCAAATTCTTAAAAGTTCTGACGTGTTTGAAGTTAGAAAATAAAAGTGAAAAACTAGATTAAATTAAACTAAAGAATCCTTCAAATGTACTGATTCACTACACTTCATAATTCATGTGCTCAATCAATTTATGTTTAAATCGAGAACGGTTTCATTGGTTTTCCGCTTTCTGTTCTTAAATAATAATAATAATAATAATAAAAATGTGTAAAAAAGAGAAATAACAAAACTCATCACAGCTCACAATGTATAGTACTTTCAATTTAGATAGCAGCAACTGCCAGTTTCAAATCTATAGAATTTTGGCACTGTACAATAACAAACATAATTTTTGTAGTGAGTATACCAGATATCTAGTGACAAAAAGTTATTAATGTTTTTAGGTTAAGTTGTCAAAAATATAAGAAGCGTTGGTCAGTATTTTTATGTCTACTGATATTGTTATTTTCTGTAATTTCTATGTATTTATAATAAATAAATGTATAAAACAGTTTGAAAACCAAATAAAAGTACATCAATCTGTATTTTATTTTAATTCATAACTTTGTAACATTTAAAAAATCTCCAGACATGCCAATCTTAAAGGTGTTGTTAAGCGGATTTACAACTTCAGCTTAATAAATTAAACAAAAAATGTAGATAGCCATTTCACACGTAAAATTTCTAAATTCTTAAAAATAAGCCTGTAATTAATTTTTGAAGTTGAAAGATCCGAAGCATGTGACGTCACACGTGCACGCGCCGAATATGCAAAGCATACTAAACTGCTATGGTAGTAGAGATCCGACTACAAATTAGTGCATTTCACATGTTTGGGGGTAAATAAAAAGTGTTTATTTATTAGGTTATTTACTGGTTATTACTAATGTGTAGTTACCAATTAAAACAACATGCCTCGATGTTGTATATTCGGGTGCAAGAATACCGAAAAAGTTGGCGAATATAATTTTTCTTTTCCAAATACAGATAAAAATCTTAAAATTTACTGTCAGTGGTTGCAAAGAGTGAAAAGGGTCGATTGTATCAAGGAATTTTTCCAAAAAATCGAATGAATTACGGGAGAAAATAATAAATATTTGTAATAGAAAAGAACATCGCTGATCCTACGTATTTGAATATTGAAAATGATAAGTATGCAGCCATAATCTCTGCAAATATAGCCACAGCAGAGCGTCCTTCGTTGGAGGAAGCAAAAAAAACTCATATAATCATTAGATGTCCTTATGATTATTACTAATAGAACGTATTTATAAATGTAACAGTTTAATTATACGTGAAAACTAGGAGTACATGTTATTTTTAAAGTTATTTTTACTTTTTTGTAACTTATGTGAATATTTAGTTAACACAAAATATTTAAAAAATTGTTCCTTTTTCTTAATCAAAATAATCTGGACCGTCTCCTTCTGCAGGACAAAACCTTGTATCCTTAAATTATTAAGTACAAGCATTGTTTTTCATTCATGTATCTCGGTATTCGGCAAGACAGCCAGCGCTACCTAGCGCTGGATGACCTAAACCCTATTGAACTACGCGATGTAAGAGAGGTGAGAATACGAGCTTGAATTCTTTTTTCGTATTTCAACAAAAGCAACAAGTTACTAAAGCTTACCCATTAGGGTAAGCAGTTGGCACCTAGTACATATTATCTTCGGGATATTTGCTTATTTTTGAAACGACACAAGCAGGTATTACCTTCCTTTTATTTTTTCCCCAAGGCAACTAAGAATTTTCCCAATAAATAAATTGTTTATTTGTTTATTAAAATGTTAACGATTGTTCAATTCGGTAAGACGTTTTCTATTAGTTTGATTCGCTCGTAATAGCATGTAGTAGCGACAAGCTTGCAAAGTGTCTAGGTTTAACACTACACTATGAAAAGATTCGTGCAAAATTATACACTAACCCGCTTTTGAAATTGGAGATTTCATTTGTTTTCATACATCAAAGTGATTCATAATTTATACTCATAGGAGCACAAAACCACAATTAATTACACCAGGCGACGTTTCCGATTCTAATATTGTCTTCGCTTCTGATAAATCGTTAACCAATGCCTCCAAATCATTCAAAGTGTTTAAATGCATATGGTATAATTTTATCCATTATATATCAATGCACTGTATCAATAAAAATTGCAATAAACCCTTAAATAAACTAGCACTAAACCCTATACGTATAGCAAGTGTTTCTGTCGCATGTACGTGTGACGTCACACGGCCGCATTCGAGTCAAGCGACAACGGGTTTACAACATCTTTAAGAACTGACATTCACTTCTAAAATTTTATAAGAATAACCAACTTAACAACAATTTGACAGTTGTTATTTAAAGTAAAAGCACTTTAAACAACGCTTGCAGATTATTTCTAACCTAAACAAAACCACGCTGCTTGCGTGTACCGAAGCCAAATACCATTACCGCATCTTTTTCTTATTGCTCAGGGCTCTATTACGTACTAACCGACCTATTTAAAAAAAACAAAAATTTTAATGCCATTTTTGTCCTGATATTTTTAGACAAAATCTATTTTTCTATTGATGTAACCATTACTACAAAAATATTAATGTTTTAATGAAATTTATGCTCACACTGTAAAGGCCCATGACAGTTCGTACCCAAATGAACTAGTTTTATTTACACAGCATTTTCAAAAAAGTAGTTTTGTGTAAAAAAGAAAATCTCGTGTAAAAATTTTTTTAAATGATTTTTTACGATTTTCAAATGTGGTCTAACATTGAAACAATGCATCAATCGACTTCATTTGGCTTTTGAGAATGAACCATCCAAGAGCAGTATTTACAATTGTTTTGTTGAATTTCAGCGTGATTTAAGATTAATTTATTTCTCAGTGATAAAGTTCGTGGTCATCATTCAACATCCGTTTTTGCTACTGATGTTGATGCTGTGTGTGAAATGATTGAGTGAGATCGGCATGTGACATACCGTGATATTCAAGCATCATTACAATAAATACAATTTTCCAAGATCATGTGAACATAGAGAGAAGCTTTGCAGTGATTGGATCTCAATAATTTGACAGAAGAAAAAACAGGGTCGTATCCAATGGTAGTTAAGAAATTTAACTGAAGTCGTTCAAATTTAGTCTGCAACATCATTACTGATGATGAAACTTGGATCTATTCATACAAGTTCGAAAGTAAAGAACACTAACCAAACCCAACATTCTTGTTTGCTGATCAAACTTGATCAATTGGTTGGGTTAGGTTAATATTAACGTTCATTAAATAGTTTCTGTTTTTTCACTCGCAATTGAAGTACGTACTTTATTCTTTATCTACTTCACCTAATTGGATGGAGTCATATTTAGAAGTAGTTTTATTATAATTAATTAGTTTAGTTATCAATTTTAAAAACTAAATACTATTCTTCTGTTATTATGCATTTGGCAAGAGATTAATAACATTCGACAATGACCGTTTTTAAAATATGTTAATTTTTTATTCTTAGCACGCGAATAAATAACCGAATAAACTTATATAGCGTTATAATAATAATAAATAATAAATTTATTTTACGGATTTCACCATTTACATTTAAATATTAATATAAAATTTGAGTATAAATAATATATAAATAAAATATAAAGACATTCGACAATGACCGTTTTTAAAATATGTTAATTTTTTATTCTTAGCACGCGAATAAATAACCGAATAAACTTATATAGCGTTATAATAATAATAAATAATAAATTTATTTTACGGATTTCACCATTTACATTTAAATATTAATATAAAATTTGAGTATAAATAATATATAAATAAAATATAAAGACATATCACAAATTATTATCATTACATTTTTCTAAGAATGTTTTTAAATTGAGAATATGACACAGCAAAGATATCAATATGACTCGGCAGAGTGTTTGCTTGTTTGCAGAATCTAGTGATTCGGCAATTACAACCGTAATTTGTTCTATGGTATGCAATATCAAAAAGATCACCTTGTCTAGTACTTCTTGGAGGTACACAGAAATTTATTGCTGCTAACAAGTTTGGAGAATCTATTTGATTTGTTAATATCTTGAAAAAGGTACATAAGTCAAGGTAATCTCTTCTATTTTGAAGAGTTGAGATATTAAGTAAACTTAACAAATTCTTGTAATTAATTTCTTCAATAGGGATTTTCAGCTTGAAAGTTATAAATCTTAAGAATTTTCTTTGAATCATTTCAATTGACTTTATATAAATACTATAATATGGCGACCACACAGGTGAGGCATATTCTAACACAGAACGAACTACAGCGCAGTAAACTTCTTTCAGTGTATAAATATTATTAAAATCATTTAAAGATCTTAACATAAAACCTAACAATCTAAGAGCTTTATTTGATATGTATTCAATATGAATAGAAAAAGTAAGCTCTCTATTGAATAATACTCCAAGGTCTCTAATATACTCCACTCTTTCTTATAGCTTATTATTCGTGAAAGTTCTGTTTGAACCTAATAAATCGCGATTACGACCATACTTTAATTTAATATTAATAATTTAAATTTACTTAGAATAATATTGCAGCAGTAAACTAACAAATGAAAGAAAAATTAATTCTAATTACCGTAATCGAAGTAAAAAAAATTAAATTTAAACTCATTTATGAACATTAAACGTATGTGTACGTTACAACACAAAAATTAATTTACTAAATTATAAATGGAATATATACAGTGTACAAAAATATTTGAAAATATTTTTTAGAAAATTAAAACAATTTATTGTAATTACTGCAAAATAGAAATAAAATTGTTGTCTCTATTTACAAAATATGTAGGTATTTAACAAAGGTTTATTTTTATGACTTATTATATAGAATTAAACATAAAACAAAGTAAAAAATATAAAAATATCTATTGGCCGGTTTCAGAAAGCTTGATTAAGTTCTGATTAACTTAATTGTCATTAAATTCAAAATTCAGAAAAATCATTAGCTGAGAGTTAACAGACCTTGAATTTTATCCAATCATATTTCTAGATTTCAAATTTAATCACAATTAATTTAATCACAATTAATTTAATCAGAATTTAATCAAGCTTTGTGAAACCGACCATATAATTTTTTATAACAAAAAAACTACACATCCAAAAATTTCCAGAAAAATCACAGAGTATTCTTAATGAGTAAAAAACTACCTGCAAAAGTTTCATGAAAATCTACGTACCTTTTATTGTAATTATAATAGCAAGTATTTATTTTTTTGCTAATATTTCAAAAACAATGACATAAATTTATCTCAAATTTTAATATGTTGTAGAGGCATTTGTACCTAACGTTGACGATTTTTTTCAAAATTTTTAAATGTGTGAATTCAAAATCAATAGCTGAAGATCAACCATAAAAAACCATCGGAGAACATTAGAGTTTTTAGCTCAGTTTTCGTTGTAGAACACGGTACTGGAGAGTTTTACCTATCAAATCAGTACACCCTGTATATTAATTTTTATATGAAACATTAAGGGAATGTATCAATTCAAATGTTTAATTGACAGCAAAGCTTTGTACAGTAGTTGTAAATTATTTATTCCTTGTCCACTAGATTCCAGTACATTAAATTCAGTTTTTAATTTTTTTGTAGTAGTTCTTTTTTAAGTATATTTTTGATTCTGCATATGTAATATAGCGCTATTAAGTTGTTGTTCAATTGATATGTACTGTATTTCATTTCAAAATATATTAGTACATACCTGTTTATAAACAAGATAGCAAATTCCGAATGGAAACGCTTTTTAAATATAATTGTATAGAAAGTACAAGTTTACTTAATGAATAAAGGGAAGCTTCATTCTAAAACTAATCTCTTACCCTTCATTGACTGTTTATAGACAGGTTGTAAATAATTTGTATGTATTTAAAATGGCTGTTTAGGGGTTCTTTAAAAAGAACTCGTTAAGAAAGTCACCTGTGTATCCCGAAATAAAACTTTTAGAAAATTTATGTAGCTTTAAGATGGATATTTTCAAAAAATGTAAGTTAAACCGTTTGGCCAGGAATTGAGTTTCCAGATCGCGAGTCACAACAGATCAAGGCACTTGATAAGCACCAGTTCCACATACCAAATTTTTTATGTCACCTGCTTTTTTTAAAGTTTTATTATTATATCTTTTTAAATTATGTATCATATATGTACCTATCTAATACCTATTTAATATGTATTGTATTTATAATGTAACAAATCTGAATTAAAGAAATTTGACAAAAATACTATGAGATTCATTTAGTTTTTAATCCATCCATCCATGTATAATAACTATAACGAGCTTGTTCGGGGTTTATATCCTATTTACTTTGGAATTGACCAACAGAGGCGCCACTACGTGGTACAAATTGTAAGTTTAAGCGAAGAAAAAGCCTGTCATAAAATCAGCTTTCTTTAATTTCTTAATTTCAAGGTTCGTACCCACATTATAAATAATTATATTAGTTAAAAGAATGAAGTAGTCAAGGTTCAAAGAACCGGCCTTATGCTAGTGAGTTATAAGTATGTGAAATTGTGAAGTATATTTAGTTGATATATCCTTGTATAAGCAGAGATTTTATTTTATTATTATCAGGAAAATTATATATCGGAAAAGTAAAATACCGCTAAGGTAGAATCAATTAGTTGAGTCCATGTGTTAGTGTTAGTGAAATTATCTCAAGTGGTTTTGAAAACAAAAATTACACCACAATGGTCCTACTCGATGTTGCACAGGCCTTTGACAAGGTCTGGGTCGAAGGCCTGAAGAAAAAGATCTTGGACTTGAATATACCCACTTACTTACAATCAATCGTTTTCTCGTTCCTCGAGCACAGACAATTCGCAGTTAAAGTCAACTCATACATATCCGAAACTAAAGAAATTCACGCAGGCGTTCCCCAAGGAAGCATTCTGGGGCCCCTCCTCTTTAACATCTATACGTCGGATATACCACCAGTAACAGCATCCTTAGCCATATTTGCTGACGACACAGCTATAATGACACAAAGTCCTAACTTAGCTGACGCAGTCCTTGAATTACAACATGCCGTCAACAATATTATTAAATGGTATAACAATTGGAACATCTCGATCAACCCCGCTAAATGTCAAGCAAAAATATTTGCACTGAAACGTATTATCAACCCACCAAACATTGAAATAAGCACAGTTCTTATACCATGGAATCCTAAAGACGCAGCTATCAAATATCTTGGCGTCCATTTAGATACTCGTCTCACCTGGAGCTACCACATAAATCAAAAACTTTCCCAAGGTAACAATAGACTAAGGCAACTTTACCCTGTAATAAATCGGAAGTCGTCGCTGAAACCTGAATGTGCTATGCTATTATACAAGTCACTTCTACGACCACTAATACTCTATGCTAGCCCGGTCTGGCTCAATACTTCCAAAACCAATATGCAGAAATTGCAACGCTTTCAAAACAAGGTTCTTCGAATTGCAGCAAACGCCCCATGGTACATCCGAAATGATCAACTCCATTACGAATTATGTGTATCAACAATCCAAGACTTCATGCTAAAATGTGCTAAAAAGTTCTTTATTAATGCAAGCGCGTGCGATGGTGCAGTGTTTTTTAACCTCTGTCATAAAGGCATACATACTAGATTAAAACGAAAAATGCCGCAAGATCTTATAGCTTCCGAAGACGATAGTGACTAGCCTAATCCTTAACAATTATACTTAAACAGTTATAAACTTAATTTGACCTGCTTGAGACATTAGTATAGTCTTGTCATTATTCTGTTAATTACTAGCTAGATTATAAATGTCATGTATAACATCTGTATGTTGATCTGACAATACACGATATATTTAAAAAAAAAAAAAAAAAATATTTCAGCAACTAGTAATTACTCAATATTCATGTAGATTGCTTTCCTGATCAACAATTGCTGATGGCATGTTCAAACAAGTGCTGGTACAATTCTTAGATCCGACAGAACAATGGAGATTTGATCTTCTGCATGAGTCTATAGCACTACAATTTTTTTTACAATTGAACAAAATATTAAATTTAAAATGTATTCCGGAGCCACTTCTTCAATTCTGAGTATTGGCGAATACTGTCCGTTTTTTAACTTCTAGTCATGTTCACAGGGGTCAAGATTCCGCTCCATCCATTCCTGGACCTGAGGTACGTCTGGTAATAATAAAGTTTGGCTGCTGAGCTTGTAGGTGGGATTGTACAAGGTCAAAATTTGCACTAATTGCAGTTATGTTGATTTTCTGGACGTATACTACTTATACATGAAAGATAACAAAACTACGATTTTGATCTAACAACTGCAATTAATAGTTAAATTTTTACAATTACGATTAAGAAATCGTATAAAAGATTATACCAACCTCAAATCATCAACCATGCATTTGTCTCTTCCTCGTACAAGTGCTTTAAAATCTTATCCCCATTATCATTCAGTTCTTCTTTTGGTTAATGCATCGTAAAATGTCTTAGGATCTGCAAAGCAACTCATACCAAAGGCCTTCCCTTTTTGAAAAAAAGCCGAAGTAGTATCACATGTGTAAAGGCATGATAAAACAAAATATATTGAGACACCGTCGGGATGGTATCTTTTAGATTGTTTATATTCGTAAGACGATTCCTGATGGGAGAATTTGATTGGTCTGGTAAAAAAAAATAAGTATTTGACATATCTGTACAATAATGTAAAAGAAGTATAATTAAATCTGTATCTTTTCCAACTATAATTACTCTTCTGGTAGAGTGATCTGCAGAAAGCCTGACTGATTCTGTCTAAGCCTGATAATGTCTAAGTCAGCATCTCCTTCGGCTTGGATGACACTAATTTCTTTTTCCTCCAAGAAAGGGATGAGAATATTAAAAATTTTGATTTACTGCCGGTAAGTTTTAGGCATAAGCAAGCATCCGATAGGATAAAAAGAGATAAACTATATGAAGTCATGGCAACCTTGCGGATCCCGACAAAGCTTATCAGACTAGATAATTAAAATGTCTTCTGTCCCCCAGGACTTTTTAACATTGTACTAGAGATGATTTTACATAAAGCAGCAGTTAAAACACACAGGATAATATATCACCAAAGGCATCAAGTTGTGGCGTATGCAGAACACATGGTGATATTGTCACAATTACAAAACGAACTAGCAGAAACTCTCCAAATATTAGACACGGAAGCAGAGGAATTTGGGTTACGCATAAACGAAAGCAAAACTAAGGTTATGAAAGTAGTGAGTGACACAAGGACAGTTAAAAAAGAGATAAAGATAAGAGGCACTGGAAATAAGAAGTATAATTTTGAGGTGATGGAGAGCTACGATTATTTAGGAGTTGCCATAACCAAAAGAAGTTCTGAGGAAGAAGAAATAGGAAAACGATTAATAAGGGAAGTAGAGTTGTGGAAGTGCTGTCAAGGTTCTTAAGTGCTAATCAGGTATCTAGAAAGACTAAAATTAGAGTGTACAAAACTGATACAGCCTACAGTGCTATACAGGAGTGAAACGTGGATCATGAACAAAGGAATAGAACAGCGTTTAGGGGTATGGGAAAGGAATATACTATGGAAGGTGTATAAAGGTGTAAAGGATGGGAAAGTGTGGAGACGAAGGAATAATGTCGAACTTAATGAACTTTTTAAGGAAGACAGTGTAGTGACCAGTGTCAAACGAGCACGATTACGATGGTTGGGACATCTTTACAAAATGCCAGATCAGCGAATACCAAGCAGAGCACTAGAAATGGGAGAAAATGTGAAGAAAAGACAGGGAAGACCTAAGTTAAAGACCCGGGTTCAAGATGATGGTTAAGGGATAAGTATTTAATTTCATTCAATGCAGCTCCATTTCTCTCGAGTTTCCACGTCTCATTTGCTCAAAACTTTTTGGGCTCATTGAATCAAAAAATCACCGTGCCAGAGTGACCATATTGATTTCTTATATAATGTAAATGTACTGGTTGCAAATGTCTTCAAATGATGCTAATTTTGCCCATACATCCTTATGCAATAGATAGCCTTCATCGATTACGAATAGATCACATAGTTCTTTCAATAATGTAATGATGTTATAAGGGAACCTTTTTAGGGGACAAGTTGTAAAATAATTTACATGTGATTGTAATTTCTGCAAATGCTTGCACTTTTTTTCTTTGTTGCTTTTAGTTTTGCCGATTTTCTAAGAATTTTAGGTTTTTGTCATCAGTTTTAGTTTTGACCATTTTCTAAGAATTTTACGTTTGTGAAATATAGGAAATGTTAAGTTAATTTTATTGCATTAAAAAGACCAACAAAGTGGTTTAAAGTATCCCGAGCCAAACGTTTTCCTGTAAGTGAATCAATTATTTAGCAAAAATCAAAAGATTTTGCAACTGCTTTGTTTATTTTATTTAGAACCACTTGTGATTATTTTATAAAGGTTTCACTTAATTTCAATGCTAACAAAATATTGTTAAAAGTTTGCTTTGGTCTAACTCGTACTAATTTCATCAAAATCTATAAAAAGTAAAGGACTTAAAAAGGTTAAGTAAATGCTGTGTAAGCATGATTATTTCTAAAATAAGCTCCAACTGATTTATTTTACGTTTTCTTAATATAATTTTCCTGATACTAACAAAATAAATCTCCTATAGATAAATCAACTAAATTTCATAGTATTTCTTGTCACATTTTCCTAATCAGATTTGTTATATTATAATCATTATACAACATGCATATTAGATATCTTAAATGCATTATAGGTATGTGATACATAAATCTAAAGAGATATAATAATAAACTCTTAAAAAAAAGGTAGGTAAGACATAAGAGAACTTGGGATGCGGTACTGGAGGGGGGCAAGGGAAGCAGTGCTCTTCAAGTGCCTTGATCTGTCCCGACTAGTCATCTGCAAACTCAATTCTTGCCCAAACGGTTTAAATTACAATTTTTTGGAAGTAACCATCGTAAAGCTAGATAAATTCCCTAAAAGGTTTATTTCAGCGTAAAATGCCAAAAGAAAATGTTTTTTGGTTGAAAAAAGATTTCTGTATAAAAATTCTAGTTTTCAAATCATATCTGTTTTCTAGTCTAGCTTGATTAGGAGCGACAGAAGTTTAGTTTAAAGAGGTAAAAGTAGTGAACTAGGAATGTCCAACTTCAGCCGCCATTTTGAACACCTGCCCCGCACGGGAACGATGGGGAGCATTCAGGAAATACTTATGCCATTGATATGTAACACCTAACCAAAAATTAGCTTGTTACTAAGTTGTTCGGGGTTTGGGCTGTTTTTGTTGTAAATGTACTGCGGTATAAAGAACCCTGCAGAATCTTTATGGAAATTGGCTTTCACAGGGCTGCTCTGAAACTTTTTTGAAAAATAGTTTTCGATGTGTAGATAAAAAGATGTCAATGGAAATAAAGTCCAAAAAATATAGTTTTCGAATTACAGCCGATTGAAGTTGACAATTTTTGTACCCAATTTGAATCCTTATTGGAAATGGTTCTAGGCTAGAATTCTTGAGTTTTGGTAAATGGTAGTCCCTAATGTGTAAATGAAAAGTGTCAATGAGCAGAAAGCCCAAAAAATTATATTTTTCGAATTACAGCAGCTTGAAGTTGACAATTTTTAAATTCGCCCCGCAGAATTCTTATGGAAAATGGCTCCCGGCCAAAATTCTTGAAAATTTGGTCTCTAAAAAATAGTCCCTAATATGTAGATTTTAAAAGTTTCAATGGGCACAAACTCCAAAAAATTGTACTTTTTGAATTACAGCTGTTTAAAGTTGTTCATTTCTGCATTATTCAACATAATAATAAAAGTGCTTAATATTTGGCAGCAGCGGGTCCAAACTAGATTTTGTCAAGTAGGCCTAAAATTTGTAGCTACACCACTGTCAAAGGTTACACGGTACAACACAAAAAAAATTTCCAGGTTTTCATATAGTTTTTCTGCAGCTTTTTGGTATGAAGATCACGAATCTGCTATTGGTTTTTTTCGGGTCAGGTCAAATACTGTTGTTTCGATGTCATTCGGGTCATTCCATACCAAATCATCACAAAAAAATTAACTTTTCAACCCGACCGTCTCAGATTTTCGTGAAATTCAGTAGGATGGTACAGGACATCAAGTAACTTACGTATGTAAAATTAAAGACCTCAGTGATACACAGTATTCATACAGCAGGGTTGCAAATATGATAAAAAATGTAAAATTTACGCTTACAAGGTGAACAAAAACAATTCATAACTTTGCTTCTAATCATAGTAGAACTTTTATCTTAGGCTTGTTTTAAAGCTAAAAGAGCATAGTTTTCACTAAAAAATTGTTTCATAAAAAAAATATTGAATTCTTCATCCCAAGGTCACATGATGTGACCTTTGATCCTGAATATCTAAGAAACTGTACCCTCAATTTTTTTAGAAATACAGTATGCTATACAGCTAGGTGTAGACTCTTTTTGATGTAAGTTTCATTTTAGGAAGCCTTTGGAACAGATGTAAAAAAATTGTTAAAACCTAGTTACACACTCTTAACACAAAACATGCATCTGGAAGTTCAGACAACAGTATTGTATCAGGTATTTAGTATATATTTGTACAGAAACCTGAAAATCGTATCTACTAAGACAAGTATAGGTATGATGTTGTACCTGTACCTGCAGATACAGGTAGCTATACAGGGTGTTGTTAAACGTAAAAGTTTGTCTACCCTTTTTGTGCATTTAAAAACAAGTTTTATTTCAAAACAAATTGGAATATAACTAAAATTCTCTAGAAAAAGTGTATTAGAACCTGGAGATTTTTTTAAAGTCCAATTTTGTTGTACAGTGTTATTGGGTATTTCTCAGATAACTTGAAAATGCAGTGTCCCCATCAGTGTTTTTCTTTTGAAAATGTAAGTAGTCGAAGTATCGAATGTTTTTTTAAATTTGACGTCAAAGGCGGCTATGGGTAGTTGATTGTGAACGGATCTTGATCGTATTAATAAATGTCATTGTCAAAACGTTCAAATCCAACCTCTGTCCAACCGTTGATTGACAAGTTTGTTTTCACGTTTTTGATTTTTGTATTCTTTTGTCACTCATCTAACGCCTAATAGAGCTGAACTGTCTTTTTCAAGACAACTTGGTAACTAATTTGTTTGTGAAGGTAAGAAAAACATGAAAATAAAATCCTAACCTAACATTTCAAATTTTTGTTGGCGTGTAGGTTTCTCATTAGAAACAAAATGGTTTTGCTACAAGAACATAAGATTTTTATGGTCGAATCATATTTTCGTAATGGGCGGAGAGTAGAAGGTGTTTGGCAGTACTCAATTCAAGACTGTTATGAGGAATTTCAACAGCAGTTTCCAAACATTGTGATTAGTTATAACACTTTTCGATGCTCGTTGAACCATTGCATTGGTAATTTTCGTGAGACTGGATCAGTTTTACGGAAAAAAGGTAGTGGTCGACTTACCAAACGAACTGAAGAAGTTGTTGAAAATGTAAGGCAAGTTATGGAAGAAGCGCCTCGAACTTCATTAAAACGGTTGTCTCAACAAGTTCAGTTATCGGTCACTACTTGCCATAAAATATTGAGAAAGAATATTCATTTATATCCTTATCGTTTGCAAAGTGTACAGCAGTTACAGGAAGCTGATTTTGCTCCACGTGTTGAATATTGTCACTGGTTTCAAAACACTTTCAATGACGACTTACTGGACTGGAGTTTTTTCACAGATGAAGCGTGGTTTTATTTAGAAGGATATGTCAATTCACAGAACATGAGACTATGGAGTTCTGAGAAACCTAATTTCTTTGTCGAGGCACCACTTCATCCTCAGAAAGTAGGAGTTTGGGCCGCTATTTCAAGGCGAAGAATAATTGGCCCATATTTTTTTGACGGTATGAGAAAAATTGTAATGATTATAACAAAAATTATTGTGTTACAATTTCAGGCACACTAAATGCAGCAAGATATCGCGAAGAAATTTTGCAACCCTTTTTTGAAGAGCTTCATGATGACGAACTGAGATTTGGTTATTTTCAACAAGGAACTACTCCGCACACAACAAATGAAACTTTAAATTTGATAGAGAATTTTTTTGACAGACGAATTATTAGTCGTAACACTCATACACCTTACCCTTCAAGATCTCCTGATCTCACACCATGTGATTTCTTTTTATGGCCCTACTTGAAAAACTCTATTTTCCAACGGCCAATACATAACTTGGATGAATTACGACAGCGGATTATTGAAAAAGTTAATGAAATTAATGACCATCCCAACATGCTGATGAACGTTGCAAATGGAATGCATCGACGAATCCAAATGTGCTTACATGAAGATGGTGGACATTTTGATTATTTGTTATAATTTTTTCAATTAAATTGTAATAATTAATAATAACTGGAGAAGTTTCAATTAAAATTACAAAACTGAGGTTAGATGTCATTTTCTGGTTTATTCACAATCGACTATTCACAGCCTACGTTGACGTCAAATTTAAAAAAACACTACATACTTGACACAAATGCGGTAGCAGATTTAACTACTTTAAATATTTCAGCAAAAGAAGAATTAAATTGTGCTTATCATTTTCCCATTTTTACATGTTTAGCTATGAAATGTCACATAAGCTACCTGTTCCTAACGTGATTATTATTTTACGAACGCAGTTTTTTTAAAATATAGATAGTTTCAGATGAATAATTGCCCCACTGCTAAATTTAAACAATGTGATTACATTTATTTTAATCACATATGTCATTATTTTTACTGTAACAATTATACGACAGTTGATTAATTCTTGTTTCCAGAAATTCGGTCACATAGGTTACCTCAACTTGAACGAAAGATTTTTCAGCCTGACAACACTGTTAAATTAGTTTACCCTTAACAAGCAACAGTGAGGAAGCCTTGTTTATTCGCAATTAATAAAAAGTTTGTTGATTTATTTATAGAAACATATTATAAAGAAGCTTGTTTGGTGCGTTCCAGGTGAGTTTGTTTATTGTTTGTCCCCTAGGTTACCTATGTTGATAGGAAGATTCACCAATGTTCTAGCTGTTAGTAAATTAGTGTATGATTATTTTGAGGCTATAATGCTTAGTGTTGCCCCTACAATCCTTGGTTGCATCGGCTGATGCACCGATTCTGCGACATCAAGAATCGGCTTGACGATGCATCGGCATTGGGTTTGCTTTGCATAGTAGTAATAAATGACGAACAAAAGCTATGCTTAGTATCAAAAGTAACTTCCGTCTCGCCAAGTCACATTCATTTCTGCTCAAGGGCCCTCTACTCTTCTCTTCCTATACATCTATCCACGTGCAAAAAAATAAACCTGTACACGTGGACAATTAATTTTTTTTAGCTAGCGAAAATCAAAGACCAGAAGAAACACAGGATATCATTCAGGTGAAATTCGAAGTGAATTCGCCCTTTATTCTTCTGGACCTACAATTGACAGAAAAGAATCTCCCTTTGCATGGTGGAAAAACAATTTTAAAAAACACCCTAGATTTGGGAATTTGGCTAAAAAGTATTTGTCGGCACCTGCAAGCTCAGTTTTTTGCGAGAGGTTATTTTCCACTGCCGGTAACGTCTACGAAGATAAGCGAAATCGCCTGCTACCTAATAATGGGGAGATGCTTACATTGTTAAACCGAAATCTGCAAACTCTTGACTTCCAATATGACTTTAAATATTAGCTTACACACGTGTACAAAAAGCTTCGTTA
Source organism: Agrypnus murinus (assembly GCA_929113105.1). Lineage (NCBI taxonomy): Eukaryota > Metazoa > Arthropoda > Insecta > Coleoptera > Elateridae > Agrypnus > Agrypnus murinus. Next base: position 30,102,009 of record OV816023.1, on the reverse strand, counting down.
ATAAAATATAGTTATTGTAGTTGCCTTTAAGAAAAAGTCTTAAATAAAAATATTCCCGTAGATTTGCAAATTGCCGATGCATCGGGGAGAATCGGGCCAATGCGTATCGCCAGATTGCCGATGCGCGTGCCGATTCGGAAAATAGCGAGAATCGGTGATGCATCGGGGCATCACTAATAATGCTTTTGGGAGGAAAATATAGTTCTGCATGGTCAACTAGAAAGCAGGATTTTCAAATTAATTTTAAAAAATGTCATATATGTTACCGTCACGTAAGTTACTAAGCTGAAAGTAACGTATGTGACCAATGGTTACTTATGACACTTTAAATGATCTTTTAACCATTTCCCTGTCAGAAAAAACGCTTTTTTATTGCAGAATATTTACAATGCCTCTTTCGGTTGCTCAAAAACAAAAGCGATACCGGGACAGAGTAAATGCTGATCTTGAAAAAAGAACAAATTACCTAAGGAAAATGAAAGAGAGAGCTAATCAAAGAAGAGATTTAATGTCGTTGAAAGAAACAATATTTGATTGATTACATTCAATATTATTACTTAAATTACATTTTTATATGTTGTTGGACCGTCACATACGTTACTGATTTGTCACAAAGGTTACCATAAGTTTTTTTTTTTGGCATATTTATAGAAATAAAATACCAAATCAGTCAGTTTTAGTTAGTATTTCTAGAGGAAAAGCGTGATCTTAATGAAGAACAAAACAATTCTAATTAACTTTAAAAATGAATATTCATTTCTGTTCAAGTAACTTATGTGACGGTCATGTAAGTTACGAGACATTATTGTGCATTAAAATAAAATAAAATAAAATAAAAATGGTGCTCTGTTGTGTATTGATTTTTATTTAGTTATCCATCTATGATGCATGTGTTAAGCGTTTATTAATTTGTAGAGTTAAAATTTAAATTCTTTCCTCTGAAATCTTCAACTTATATGAGAACAACCCTATTGTGTATTATTACAATTATTCTTTAAATGTTAATATTAGGCTTGTAGTTTATATTTTTTATTATTCTTTTATCTTACAATATATCAACAAGATACATCTATTGACAGTGATGCATAATATACCGCAGGTATTTATAGTTTTTAAATTTTGTTCTGCTATGCCAATGTTGCCATTTCTGATGGAAAGGGTACTCATCATTTTTGTGAACATGCAACATTGTAAACTTTCATATCTTCAATTGTTGCAATTGTTGAGAAATTCAAACAAGATAATATCTTTAAAATATACATTTTAATTGTTTGTACCTTATAATTAAATTACTAAAATGCTAATCTAGGTTTCAATTATGTTATGTTTATGAGGAAAATTAGACACTGCATGTTTTTTTATTCCTAGTTCGTATCTTTAATTAACACCAACATAAACTGTAACTGTAGATATAATAACATAAAATTAAATAATTTCCATAATACTTCAATATTATGTAGATTAAAAGCAATTTTTTAGAAATTATTCTCTACTAAAACTGCATACAGATGTACATTAAGGTATAATTAATAAAATTTCTTACCCGAGTGTACTTAAAAAACCACAAACATTTCCTTCAGCATACAAAGAGACGATATCTCCTAAATGTAACAAACTTGACGAACCAATCTCAACCATCTTGCCAATGTTTAATTGTACTTGCAGATTGAATGATTAACAATTATAATGGCTAAATGATGTGCATGTTGCTTTCCTTCACATAACATTAGTAAGCCCCCTAAAACAAGAAAAATACATTAATTAGTTATCTAGCAATTTATGACACTATAAGTTTTAAATCTAGAAGAAAAAAAAGATTTTTTGATCATATTAATCTTAAATTTTTTGTTTTGCTATCTAGTAGGCTGTTAAATTCTCGAGGAAAACGAATTCACCTCAAGAAAACAAATTATTCTCAAAAATTGGCAGTTGCTTCTAATTTAGCCAACTTTGTTTTTATACTAGTTTAGGGGATTCCTTTAATCTACCAGCAACTAAAAGGCGATTTGTAGGTATTATTGCGACAAAATAGTTTATGTTTACATGATAAGAAAGCTATTTAAAGAAACTTTTTTAACAGAAATGTTAAAAAAAAAGTTAGGTTAGAAGATACGACGTTCTACTTACAATAATTTTTCTAGACAATTCTTTTAAAATTTAACTACCGCACCATAATTCACGAATAAAACAATTTTTACATACAATTGTCTGAGCATTGCAAACGATAACAAATTTATAACATATAATAAATAAACTTTAAAACTAGCAACATGAAACCCGCAGTAGCACTTCTACTTCTCTACTGATGAATATTACAAACGTTATTGCCATCTTCGTCGCTCTTCCTATGGAAGTGCTGGAGTGTTAAAAGCTGAATAATACCTTCCTTTTCCAACACTCTGGTATCTCTGTCACCATCATTGTAACTATCAATACCACGAGCACTACTACCACCCTCTTATTCCACAAGTTAGGGGGTTCTTGTCATCATCTCTTTATCAATAGCTCGTCCTCCCTGAATTACCTTTTATTTTGTAATAATGTCAGTGAAATCTTGATTGTGAACCTCAATTCGCGTTGACGCTTTCTATCTTCTAATGCATATTTTAGAACAATCGAATCCCGTTTGTTAAGGGTTCATAAATGAATTATGTATAAGCAAAACAGTACTATCTACCGATTTAGTATTTCAGGAAGGGTGATAATTATTTTCAAATATTTTTTAAACACTACAACTGGGAAATATTTTAATAATAAAGAAATCCTATTATTATATTATTACTCTACTTTATGTGTTTTGGTGTTGGATAGACATAAAGAAATGAGGCCCTAAAATGCAGGACATCCTTCCTAATTCAGGACGGTTGTCGACAACCCTACGTAAAGTATATATTCCTAAAGGCTGAATAGCACATCCATATGGTTTTCATGATTTCGCAGTATTTATTCCGATTTTCTAGTAGCGCTGGGATAGAAATTAACATGGAAAAATTACGTGTTGCTAATTCTTTTTGATTTTCTAATAGCATGTAATAATCACGTACCCCGAGGTACATATATCTTTTGCACGTAAAAATACATCATTTTCATGTCTTCGTCATTAGCATAACATTTACATTCACATGCTTTTGATGAGTATATATATTGTATATTATTACTCTTTTTATGTGTTTTGTTGTTGGATAGACATAAAAAAATGAGGCCCTAATGCAGGACATTCTTCCTAATCCAGGACGGTTGACGACAACCCTAAGTATATATTCCTGAAGGCTGAATAGCACATCCATATGGTTTTCATGATTTCGCAGTTTCTATTCCGATTCTCTAGTAGCACTGGAATAGAAATTCATATGGAAAAATTACGTGTCGCTAATTCTTTTTTCTTTTCTAATGGCATGTAATAATTACATACCCCGAGGTACATATATCTTTTGGCACTTAAAAATACGTCATTTTCATGTCTTCGTCATTAGCATAACATTTACATTCACATGCTTTTGATGAGTATGTAAATTGAACAACACATTTAATTTATAAAATTCTTACACATACCGTCACCGACAAAATGTTTAGTCTCATTTTTAGAACAATAGAAAGTGGTAGAAAAATTTATACTTCTCTTCATTTAAGACGAATTCAGAAATATGAAACTGGAAGTTTTAAACTTGAAAAATTCTAGTGCTCCAGTGCACGGTTTTTGTATCATCAATATTTCAATATTGTAAATACGTTTTTGTTAAGTAAACTAATTTGAGCTAATATTTGCACATTACTTATTTAAAATTCTGAAGCAAACAAGCATAAAATAGTTTTACTTAATTAATCTATTAATTATATTGCATTTAAAACAATTATTATTTAAGACTTTTTTTAACCAAAATTTAATTTTGGCCATTTGGGGTTCTCAAACACTCGAGAACAAATTTCCTTAACGAGTTTTACGATTAAACAAGGCATATGTTTATCGATTGTTTGCATCTATTTTTGATCATAGTAGGCTGGTGAATTATAAGAAATGGGATAGCTTTATTTGTTTTTTTTAATTTCTTTTTTTTTAGTTATCATAACCAAAAGTCCGCATTTTATTAGAGGTTACGTTTTCTAAACAACTTTAAGAATTCGCAACCGTCAAGTAATGTAATATTTTAAATGAGAGATTGATACTACGCAGTCTGAATGCTCCGTATCGCAATGTCCCCTTCAAAACAAAAATCATGCCCGGAACTACAAGTGCGACTGGTTGATCAGTGCCGGTTTTAGCCCTCTTGGCACCCTCGGGCAGAGTCCTTCGGAGCGCCCTTATTAACTTTAAAAAGTTACTGTCATCGAATGATTTTAATGATTTTACCAATTTCGGTACCCCAAACAGTCTAGCGCTCTGGGGCGGCACCCGACCTCGCATCCCCCAAAGGCCGGCACTGTGGCTGATAAGACATGTTTGACCGGATGTCCACCAGATCGGACCAACCACAATCGGCCCAACCAGTAGTCGTTTGCAAAATTGTCTGTACATGTCCACCAGTTTTATTAAATTGTACAATTGGTGGTTGGGTTGAGGATTGTTGTCCAGCCTCACACAATATGCCATCCAGTGAAGACGACAAAAATTCGTCAGAATTTCTAATTCTCCATCCGCCATCATTTACAAAATACAGCATGCATTATTTTATTTAATTAAAATACATACGCTCTGCAACTTGCCACCGAATTGAAATAATAATTACTCCTATTATTTTATATTTATATACGGCTTGAGTCGTGGCAAACCAACGACAATGATCGGGCACAACTCAAATTGTGTCAATGGAGAATAAAAATACATATGCACAAGGCCGTATTCAATGGGGGGGTTTAGGGGGTCTAACCCCCCCCCCCCCGAAACTAAACATAATACTAATAAATGACAACAAAATAAAATTATTTTTCTATTCTGCTTCCCCCCGAAAATAAATTTCCCCAGAACCACCCCGGGAATAAATTTCTGGCTACGGCCCTGCATATGCATGATCTTTATCGCGCGACTCAAATTGTATCGATTGTGGTCGGTCCGATCTGGTGGACATCGAGCCAATTTGTCTTTAAAATCGAGAAGTACAAACGGGACTGGTTATATAAGGTCGGGTGTCCACCAGATCGGACCGACCAGTAGTCGCTTAAAAAATTGATCGGTCCGACCGAAATTGTTTGTACATCTCCACCAGTTTTATTAATTGTACAATTGTGGTCGGATACTCCTATTATTTTATATTATATACGGTTTGAGTTGTGGCAAACCAACGACAATGATCTTGCATGCAGCGTCTTGTCCGACTGGTTGGTTGAGACTTTGGTCGGGCACGACTCAAATCGTGTCAATGAACATGCTCCAATAAAAATACATGTGCACGACCTTTATCGCGCGGTCGGTCCGATCTGTTTTTTTTAAGACACGTTTGTCCATCAAATCGACGAGGCCGCATCTACTGCATAACATAGATGGCGTTGTACAACATCAAAACGGTTCCAATATGCGGTAGCTGATGACGTAACTACGTTCGCTAACAATCGCTAAAAACTTTTAGCGATTGTTTTTGCTGTGTTGTAGTTTAATCGTGATTATATTTTTCAGATTAAATTTAATATTCGTGGTAATATTTATGATAAATTTAAGTAGAACGTTTACTGTACTGCAGTGAGCTGTACTGCGCTGTACTGTACTGTACTGTACTGTACTGTACTGTACTGTAATGCACTACATTGTATTATACAATTGTTGTACAAGCTTTAATATCAAAAATAAAATTACTATTACTATTATATTTATAAAAGTAGTATACATCAGGCTTATTGGTAATGTTCCTTTTAAAGCTGTACATTATACAGAGTTGTCTAAAAGTAAGCATACAGTACTAATCAGCCCATGTTTGTTCTTATATGTCCTCCATCATCGTTGTAATATTCCTGAAAATCATTGATGCGTTAGGTTTACATGATCCGATCGGTACTGTATCCACTCTACATGACTATCATTGTAAATTGTAATGCTATATAAATCTTTACTAACATTAAATTTAGTACAATTTTGATCTTCAGAAAAACAACTGCAAATTATGGTCACATCATTGTAGTGCTGTATGCCTTATTCTTATTTTATTTTTACCATTCGATGTAGTGATACATTAGAATATATTTTGTACATTCTCTTTAAGAGCAGACAGTGAAGCAAAATGTTAACCTACAAGGCAAGGCATTATAATTCTTTTCTACTCCCAGTCTTTAATTTGTTTATTAAATAAAAGCTAGCTATAGTTTAACGAGATTCTTGAAAATACCTAAACCGTCCAATAGCAGCACAGTATCTTGTTTGGTAATCATGGCTTTATGAGTTGTTCAGCATTTGATAGTGTGAAACTGCAAACAATATAAATTGTAATTTTCACATAAAATCACATTAAAACCAGATTTGAAAAACATGTAAATCTGAAAATAAGAATAACAATAGTGATTTGGAAATAACACCAACATATTGACATTGTGCAAAAAATAGAAACGCCTAACGACTAATAATTTATTGCCACAAGAATCGACGAGAATGTATAAAAAGTTTTACAAGCATTTATATTATGGATTGGAGAAACAAAAATCATATTAAAAAAATGTGTTGATTGTTTACTTCAAAGAATTGTTAAATAAAATTGAAATTGTCAACTTTACAGACACACTACCATTCAACTACTAAAACTATTTAATACTCAATTCTAGACCATACTGATACAGCAAAGTACATACGCAAATTGTATGCTTAATTGAAAAACCGGGAAGGTACAAATGGAAAAGAATCCACAACGTTTTCACCAAATAAAATAAAAACATTTATAAATATTGTGTAGTGTTCGGGTAAATCTCATGCTCATAAATAGATTTTTTTTATAAAATTATAATTGGCCGTAGAAAAAATAGTTTATGCAACTCGCATATAATGGCTAATGATACACTCAAACTACGCCTTCGGCTCGCGTCGTAAACGTCACTCTCGTGCATTAATTTACAACACTGATTTGCTGAATAAATTAAAAGCCAGCCACTTATCTACATATCAACTATTGGATTATACATGTATTAGAAATACCTAACTTAAAACCTAGAATTTCATACGAAAACAGTATTTAATTATTTGTAAATTATTGTTTTCAGCGGCAATGCCATAAATGCGTCTCGTCTTAACCAACTTCATTAATTTTAATAGAGTTTTCTAATTCTCCGATTTTGTTTCATCGAGTTTTGTTTGTTGCCTCTGCAGCTTGGTGACTTGGGGCAGTTTTTTTTCCTTACCTATTGCGGCAACCTAAATATACGATACTAAGAAGTCTTTTAATTATTATAAGAAACAAATCATTAATAGCCTTGGTAGTGTAGCGACTAACGTGCTGGTCTCGCACTCAAGCGGGCCGAGATCGACTCCGGTGCGAGCAAATCTGGTTAAAGTTTTTTGCAGTTTTCCTAGCTGTCACACAAATGTGAGTTTTGAGAACAAACACTATATTCATTTATTTTCCTATACAGTTGCTTTATACAGGGTGCTTCAGAAATAAAAGTAATCCTTTAAATTGTAGGTAGAGGGGAAGCAGTAGAGCTAATTTACCTTGACAAGTATAGGTCAAAAATGAATAGTGTTCCGGAAAATAAGTTTAAAATTTAATGAATTTTGGATCCAAAAGAATCCAAGGTCAGGACCGGATCCAAAAATCCAAAAAAACTATAAATTAATTTTCTGGAAAGCTTCGTTTTTGACCTATACTTCAAGGTAAATTAGCTCTACTGCCTCCCCTCTACCTACCATTTAAAGGATTACCTTTATTTCTGAATCACCCTGTATAAGGAGAAGAATTATTTTATATTGACTTCATTTTTTAACTCGAAATATGGGATTATACTTAAAATCGTAAAATTACTACATTGCAATAATGCATTTTTAGGCCGATGATAACTAATAACTATAATTTAAGATTTCCCAAGTCTAGAAAATTTTGGATTATTCCCGGGTGCCCACATAATTTTATGCCAAATTCCAAACTTCTAGGTCACCGAAAAACGAAAAATCTTTGTAACAGACATGACGTGCATTTTGCATTTTTGTAATAAATTGTAATTTTGTTATAATTAACCATGGATTCGCAGATGTAGAACTAACAACAGGATAGTGCTTAACAGTATTAAAAATCTCCTAAATATCCTGGATTTTATATATGTGAATACATTGGCAACGCCGTTATCTATTTTAAGATTAAAATACGTTCTTTAATTTAAAGTTAGTATCAATAAACGTCGGTGTAATAAGAAAACGATTACAATAAAATTACAATATTATTTTAAATCCCTATATTTGTTATTATAATACAAAATATATCATGAAAACAAGATCGCGTGTTGAGGACAGGCACTCGTACTGCAACCACTTTTGTTTTTTGTTTTTCTAATAATAGTGAAGGTATGCAAAACGGTAAAATTAATAAAAAAAAACATAATTTTGAAATAAATGATACACGATATAACATTTTCCTACGACCCCATACGAAAGTGAACAATAGCAAACGCTACCGACATTAAGAAAGTGAGTCATATAACACGCGTATGTTAGGAACATAACACACGTGTGTGTTATGAAAATACGTCACGCTAAGCAATATCTAGAAATCCACGAATTTTGTTTACATTAAAATGATGACATTAATGTTTAATCCAATTTTGAGAAGCATTTTAACCATTATGTATCTATTCTTTTCTTATAAATATAACTTTAATTAATGTTTAATTAGTTATTTTAGCTATCAAAAAGAAATATCTAATAGATTACACCTAACGTAACCTCACTATAATACATGAAAATTATTGAAGCAAGTTTGCCAAGATTAAAATCAGCGATGCCAAATGGGAGAAAAATAAAAGTAATGTCAAATAATTTAGTTAGGCAACCTCTTTCACACCTGGCATTGTGTTATTAGTTGAAGTTATATTTGTTAATTATGGAGATATTATTAAATATAAATAAAAAATAAATTATGTGCCTCTGAAATTATTATATTATAAATTGTAATAGTAATTCGTTTAATTAATTTTGCTGCTAAACCCAAGGTTTAATTTTATACTATGTTTAAATAAGTTATGAATATATGAGTTTTTAAAATTGAAATTTATATTTAGTAAAAGAATCTATTAAATAAAATGTTAACAAACACCCATTCACTTTAACAATTGTCATAATTCAGCTCCAGAAAAATAAAATTAAGTTGTCAAGATAACTTAATTTTATTTTTCTGGAAATGTTTTGATAGAAATTTCGTTATAATTATTCATATTGTGAAACTAAATTGTTTAAAAAATTAAACTTTATATTCTAAAAATAAATGGCTTAAGAAAATTAACTTTAAGTGTGATTTTCTCTGTTAAACCTAACCATAAAAATTTTGCTTTAAAATCTTCAAAAATTATATTCTTGGAAATTAAAAAAAAATCAAAATTTTTAAACATTTGAAATTTGGGGGGTCGTAGGAAAAATATTGTACATTACACGTTGGAAAGTAACTTTTCTGCACTCGTGTGATTTCCGCACTCGGCTTACGCCTCGTGCGTCAATTCACGCTCGTGCGTACGAAAAGTTTCACTTTCCACACTAGTAATGTAATATACTAATTCTGAAATTAATTGTTACCGAATAATTCGGTGCTAACCGACCACTCGGTTAATTATATTAAAATTCGGGTATTAGGCATTTGAATATCTCTGATGTCTATAAACTATAAACTGTATCATATATGTAGTTACAATATTGCCGTCAACTTTTTTGTATGAAGTTTTGCACTCTACACAAAAAATTCTACATAATATATCTTATTTGCCTTTGTTTATACTGTGTATACAATTAATGTTTACAAACGTAATTTTAAATTTTTTACAATTTTCTAACTTGTTGAAACAATTTCTGCAATATTTGAGGGTATCAAGATAAGTATACATACATATATAATAGGGTGTAATGACCGATTACAGCTATTAGTGCTATTTATATATTTTTTCGTTATATTTAGAATTCATGTTAAGCAAAATGTTTGCTCTGACAACGAAAATTGCTAACGAGAATTGAGTACCGCGCGGTCATTAAATTCTTAACAAAAGAAGGGCACGCGCCTAATCAAATCAAACAACGTTTAGAAGGCATTTATGGTGATTTATCTCCTTCATATTCCACTGTAGAAAAGTGGTCAAGATTTTTCCATTTGGGGCAAAAATCTCTTGAAGATGACGAGCGCACCGGTCGGCCAATTAAAGCGGTAACGCCTCAAAGTTGCAATCATTGAAAAAATGGAGAAAGAAAGGAAGAAATTAGAAGATCGCCATTTGAAAGTTAAGGAGTTAGCAGTGATGTCTGACATTTCGGAAACAAGTGGTCGCCGAATTCTTCACGACCATTTGGGTATGAATAAAATTAATGCAAGATGGGTACCACGTCTTCTTTCTGCTATTTAACGTCAACGTCGCGTAGAATGTGCGCTCTCGTTTTTAAACTTGTATGGAGACGACCCAAAGCCGATTTTGGAGTACATTGTCACTGGCGATGAAACAATGGTTTCTGTATTATGATTCTCTATCCAAAAGGAAATCGATGGAATGGCGGTGACCCGATGAACCTCGTCCCAAAAAGGCGAAAGTCACAACGTTCATGTCAGATAAACGTCAAATAAATGTCAAAAGAATTTTATTTTTCAACAACTCTTGCTCAAAGTTTTTCTTTAATATCTATCATTTATTAATTACTGCTGTTTTTTGGGAAATAATCGTTTGCTTTCTGCTACCTATGTTAAAAGTACCACCTCTGGTGGGTTGGGAGGGAAGCAATTTTAGGATCTTAAAAACCCTAATTTTTTTTATTGCAGGTTCAGATTCTGCAGCAAAGTAACTTTTGTCCACGGCCTCCTCGATTTGAGAACGTCTTAGACGGCCGGTAGCATTAAAAAAATTTCTGTTTTTGACAGGTTACGTATTGTGGCGCCATCTGTCGAGTCCTTTAGTGATTAAGCAATATTGGTGCGCAATCTAGATTGTCCCTTGTTTGATATATATATTATTATTAGTGGTAAAATATATTGTAATTTTCTATAAACTATATTAAAATTATTAAAAATGCCTCGAAAGTGTTGTGTTACGAACTGTAGCTCGTATGAATTAGAAAATGTATCTCTCCATATTTTTCTGCATATGTAGAATTAAATTTTAAATGGAAAGAAGCTCTAATTAATCATACTGGTACATAATCTATAAATTATTTTATTCATTTTTCAAAGATTTTCAGAGAAATGATATTGGTCTACAGTTTGAAATATTGGTTGAATCGCCCATTGTGAGTGTGGGTATTTCTAACAATAGTTTCAGTAGTACATCAGCGAAACATTCAAGTGTAGGTATAATATGTACTTTAATTTATAAGTTTATAAGAGGGTAAATTATAATCACCAATTTCTTAATCGCTTTTAATAATAGTTTAGAAGTATGATCGTATATCAGCACTTTTCTTATTTTTGTAGTGAGTTAATAAGGCACAATGATTTTTACAGTGGATATAATTTATTATTATTTGATGAACCAACCGGTTTCGTTGCATTTATTCGTTTGCATTATTGGTCAATTTATTTATAACCATAATAAATCAATAAATAATAAGGATTTAAACATAATATTCCTCACGATTCAAATATTACTGAATTGTTGCTTTAATTCATCAGATTCTACAGAAGGCTTTGTTTGTTTCTTTTGTTGAATTTTCTTTACGATTTTTCATTTTTATAATCGAATTTCGACATTAATATTAACTTATTAGTTATTACAATATGCAAGTACGAATTTTAAGAGATGTTATGTTTTATTAACAACTTTGAGAATTTGCAACCGGGTAGTAATGTAATATTTCGAAAGAATGTTTGATAATACGCAACCTGGATGTTCTGTATTGTGGCGCCCCCTTCAAAACAGAAATAATGCCTGGAACTACAAATACAAACGGCCGTGTAAAAGACCTTTGTCTCTCACAAATCGAGGAAGCCGTGCTTTTGTCAAAAACATTCTTTTCGATTCATGATAGATGGCGCTGTAATCGCCAGTTGTTGGCACTTGTTTATAAACTTGAAACCCTACAAAAAGAAATCTGACGACGTAAAATATGGCAATCTGGCAAGCCAATTTACCGGACCACCTCTGCAGATCCAGCGATCATTGTACTACTGAATAATGTGATGGACAATGATCATCATGTTGATGGTTGTGTTGTCGCTCTTCGAGGCTTACATTTTCAGGAAATGTTGGCAGTTTGTTTTTCAGAATGTTTCGGTATTTTTTACCGTTCAAATTGCACTCAATGAAATAGGGGCCAATGAGTTTGACGCCAATTATTCTACACCAAACGTCAACAGTCCAAGAACGTTGATGTTCAACTTGGCGAGCCAGTGTGGGTTTTCGACACTCGAACAATGCATGTTGTGTTGATTAACCGTACTATGGTTCGTGAAAAACGACTCGTCAGAGAACAGTACCCGCCGAAATAAATTCGGGTTTCTTTGAATTTGTTCAAGTGCCCACTGATGACAAAATGTTACTCGATTATGGAAATCATCGCCATATAGTTGTTGATTCATAGACACACAATAAAGATGATATTTATGACGCTTTAATATTTTACAAACCCTAGTCAGAGACAATGCGAAATCGCGAGCTATTTCTCAAGTGCTCACATGAAGGTTATGATCCACCGCAGCTAATACAGCAATTCCACTATTGCCAATGGATTCCCACCAATTCCACTAATTGGGCCAAAATACTTTTCAATGCCTAATTCGAGCAGTGGTATTTAAAAAAAATAAATAAATTGAAGTTAATATTTTCTTATTATTTATTGTTGATACAGAATGGTAATAGTTTAATATATAATATACTTACATTTGCGGCGATGTTTTGAATGATATCACTATATTTATGGCAATTTATACACGAAGCGGTCGAAAAATGAAACAACAGCGTTACTTTACTACAAATTTAAGTTTTATTTATAAAATCATACAATTAAGCTCACTAATATGGCAATTTTAAACTGTAGTAAATGAAAATGAATATTCTTAATATCAATGAAATATTTTTAATAGTTTAAATCACTGCGTTACCAAAGTCATACTTAAAAACTTTAACTTTTCTAATAATGACAAAAAAACACAAATTAGTACAAAGCAGCGCAGCGGTAGAAGCTTCAACTTATTATTAACAACAGGTACGTTTGAAGTTATGACATTTTTAACTAATCAGAAGCCTAAATATTACTGCAAATGCTATAAAAAAACTGAGGACAAAAAGGTAACGCAGTGGTAATCTTAGTAACACAGTAGTATTTTACTATCAGTAAGTACTTTTTGTACTCTTAAAGTCTAGTAGATGAGAAAAGAAAATAAAAAATAAACTTCTAAGGACTTAACGCAACATAAAATAATTCAAATACCTTCAAATGGACAAGTCTGGTATTCTTAACTAAATTAAAAAAAAACATCTAAAGCTCTTAAGTCTCTTTGAATCAGCTGCATACAAACAAATTAACAAAAGTAAATCAACATCTTAAAAACTATAAGGCTATAACACTATAAACTATAACACATTGGGAGATCAGTCTTATTTTTCAAAAACGTTTAATGGTTTATCAAAATCAAAGTATATTCGTTTACCTTTCACTATCATTTTGGGATTAGGAACAATTTCCAAGATGTTATCGTAAGGTTCGTAAGAAATATCAGTCTCTACTGCTTTGAACCTTTTACCAGTGCCATCTACAGTCCTATAAAACATGATCTTGATTTCTCCTTCTTCATCAACTTCACTTTTAGCGACGCCTAGGTAAGTATAATGTTTATTTTTAACAGACGGAACTTTAACTAAAACGTGAACACCGTCTGATATTTTCAATGGATGAACGTTTTCCTTTTCAATTAGCTGCTTTTCTTTTACATTAGAAACTGATGGTTGAACAAAGTTTGCAAGGGGCTCGTCGTCAGAGTTGGAAGATGAGTAATAAACCGTATTGTAGTAAATTCGTCTAGGTACGGCAACAATATTAGATATATTGGCTAGTACTTTTTCCACTTTCAATCCATCTGAATAATTCTTTTCTCTGATTGTGTTAACGACGGGAACAGGAACTGGCTGATATGGTTTTGGATTCATGCAAGTGCAAAAACCTCTTTGGCAAAAGCAACTAAGGTCTCTGTATTGGAGTTCACCTGGAGTGTCAGTAAAAACTTGATGCACCTGCAGAGTACCCTGGAGAGGCACTAGGTTTTTAGGTACAGGTTTTTCAACATTTTGAGTGTCACTATCGGTCACTAAGTACAGACGGACCTTGCTCAACTCCTTCAGGGTGTGGAAAAAGGTTTCTAAATCAGAAATATCCGAACCAGTGGCTACTTTTTCATCTGCTGTACGTTTAAGATAGCCACCAACGCCATCGGCGGCACCTTTCCCGTGGCCGGCTTCAAAAAAGTTCCATGTAATGCGAATGAAATTGTAGTCTTTGAATATTTTGGAACATATGAAATAAAAATTTAGCTTCTGTCGGTACTGAGTAGCAGGACCATCGGTAAAGAAATGAATTATTATTATGTGAGGATAGTCAGCTTTTATGGCGCTAATAACTGGATGAAGGTGTGCCCAGATAGAGACAGGGTTGTGGGAATTATTTCCAGAGATGGTACAAAATGAAGTTACCGTTGGTTTGTCTTCTCCTTCAGTTTTTGTGTACATAACTCCAGTATGTAATGTTACTTGCTTCCGTGATCCGCCAAAATGATAGGACTGCACCTCTTCAAAATGTTTACAGTTATAGTTTTCGCTGAAATCGATGTGCAGAACAACTTCGTCGCTTCTCAAATTATCTATAGCGGCTCGATAACTCTTAGATTGTATTTTTATGTTATAAATGTGTTTCTTTAATTCCACTAGGGTCTGATTAAACTTTTCTATCAATCCTGAAACACTTCCTTCAGCTATTTCTTTTACGTTTTTTGTGATTTTTACTTTTTTGCCTGACTTTTCGATCGTTTCCGATTCCCTAATCCACTGAGGCCATTTAACTAATTCAAGATCATTCCGTGTATGGTACAGTATTTGTTTTGTCCTGCAGTCTTGACAATAGGGAAGACGCACGTATTTTTTTTAATTTTTGTATTCGTTCATTTTGGTTAGAAAAATATTTCCAGATAAGCGGAATTTCTAAAAACCCTCAATTTATTTGAAAAAATTAAATTTAAAAATTCTCCTCATTTAAAACCGAATTTGGCCTTGAGCAACTTCCCTCAAAGCTATTTGATGTAAAAAAGTAGGTACCGCTTTGAATGTGAAGAAGCAATATTGACGATATACTCAACGTTAGATGGCGCTGATGAAAACCAATAAACTGAATTTTGAATTAATATTACCAGAAATATTTAACACCACTTTAATTATGGCAGTTAATTACACAACAGCATAACGTACATTATAATATTAATTACTCGTTAATAAGTAGACGATATTTGAACTTGAAAATAAAAAAATTTTCAAACTGACGGGTAATACAGGACTCTTAACTGTTTCATTAGCACCAACAGTGGGTCGTCTTTGGAACTGTAAGAGGTAACAAAGTTTCATCCATTAGAGGACAGCAGTATTGCATTTTAAATTTATTTAAATTTTCAAGGTTTTCAAAAATTAATTACTTAAAATTGGTAATTGTTTAATGCATTTATAACTGATATTCTAAATAATTTAGTAATGACGTTTATGAAAATGCAAGAATCTCCTCAATTGACGACATATGCGCAGAGCCGGCGACTTTTGGTTTTACCATGTGTTGCTTTAAGAAAATACCACTAAATATAATAGTAACAATAATAATAATCATTATTAAACTTAGGAACATTGTCAGCAATTTTAAAATTCCAATAAATCTGAACTATTTGGAGTGTTCATCATTACTTTCACCTCTAAAGAGTAAACTTCTTGACCAATAAAATTCACTGTACCAAAGATTTGCCCTAACTCGACTTTAGCCTATTTAATTATTTGCTGCTTATATCTGCAGAAAGTGGCTCCAAAACACTTACTCTCTGTAACTTTGCAAGTCCTGTCACTGTATGACGATGAAATTTCGAACTTTCGTGATTTCTAAACGCATTTAATGCACAAATCCATACATTAAATCCTTTTTCCACAAACGCGAACGTTTGAAACGTAGGCCCACTATTTGTTTGATGTACATTTTCGACTTCTAAAATGCTAATTATAAAAAAATAATGATCAAGATGTACGGAACAAAATTAACAATTTTCGTGGACGTATGGTTTTTGGCTGTAGGCTTTTTGTGGGTTTGATTGTACAATTTTGAGTGGCTTTCATTTAAATTTGTATTTTCAACTACGGCAGAAAAGCAGCATTTTTTGAATTCGAGTTTAGAATTACTAGCTCGTGCACCTGCTCATTTTAGTTCGACTTTTCTTTCCAGAGATTTAAATAATGATCTATAATTTTATATTTAATTCTAGAGATCTTTTAAATTAAACTTTAAACAATTCAACTTATATAAAAACTAGAATTATGCTAATGAGTCACGGTAAATCAAAAGTAATAAGCGTAGATCGATCGCATTGTGTACAACCCATCAAACGAAAACTATCGTGTGACTTCATGAAGCGCAGTGGCACAACTGCCTTATCACTGCGGTAGCACATTTCTTACTTGAACGTCTTGCGGTGCACCTCGGGCACAGTCAGATGGAGCGATGGAAAGTATAAGTGCAAGCGATGATGCATCTCTTTTACTCCGAATGCCGTCCTTCTTTCACGTCTGTGCAAACCACGCGAATGTTCTCGTTTGATGGACTGCATCTTCGTATTTCTTTGTGTGTTGCTCAGCAACACATGTTTTCACCCTGTATGTTGCTGGAGTATGCGAGCTATACACCTATCGCCGCCGCTGCATATGCGTCTTCCCTATTACCGGTCATGCAAGCTCGTTCATATGTTGAACATACTGTGCCTGCGATAAGGTTGTTCATGTTCGGGTGAGGAATGATTTTGTATTTGTGGAGAGCATTTATCATATATTGCGCATTAACGTGTGTCTTGCATAGGCAAGTTTCTCTGCCACCAACTGTAGGCGGTTTTA
Source organism: Agrypnus murinus (assembly GCA_929113105.1). Classification (NCBI taxonomy): domain Eukaryota; kingdom Metazoa; phylum Arthropoda; class Insecta; order Coleoptera; family Elateridae; genus Agrypnus; species Agrypnus murinus. The sequence continues at coordinate 30,084,804 of OV816023.1, read as the reverse complement.
CATAAAATGGCCGGTGTTTTATAAAATATGAATAACAACATCTTTCATCAGGAATCTCTTTTTTGAATGAACAGTAAAGATTTTTCATTGTGTCCAGTAGATATCGTTTTTGCATTCTTCTTTTTTTATAAGTTGCAGTTTCTCGTTTTCCAGCTGTAGCTAGAAACATCGTCGCGATCAAAAAAGTTTTTGATTTTCTCAATTAGAATATTTTTCTTTGGGGCAGTCTGCTTTTGTTTCATCTGATCAATGCCTAAAGTCTCACGCACAATAGCAGTCTTCATTTTTTACTTTGATATGCCTTCTCCTTGAAATATTCGTTTCAAGGCTATCTTTTCTTTTACTGTCTTCAAGCTATTGTAATGATCTTTGATGGCATTAGATAACGTAGAATATTTATTTTGTTGGGAATCTTTGCTTGGCTTTTTAGCTCTTTGGTATTTCTTTTTGTACTTATTACACTTCTTTGTCAGTTTTTCCAGTTCTTCCTGCAATTTCAGATTTTTTCTATATAATGCAGATCTGTCTCGTCTTACTTGTCTTCGGCCTCTAGACCTAGGTGAAACTGGAGTTCCTAAACGTGGTGTGGAAACCGGTGTGTTAACCATAATTTTCTGTGCAGCTTTTTGACGGTCTCGTCGTTTCTTATTCGCAGTCGTCCAATTACGCTTAGCAGCTCTATGTTCTCGCTCTGTCATGTCTTTCACAAGTATTTTTTTCGCGTGGTACCTTTCAAGGTGTTTCCTTTTGGCTTCAGCATTTTCAGCATACGATGTCTAGCTTTAACTTAAGCCTATAGCGACGTTGCTTTTCTGCGGGTGTCAAAGCCATTTATTGTAGAAGTTTTTTCTGAAAAAAATGAAGTAATGTATGGGTATTTTGGTTTTAACAATGTATTAATAACTTAAAAAACACACCTAAAACAACTGCGTTACCAATACAACAACGGCGTTACTTTTTTATAGTAACGCAGTGTAACAGTAACGCAGTAGTAAATATTTAATTATATCGTAAATATGTACTAAATGGGAAAACAAAAAGCAAACATTTTGTCACTGTCAAAACCGATACCTAAATAACTGTGTATAATAATAATAATAACGCAAATATCGTCAGTACTTACCTTTCGAAGGCGGTAACTCAGGGGCCACCCAATAAACACACGCACCCCTCCCAATGACTGTGAAGCGACTAATTCTCCTAGCTTATTCCCCCCCGCGCAACGGCTAACATCTGTTTTAAGAGTTACAACAAGCCGAACAAAATGAGGTACATTAAATTATAATACACTTACTTTAAGGTTTATTTTCATATAGGAACGCAAGGTAGTTAAGATTTTATTCTTTGTTCGGGACACAATGTAAAATATTTTTTATTTTATTAAATGTTTTAGGTAAGAAGTATCTATTGGAATTGTAATAAAGTTCAAAACTTTACTCTGATAACGATATTCAAGTACAACGCCATCTAGGAGATATTATGAGAGATTACTCTTTATAACGTGAGACTCGTGCTCTAGGACAGCAATATTTTGTATGGAAAACAACCGCGTTACTAAAAAAGACAATGTTGTTACCGTAATTTGCGAATAAAAATAATATAAAATTTCGGTTATATTTTACTTTGTTGAATAGGAAAATAGTGTTATATTTATAAATTAGTGTATTTTTTCACAAATTTGTACTGTTTCCTCATGAAAAGTGAAATTCATCCAAAGAGACCGATTTTTAGGCATCAAAAAGTATTTTGGCCCAATTACCATTATTAGTAAACTGTATGACAACACGCTAAAACGAAGCACCTAACCGCACCCTGTCTGGGAAACGCTGATCATAAAGAATGACATCAGCATCGACGTTCCTGCCAGATTTATATTTATATAATATATATTTACATTAAGCCATTTCTATTTTCTTTTGTACAGATAAATAATTCATAGCACCCTAGTCGAAATATGGATTAAAAAAGTTTCTAGAGTAAAAAAATAAACTGTTAAAACTCCCCAATAAATAGAGAAACAAATTTTTAAATGAGTAGAGTGTCAGTAGCAACTAACTGAAAAGGTGGATCTAAGTTCTAAAATGTTTTGTTTGTGATGTCCATTGCGAGAAATTTTATTTAAAATTATTTGTAACGAAGTTACTTTATTTTCTAATTATTATTTGGGCGACAGTAAATAAGTTTATCAACCGTTGCGATCTATAGCCGCTCGGATAAGCCGCCGTCTCAAGCAAACATACGCGTTCTTTTCCTGGCGTTTATTCTGTGTACACCGCTCTGTTTTACTCCTACCATTTTCCTCACGTTTTGCGAGCACCTATAAATTAGAGTGCGCTAGCCGTTTTAGACAGTTCATTCCGAACTTGAAGATCCAGAAGGACAAACCAACCAAGACCAGGCAGCAGCCAAGCAGACCGATTAGCTTGCAGGAATTGTAAAGGTAAGTTCTCTTGACCGTAGTCCTAATTCCTGTTCCGCCTAGCATACCTACCCTTTTTCATCCTTTACACCATTCCTCCTCTTCCGAGGTCTCACTGCGTGTAAACCTGAAGAAGTAATTCTTGTTCTTACCCTTCACACCCTTCCGAGGCTTCACTGTGTGTAAACCTGCAGATCCAACCCAACCTCCAAGAACTCGACCTCATATACCCCGCTTGCCCGCTCCACCGTAATCCTTTACTCTACTTTACTATAATTTTTGTATTCGTTCGTTTTGAATATAAAAATATTTTCAGATAAGCAAAATTTGTAAAAACGCTTAATTTACTTGAAAACATTAAATTTAAAAATTATCCTCAATTTAAACCGAATTTGGTGTTCAACTACTTCCATTTATCTTATAAAATTAAGCAGAGCAGTAAAATGCATCAGAAAATGCGAAACATTAATAAGCAATTACTTAATTAATTAAGTAATAAGCAGTAAAACAAGACATTTAGGAAAACTACCAGTTACATGAAACATTTTCGAATAGAAGATTATATTTTCAATTGTGTTTTGTAAAAAAATTTTAAGAAATCAGCCAGCTGGAATCGAACCTGGGGCGGCAGTGACTTACGATTATTGTCACCTCGCTCTGGCGAGACGCCACGCCTATTTTTAGTAGGGTAGGGTGTACTAATTTAAATGATTTTTCTTTAAAAGAGATTAAATGTAATTTTTTTTTTAAATTATAAAATTCTCAAAATTTACTATTCTTGAAAAATCTAATGAACTCTAAATATTGCCCGTTATGCAAAAAAAATACCAAAAACCATCCTAGTTGGATAAGTAGATTCCTCTTTTCAAATTTTTAATTTAGAATTTTTATTGCATAAAAGATATTATTAATTATTCGATATACGTACTCTTCTGAACCCAGGTAAACGCATGATACCGAGTTGTAGAGGATAACACAAAGGACAATAATCTGAAAAAAATCGCACGGGTCGTCGGTAATTAATAATAAAAACAATGTTAAAATCGCTATTTTGAGGTTAGAATGTTATGATGTTAGGTTACAGTTAGTAAAAAGTTGTCTGCATTTACGTGAAAATGGCGTAAAAATGGTGTCGTTTGTGTCATATGACAAGAAGATTTTATAATTTTGTTTTTCTGCGACGTTTTTCCAATGAAACCCCCTTAGCGCTCGGTATTTCAGTGTTATAAATTTAATAGAATACATTTGTTAGGTGTAACTTTTTTTTAAGAAGCATGCACGATAGGGGTCCGGATGTCAAATAATTACCGAAACCAGTACCTATCTCTAAAGATAGGTACTCAAGCTTTTCCACTTTTCAGAATTATGATGTGTTCTTTTCACACTTATTTGCGTTAATATTTTAAAATAAAGCATTCCAAATCTACGTAAAAAGCTACGTATATTTACACAAAATTTGCTTGACTGGTTACATAATTTATTAATTATTAGGTTAGAAATAAAAAATAATAATCTGCCATTTAATTTCAATTCTTTATTTAACGTCTATGTAAATTAATCATTAACTTTCTTAAGAAAAAAGTTGCCCAAATTATTAAATACACATTCTGTCATGTGGTTCCAGCAGAACGGGGCACCCCCACATTATGCAAGACAGACTTGCAATCATTTAAATGAGGTGTTTGAAAACAGGTGGATTAGTCTAGCTGTTCCGATAAACTGGCCTTCTCGATCACTCGATTTGACTTTTTCTTGTGAGGTTTTATAAAAGAAAAAGTTATGGCGACTGTAACCACTACAGAAAAAACACTTTAAAATCCTCTCCTTGTAGAGTCACTACATCTAGTCAACCAGACCATACTGGAGGATCAGAGTATCGCAAACGACGCCATTTCTGGGCGAGAAAAGCCCGAAATTATTAATTATTATTATGCCATTAAATTTAATTAAATCTACGTTTAGTTTAATAGTATATTCTTCAACGAGCATATAATGATGGCTATTATTCACAAGGATGAAGTTTACGACACTCGGTACGCGAGTCGAGTGTCGTAAATCATCAGAGTGAATAATAGCAGTGGCGGATCCAGAGAACTATTTTGGGGGGGGGGGAATTTTTGAAAAAAAATCGTTAATGTTTAGGAAATTTTGCTTATGCATAAATTGCATTTAAAAATAACACGCGATCTTATGCAAAATGGTAAGTTGTTGATACATTTATTATAACTTCATAAGAAATAAAGAACAGAATTTGACACAAAAACATTTCACGTAAAAACGTTGTAAGATTGTGCCGTTAAAGTTTCAGATTTGTTAGTTTTTTCAAAAAAAATTAATACGCAGAATTTGTTGATTGAACGCTTGATATATGAATATCGTGAAAAGTTTTACGTGGGGTACCTATATAAACATCACCCCATGTTCCTTCCCTTAGGAAGAAGTAATTGAGATACGCTCAATTAGCACGCAACAGGTCGGAGCGACGTTGCCTATCCATCCTCTACTAGCTAACCAGGTTAGTACCGGACCGATTAACTTAATACGTGCTCATCCGCCGGCACTCCCCCGTCCTCTTTCATATAGGATCAAGAACCTCGTCCAGCATTAGGACTATTTCCTAACCTAGGTTAGGTACATCGGAACCCTCCAACCCTCTTTTATGCCTTCATAAGTTCCTTCACCAAGCCTTAGTTGGGGCCACTGCCCGATCGAATCCAACCTCAGATGTGGCAGGACTTGGTTTTTATGCGGTTTTGCCACCCCGATCTCCTAGTTTTAGGCCTGGTGTGCCCCTGACAGAGCTTCCTTTCGAGGCTGCTTCATGTGGCCGATCGAAGCTGCATTCCGGTGTGTACCCGTTAAGGTGAAGTTGTCTTGACTGTGAGAGGCTATGTATCTCCGCATCAACGTCCCTTAAGTGTAGATTTCTAGACGATTTCTGGGAGTCCGACAACTGAAACTGCACAGCCAAAGCCGGACCCCCATACTATCGTCTCCGAAACGCTACCTGGCGACATGTAGTTTCTTCTAGGTCTCAGCTAGCGAACTCCCTGACGGAGATAAACTTCACTTGATTTTCTTCCATTCGTCTAGGTCAGACATCGAGATACTTAGCTCCATAAAAGACCCTGACGTCAGGTAAGAATCAAACCGCCTACACCGGACCCTCTTGTTAGAGAGTTTCCTCCGCAAAGTTTTAGAGTTATCGTCGAGAAACACTTAGGTGTAACTCTACCACACATTTCCTTCTGATTGCGTCATCTGTTACCCAGACAAGCCTGGGATTGGGTAGACAACGACCAGTTCTAAGGGTGAACGCCGTGTGGTCTGCCCACAAGCTAGTCTCGAATCCTAGTGCTCCCTGACACCTCTAACGACTGCTCTCCCTCCGTCTTAGAATTAGTCTCGGATACTAGTGGAGCCCGACATCTCCAACGACTAATCTAGCGGGAAACTTAAATGCTTTATATATAGCTACATGCAGCACCACTGGCAGCTCGTAATTTACATCTCGAAAACAAAATCAGTTGTGTTAAATAAAAAGATACATAATTCGGAATTTTTTGCTGCTACGTTTTGAATGAATATGAATAAATAGTGTTTAATTCATTGTTTTATATACATATCTTTGTAATATTTGCAAAGATAACCTCAAAACTTGAGTCATTTAATGCATTAATTTGTTTTTATCAGAACAATAAATGAAATACTGGTACCAACTTAAGGCAACGTTGTCACTTTTTCACTACCGTAGAAGCGTATAATTTATTTATATTCTATAGAGGTTTATTTATTTTTTAGTGTTTACATAGTAATATCTTTTTATTTTTATTAATAAAAAAGTAAACTCGAATGAAATTTCTGGTTAGTAGAATTGTTTTTCTCGCCATTTTTCACGTTCTTAAGTTTGGACTAGACAGTCAAACTTTAATCTCTTACTTTAAAAATACTAATAATTAATTAAAAACATATATAAATAATAATTAAACTGCTTCCACATGCGTTCTAATAAAACTAGTATCGTTTGAGCCATTATTTGAATTAAAACTATGTGATTATTTCTATTTGTCAAAATAGCACAGCTCCATAATTTTTGGCTCTGACTATCCCACCACAATTTCTTAATAGTTAATAATTAAACAAACATTATTTGTTTCTGTCCTATGTATATTTATAAAATTGTGGAGGGGGGAATTTCCCCCAATATCCCCCCCTGGATCCGCCCCTGATAATAGCTGTTATATATGCAAGTAGAATACTATTCGTTGTCCATGACGATTAAAATTTTTGATTATATTTATACTTTAAAATACTTTTAAAAATGTATAAACGATGTGGACGTTTTAATTTAATTAAAGAGTTTTATATGCCATGAGCCATTGTTTTGACACATAGCGCCCTACTCGATAAGATTTTAAAAAGATATTGAAACCTAGTGTAGCAGTGAATAATGATATATTAATGACAGCTAGTAGTGATTAATGATTAATCACAGCTAGTAGTGAATAATGTACATAATTATCATTGAAGAAGCACAACTATAATGAGTATATTATTACATACTTAGTCGTGAACAAAAGGTTTTTCTACATAGTTTTTATTCTGACAGCTCCAAATTGTAATAAGCCAAATACATCAAATGTGCTTTTAATTTACGAATTACTAGGTTTCACACTTCCTTTGCCCCAGTATGGCGTCTGCGGCACTCTAATATGCCAACTTGGCCTGGCTGACTAGATGTAGTGACTCTTTGTTTAACGAGGTGACTACCATCTAGTAGATTTCAAAGCAATTACATAATAAAAAATTAGTTCTATTATAGTCGCGCTTGGTATTTCAGTTCTATTTACTCGAAAAGCTAGGTTTTTATAGTATCAATTGTTTAGTGGCGTGCGGTGAGAATTTAGGCTAGGGAAGCAGCCACAATTTTAATTTTAATATACCTAGGTACAATAAAAAACAGTGCTATCATTTTGTGTTATGTGCAGTGGCGGATTTAACACTTAAGGGGCCTGAAGCGTTACAAATTTTTAGGGCCCCATAGTATAAATCAATTACTACAATTTATATACCTTTTATTTTTTTATCAAAAACTAAGTACATATAATTATTAATATCAGGCGCGAATTCACGGTGGGGGGGGGGATGCAGGAAATTGTCTCCTCAAGAGTTATAAATAATCCGACTTCGTCTCAGACCGCAGTCACACGAGTGTGAAATTGGGGTTTTTGTACGTGTTACACACTATACTTTATACGATTTTTTATTTATCTACGACTACAAAAACGTAATAAAACACCAAAAGCTAGGAAAAATATTTAACCTTGAATATGATTTGAGATTGAGATGCTGGATTGTCAAAAGTAGACAATGCCCACAGTTTGTGGTAACAGGTGTTAGTTGTAAAAATTAAGAAATACGTATAAGTCAATGTTATAATCGTTTATTATTTACAATTAACACTGAAATTTAAACAATTATTTAAATTAATAATAGTAGTTTTGTTGGTGTATTCAGTTTTTTAAATGTGATAGACACATTTTTAAATGTATTTTGGACGTCGTGTTGTTCTGCCGCTGTTTTTTGTTAATTTAAGTAAATCGTAAGCTCAATTTTACATTGAATACCTAATGCTTTATTTGAATGTAATTTGAAATAATAAATTCCCAAAACATTTTTAGATTTCCATGTAATAGACCGGTTATTCTAAATGTATGGATTAAAGCCATCAGAAGGATATATCGTTAAATCAATTTTACGTTAATTTAATAACAATTTTGTAATAACTTTATATGGTAATAATAACTTTATATGGTAATAATAACTTTATATGCTTGTAGTCGACACAGCAGCTCAGAGGTAGAAATGTCGCTCAAAAAGTGTCAAAATTTAAAGTAAAACATTAATTAAACAAAATAAATTAACAGAAATAAAATACAAAATGAACACAAACATTTTTTAATACAGTGAGTTTTGTTGATGAACGACTATTATACTTACAATTTTATAGTGATATGTGTCTAAATCACAGACGAGCTGCGCCTAACTGAGGAGAACTAAAATCTCGAAACAGCTGTCTTAAGATCTGTGATTTATTCACATATCACTATAAAATTGTTAGTATAATAGTCGTCCATTAACAATTTCTAACTTTTAAATTTATTAACTCTATTAAAACACGTTTGTGTTCATTTTGTATTTTATTTATATTAATTATACAGTCAGATGCAGTTTTGACATATGTTATTGTGACAGATGAGTCCGTAAAAGTTCTACTTTATGTATTATTTCAGAAAAAAATTTTATTCCATTAATCGGTTCATTTATAATAGAACTTTTCTGCTTTTAGAAGCATCAAATTTATCAATAATATTTTTAAAACACATTGTCAAAACATAAATTTTACGTAATGTCATTTTCAATAAACATTACTAATAAATTTTTTAAATGACTGTCCAAGATTAATTCTGAAATAATTTTTTACACGTTTAAGAATGCAGATAGATCGTTCTCCAGTTTCATTATATATCAGTAATGTTTTTTTAAATTCTTTTAAAATTGGAAAATGTTGACAATTGACAAATGACATTAAGGAATTTCACCCATTCGAAAGCATGGTACAATTCCCCTTCCCCGAATGTAAGTCGGACGACCGCGCAGAGTTTGCTAGAAGGCATTGAAGGCAAGTCATTCGGAGCGACAGAGATGATAATTAATTTAACATTTGAACTGTATATTCCGTTACAGAATTTTACCTATCACTCTGAATGCTTGCCTTTTCGCACAAAACTCTATATTTCGTCGACCGTACACCTTTTCTACCCGCCTGTACACGATATGAACTGTCTTTCTCACATGTTTTACTATTCTCGACAAAGTTCCCATGACAATAATTTTTATTTGTCGCATGTCCACTGCGATCCTGGGCAAGGGTCCTCTGCGGGCCTGCCTGACTTGTGGGGCCTGGAACGACCGCTTCCACTGCTTGTGCGTAAATCCGCCACTGTTCATCGAATGGCTATCAGAAACAATTAATTCAAGAAATTAGTCTTCATAGTAGTCGAATGAACGCGTTGATTGTGCGAGAAGACATTCCTCGCAGGTCTGCTGTGAAACAGTATACTCCGTTACAATATTTTATATCGCCTTTTCGTACGAATGCGTCAACCGTACACTTTTTTTACAATCTGTACACGATATGATCTGTTTCTTGTTTCACTTTTTTCGAGAAAGTTAATTCCCACGCCAATAATTTTTATTTGTCGCGTGTCCAGTGCGATCCTTAGCAGGCGGCCTCTGCGGGGTCCCCTGATTTGTGGGGCCTGAAGCGGCCGCTTCCAAAGCTTGTGCCTAAATCCGCCACTGGTTATGTGTTATATTATTAAGCTTAAAAGTTTTTTAAAGAAGAACTTTTACACTTCAGTAGTATTCTTTTGCTCTATAATGATTAATCGGATTGGTGATTTTTTAGCATTATCTCGTTATTTTGAATACTGATTAACCTCCACCTAGTAAGATATTTTTAGCATGATTGGTAATCCCCTTATCCCTTTGAATCATAGAAATTCTGTGATTGACATGATTGAATCATAAAAGGTGCTGTGACGAAATTTGTAACTATTTCCAACGTTCTTTTGTGACAAAGCATTTTCAAATTTTTATAATTGTTTAGATTTAATCACAATGTGCAAAAGAATACGTTTTTTTATACTTATGGAATTTGTTGACTATTATTCTTTATTTAAGAAAAAGTACTACTATTTATTTATAATGCAACTCGATTTTCCGGTCTTTTTTTACCAAAATACCTGGTGCAGGTTTTAATCATTGTTGTTAAATTTAAAAGTTCTGGTTTTGGTCTGCCTTTCTCAACAATTTGTAATTTTCTCCGAAACTGTATGAAGAAAATTCTTTATCTAATAATAATAATAATAATAATAATAATAATAATAATAATAATAATAATAATAATAATAATAATAATAATAATAATAATACTTTACAAATTGAACATCAAAATCGTCGCGATTCGGCTGTATCGGAAGTACTCGAACCTTCCACCGAAGCAGCTGGATTTGCAGTCATGACGATAAAGCAAGTTTAAATGTTGCATACAGAACAAACTAAATATAATTATTGGTCTTTAAAAACACTCCAACTTATATAAATTGAAATAATAAAATGTTCCAAAATACATTCTCATTCGCAGATTTACATTGCTTAAGTAACATTTAACAAACACGAAAAATCGAACAAATAACAAAATTATAATAAACATCTGATCAGAGAGCACTCTAATAAAAATAACTCAACCTTATACGATGTTAACTGTAGCCCACCACGCACCCGCGACCCGACCGCTACCGAAAGCAAGAAGTGCAGTAAGCAACGAAATCAGTGCTTATATGCAGTTTAAGTAACACACTTGAATCGGTATTACCTTTCTGAGCAAGTTTAATGAGCCTAATTTAAAATAGTATCTAAATAATTATACTTTTTGCTGTACGGAATTGATATTGAGCTTTAAGTTGATTAAATGTTACAAATTTAAATAAACGATAACCATAATTTTATAAAACTATTTTTGTTAGCATTGTTTTTTAATTTTAATAAATTCTTAAGGGAAGCATTACTTGCCTTGCTTCCATGGACCGCACGCCACTGCAATTGTTATAAATAATTGTAACCATAGCAATAGAGTTTTAAAATCAGAAAGAAGAGTTGAGCGAATGCCGCACAAGTTCGGCAGCTTATTTATGATAGCTTTTGTATTATAAAAATAGTATCTGTACAATACAGATACACAGATACTACAGAAAACGTACCTAGCTCCAAATACAGCTACAAAATTTTAAAAGTATCTAGATATGCATTTAGATACCATAAAAGTATCTAGATACTATATCTAGTTACGTATATCTAAATCTATTACACAACACTGTGAGGGCCACAGCCTTCGAGCCACCACATAGTCGGCGCCTATGGACAGGATATAATTTTATAAATTTTAGCTAATCTCTAGGGTTGTGCCATTTTAGACGTTGGTATTGTCTTAGTGACGTATGTGTAGTGTCAACAGTGTCAGAATTATTCTGTCAATTGTCAAACTGCGGTCATTTTGCATCTCTTTAGTTGCGATTTGTGTGGTTGAAATTTTGCTTTTGTTTTAAATAATTGTCATGAGATATTGATATTAAAATGAGCCGACACGAAGGTAACTAACTTTTAAAATTCGTTTACCGAATTCATATAATTATTATGTAATTTACAACAAAAATGTATTATTAAAATTTTTATGTTTTTTTGTGAAAACCTTCCTGGATCTAAAAATGTTTTTCATGCAACTTCATTATTCATTTTTTTTTCATAGTTTATTTTTAATAATTCAATGTTTTTTTTTTAAATTTTTTGAAGGTGTAAGTTGTGATTCCTGCTTGAAAGGAAACTTTCGAGGCCGAAGATACAAGTGTTTAATCTGTTACGACTACGATTTATGTTCTGTGTGTTACGAAGCTGGTGCTACTAACACTCGGCATAATGCAGATCATCCGATGCAATGCATTTTAACTCGAGCAGATTTTGGTAAAACTTGTTAAAGAAACATTAAAATATTTTTTTACTAAAGGTCATACTTTTTTAGAATTGTATTATGGGGGAGAGGCCTTAGCAAATGTTGAACAACCACAGTCATATACCTGTCCATATTGTTCTAGAATGGGTTTTACCGATGGTACTTTGCAAGAACATGTAGCTGCAGATCATGCAGATACTTCTTTTGAAGTGGTATGTCCTAATAAATAATTTTTTTAAAAAGTAGTTTTAATTCCATTGTTTTCTAAAGGTATGTCCAGTATGTGCAGCAATGCCAGGAGGCGATCCAAATCTTATGACTGATGATTTTGCTGGACATTTAACGCTTGAACATCGTACAGGTCCACGAGATCTTATTTCTTTTTTGGATGAACCAGTTGCTACTCGTGTTCATAATGTTAGACGAATACCACATTCAGGTCATCTTGGAGGTGGCGGTCGAGCATCTCAATCAGGTCGGCCTCGAAGATCTAATATGCATTTCAGGTGAGCATTTATTTAAAATTAAAACAATTTTATTTGCTGTTTTTAATTAAAATATTGTGTACTTTAAACAATTGATATTTAAATCTACGCTTTATTAGCGTAATAGGTAGCAGTTGTGCAGACTTTACAATTAATAAAATATGTACTAAATAAATAATTATAAATATATTTTGTGTCTATAATAAAGCTGTTAAAACACCCAAAACAGTGCGTTAATAGCTCATTTGAGTGCTTTAATAGCCCAACTTTTTCGAAGTTGGTAGCATTGAAAAAAAAAATTGAAAAAAACAGAAAACTAACGAAAACTTCACTTTAAAAATTTAAATTTTCAAATGTCACATCAGTGTTGTCAACTACCACAAAACTCCCTAAATTTTGAAATTGCAATTCTTTTTATGTAAAAAGAGAATAAAAGGTGCAAAATAGAAAAAATAGCATAAAAAACTCGTTTCATAAGTCATTATTGCACTCGTCCTTTAGAAACCTCGCCGCAAGCAGCTCGTTTTCTAAATTTGGACTCTTGCAATAAATCTTGCCTTATGGAACTCGTTCTTTAATATACCATTAAATTCTTATGGCTTGTATTTTTTAAAAAAATGTTAGCGTTTACGGGCTACAGCCTGTAGCTGTAATTTATTGTAGCACTTTTAAATACTGCACACTTATACATTAAGAAATGATGGCAATAAAATCTAGAATCTATCATGTTTGAAAAATCTTGAACATGTTTATTGTTAAGTATTTAAAAACCATAACAACTTATAAAAAATATTTTTTCCGAAATGGAATTATTGTCTTATATATCAGCACCCTTAAGAGTTATGTGTACACCTCCTGAAATTATTTAACAAGAGAGTGAATAAAGTTATGAAAAGAAAAGGATACAAACATTTTTCGTTATATTTCTATTTACAATGCAGCATTGCATTTATTCCATAATGTTAATTGCTCCTGACATACCACCGTAGAAAATACAGGGTGGCTCGTAACAAGGACATCAAATGCGGCTGGCATTTTTTTCTCAGATGTGTAGTTTTCGGAAAAAATGCAACTAAAGACAGGTATAATGTTTTTAGCGCATACAGTAGTGTTTGTTATGTTCTTCAAACAAGATGTTTTATGGTTTGTTATGTTTACTTTGCTGATTCTGCAACATGATCATTTTTACAATACAATTTTATGAGGTCGGTCACTTAAATGATAACTCCACGAACGCAGATAATTAAGAAAAGGATATTAAGTGTAGGTCAAATCATTGTATACGATGATGATTCGCAAAATCGGGGAATCTCCCCATTGAATCACTGATATTATAACCTAATAAACAAGTAAATGGTAATATGAAATTAAATTAAAGAGGATGAATATTGAAGTTCAGGACCATATGCAGGAGTGTCTCATCATACAATCCCAGGGAGCCCCAGGGGCTTAGAGCGTAATTTTTTAGGGACGACAAGAGTTAAAAAACTTGAAAAAATAAAAGCAAATGAAAATAAGCCCTTGGTTCTATCTAAAAAAGAATTTGTGCAATGGTACAAAATTATTTTGTTTTAAAGGTGGGGGGGCTAATTTTAAAATATTGTTCATCTCAAAAAAACAGTTAATTATAACACAAAAATTATAAGGTGCATGTGAGAGGGTGGGGGGGATTTTATCAACAATTTATGAAGAAAATATGAAGGGGTCAGTACTAAATATATTTCTATATTTCGTATGACTATGAAAAACTCATTGTTTATCAAAAGCTGTTAATAGTAGCAGAGTTTCGAAATAACAGAAATTCATTCGTTCTGCATTTAACTTGCATATATGCTTAGGAGAGGGGGCTTCATTCCCACGAGCCCCTCCCCTGGCTACATGCCTGCTGTATAGCTAGTTATCCTAAGAGTCTGTTTACGCCAAACAATTCAAGATGCACTTTGGGTCGGGTGCGCTTCATTAGTAAATCACTTCAATATGATTGAAATCATTAATTTAACACTGCAGCTTCAAAAGCGACAATTATATAGTATTTTGTGTCTCAAGGTCAGAAAGTTAGCATTTGAAGCCCGCAGTTGTTTGAAATTCGAGCGAAGCGAGGGCAGCAGACAACTAAGAGCTGCAAAAGCTTTTCTGTCCGAGTGGCATACAAAGGTTTTTCGCCTACCTTCTATTATACTTTAAAATGGAACTCCAAATTTTAAACAGCAACCCAATTTACCTTAAACCAAAATAAACTTATGTTCGAGGAATGTGATGGAGTGAATGAAAACGAAACTAACGCCAGATTTTTTTGAAGACATATTAAATTAACATAATAAGAAGAGCGTAAATATAACATGTATAGTCGTTCGCTGTTTCAGCGGTGCTGTCCAGTCCAGCTTAGACCTCTGTAGCACGTGATTATGTGCAGTAACACAAGACGCGTGTGGTCGAGTTCAAGTTATTTAAAAGAGGGGTGCTCGATTTTATTAAAATTGCTGTTGCAATTTTAAGCAATAATAATAAAATAATTCTATATCGCCGACTTATTAACAAAATATTACACAAGATTAAAGTAACAAAAAAACTAAATAATAGCTAATAATAATAAACTTTTAACTAATTATTGAAAAAATTCATTACATCTATTTCTATTTAGTAGTAGCAGTGTAGAAGTTATTTTCATATTTTTTATTTTCTGATGTTCAATTTTTTTGAAAAATTTCGTTGTCAAATGTTTTCCGTAAACATATAAAAGGGCTTTGGAAATTTAACAAAGTTAGTTGATAAAAGTTATTGGGTGAGCCCACGTCGACTCATATAAATATTTTCTGAAATAAAAATGAGGTTAAACTTAACCCACATGTTTTTCCGTTTGTAAACAAACATCCATCATATGGAATTGGATATTTACCTGTATTATTAAATTAAAGAAGATTTCTTTTCGTTTTTCAAAACAAATTCTGGAATTGTGAACAATTTATTTCGTTTAAATCAAAGAAGATAAATTTATTTAGTATTATATAAATTAATTTTGAAGTGACAATTGTTAATAATGACAATAACATTGACAATTGAGGTGTCTATTTTCTTATACAATGTTGGTCGTAATTAAGAATTGTTGCCCATAGGGAATAATTTATTCAAACAATTTTATTTTCATTCTTGTAAAAATTTAAGAAGTTCTTTGTGAATAAAATTTGTTGTTTTAACAACAATTTTAATTTGGTTATTCATTTGTAAATATTTTGGTTTGTTGAATTTAATTTATTTTATGTTAGTCTGTTTAAATGAATGCGGCTGCAACCCCCATGTCAGGTGGACAACCACCCGAAGTTTGGTTGTCGATTTTCCTTGATAATTTTTTTTTCTGAAGGAATTTGTTTTATTTTTGGTAAATATTTATTTATGTCTTACTAAAACAAAGTACTGTGGTTGTTAATTTGTAAAAGTGTTTATTTTGATTTTGATGTGGATGCAAGCATTCAATTTTATATACAGGGTCAAAGAGTATTTCTTGTCCAGACGTAGCAGTCCAGGTGTAGCTTGTAGTAAGGTCTTTTCTCCCAGGTGCAAGAATCTATTAGATTTTTTTTTATAATTTGTTCATGTCATGCTCAATCGAAATAAACCAAAAAAGCTATTGAGTTGTTATATTTTCATTTTTATTAAAGCTAGCCAAAAACAAATTAAATATTTATCTATTTAGCATATAAACATCTCAGTATCTTTATTATTGTAACAAGAGAGAAAAAGAAAGAACCTCTTCTCGAACAACAAATGGAATATTCTACGGCATTCGAGAGAATGACTCATCGCACAAAGCATGTGAACGAGACGCGTTTATTCTAGAAATATATAGTAGTTTCTAGCGGCTTCTAGTACGTTTGTAGGAGGGTATATAACCGACTTCGCCGATAAAAAGAGGCAGTCAACAGCAAGTCATGAACTGTGTATCGCGAAATAAATAGTGAATGTAAAGATAAATGTTGTATTAGAAATTCATAGTCTGTAAATAATAGTTTTAATGGTTTATAATCATAGCGTTAATTTATAGTGTATTCATTAGTGTTTGTAAATAAATATTTCTTATTGATAGACGATTTAACCAGCACTTTTGTTATTATTTTAGAAAGAACGTTACAGTGTTGTCAGGTGTGGTGTTTTAAAATAAATAAAATCGCGTAATAATTAAATAAAGTGCTGTGAGAATAAATTTTTAGTGTTAAAATTAATTTCAACAAACAATTAAAATGGTGATGAAACTATTAAAAGATCTCTTAGTGATAGATTTAAAACGGGAATTGGACGAGAGGGACTTGGATAGTAATGGAAAGAAAGAAGTTTTAATAAAACGGCTAAGAGAATGGCTTTTAGAACAGAAGGAAGATCCTGAAAATTACCGCTTCGAGATACCTGGACCCGCAATTGATACTAATTTGTTGTTAAGTAAAATGGAAGAAAGTTCTAGAAAAGCCGAAGAAAATTCTAGAAAGTCCGAAGAGAATTCTAGAATTTTAAAAGAAGAATTACTGCAAAAGTCCGAAGAAAATGCTAGAAAGTCCGAAGAGAATTCTAGAATGTTAAAAGAGGAATTACTGGAAAAGTCCGAAGAGAATTCTAGAAAGTCCGAAGAAAATGAATTCTTAAAGAAGAATTACTTGAAAATACTAAAGCACTGGAAGAAAATGTTAAAATGCTTAAAGAAGATTTACTGGAAAACTCTAGAACGCTTAAAGAAGAATTACTAGAAAAGTCCGAAGAAAGTTCTAGAAGGCTTAAAGGAGAATTGTTGGAAAATGTCAAAGCATTGGAAGATAAAGTTTTCGAAGAATTTTTGGAGAATGGCAGTGCGTTAGGACTATTGGAACGTAGATTGGCGGAACAAGATAGGGTAATAAAGATGGTAGAAGAGAAAATAGCCCAAATGCAATTACCACCAACAACTAAGAAAGACGATATGACCGAAATGCTGGAAGATAGAATGAGGCAACTACGGTTTCCCTCAACTTCTGAGAGGCCGTTTAATGAAGTAAAGAAACAGTTTAAAGAAGAAAAGGGTCCTGTCGTAGGGATAAAAGTAAAACCACCCACGTTCGATGGAAAGATACCTTGGTCCACTTACTACAAACAGTTTGAGGCGGCTGCTGGGGCCAACGGATGGACAGGCAAGGAAAAGGCCGTTTCTTTAACTGTGGCTTTGCGTGGAGACGCGTTGAACGTCCTGCAAACAATCCCAGCAGGACAGGAAAATGATTACCAATTGTTAGTGTCTAGATTGGAAATGAGGTATGGAGACGCGCATCTTCAACAAGTGTATCACGCGCAAGTGAAGAATCGTATCCAGAAGAATGGAGAAAGCCTGCAGGAGTTTGAAGCCGATGTTGCGCGGCTTGTCCGATTGGCGTACCCTACGGCACCCGATTCATTTCTGGGACAACTGGCTGTGCAGACCTTCATTGATGGGTTAAGAGACAGAGAAACACAGCAGTCCTTAAGGCTGGCACGACCAAGAACAACTGATGATGCGCTTGCTCACGCCTTAGAATTTGAAGCTGCAAAACGAGCGTCCCGAGGTCACGGGCGTGTTCGGGCCGTTGTGGAAGAAGAAGAAGGTTCTAAAGATCATCTAGAGGAGTTAGTACTGAGAGTTCTTCGGAAGGAAGAAAGCCGTAAGAAGAATCATCAAGAAGTTCGAGGACCTCGTTGTTGGAATTGCAGCGAACAAGGACACATACGACGTCGTTGCCCTAAAACCAAAACTAGTTCAGCAGTCGGAAAACTAAAGGGGGTCGACGAGAGGGGGCGAACGTTGATCTTGAGTGGAGATGCCCCGGAGATCACCATCCATGCCGTAACATCAAAGAATAGTAACGGCAGTTTGTTTGTAGATGGGAAGATTGCTAACCGAACTGTTTCACTACTTATTGATACGGGGGCGACAAAATCCATCGTACGCCCTGATGTTCTACGAACAAGTATGAAGCTGTTACAGACAACTATTCAACTCCGTACAGCAACAGGTGAAGTGATACCAACACATGGAGTGGTGAAGATGAAGATTGGCATTGGAAGTGAAGAACGTGATCATGAGGTGCTGGTAGCCGATATCACTGACGACTTCATCTTGGGAATGGACCTCCTGAGAAAATTTGGTTTTACGTTGGATTTGAAAGAAGGTGTTTTGAAGGTCGGTAGCGAAGAACTTCCGTTGCACCCACGAGAAGACCCGGTTGTAAGGGTTTTGCTGACTGAAGATGTGATATTGCCGGGTCAAAGCGAGATGGTTGTCGAGCCAGGTTTGGATGGAGATCTTCGGGTAGGATGTGTGCGAATGATGGAGCCTATCTGTGATAAGAAGATCCATAGTGGCATACTGGTGGGAAAAGCGCTGATCAAGGTTGGAAAGATAGTACCGGTGAGAATTATGAACGTTAATGTGGATCCGGTGACATTGAAGAAGAGTACCCTTGTGGGACAGTGTGTGCCAGTATTCCGAGTAGCCAGGTGTATGGCTGATGTTCCAAAACCAGTGCCCAAAGACCATGGTGAAAAATTAGTGGGTATGGTTGTCAGTTCGTGCGAAGCCCTAAATAGAACGGAAGTGAAAGAGGTACAGGGTTTGGTTCACCGATACCAAGATATCTTCGCTCTTGACAATAGCCAGAAGGGACGAACAGATATAGTAAAACATAAAATCAATACAGGCAACTCTATGCCTGTCCGTCAGCAGCCGAGGCGTCTACCTCTAGCAAGGCGAGCAGAAGCCGAGAAGATTATTACCGATATGGAAGAACAAGGGG
Source organism: Agrypnus murinus (assembly GCA_929113105.1). Taxonomy (NCBI): domain Eukaryota; kingdom Metazoa; phylum Arthropoda; class Insecta; order Coleoptera; family Elateridae; genus Agrypnus; species Agrypnus murinus. The sequence goes on along the minus strand of OV816023.1, from coordinate 30,065,544 downwards.
TCATCGAGCCATCCAGCAGTCCATGGGCATCACCGGTGGTCCTGGTCAGTAAGAAGGACGGGTCAACGAGATTTTGTGTGGACTATCGGCAGCTCAATAACGTGACCAAGAAAGACAGCCATCCCTTACCACGCATCGACGACACGTTAGATACCCTGTCTGGTTCACGATGGTTTTCGACTTTGGACTTAAAAGAGTGGTTATTGGCAAGTTGAAATGGAACCTGAAGACCGAGAGAAGACTGCGTTCACTATTGGTTCCGGACTATGGCAGTTTACAGTTATGCCATTCGGTCTATGTAACGCTCCGGCCACCTTTGAGCGTCTAATGGAGACCATCCTGAGGGGGCTGTCGTGGAAGACTTGCCTGGTCTATCTGGATGACGTGATCGTAGTTGGAAGATCATTCAGTGAACATCTGAAAAATCTGGAGGAAGTGTTCCGGAGACTGCGTACAGCTAATCTGAAATTGAGTCCGAAAAAGTGCCACATACTCCGGAGGGAGGTGAAATATCTCGGGCATGTCGTATCACAAAATGGAGTGGCAGCCGACCCCGATAAAATCCGTGCAGTCCAAGAGTGGCCAACCCCAAAAGATAAACACCAAGTTCGTAGTTTTCTTGGATTGTGTACCTACTACAGGCGTTTCGTTCCTGGGTTTGCCAATATAGCGAAGCCTCTAACAAGGTTAACTGAAGATTGGCGCGAGTATGTTTGGAGCGGAGAGTGCGAAACAGCTTTCCAACAGTTGAAGCGTGCCTTGACTACAGCACCAATATTGAGCTATCCACGGACAGAAGGGAAATTCATACTTGACACAGATGCAAGTAATCTGGCCATTGGGGGTGTACTTTCTCAGGTACAGGATGGACAAGAAAAGGTCATCGGCTATTTTAGTAAGGTTTTGTCGAAAGCCGAAAGGAATTATTGTGTGACCAGAAAAGAACTATTGGCCGTCGTGAAGTCCGTTGAGCACTTCTACAAATACTTGTACGGACGGAAGTTTTTATTGAGGACGGACCATGCAGCGTTGAAATGGCTTCTACAATTCCGTAATCCTGAAGGCCAGGTCGCAAGGTGGATCGAGCGACTACAAGGATACGACTTTGACACAGAACATCGAGCGGGCACTAGTCATCGAAATGCCGATGCTCTTTCAAGAAGACCCTGTCCAACGGATTGCCGTCATTGCTCTCGCTTGGAAGAGAGGGTTTGCCAAGTGTTAAGAACTACCATCGTCAACGACAATTGGTTGCCGGAAGAATTGCAACAACAGCAGAAGGCTGATCCCGAACTAAAAATGGTACTGGAATGGAAGCGCGTGGTAGAAAGGCCTGCCTGGGAGGCCGTCAGCCCTTTCAACAGAACGCTTAAAGCATATTGGGCCCAATGGGAGTCCTTGAAGGTGGAAGACGATCTCCTGAAGCGAGTACTGGAGAGTGAAGATGGCACCACCATTAGGTCTCAGTTCGTGGTTCCAAGAAGCCGAGTGGCTACAGTATTGCGACATCTCCATGACGGTGCCTCAGGAGGACACTTCGGTGTGAAGAAGACTTTGGAGAAAGTTAGAGAGCGTTTTTACTGGGTCAATTGTAAAGAAGACGTGAAAGAGTGGTGCCGTAAATGCGAACTATGTGCCACGGGTAACGGACCCTTGGAGAAGCGAAGAGCACCTATGAGGCAGTACAATGTGGGTAGTCCTCTGGAAAGAATAGCTACAGATACTGCCGGACCATTTCCCGAAACCGACGATGGGAATAAATACATCTTAGTGGCAATAGACTATTTTACCAAATGGCTAGAAGCATATGCCCTACCAAACCAGGAAGCTGCGACTGTTGCTGACGTACTAGTCAAAGAGTTTTTCAGTCGCTTCGGAGTGCCAATGGAGCTGCATTCGGATCAAGGCCGGAATTTTGAGTCTGTACTCTTTGGAGAAGTCTGTCGATTGTTGGGCATTCGCAAGACTCGGACCACACCGTTACATCCGCAGTCCGATGGAATGGTAGAACGCATGAATCGGACAATGGGCAAATATTTGGCCAAGGTTGTCTCCGATCATCAACGAGACTGGGACCAATACCTGCATTTATTCCTAATGGCTTATCGTGCATCGGTCCACGAAACAACCGGTCAGTCACCAGCGTCTGTGATGTTTGGACGCGAGTTACGGTTACCGTGTGATTTGGAATTTGGGTCTCCACCTATAGAGCAGGAGGTAGCCGGCAATGATTATGTCATCAACTTAAAGAAGAAGTTGGAGGATATTCACGATCGAACCCGAAACAATAGTCGAATCGCGAGTGACCGGATGAAGGCTACGTACGATGTGAGAGCCCAAGAAGGAGGGTTTCAACCTGGAGAGCTTGTCTGGTTATACAACCCGCAAAGACGTCGTGGCTATTCTCCAAAGTTACAGCGGAATTGGGAGGGCCCATACCAGGTGAAGAAACGAATAAATGACTTGATTTATCGCATCCAGAAATTGCCAAGAGGGAAACCAAAGGTGATACACTCCAATCGTCTGGCGCACTATGAGGGAAATAATGACGCAGTCCCGGATCGGGAAGATGAGGCTGAGGTGGCTATCAATACCGTAAGGCCTGGAGATGATCAGCCAACCTTCAGAGAATTTATGGCTGCGTTTTCTGGAACTAGAAAAGCGCGATTCGGAGTCACGACTGAGATGCAACAAGATCTCTTCCGGGTCCCTGGTGATTATTCCATTGCCCACTGTGTCTCCGAGGATCTCCGTATGTCCAGGGGGATCGCAGTAGTGTTTAGAAATAAATTTGGACGGCTGAATGAACTTCGAGAACAAAATCCCTCTGTTGGGAAATCCTTACGCTTGCCTGATCATGACCGATCCATTTACTACTTGGTAACCAAGCAGTTTTACTACCAGAAACCGAGTTACGCCGACTTGTGGAGGGCATTATGGAATTTGAGGATCGAGTTGCTTACCAGGGGTATTAACAAATTGGCAGTTCCCAAACTCGGCTGTGGGCGGGACCAGCTGGATTGGAGAATCGTTAGAAACATGTTGGAAGTTGTCTTTAGAGGTACGGACGTCAAGATCTTCGTCTGCAGTTTTGATCCACAGCCCGCATTAAGGCCAACGAAGAGTGTAGACTGTTACTTCTACCGCAATGGAACGTGTAGTCGAGGTGAAGACTGTCGATATCGTCATGACCCGTTCTACAGGAACCAGAGCATAAAACCTGTTCTGGGACAGAACAGACTTGAAGAGGGGCGCAGTGTAACAAGAGAGAAAAAGAAAGAACCTCTTCTCGAACAACAAATGGAATATTCTACAGCATTCGAGAGAATGACTCATCGCACAAAGCATGTGAACGAGACGCGTTTATTCTAGAAATATATAGTAGTTTCTAGCGGCTTCTAGTACGTTTGTAGGAGGGTATAGGTAGGAGTACATGTTACTTTTGAAATTATTTTTACTTTTTTTATAATTTATGTAAATATTTAGTTAACAGAAAATATAAAAAAAATAGTTCTTTTTCTTAATCAAAATAATCACTCTTTGTTTGTGACATAAGTAGATACAATTGACACAATATGATGCCACGATTGCTTAATTCGGTCAGACGTTTTCTATTAGTTTGATCTGATCGTACTAGTATCTGGTAGCGAGAAGCTTGCAAAGTATCTAGCTTTAACACTACACTATGAAAAGATTTGTGCAAAGTTAATAATTTGTACTCGTAGGAGCAAAAAATTTGTAATTACACCAGGTGACGTTTCCTATTCTAATAATATTTTCGCCTGTGTGATAAATCGTTAACCGACGCCTATGAATCATTCCTCGTAGGTTCAAATGCATATGGTATAATTTTATCCATTATATATTAATACACTGTATCAATGAAAATTACAATAAACACTTAAATAAACTATAACAACACCGTATATGTACAGCAAGTGCTTTTGGCGCAGGCACCAGTGACGTCACACGGCCGCATTCGAGTCAGGCGACGACGGGTTTACAATACCTTTAAAGTATTATTATCTTAATTTTGCCTTGTATAATATTAAACCTTATAATAAATTATTTTTTTTACATCAATGTTGGTTTAAAATTAATATTGAGGTGATATTTTTTGGAAATTGTATTACTAACCACGTTTTGTGGTTACCAAGTATAACATATTTAAACATAATTTTTTTATACTACACAAGTCATAACAAGTGACCATAATATATCATAAAGTACCTTACGTTTGTAGAGTCTTTAACTTATCGTATATTGAGTATTGGAATGTAATATACTGGTCTGCCTTGTAAGAAAAGTTTGACAGTATTGCTTTAGTGTGCACAACTGCTGCCTCATTTATAACATAAACAAGTGCAAAAAAAGGTGTTATATAGTACAGTCGAACAATTATATAAGAACTGTTATCATTCAGATTGTTGTTTTGTTAATATTTTCAGTGTCTGAGAAGGTGACTGTATAATTTTGTTTTTAATATTTTTCAGTGTTTTTAGTACTGGTGCTTTGTCTTCATTGTCGCCTTCTTCACGTGACTCTGTTGATCCAATTGCCGAATTGTTATCCCAGCTATCTGGAGTTCGCCGTTCTGCAAGTAACACGAGTAGTGGAACACCTACTCAACTTCAGCAACTTCAAATGCAATTACAGTTAGAACGTCAACAAGTGAATGCTACACGTCAACAGCTTGAAAGACTTCCACGTCGTCAAACTCAGAGTCAAACTGCAGTAAGAGAAACCACATCCGTGGAATCTGCAAGTTCTCATACATTAATGTTAAAGCCTTCTGTAGCAATTGCACAACCCACCTCGACATCATTACCTACACCTACTCTTCCGTCTAATTTCCTTCTTGCAGGGTTATTAGAAGAACTTTCTCTTAATAATGTAGCAGAAGATACTCGACTAGATCGTAGCCAATTTGTGCAGGAATTGGTTTTATCTACCATGGTTCGTCGCAAAGATCAGGCCAAAACTGATGAACCACCTAAGAAAAGTTTATCGTTAAAATGTACATTAGAGAATCGTGATGAACAAAATAATGTTCATACAGATTCACTTGCACTTAATAAGCCGCCTGAACCAACAGCAGAATTAGAATCAGAAAATATAAAGCTTACGGAAATAAAGAAAGGTAATTTTGATAGCTCTCCCAGTCAAAATGGCACTGCAGAAAAACCATCTACTAGATAGTTTTTGTTGCTAAGTTTATTTCTTAGATAAATTGCTTCAAAAACAGAAACTGGGTTGTATTGGCTGAATTTGTGATAGTCTCGCTATAAGTTTTTGTTATGTTCGAAACACTTATTATTATAGGAAATTATTTAATAGATTTGTAGATTTACACTATTTAGGTAATGTTTACTTTTATTTATTTATAAACGTGCATTTGTAATCATTGAGTACTATTGAGAAGCAAGTGCTGTTTTTTATAATACTATTGGTGCAGACTGCTTAAACTTAAAATATTAATATATGTAATTTAACATGTAAATGAGCTGCGGTTTTTTCTCCCTACATTGATAGTATTTTTATTTTTAATTTATAATCAGCCAATATATTATAAAAGAAGATTAAAGAATTATTATAGTAGCGTTAATCTCTGTATATTTGAAACCGTGCACATGTGTTACTAAGGGTTCTATGTAACAATGTATTTTGATTTTGAGTTTTAATATGTGATTTTGTTCTTTTTTTTATAGTTTGTCTTCATTATATGGGTGCTCAAGTATGTGTATGTATAAATAGTTTATCTTGCGAGTTTGACTTTTAATCATTTGTAAAATTACTTGGTACATTATATTGTATACCAATAATTTTACCAGATTTTTTATAAATACTTAAAAGAGTTTAAAATAAAGATCATAGTGTTGTTCTCCATAAAGTATTAATATATATAATTTAAAGGGCTACTTATTTAATATACCTAATAAAAATTATACAAGGTGATTGACAGAGCTTTGACTTCATGAGTAACTCAATATTTACATATCTTAAGGTATGGATATTTACAATAATCATTTTTTGTTTCCATCTCTAAAGATCTAAATTTACTAAGACCCGTTATAAACCAAAATTATTACAATAATTTTCAGCAAAGTTGTGTAAGTGTAACAGAATTTCTCGCAAGTGTAAAACAGCTTCAATGTAAACATTTATTCATACAGTGATCCAATTTAGACGCACTATTATTTTCATCATTTTTAAAAGTGCAGTGTGCATTTAGTTGTGAGGACATCGTAATTCTTCCTTTATTAGTAAAGATTATTGTAATCTCCTAGTTGAATTATCTGTATTAGTAGATTTCTACCTTACCTTAGAGGTCATATTTAATATTGAAACATTGTTCTTCAGGGTTTCCTGGTGTGTATCGCTGTGGCTTCATGTATATATACTACGACGGGTAGGTGGCCTTGTCGAATGAAAATTATTAAATGAAATTTGGACATCAACAACAACTAGAACTAATTTGATAATTATTATTGAAATGCAACTAATCATTTAGATTTCCTTATTTTTGGCTATCTCTGACTCTGTTCAGGGTGGCCTGTTAAGGGATACATCTGTTTTACGTTTGCATATGACATTGTGGGTGGATGGGGATGAACTAAGTCATATTGTTCATAAGAGAATAATTCTTTTAAAAACGTACACTGAAAATATGCAGCAAAGGTGTTGGATCAAACAAGGAATATGCAATTCCATATGGCAACAGCGCATAGTCTGACGTCATAATTTAGTAATGACGTGAACGTAAACTTACACTAAATAATGTATAAAATAATGAAAATTTTACTGGTTATATACTAGCTATATATAATTCCAAATATAGTTTGAGTTAATATTGATACTCAGAATTCATTTAACAATTTTCATTTGTTATTATTGATTGTTAGACAAAAAAGATGTATCAGAAATCTTATATACATCTGTCACTAATTAGTAATTGCTGGTGAGCTTATTTTCTGTATATTTGTTTTGTCTTCTATTGTTTCTAAAAGTATTAAATAATTGTAATGAGTGATATGATGCCTAGGTTGTGTGAATAACCTTGTATGATTTCTCTGAAGTTTTTTAATTTATACACTTATTTTTATTATCTATTTGCACTTCTATTGTAATCTTAAAAATATTTAGCTATAAAATGGATTTTTGTATCTTATGGGAAATTTTAATCTAGACTTTTCGTTTGTGTTTGTGTTAGATATTTTTGTACATCCCCATACCAATAAGCTGTTTAACATGTTGGGTGTCAAAAATACATACGTGGTAGTCGAAAGCAGATAATGCGATGAGCTCTTGCATAGTTACTTTTAAAAGCGTGTGGCTGCAATTAAGTAACTTTTGTTGATAGGTACGTCGATTAAGGTACGGGAACCTATAATGTATGCACAATTTTTTGGGCTCATAGATGAACCCTCCTAGCACTCAACATGTTAATTTTATGGAGAATGAGTATTTACATTTTTTACCATTCTTTTGTTTTAATTTTTATTATCTGTTTGCACTTGTATTGTATTCTTAAGAATATTTAGCTGTAAAATGGATTTTTGTATCTTATAACAAATCTCAATCTAGATTTTTCATTTGTTTTTGTGATAGATACTTTTGTATATCCCCATACCAATAAGCTGTTTAACACATTTGGTGCCGGTAACACACACTTGGTGGTCAAAAGCAGATGACGTGACATACGTGCTTTTCTATAGTTGCTTTTAAATACGTGTGTATTGCAATTGCAATTGAGTAACTTTTGTTGATAAGTATATCAATTGAGGTAAAGAAACCTATTATCTATGCACAATTTGTTGGGCTCATAGATGAACCCATACAGAGATGCCTGGCACTGAATGTGTTAATTTTATGGAGAATCAGAGTATTTACAATTTCTTACATTCTTGTGTTAATTTGAATTTTCTGCACTCTTTATAATGTTTGTTTATGCCTTTCTTGTTTAATTTGCTACGAACTTTCAGTTAGAAAAAAAAATACACATTTATTTATATATTAAACAATCCTCTTGTATGTGAATATTAACATCGGTGACTAAAGATAATAGGGTAAAAGGAGGGAATTGGTGCAAGTTTTTTTTTGTATTTGTATGTTTTTAACTTTTAATTTTGGCCTCTAAAAGTCAGCAGTCATGTCCGGAATCTGACAAAATAATTTTTTTATAATATAGATACATCTTAACTCCCCAAAAAATTATTCTTTACCAAACCAATGAAACAAGTAAAAATTCCAACTACTTGTCCAATTTTGCTTATGTAAATGAGTTTTTTTTTTTTTATTTGCTTCAGAAGTGAAGAAAGTGATCCAAACTTAATTTTTAAAGTGCTATTCTAACTCCCCAGTCCGATTACATGTCAAGAAAGTTTTGCAAATCTGTTTTTAAATGTATAGTTATTCCCCAACATGGAGGAATTGGGTGGGAATTTTTTGAAAAAAGTAAGCGAAACAAATCCTGTCTGTTTAATTATTTTATGTAGACAACTTCAGTACAAATAAATGTAGGTAAGTCATTAGCAAAGCATGTATGCACAGTTATTTTCTTTTTATGTCATCCCTCAATTCAAAGGTAGGTAGTACATTGCTTTTAAGTTTAATTAGCGAAGTAATATACTATGTACCTCTTGAGCTGAAGGATGCCTATATTAACAACGAGAGAAGAACTGCTCATCTGTACTCTAGTCATTAATATAAAGAAAAATTAAAAACTATCGCTGGATTCTCCCATTTTACTCTAACTAGAAGAACCATCAATAACTTTATTTTGTATTTCTGGTTAGCTATGTGTTTAACTACACAAGATTCAATCTCTAAAAGCTTTTACCATGGGTTCCTTTTTTCAAATTTTCTATGTGGGCTTTTAATATCCTCAGGGCTATGCCTCTGTGTTTCATGTAAGGTTATTTAAATGTCTGTCTGAGTATCTTGAATATAAAATAGAAGTAGCTGTTACATAATAAAATCTTTTAGTGTATTGACCAGTTATTATCATTTTTAAGCAGTTGGATTCATTTGATGAAAAGCACTCACTATTAATAAAGATATTTAAAAATGTAATACTAAATTGATGGTTCTTCTTGTATTTGTTTCTAAATATAATTGTTCAGAGCCTAAAACATTGTGTTGAGAATTTTCATGTTTTTCTCAGTATCCATTACAAACACTGCATTACAAAGTATGATCAAAAACTATCTAAGTTGACTATACTAATAGGTTTGTTTTTGGGCTACGAATTGTGTGGTCATAATTCTAATGACTATGTTGCAATGTTTAGTATGTCACATACAAAAAATCTGAATAGATGTGTATTATAATATAAATATCACACCTAATTATAAATAATAAAATATTTGCCGTCTTAACAATATATTCCATCAATGTTTCCAAGATAAAACTGATTAAACAAATATTTTCCATTAATTTCAATAGTTGCTTTAAGTAAAATGTTTGGTTTTTGTAATGTTTAAAACACAACAGTTGTGGAACTTGTAAATGTTTTAGGTTAATAACTTCAATGACTTGTAGTAATGCTTCTAAAATGTAAATATTGTACTGTAATGTAAAAATTCCCTTGATTTTGCTCCATTATCTTAAGTATTTTTCTGCTTTATTTGTAATTAGCATGCAGTGGTATCATATAAGCAATTACTGCAAAAATGACTAGTAAAACTGATTCGTGTTTTTTGTATAGAAATAAATTTAAGAGGTCTCTTTTGTTAATTATTTTTTCAATGCTAATTGTTTATTATTATGATACCCAATCTATATCTGTATAAAAATAAAATAAATAAAAAAAACATTTACAGTATTTGGTACTGTGCACATGTGTCGCTGCAGAATGTCTTTTTGCCAGTCGCGGTCAACACATGTCACTCCTACGTATGCCTACGAGCATGATAGTGATATAAGTTGTATTTCCGCAGCCCCGCGTTAACATATTGCCTACCGATACCCGACCACGTATGCTTTTTGCTTTAAAATCTTTTAATACAGAACTGATAAAAATGGAATGTTTAATTTAAGATTTTAATAACTTGTTTTTTTGTTACACCAATGCTTGAGATTTATATTTAACTGTTATACAGGGATGACTTGTGTATCTTTGGAATAAATAAAACAGTTGGGCATAATTTGTTTCGTTTTTATAGCACGTTTTCCTCTAATCACTAACTACATTATACTTTGTTTACTCTAGATTGTAAAGTCATAAACTGTACCAACCTGAACTTCAGCTGCAAGCATTATTGGATGATAATCAGGGTCAGGCATTTGGTTGTTAATGGTATAGTTGAGCAAGGTGATGTGAGAAAAGACGATTGGGAGTTGTGATATACTTCATTAATTTCATGATTCAGAGTTTTAAATTCACTAAAATAGCCACTTTAAAATTAGATCTTAATACAGTGTCTGCCATAAAGTTGGATGCATATGGGAAATTTTTTTAATATTCTGATTGGAAAAAACTTTGTTGTTCAATCACTTTAGGTATCTGTCAAATCCACTATTTAAAAGAAAATCGGCGAAGAATGGCCTTATTTATAAAAATATTTCTATTGACATTTTACGTTCACATACCAACTTTTAACGGGAAATTTTAACATTTTCTGATGCACGCCCCGTAAATGAGTAATTTTTAAGTAGTAGTTCCGTGTCAAATTGCTTAAATAATGATTACAACAATTATATTATTCAAACGTGGCTTAATAAAAGAAGATTAAAAAGACATAAAAATGATAATTACCATACAAATAATAAAATCGTTACTTATGTAACTAATAAGTGAAAGAGAGATCTCTGACTACTCTCCCTGATGAAATCAAATAACAACAATGAAAATTGTTTAAATAAAAGTAAATTCAACTATATTATAGCTTCAAGATTTAAACAAATATAAGGTACGATTGTGCAATTTCTCACCCTTTGCATATATAATAAATTAATCCGATATTTCCTGTCTGGAAGGAATTAATTAACACTTAATTATTACGCTCTTGTGTTTAAGCGCCCGATTGTAAAGTATACGTTATTATTATTGTTATTTTTATATTAGTTATAATTTGGAATATTTATATTTAAATTATATTAAAATTCTTAAGTTCACAATTAAATAAACGAGTCCCGAATGTTTGCTCTTTGTTCGAGCTAATTAGTATCAAACCGTTCAACTTTAGATCTTCCCGGGAACTGACTTCTAAGTCAAGCTTTTCGAGCACCTCGCTGAAAAGCTGATTCTACCAAAACTTCAGTATTTTTCCAACTGGTTATGCCAAATTGCAAAACAACCCATGCATTGTTTTACTTATCAGAACGCTATGAGTGAAATTTGCAACATCATTTCCTGTCTTGCGATAACCCAACTATTTTATTTTGTGTGAAGTGCCTATTTAGTACAGTTACCAGAGCTCCCACTTGTCCTAAAAATACCTAAAATAATGACTAACTAAAAAAATCCTAAAATAAACCTAGAAATTTAAAAAAATTTCGAAAATACCTAAAAATTAATTTTTTTATTGTGATCTTATAAATATCCCTGCCACACACTAATAACTTTTATTTCATACTGTATCGTATTATCCATGTTTATGTTAGCGATTACAGTCCAGAAAATGCAGTTTTACAGTCTAGTATGACTGTAAAGAATTTTTCCGGATTTAAATAAAATAAATTGATAAACTTAAATCAACTGAACAAATATTTAGTATTCAGTTACCATGGACACTAGTTCTTCATAGATGTCTATGTTTTGAATTTGACTAATAGTTGACATAGATGCTCGGTTTTCATAGATGTCCATATTTTAAATTTGTAAATTTATTTTATATAATTTTTTAATTAAACCAATAATCCAATAATTACAGAATAAAATAAAACACATTACGCTAAACCTCCTGGAAATGTTTTACAGTCTCGTTTCGATGTTTCGGCTTGGCTCCTTCGTTGACTTTTCCGTAACACATTACTCGACTGTAAAATGCCATTTCCAGGACTTATAATGTTAATAACTATTTCTGATGAGAGTATGTGTTGGTAAAAAGTTTCTTTGGGTGAATTTTGATGTGTGAACAAAGGAAAGATGGTGGATAGCAATTAGTTTGATAAAGGTAGATATTTATCGCCTACTTAAAAAAGTCTTACAATAAATAATTTTTTTGTAATGTTGGTGCTAGGTAATTTTGTTTAAATAATTAACATTTGTAAAAAACATTTCAGGTTAGAGGGAAAAGTTGTACGTATAGTTTTATACATAATATTAAATTTTCAGCGATGTCAAAATGACAAATGTCTAGTATTTTTAAGATTTTTTTACCTAGCACCAACCTTACAAAAAAATGTTACTATATTGTAAAGATTTGCTAGTATGAAAATAGCTCACTTTCTCATATCGGTTGCTATTCATACTTGCTATATTTCCTTTGCTCACACTTCAAAATTTAAACTCAAAACCATATTTTGCTAACACTGTGTAAACAATTATGAGAGAGTTGCAACTTTGTTTATTTATTCGTTATTTTTATATAAAATGGAATTTAATTTTTGTTTATTGTATATACAATCGCAGCCAAAAAAAAATGGAAACTCCAATCTGGTCCGTCACTTTTCTATAATTTTACCTACTGTAAGTGTCGGTTGCGTCTTACGAATTATTTAAATGTCATAGAAATTTCTATAATAAAGTTTACTAAGCACTTCTTAATCGCCTTTTAAATGACTTCTACACCGCTGTCTTGTAATGCAGACTTGTTTATCACCATGTATAATATGACTTAAATGAAACGTATATGTCTTACCTTCATCGTATCATATGGTCCTAAAAAATACCTAAATTTTTGTCTTAAAAAATCCTAAATTCCTAAAAAAATTACAATATATGAGAGTGGGAGCCCTGAGTTACATTTTATTAAATTAAGTTGATGCAGCTTAGTGTTTCCTGTCTTAAGTTTATCAAAGTTCAAAAAGTATATTTCATGTGAAACGCAGTTTCAGCATTTCCGTACATTTTATGAAAGCGTTTTATGAATTAATAAAGATTAAACAATTTAATTAAATATACCTGGTGTCCTAATATTTTGGGTACGATAATTAAATGATTATCAGCGGGTTGTTAAGCAGAGGGGATTGGCCCACAAAGTTCTTTTTCAATTAGAATATTAAAAAAAATTTCTCGTATGGATCCAACTTCATGGCAAAAAGATAATAATTGATATTGTAAATAAATTTTAAAAAAGCAGATGATTGCGAATTAATATTGGTGAAATAAATAAAACTGATTATGGAGTTTCACTAATAAGGCTAGAAACAATAAACAATATTCTCAGACTAATAGCAAATAAAATAAATCATGTTTTTGTAAATCAGTCGAAGCTATTGTTATTTAATATTGTACTTGGTATCTACGAATCCACACTTAATCAAGTACAATTGCAAATTCACTTCATTTACGTCCAATATTATATGAGAAAGTGCTTGATTCAATTAATTCCTTAAGGGACAATAAGTCAAGTGGTTGTGATAACATAACTGTAAAAATGGTTAAGGTATCTGCAAATCCAACAACACCCGCTTTAAATAAACTGTTTAATTTATCAATCAAAAGAAGAGAATTTTCAAATTCTTTAAAAAAAGACTGTTGTACCCATTTACAAAGGAGGGCAAAAAACTGATCCAAATACTGATGTCAGATTCTCTAATCTGACAAAATGGTTTGAAAAACTTATCTGTAAACAACTTATGAACTATAGATTTACTATTTTTCAAATAACCAATACAGGTTTTTACTAAATAGAGATACAAAGATGGCGATAATAAAGTTTTCTAACAAAATTATAACATATTTGAATAACATCTATTTGTAACAGGGTGTTTCATAGACATATCTAAAGCTTTCGATTCAGTTTCCTACTCTACACTTTTGAATAAACTTTTTTAAGCTGGCATAAGAGGACTGTCGTTGAAATGGTTTGAGATTTACCTAAAGGAGTAAGTTACCTACTCTGGTAGTGAAAATGAACAATGTAAATAGTTCTAAGGAAAAAATTTTAGCGGGTGTGCCACAATGGTGTGCCACAGTATTGGGACCAATACTTTTTTGATTTATATTAATGATCTATGCTGTATGAAAATGAATGGTGCCAGCATTACATTTGTCGACAACAGCAGCGTGCAGTGCATACGAAACAGTGGAAGCAGTCCCGATATGACGTATGCGCTATTAGAAAGTAAGTAAACAAAACTTGTGACTTTTATTTGTGTGCTATGTAAGAATCAGGTAAAATTGTCCATATTTATATTGTTACTCTACCTTTATATATCTCTCATGTAAATTTGTTGATTGAACATTGACTATGTATTTGAGTGTTGGTTGGTGGTTTAGATAATCCTTGAATCTAATTCTTGAGATGAATTACCATGATAATGGAAAAAAAGAATAATTACTAGAAAAATATAAATTATCATGTCAAGAAAAGTTGTAATCTTTAAAAATATCTTCATATTTTGTATGTTAGAACTTAATAAAAACAATTAAGGTCCAAGTGTACCCAAAAAACGTGTGTTGTTTGTTTAATAAATAATATAATAATGTGATAACTTTGGTTTTAAGTTAATAGTCTAGGAATGTTAAAAACTTGTTCACCTAACTTGTTTTGGAAAAAAAACTTTTTTTATTAAATTATTTCACATGTTATACGTGAAAAATTAATTTTGGAGAAACTGTACATTCAAAATTAATCAAAATAATACCACTTAAGTTTCATAGTATTTGAACTATTTTCCCAAAATTTTAAGAAAATCGTATGTCTAGGGACTAAACTATTACCTCCTTTTTGAAAAAAAAGCAGTTTTTTTTGGCAAAAAGCAGGTTTTTTGGCAATAATTTAGTCGCTAGACATACGATTTTCTTAAAATTCTGGGAAAATAGTTCAAATACTATGAAATATAAGTGGTATTATTTTGGTTAATTTTGAATGTACAGTTTTTCTAAAATTAATTTTTCACGTATAACATGTGAAATAATTTAAATAAAAAAAAAAATTTTCCAAAACAAATTAGGTAAGCAAGTTTTTAACATTCCTAGACTATTAACTTAAAACCAAAGTTATCACATTATTATATTATTTATGAAACAAATAACACACGTTTTTGGGTACACTTGGACCTTAAGTTCTGTATTACTCTTACATTGCATTGTATCACACAAGACTGAAAAGTTGGAGCTAGTTTTATTACATTGCATTAGTGCCTAATATCAAGGATTAGTATTTACCTAACCATCTTTCATTGGAAACTCTCCAATGAACTTGAGAGTTGGAATATGTTAGTTAATACTAAAAATGTACTATCCATACCTTCAAGATCATTAGGCTTCCAATCACCAGCGATCCTCTCATCCCCGTGCTTATCTAATACCAAGTCAAAAGGGGAAGGTATGAACCAGAGAGAAAACAAAAGGAAGAACTCAGGTAGGTCCAAAAGGCCCTTTAGTAAACAATTGGGTAGATTGAGATTAAATACAAAGTCATTGTTACAACATTATAGTTTTGAAAGAGAATTTATAAAAAGTTTTCATTTACATTAGATATGTAAGTGTTCAGGTAGATCGAGTTTTTTATCGATTTATCGTCTATGATGTTATTTTTAAAGTCTTGCACATTCAAATGGTTAAATACAAAATTTAGACAACATAGCTGAAAAAAAGAAAACATTACATGTTTGCAACAGGAAAAGAACTAACGGAAGGATGGTTAAAACAACCGCTTGGCAACACAGAAATATCACCTACAGAAACTATTGTTACGGAAAAATGCTAGTGCTCTTAATGTTGATAATCTACTAGATGTTCTTGAGAATCTGAACATGCAAGAAGTAATAAATCGAAGTAAAGGTGGCCTTAAACAAATTTACAGTAAATTTTGAATATTCTTACAGGAAGATCCTTTAGGTATGAAAAATTCTCTTTAAATGGCGGAAGAAAAACTTGAAAAAATCAATACTACAACTTTGATGATAAACTATAAATGATCTGAAGATTTTCTGGCTTTGTGGTATGGGTTCATTAATTCCAAGATTCCAATTAATTTTCACTTCTCTTGTATATAAATATGTACATATATTTAATAATTTTATATTTAAGGAAGATTAACTTTTCAATACGCTTTTTATTGTTTTATTAAATTGTTTTTATAAACTAGACTTAAAGATTTACCTAAACGTAAACCTTAATGTTCATTTTCTTTCTAACTTCAACCGTAAATACAAAAATTGAGTCATTTTCGTAATCACACCTGAATAAACAAATACGACCCGCGTGATTTAAGATAAGGATGCAAATTTCATGTTGCTAAAAATGCAGTGCCATACGCTAGAACCAACAGATTTTCATTACTGATTTTACATTTATTTTTAATTAAAATCAGCTTGTTCTGCTACTGAATCTTTTTAGCTCGTTTATACATTCTCTTATCATTTAGATTACAGCGTGGTGTTCGCCTAATTCTAAATGCATTTTACATTTTCGCCCATGCGATTTGTGATGACTCAATTTTGTATTTATGATTAGTATAGAATTATTATTTAACGAAAGTTACTTTATAAGAACACAATGTCTATACATCTGGAGCACTAATTATCCCTGAAAAAGTTCATAATTTTAAAATGCGGTTGTCGAGAAATGAATTGTAATCTTTCTGGAATCGAGTAGTTTGTCTTAATTTCTTATAGGTTTTTAAAGACATAATCTAAAAGTAGATTTGATTAGTTTGTTTGATTTATTGGATGGGTTGTACTATATATAGAACCGGGGGCCCGAGCGCATATGGCGCCCGATAATTTATGAATTATTATAAAATAGGTTATCTAATAATCATTTTCGATTCACCATGTTTGAGATGCCAGATTAACGCAGTTGGTTGTGCGCCTGTCATTGACTCCAATATTCGAATCCCAGCCGCGACGATATTTTTTTGCACTTTTAGAAATTCTGTATCTCAGAAACCATAAAAGTAGGAACCATAATTTTGGTGTTATTTTGCTTCTCTCGGTGCCCCTAGCTTATATCTAGGTCGCCGCGTAAATTTGATCTTTCGTTCCCGAGATCACAATAACCAACAGACATTGGCGTTTTAATCTAGTAGGATATACGGCTTTCAACCTCTCAGTTATTGCCTTATCCTTATTCAGGATATCTTCACTCGTCCTAACAATACAAGTAATGTAGTGTTGTAGGGTGGAAGATGTAACTTTAATGGTTGTTTATAGCTTCTTGTGGGTCTTGGCTAGCTCTACAATTTGTTGCCAGCTTTTCCTGTTCTTAGTTTTTATTCTCCAATCTTTTATTCCCATTTCCTTTATATCTTCTAAAATATTCTTTTCCCAGTTCGTTTTGGGTCTCCCTTTATGTTTATTTGTGTCTGGTTCCCATTCTAGTACCTTTCTAATTACCCTTTCTTTTCCGCTTCTTGTTACATGTCCAAACCAATTTTAACGCTGCGATTTCACATATTTAACTATATCTTCTTGTTTCATTGCTGTTAATATTTCATGATTCATTCTTCGTCTGTATGTTCCATCTTCTAGTACTACTGGTCCTAGTATTTTCCTTACATTTTTCTCTCAAAACATCTCAGTTGTTCTTCTTCTGCTTTTGTTGTACTATATTAAACATTATTAAACCTGCTATAAAAAATGACAAAGGTAACTTTTAGGTTATATCTGACATTTGACATAACCTAAAAGTAAATTCTGTCAGCTGTCGCAAAAACCACAGGTGCAGTTAAATTAGATTAATAATTTAATTATTTGATGACTCTCGTAAATCTTATTAAGTAGAGAAATAATAATATATAGCACTACAGGCCTTTAAGGCCCCTGGCTTTTTCTGTTACTTCTTTCTTCCATTTGTCTCTTCTGTACGCAAGTGTTTTCCAATCTTTTATTCCTAGCTCTTCCAGATTCTCTTCCACATCTTTGATCCACTCTTTTACTGGACACCCCCTTCTATTTTTGCCTGGCATCTCCTCTCGGAGCACCCGTTTTGCTACTCTTTCCTCCAGCATTCGTTGTAGGTGCCCCAACCATCTCAGTCTTTCTGTCTTTATCACATTAAGTATTGGCGTGTCTTTGTACATCGCATACACATCCGCGTTGGTCCTTCTTCTCCATTGTCCTTCCTTCTTTATGCCTACAAAGATTCTTCGCAAAATTTTCCTCTCCCAAACCATTAGCTTGGTAGCAGTCAGCTTGTTTAATGTCCACACCTCACTCCCGTATAACAGTGTTCGTCTAATTACTGTTTTGTATATCTGCACCTTGGCTGCTCGCGAGACCACACTGTCTCTAAGTACCCTGTTTAGTGATGCTGCAGCTCTCATTCTGAGTGATATACGTCTCTCTATTTCACTGTAATGTTCACTTGAAAATTCTGCTCCCAGGTATATAACACTCTCTTCCTGCTGGAAAGTATACTGTATGTCCCTGTGGTCACTTTTTATTTTTAAAATTGTTTGTTCTTTGGATTTTTTTAATGTGATAAAATATTTGGTTTTTTCTGCATTAATTTGGAGTCCGAACTTGCCTGCTTCCGTTTCTATCTTCTTGAATAAAGTCTTTAATCCTTCTTGGGTTTTTCTTAAAAGTGTAAGGTCGTCTGCATAAGCCATTACTTGCTGCGGTCCTGTAGGAATATTTTCTTTATTTGATATTCTGCATTTTCTCATAATTCCCTCTAACGCGATGTTGAAGAGTGTGGAAGACAGGGGGTCTCCTTGACGGAGTCCTTTTCTTGTTTCAAAAGTGTCCGATACATCTTCTATTTTTACTTGACTCTCGTAAATCTTATTAAGTAGAGAAATAACCCACTTTATAAGAACACAATGATTGTCTCTTCAGATCACGACTAGCTCTGAAACGGTTCAATATTGTACGTAGGCTTTCTGGCATCATCAATTTTGTTATAATTGTTTATGATTCTTTTTTATATACTTGACAGATAGCATAACCTAAAAATAAAAATTTGTTTAATTTATTGGACGGGTTGGTACTATGATAAAATGACAAAGGGTACTTTTAGGTTATGTCAGCTGTCACAAAAGCCAGTGGTGTAGTTAAGTTAGATGAATGATTTAATTCAATCGATGTGTGGAAAAACAGTATAATTCCAAAATATGGCTTTTTAAACTGAAATAGTTTAATAATAATGTAAAGTTGCGATCAATCGCTAAAGAACATTGAAAAATCAAGATAGCTAATTTTTCAGTGTTTTGTACAGTGTAAATTTATTATATTCTGGTAATCAAGAACATTTTATTTTTCAACACGATGATTGCCCAGTTTATAAACCAAGTCGAATTACAACGTATATTATACAAAAAACTGAAGAGCCGACTGTCACGAGTCAACAAGGACTAATATCGTTTTTTTTACTTAATTAATACATTAATATTGTGTATTCAATACATAATATTCCTTGTATATTATTTTTTTCCAAATAAAAATCATTTATCTTGTTAAAGTTTCAGTTGAGATGAAAAACAGTATAACTCCATATCAGTTATTTGTTTATATCTTTTATGCAAGTCGAAATGTAACTTTTCTTCATCCACCATTTCATAGACAATCGATGTCTCCACAACTTTGCAATGTACCAAAATGTTGTAAAGTCAATTGGAACTAAAGTAGAAAGTTTTTTTAATTATCTCAAAATGACAATGATTGAGTTATACTGTTTTTCCACTCACCAATTCAGTTATTAAGTAGCAAAAGTTACTTTATAAGATTATCTTATACGATAAGCTATATAAGGACTTTTGATAGAAACACTCAATACTATGCAACTCATTTAATTCTATAAAAAAAGAAAGAACCAAAGACAATATTGTCATTACATATTACACTGAACAATCAAAACTAATTCTTGTCACATTCATGAAAAATAAGTCTGATTAAGCTATAAAAAAGATCTATATTTAAACACTTAAATTGTAATAGACACATTCTTCGCTTAATATTAATTTGCAACCACGCTCAAACATAATTCTATTAAATTATAAACAATAAAAATCAACCTCATAACTGTTTCTAATTCAATTTTGTTAAATGGTGATTAGTAATCAAAATTAATTTAAATAATTAAAATCGATGACACTAATCGACAATAGTTGATAAATAATGATAACAGTGAATATGATTCTCCCAGAAAATGTTTAATTTTAAATCAGAGGCATTTGTTATGAACGATGAAAATATTACACATTTTCTTAGTTGCAGACTTATACACTTTTAGTCAATGATAAATAAATTTTCAAATAATACTTGGCTCAAGAATCTGGTTGCAACTTAATTATTAAGGAAAAGTTGCTCCAAAAAATTAAATGGATTCGATAACAGCTCAGCGACTGATTGTGAATGAGGATTGACGATGTAGAAATCAACACGATTATTTTATACTCAATAATTCATAAATGAATTAATTACTAACAATATTTTTCTAAAATGATGAAAAGTGATTTACTTCTTGTTTGTAAGAGGTTTGCAGGGAACTTGAACTTTTAGAGAATTCTCAAGAATATTTGCTATCAATGAAACCAGATTCTTTTACATTTTATTCTACTTATAATAGAAAAGTAGGGAGGGGAGAGTTTGGACACTGGGAGACATCGTACAGGTTTAAATCTTCTACCTCTTGCATACAGCTTCACGTGTATCGTCATCGGAGACAATATCAGAAATCTGAAAAGTTAAAATTACTTAATGATCATTATTTCAAAATTTATTAGAATACAACAATTTTGAACCTTGTCCAAAGTCTCTCTGTTGGTGGGGAGATACTGGACAAATGCAATTAAAAAGTGTTAACCTTTCTTTCTTCTTCTCTTTTCTCCTCTTGTCTCCTTCTCTTTTCTCTTTCTGTCGAGATTCCTGATAAAACAGCATCATTTGTATCGGGTTTTCATTTACGCCTTGCGCTTCACGTGTATCGTCATCGGAGACAATATCAGAAATCTGAAAAGTTAAAATTACTTAACGATCATTATTTCAAAATTTATTAGAATACAACAATTTTGAACCTTGTCCAAAGTCTCTGTTGGTGGGGAGATACTGGACAAATGCAATTAAAAAGTGTTAACCTTTCTTTCTTCTTCTCTTTTCTCCTTCTTTCTTCTTCTCTTTTGTCTTTCTGTTGACGACATTCCTGATAAACAGCATAATTTGTATCGGGTTTTCATTGACGCCTTGCGCTTCACGTGTATCGTCATCGGAGAGAATATCAGAAATCTGAAAAGTTAAAATTACTTAATGATCATTATTTCAAAATTTATTAGAATACAACAATTTTGAACCTTGTCCAAAGTCTTCCTATGCTTAGTTCAAAGTCTCTCCGTTGGTGGGGAGATACTGGACAAATGCAATTAAAAAGTGTTAACCTTTCTTTCTTCTTCTCTTTTCTCCTTCTTTCTTCTTCTCTTTTGTCTTTCTGTTGACGACATTCCTGATAAACAGCATCATTTGTATCGGGTTTTCATTGACGCCTTGCGCTTCACGTGTATCGTCATCGGAGAGAATATCAGAAATCTGAAAAGTTAAAATTACTTAATGATCATTATTTCAAAATTTATTAGAATACAACAATTTTGAACCTTGTCCAAAGTCTCTCTGTTGGTGGGGAGATACTGGACAAACGCAATTAAAAAGTGTTAACCTTTCTTTCTTCTTCTCTTTTCTCCTTCTTTCTTCTTCTCTTTTGTCTTTCTGTTGACGACATTCCTGATAAACAGCATAATTTGTATCGGGTTTTCATTGACGCCTTGCGCTTCACGTGTATCGTCATCGGAGAGAATATCAGAAATCTGAAAAGTTAAAATTACTTAATGATCATTATTTCAAAATTTATTAGAATACAACAATTTTGAACCTTGTCCAAAGTCTTCCTATGCTTAGTTCAAAGTCTCTCCGTTGGTGGGGAGATGCTGGACAAATGCAATTAAAAAGTGTTAACCTTTCTTTCTTCTTCTCTTTTCTCCTTCTTTCTTCTTCTCTTTTGTCTTTCTGTCGACGACATTCCTGATAAACAGCATCATTTGTATCGGGTTTTCATTTACGCCTTGCGCTTCACGTGTATCGTCATCGGACGCTTCATTCTACCGCCTTCGCTCAGCTGTTGAGGCACCGCCATGTTTGTCAAAATCAGCTCCTTGTAGGTTTTGTGTTCCGTCGTTTTCAACCAGAGTGCACTGTTGTAACTTCCTGTGAAACAACTCGAATTCGTCATCACCGTTTCCGTCAGCCATCTTGAACACGTTATACATATTTCTGATGACATCATTCACTGACCTAACTATATTTGGAACAAAATAATAAAATTAATGTTTCCATTAACTCGTAAAATTTAAGTTGCTAACAAAAGAATATCTATTTTTTCGGGCAGAGTGTAATTGTGAGGTTTGTTTTAGCTTTATGTTTACGTTACCAATACTTACCGGTAACAATAGCATATGTTAATTTTTAAAATACATTTACTACTTAAGAAAATATGCGGCAAATTCAAAATGTGTCCAAACCCTCCCCTACATAGAAGTAGGTATAGTAATAGCCTAATCAGACTAAAAATTAAAAGTAAATAAATCATTAACTAATAAAACAAATAATTTTGCTTTTACTGGATAATTATTGTTTTAATACAATATACTATTCTAAGAACACAGTTTCTGTCCACCTGGAGCACCATTATCCCTGCAAGAGGTCAATATTTTAAAATGCAGTTTTCGAGAAATAAGTTGTGGGCTTTCAGAAAACAAGTTTGCCCTGATTCTTTATAGACTTTTTTTTATATATGACAGATGACATACTCTAAAAGTAAATTTATTATTTTCCTTGATTTATTAGACGGGTTGTACTATAGTGAACATTATTCAACCTGTTATAAAAAATGACGAAGGTAACTTTCAGTTATACCTGTCATTTGACATAACCTAAAAGTCAATTCTGTCAGCTGTCACAAAAGCTATAAGTACCTATAGTAAAATTAGATTAATAATTTAACTATTCAATAGCTCTCGAAAATCTTATTGAGTAGCTAAAGCTACTTTTAGGAACACAATGTCTGTCGGTCCAAATTACAATTATCTCTAAAACTGTTCAATATTGTAGGCTTTCTAGCATCATCAAGTTTGTTCAGTATTTTTTTATAATTTTTTAAAAGTTAAAGTAAATTTGATTATTTTGTTTGTTTTATTGGATAGGTTGGTACTATGACAAATGTTACTTTTAGGTTATATCAGCCGTCACAAAAACACGTTTATATCAATAATCCAAGTAATTAATACCAGCCCACCTAAATAATTACATACAATAATAACCACAATGTTTTATATATCTATGTATGCTTTTATTCTATACAATTATGTCCAACTTCACAACATTGTATTTTATAATAAGTAGTGTAACCTGATTCATCTTACTTGATAGTTTACTAACATGAAAGACGATTGGTTACCAGACTTGCCAAGTCTATCATTTAAAAAAGCACAGCTTTAAGAGGAAAATAGCTTCTACGAACTTATCGTTTATTTTAGAAAGGCAAACCATATTTTTGGTAAATAGATTATTTAAATGCTTCCTTACAGTATGTTTCACTTTACAGCTTGACACCCCTGTATTTTTGTTATTTATAATTGAATCAATTTCAAATTTTTATCAGGTATAGAACCTCCTAAAATAAATGTGTTGGTAATTAAAACAGAGTGACTATTCCCACACACTGTATGTACGAATAGTCTGGAGACTATTTGTACACACACTCAATTTCGTGCATAACAGGTCGAGGGGTATCATCAATTATTTAATCAATTACTGCATTATCTTTGTTGAAGACATTTTTTTAATAACAAAAATTAAACGAACCTCAAAAATTTGATCATTTTTTTATCACCAATCAATAATTAATAAATAATTAAATAATAAGTTTGCGAACTACACCTACTTCGATTGGTGACATGAACCGTCTATCTCATTGCTTTTGATTTTAAGATACTAACTACATTTACAACAGAAATAGCATTAAGCTGGAACAGGCAACAAAAAGAAATAAAAAAGGCCTTTGATTGGCCTTGAAACGGGAGAATTTAGTATTACAAAATATATTACGCATGTGCCAAGGGTGGCGGAAATTACAAAAGTACATCAATGGGGTGAGGAACCATAAAATTTTGCAAGCTGACTGCCCCGCCAATATAAAAATCAACCTGAATGTAAATAGACTTATCACGTATCAATCACATACTCAAGAATAACCGAGAAACTTCTTATAAATATATGGTGTATGTACACACTGTATATACAAATAGCCTTCAGGCTATTTCTACACACAGTGTGTACGACTAGCCTCGAGACTATTCGTACATACAGTGTGTACGACTAGTCACTCCGTAATTAAAAACCCCATTTATTATAAACCACTAGCCTATTATGATCAAAGATAAATACAAATAATTGAAAAAACATATTAGGCCTTGTTTAATCAGAAAAGTCGTGAAAAGTCAACATACAGTGTGTACCACTAGCCTCGAGACTATTCGTATATGCAGTGTGTACGAATAGTCACTCCATAATTAAAAACCCCATTATAAACCACTAGCCTACTATGATCAAAGATAAATGCAAAAAACATATTAGGCCTTGTTTAATCTGAAAAGTCGTTATGGAAATTTGATCTGGGCCACTTGTAATCTTGAAAACCAAATTTTGGTTAAAAAATCTTGACTAACAATTATTTGAAGTTTCAGCTCGACAACCCTGATTTTTTTATATCTAATTGAATCAATTCCAAATTTTTATCAGGTATCGAATCCCTTAAAAGAGATTTGTGTGTAATTAAAAATCTAATTTATTATAAATAAGCAGCCTACTACGATTGAAGATAAATGCAAATAATTAAAGAAACGTAGTAGGTCTTGCTTAATCATAAATGTCGTTACGAAGTTCTCTTGTGTACCACTTGAAAGTTAAATTTTGGTTAAAAAATCTTCCATACTAATTATTTTAAATAAATTTATTAGAATTGTATTAAAATCTTCCTTTCGACATCCCTGTATCTTTGTTATTTATAATCGAAACAATTCCAAATGTTTATTATCAGGTATAGAAACCCTTAAAAGAGATTTGTGTGTAATTATTAATTTCATTTATTAGATACCACCGGCATACTATGATCAGAAGTAAATGTAATAATCGAAAAACTTTAGCAGGACTTCTTTAATCGCAAATTTGTTCTAGTCCACCTAAAATCCAAGTTTTGGTTATAAAATCTTGAAAAATAATTATTTGAAATAAATTATTAGAATTGAATTAAAATTATTTTATTTTTGGGATTTGACCAAAATTTTGTTTTGGGGTTTTCAAGTTACCAGAACAAACTTCTGTAATGACTTTTCCAATTAAACAAGGCTTAATATGTTTTTTCAGTTTTTTGCATTTGTCTTTCTTCATAGTAGGCTGGTGTTTTATAATAAATGGGGTTTTTAATTAACAACACATTTATTTTAGGGGGTTCTATACCTGGTAAAAATTTGAAATTGATTCAATTATAAATACCAAAAATACAAGGGGGTCAAGCTGTGAAACATACACAGTAAAAAATTTAGTGCCATTTTAACAAAAAAACGTTGTTTCCACAGGTCCACAACATATAAAGAGTTCATTTACCAAAAACTTATATTGTTAATTTTAACACCAAGTTTTGAGTAAAAAAATACAACAGATAGTTGTTGTAATGTAAAACATAAAGTGTTGTTTAGTTTTAAAACAAAAGTTGCTTAAACCAGTAAGACTTTGTAAAACAACAACCAAAATTTGTAACTTCCACAATTTGCTATTGTTCAACTTGAAATGGACCTTGCTATTTTCGACAATTAAAAAACTTTATTTACATTAGTTATTTGCTAAATTAAACACTTTTCAGAGTTAAAAATGCTAAATAGTATTGTGGATACGACAAGTAATTAAGCAAGCCAACCAAATCACATGCGAAATTCCCAAAATCGTTTTTCCATCACTACAATTACAAAATGCTAAATTCGCAAAAAGTTTTAGTAAGACTTCTTTGAAATATAGTCGTTGTACAATAGTTATGTGCCGAATTTACAATACGATTCTGTTGAAATGCCTTTAAATTGTTGTTAATTTAACATATTGTAGAGGCCAAAATTACAAAAATGTAAAATAGAATATGCAATATCCACGGTAATAAAATCTTTGAATTTAGATTTTTTTTAATATTTTTTAATTTTTACATTTTAACCTCATAGTAAAAAATTCAAACCATCTATAACCATGAGATCAATGTTATCTCTTTTATTATTCTCCATATACCTCTTGGTAAAGTAATTGAAACAAAATAATAACAACTCATAGAAGGAAACGTTTTATTAATAAAAAAAATTTAAGTATGAACAGCAAATAAAAAAGTATGTATGAACAGTAAATAAAAAAGTAAGTATGAACAGCGAATAAAAAGATACAAACTAAAAAGCCTTATATAAAAACAGTACTTAGTAACAATACATGGAATATTTTTATTAAAAGGTTTATGAATTTCATAAGCTACAACATGACTTAACTGTTTTAAGTCTATAACTTTATAAATTACATCAGAACTTTCGTTTTCTATTTTATAAGCATGGTACAACTCATTAAAGTTGCATAACCATGGTTTACAAATAAAGTAACAGTTACCTTCAAAAATGCATATTTCTATTATTTCACAAAATAAACAATTACTAGCATCAGTAACAAACATATTTTTTTGAAAATTATTCTCTATAACTTTTACAGAACTTGTTACAGTAAATTCAAAACTATTTTCTACATGAAAATACTCTTGCAGTATCTTATGAAGTTGGTTATTATTTAACTTTTTACATTTTCCATAAACAGGATTTAAGGATATATTTATAGTTCGCCAATTATACCACATATATGTTTGATGCCGCAGTGACAAAGTCTTGCATAAAGCTTTGAAGTTTTTAAAATTATGAACAAGGTTCTTAAAATACCCATGTTTTGCTTCAAATCTCATTGTACTTAGAGAAACTAGTGGACCCATTTTAAGAATGACATCTGGATAATGCAACATCATGTGCTGCTTTGGCGTTAGGTTTGCATTAAATATCAATTGGTAAAGTTTATGGTGTTCACTAATCAAATGTTTTAAGTTATTCAACATTTCAGTTGTAAGTTTTGGACAAAAAACTATATCAATAATCTGAAGCAGCAATTGTATAATTTTAAAAGCTTTTTCTTCATTTTGTATAACGTCACATATTATTAAAGGTAAACATTTTATTAAACATAAAGTCTGAGCAGCTCTCTGACCAATATGATTTCCAGACTTTTCTAAACAAATTGAGCTTGGTTTATTACTAGTCATTCTTTCCACAGTTGAAAGATTTAAGGCGTTCATTTACATTCTCTATATTTATACAGTTTTTTGAAATTAGATATTTTAAAAATAATTTTATTTTCAATTGTACAACACCTTCTAGTAAATCATGCATTATATCAACTGAAATATTATCGCATAATTTAAAATGTTCGAGATCATTCAAAACACTTCTAAATTTTATTCAAAACACTTCTAAATTTTATTCCAAACACAGATGGATGTTTTGAATTTTTTAGAGATTCACAATGATCTTCGTATAGCTCATTAGTTCTTAAAAGGTCGTTATTCTGTTCTGTTAATGTTTGAGCAGTATCTTTGTCTACTAAACAAATTCTACAATAGTATTTAGCTGAAAATGATTCTACCATCCCATAGAGTTGATTACCACCCAAATTGTCAAAACTCAAAGCTACTAAGGTTCCTTTTATGTACTTTTCTGAAATGCTGTCGCAAACACCAACACTTTCTAATACTCTTAAATCCTTAACAATAACATCTAAAACAGCATTTATATCAAAGTTCTTACAATCACTGCTGTAAAATAAAGCGACCAAAAGAATGTTTTCTAACAGCGAATTAAAATGAGGTGGAATGTTTCTAACTATCAAATAAATGGCACCTATTTTATGTCCACCTGTTTTGGAAACAAGAGGATTAACCGATTCAAATTCATCAAAGTACATTTGCAACATAAATGCATCTTGATTTTCAGAAAAAAAAGTTTTGTTTTTGTATATAGTACCATCTGGAAATGTGTGCAAAACATTATCTGTCTTATTTGTTGTTTGTGATAGAAGTTCTCGATATGAATTATTGTTTAAAAGAAATTGTAGAGTTTTCAGTATAGGTACATAACTGAATGTGCTAGTTACTGGGACTTGTATATATGTTTTTGTTTGTTTATTCCACACCTGATCATATCTAACACCAATTGGAATTTCTATGGGTTGACGTGGAGGCATTACATACTAAAGGTTATACACCAGTGGGGGATCACCAGGGTATCAGAGGAAATATGGGTCATATAATAAAAAGCTTCCTGTGTAATAGAAAAATTCAAGTGCGTTTAGGTAAAACTATTTCATCTTCGGTCGTCATAGAAAACGGCATACCACAGGGGTCAACACTCAGCGGCTATCTATTCATCATTGCTGTTAATACGTTATTAGAATCGGTTGACGATTCTCTAGGAAAATCGCTATATGTCGACGACCTATGTATATTTAAATCTGGACGGTCTATGGAAGATATTGTTAATGCAATACAAATTGCTATAGATTGCATTTCTACAACTGCCGGTGATATTGGTTTTAAGTTCTCGATACAAAAGATATCGTGCGTCCACTTCTGCAGGTTAAGATCGTGTGAAGAAAACCCGGTATTAAATCTATATGACTCACCCATACAATTCGTTGATTCAGCCAAATATCTGGGAATGACGTTCGACTCCAAATTAAGGTGGAAGGAACATAACTAATTTGAAAGCAAGGTGTCAAAAATCGCTAAATCTCATGCGATGCCTTGCAAACATTAACTGGGGAAGCGATAGAAATACCCTACTGGACATATATAGGTCGCTGGTTCTTTCCAAACTCGATTATGGATCATTCATATACGCGTCTGCCCGAAAATCTCTACTTCAGTCTCTAGACTCAATACAAAACACGGGACTCAGGTTAGCAACCGGAGCGTTCCGAACTAGCCCAGCAATATCCTTATGCTGTGACTCAGGTTTCTTACCCCTAGAACATAGGAGACAAACTTCTTACGCAGTACGCCGTAAGAACATGGGCGCAGCCCAGAAATCCCAATCGAGACACCCTGTTTTTTAACGAACTCCGTGAAACATATTCCAATCTACGCACAATAACTCGACCATTATCGATTAGACTATTAGAACTCTTCGAAGATTCCCAATATGACTTACCCGAAATTTATATTGTCAAATCAGAGGAAACCCCACCTTCGTGCCTTGGAAAACCTGTATGCCACTGGGAATGCAGTAAGGCTAAGAAAGGAGAAATCGACCCAACATATTTTATATCCAGTCTAAGATCGATCATGGATAGTTATCCGAACTGCCAAGTTATCTATACAGACGATTCAAAGACAAACCAAGGAGTGGGAAGTGCCTTCGCAGTCAAAAATAGATCTTACTCGTGGACACTGCCATCAGCAGCTAACATATATACTGCCGAATTATACGCTATATGGCAGGCCCTTAGATACGTGGATATGACTGATGTCATCATTTCTCTCATTTGTTCAGACTCGAAAAGCTCAATTGAAAGTATTGCTAACGTATATCACGACGATCCGCTAGTGTCAGACATTTTAAAGCTGATAAATTATCTAGAAACAAAGGGTAAAACTATCCGTTTAATATGGATTCCCAGCCATATTGGCATTATAGGTAATCAAGCAGCAGACATGGCTGCACGAGAAGCTACCACAAAAGAAATACACGAGGGTATACCACTGAGATTCCAGGATGTAAAATTACAACTCGTATTAAAAGTGAGAAACAGTTGGCAAGACCTCTGGAACAATACAGTGTCCAAGCTGAAAAAGGTCAAACCCAACATCACAAAATTTAAATCACCTCTTCTCCCCCGTTGAGAACAGGTTGCGATAACAAGACTAAGAATTGGCCATACAAACATAACTCATTCCTATCTTCTAGTACGAGATCGCGAACCAGTCTGCGAAAATTGTAACATTCCGTTAACTGTCGAGCACATACTAGTGGAATGCCCAGTTTATGCAAATGCACGGGCACAATGTCAAATGAGTCCAAATCTAAGCGAATGTTTATCTGATGAATACATTACTTTAAAGAAAGTAATATATATATATAATCAAAGACCTTATCTACCCTTAGGTGTAAAGGTATATCAATAACTACACTACATTACATTACACTTATTTAATTCGTTTTGTACACAAATCTTTTCCATTGTCTCCTGTCTTTCGCAAGTTTTGTGGCATCTTTCCATTCAATGTTTCTGCTCTTCAAAGTGTCTGCAATTACCGCATTCCAAGTTTTCTTTGGTCTACCTCTACCTTTCTTCCCATGCTCCTTTGCCTCCCATATGCATCTCACTTGTTTTGCTTCGCTTGTTCTAATTAGATGACCTAACCACCCTAGCTGCTGTTGCTCAATTCTTGTTAATATGGGTTCTATCTCTAATTCCTCCCTTATAGTATCGTTTTGTATTCTGTCCATTCTAGTTACTCCCTTTACTCGGCGTAGATATTTCATGCTTGGATGTTG
The DNA here is from genome assembly GCA_929113105.1 of Agrypnus murinus. NCBI lineage: Eukaryota > Metazoa > Arthropoda > Insecta > Coleoptera > Elateridae > Agrypnus > Agrypnus murinus. The sequence continues at coordinate 30,034,825 of OV816023.1, read as the reverse complement.
CTTTTCAAGCTGTTGTTTAATACCCAACTTTCACTGCCGTAAGTAAGTATTGGCCTGTATATTGTCTTATATATTGACATTTTTGTTTTTCTGCTTATTACCTTATTGCTTAGAAATGTTTTGTTGAGCGCATGATAAGTTCTTGCTGCACTGTTAATTCTTTCTTTGATTTCTAGTTCCATGCCTCCATTCCCTTGAATTATAACCCCCAAGTATTTGAAATTGTCTACCTGATCTAGTTGGACGCCATCCATCCTTATATTGATTCTGTGGCTTTCATTTCCGATTACCATTACCTTCGTTTTCTTCGTATTAATTTTCATGTTTCTTTAGGATAGCTCTTGTGCCCATAGTGTTAGGTTCTCTTTAAGATGTTCTTCTCTCTCAGCACATATCATAATGTCATCGGCAAATGCACATTCTGATAGTTTGACCATTTGTAGCTTTCTATAACCGATATCTACAGTATGTAACTTCCCTTTGAGCGCTTTTATTATGTCGTCTATGACAATTATGAATAACGTGGGACTTAAGACTCCTCCTTGTTTTAGACCTTCCTCCACTGGAAATTCTTTCGATTGCCGGTTGTTCGTTCTTACGTAATTGATATTATTCGTGTATAGGCTTTCTATCCCTTTTCTCAGTTGTTTCCTTACTCCTCTTCTCTTCAGACTATCCCATACTACTTCCCTGGGTATTCTGTCGAAAGCCTTTTCCATGTCTATAAATGCCACATACACTTTTCTACTTTTGATGGTTTTCTCAGTTAATTGTTTTATAGTAAATATGTGGTCCTGAGTGCTCCTGCCCTTCCGGAATCCACTTTGCGACTCTTCCAAACGTTGTTCTATCTCTTCTCTAAGCTTACCATCTAATAGCCTTTCGTACACTTTTGCTGCAACACTTAATAAAGTTATACCTCTGTAGTTTACGCAATCACTAGAGTCCCCTTTCTTGAAGATAGGTATTATCACACCCACTTTCCAGTCTTGAGGTACCTCTCCTTTTTCCCACGCCATGTTAAATATCTTTGTTATTGCCTTTATTCCTTTTACTCCAAGATTCTTTAGCATACCTGGTGTGATTTGATTGTGACCTGCAGCCTTTCCTTTTTTGATTTTCTTTATTATTTCGGTAACTTCTTCTTCTTTGATCATTTCTGTTTGGGTGTCTGTGTTATCTTGATATCTTCTTCCACTTTCCTCGGGTTTCCTATAGTCCATTTCCGGATTTAATAAGTCTTGGAAATACTCCCGCCATCTGTTCATTATTTCTTCTTCTTTGGTAAGTATCTTGTTTTCTTTATCTTTTATATTTTTCAATAAATATTTTTGTTCTTTCTTTAGACTTTTTATAGCTTTATAGAATAGTTTTTGGTTCGCCCTACTGTCCTCCTCCATTTTCTTTCCGAATTCTTCCCAGGACGCTTCCTTTGCCTGCTTGGTTCTTTCTTTGACCTTTATTCTCTGTTCCTTGTATCTGTTGTAGTTGATCTCTGTTTTGTTTGCCAGGTATATCTTCCATTTCTCCTTCTTTAGTTTTACTTGTTCTTTTATCTCTGCGCTCCACCATCGTGTTTGTTTTACTTGATTGTTTGTCATGATTGTTCCACATACTTCCCTTGCAGTTCTTAGCAGTACCTCTTTGAAATAAGAAAGTAATTCAATTTTTAAAAATATCCAATCTCTTAACAAAAATATAGCTCAGTTTAATCTACAACGTATTCTTTATTTGTTTTGTTCCTTATTAGAGCGACTATGACCTTTAACCTGAAATGATAATTTCCATTAGATACCTGTGATATGTGCATTGATTATATTAGACTGTGATAAAACTGTTAATTATTTATTCTCCTATTTACATTTGTCTATTTACTTATACAGTGTCATTTTATTTTATATATATTTTATACATCCCAATTATTTACAATTTTATATTTACAATTATTTTACTGTGAATTTGTTTCGTACTCAGTCCATTCTTTCATCCCTAGCCTCATGTACAACTACACCTTTCTCTCCACACTGTTCGTCTATGTATATGTGAATTTTATTAAATCCATGTTCTATTTATACATATAACACATCGTTCAATAAGTTCCGGGACTAACCCACAGATGGCGTTAGTAATATCAACTCGACTTCGTTTTCCGAAAGATCTAACCTTCAAATGACACGTGTCTGATTTTCACGTGAATCGGATCATAAACAGCAAAGTTACCATGGTGAAACTGACGCTACTTTTGCATTTGTAGAAAAAATGGACAAAAACGAATTTCGTGTATTGATAAAACATCGCTTTTTAATGGGAAAGAATACCGTGCAAGCTCAGCAATGGATTGAAAAACGTTATCCGCACTCTGCCCCGTCGAAAACCATTTGCCGGTGGTTTGCTGATTTTAAGCGCGGTCGCACGCATACAAATGATGCGGAACGCTCGGGTAGGCCAAATGAAGCAGTTACTCCAGAAAATGTGAAACAAGTTTTAAAAATCATGATGGATAACCACAAAGTGAAAGTTCGTGAGATTGCTGAGATGGTGAACATATCAACTGGAAGTGCGTGGACGATTTTACAAGAAAAGTTGGGCATGAAAAGTCTGTTCCAAATGGGTGCCGCGTTTCTTCACAATGGAACAAAAGCAACAACGAGTCGACGATTCAACGAGCTGTTTGTCACTGCTTACTCACAATAAAAAGGAATTCTTGGGTAGGTATGTGACAATGGACGAAACATGGATGCACCATTTCACTCCAGAGTCGAAGCGGCAGTCATCCGAGTGGCGTGCAACCGGTGAAAGCCGTCCGAAGCGTCCAAAAACGCAACAGTCAGTTTTTTGGGATGCGCAAGGTGTAATTTACATCGACTACCTTCAACAGGGAAAATCCATCAATAGCGACTACTACATTGAGTTACTGGTGCGTTTGAAGGACGAAATCGCAAAAAAACGACCGCACATGAAGAAAAAAATCATTTTTCATAAAGACAATGCACCGTGCCACAAGTCAGTCAAAACAATGGCCAAATTGAACGAGTTGGGCTTCGATCTGCTTCCCCACCCACCATACTCTCCAGATCTGGCTCCGAGCGACTACTGGCTGTTTGCTGATCTAAAAAAAAATGCTGCAAGGAAAAAGATTTTGCTCGAATGAGGAAGTCATCGCTGCAACTGAGGCTCATTTTGAGGACAAGGACAAATCGTTTTACAAGCACAGTATTGAAAAGTTAGAAAAGCGGTGGAATGACTGTATAGCCCTTGAAGGAAATTATGTTGATGAATAAAAGTTTTTCGAAAAAAATGTTTTTTTCTTAGTTAGTCCCGGGACTTATTGAACGATGTGTTATATGATTTTTTAATTGTACATAATGTGTCAATCATTTAGTTTTATAAACGAAACTAGTAAAGCGGCTTGAAGCCACTAAAAAAAAAAAAACCATCTAAAACAGCATTTATATCAAAGTTCCTACAATCACTGCTGTAAAATAAAGCGACCAAATGAATATTTTCTAACAGCGAATTAAAATGAGGTGGAATGTTTCTAACTATCAAATAAATGGCACCTATTTTATGTCCACCTGTTTTGGAACCAAGAGGATTAACCGATTCAAATTCATCAAAGTACATTTGCAACATAAATGCATCTTGATTTTCAGAAAAAAAAGTTTTGTTTTTGTATATAGTACCATCTGGAAATGTGTGCAAAACATTATCTGTCTTATTTGTTGTTTGTGATAGAAGTTCTCGATAAGAATTATTGTTTAAAAGAAATTGTCGAGTTTTCAGTATAGGTACATAACTGAATGTGCTAGTTACTGGGACTTGCATATATGTTTTTGTTTGTTTATTCCACACCTGATCATATCTAACACCAATTGGAATTTCTATGGGTTGAACTAAATTTTCTTCTTGAAAGTATTGTTTTCTTTTATATTTGCTGTTAAAGTTTACAAATACATTTGGAATTTCTTCACTGTTTATTAGAGAATTTCCAAATATATTTAAAAGATCTCCAGTTGATTCTAAAATTGTTTGAATAGTTGATTCAGGAAGACCTAACGCATATAAATTGGCTACATAAGTAGAGGCGTAATCATCTAAATACTGCTTTGAGAAATTACTGTTTAAAGAAAAATTGAAAACTTCTGCTTGATCTTCATTTTGAAGATGACTACTTTGCTGACTAATAACTTAGTTGCCAACTAATTCAGGACTATCAATAAGAGATATTTTATTATTGACCAATATGTATTTTTTAATGTGTTTTCTATAACCACTAAATGTGTAGAAGTCTTATTACAAGGCTCATTAAAACATTTTAATTCTAACATTGAACCATCATACAAAGCATGTTCTTGCCTTAAATGCCTGACCAAATCTGAAATGCTTAAAAATGATTTCTTACAAAGATAACAAAGATACATTTTAATATATTAAACAAAATTAAATTAGAGTTTTCTTTTAATCAATTAGATTCTGCTTTGTTTTGTTATTAAGTTAATAAACTTTGTTCGTAGTTCTCTGGTCCAGCTAGATATGTTTTTAACAGGAATTCCATAAAACTGAACATTAACAAATTCATAAAACCTCTCTAAAGATTGATCAAATTTCAGATCAAAAACATAGTGTGTCTTAAAGCATAAATCAAATGCAGCGAGTATATTATGTTCAGGTGATGGTATAATATGTGTATTAAAAACTACAAAATACTTGCTGCTAGCAGCTTTACAAGGACCTTTTGCTAGTACAAACGGTTGTGTAGATTGTTTATTCTGAAGTATACTTTCTATAGGTTCTTGTTCAAGTTGAAATGTTACAAGTCGATTTAGAGCACAAATAATTGTGGATTCTTTTTTCTGCTGAATTGGTGGCAGCAAGTGTACCAATATAATTAAACTTCTAGTTACGCTATCCCAGTCTGAAACAATAATAAATTAATCTCAGAGTGGTAATGTAATAATATAACTTTTTAGACATGCACTCATTTACTCATCTTACCATCTTCTTCAGTATGATCCTTAATTAGTTCAAAATCGACCTTAGTAACTGTTTTTTTGTACACTTCTGAGATTATTGTTGTATAATTTATAAAATCTTTTATAAATTTCATTCCATCAATTTCAGGTAAAATTAAGGAAAATTCGATAGAAATCTGAAAAAATAAATGTACTACTAATTAGTAACAGCATTTATAAATAGCCAGATAATAATGTAAGGCTTACCAATCCATCGGTATCAAAAAATCTTGGATATTTTTCACATATACTGATTCCTCTGTTTCTGTTACGATCCACAAATGTCTCTTTTGTTTTTTCTATTATTTCGGAGACTTGATTTGGAGAAGCATATTTTAAAAAATCGATTTTATCTTGTATTTCCTCAGCATCTATAATTGGTAAATCTTTTGTACTGCTACTTTCTGGTAAGGGCGAATTTAGTTTGCTTTTTCTCTCTCTAAATATGGTTCGTAATCTGGTTGTAATGTATCCTTGTTTTGTGTCGGGATCAAAAAAAGATTCCTAAAAATTTAGATAATTCTACCTAAGATTTTGAAAATACTGTATTAAACAATATACATACATATCCTTCTGATGAATTAGGATCCTTTAGTTGAGGAAATAATGCAACAATGCATTTAGCATAAGCTTCTCTGGTACTGTTACTTGGTAAGACATTGTCAGGAGTAGATTGGAGCATGTGAATACAGTTAGATTTACAAGTCTTTTCCGATTTGAATCATCCAGTGTGTTATTCTTTTTATAAAATAAAATAACTTCTTTACCTCCTGGGTGATTCACCAGGAAATGTTGAAATTCCTTAAAAAGCTACATAGTATATTGTTATGCAAACAAGTGTTAATGAAAAAAACTTACCTCAGATGTTATTTGTTGTAAGATATTTTGGCGGTTTTTGCTCTTTTTCTTTTGGGGGTACCTTGTAGTTCAGGATCCTCATCAAAGCTTGAACATTGAGAAGGTACAACTGCTGTTTCGGATGAAGATAAAGAATTATCTGGGAAGCCTAGCGGTGAAATATCTGAGAAACTAGATACATTCTTGGGTCTTTGTTCTAACTCGAACAGTACTGGTTCTAAAAAGTAAATTCACACTTTATTAATTTAATACGTATCTCTTTTTAATTTTTACCGGTATCATTGGCCTGAATAATCCTTATTATTACTCCTCTTTGGAAAAAGTTTAGAAATGTTGGGAGAAACTCTGGTTTAATATTTGCGCCATCAGTATCATTAAAATGAAATTCTTGACCTATTAATTCTGGAAAGGTCTGGCAGACTACAAAGTCAAAATTTGTATATTGTTTATTTCATTTGGTACCTTGCAAGGAAACAGACCACAAGGGAGGGAGGTAGCTGCTCTTGACAAACCTTATGGCAAACATTTGTTTGACTCTACATATAAGATCTATAAACGTTTGATTAACTTTTTTTAAGGATTCGTGTAAAAATGATAGACTAGTTTCAGTTTGTTATGTTATGTTCAGATTCCCATTTTTTGTCTTGCCATTATGACATTATAAACATCTTTCCGGAATTTCGTCAAAATTGGCTACCACCCCCATTGGCTGTCGTTTGTATTCTTGTTATTGCTACCCTTATAATCAAACATGGCAATCTCGAGTTTTCAGTATAATAAGAATTATTTATATTTTTTATTTCTTAAACAAAAAGCAAATTCAATCATTATATTAACTGCAGAATGATCATTTTTTTATAATGGTAAATAATAATTACTAGCTAAACTAACAACCGTCAGACCTATTGAATAAAATTGAGAAAATTAACCTATCCTCCTTTTTAACAGAGATTGGAGATTGTCACATTAGATCTTAAGACGAGAACCTCCTACCCATCTCTAGGCAAATGGGTCATATTATATGCCATAGATTTCATTTTTTTAATGAAGATTTTAAAAATTTAGTTTAAAAAGGCGGAGAAGGTATGGTCTCGAAACAATGTGTGATCAAAGTTTCTTCTTTAATTTTATTTTTAAAACGTGGCATGAATACTACAGACTAGTCAATTTTTTAATTGCTTTAGTTTTTTTATATAACAGTCTCTAATAATGATTCTATAACTCTTCTGATGATTTTAAATAAACAAGGTACTTCATACAAACAAAAAATTATTTATTTTTAAATTGCATATAGTTATTAAAAAACCAAACTTTGATTACAAATTGCTCTAAGTCCATAGGGTCATTCCATGCGAAATCGATCACTAAAATGGGTCGATCTCACGGATTTCGATGAAAATCAATTATGAGGTAGTAATCAACTAAAGAACATAACTTTCATTCATCAATTTGCTATATTACGCAGAACTTCGGAAATATTCAACCTAAAAAAATTGTCAACACTGCTTGCACGTCTTTAAAGAAATATAAATATCTCGAAAAGTATTTATCCTAGAACAAACATTTTTTTTATAAATTACTCACAAGAAGACGGGCTTTTTGGACGGCCTAATAATTTTTTGCTACCAAACGTATTTCTATTTTTTTCTTAACGAAATATTCTAAAAATGCAAAACAATCGGTGTGGTCACATTTTTAAAAATCTGAAAAAAATTGTACAGATTCTTTGAACATTTCCGTATTTAAATGCAAAATGGCAAGCTGGACATTTTAATAGTTTTTGCAGGAGAAATTTTTATGGAGCGCATTGCAAGCAGTTGGTGCACCATAGCCCACGACCGGCCGGCGCAATCCTATCACTACCTTTTAGTTAGTAATAACATGGTCCCTATAATAATAGCGATATGTCTTACCTAGTGTACACAAGATAAATGCATTTATGTGGATATGATTATATTGATTAGTTAATTACTTGTGTATTTCAGATCGGCTTCGTATTATAAATTCCAACTGTTCCTTTAAAAGGGTACCTATAGTAAATTAATGTTTATGATCTCATAAACTCTTAAAATGTTTATGATGAAGTACTGAAGTTTTATTGGTAGCATGGTATAAAAATTGATATGTCCTGTCTCGGTCCTCTTTTACTACAATAGCATTTAAAACCTATTTGAACAATAGGCACAATAAAACATTTACCTATTTCTACAAATGAGTTTGACGAAGAGTGTTTTTCAACATTCAAACTATGTTATAACGGTACATATAGCTTTGGATCTCGAGTCATAAATATTCGACAGGCAATTTTAGAAAAAAGGACGGTAACGGCATTGACACAGAGTACAATTAGTCTTTTATTCTATCTTTTATTGGTTTTATACTATTTACTTCCCTTTACCGACAACTAAATATAAACTTGGTTTTTAGAAAACAGCAGCAGTTGATAACGTGTTGTTGTTCTGTGAACTTCATGAAGTTACATATCACGAGTTTTCAATAATGCCAAAATTTTATTGTTGTAACCCCCATAAGAAGCGAGGTCATAATCGCGTAACAAAAAATGTGAGAAAAGTGCCTGGACAGTTACGTGCGTTGTGTGAAGACATTAACTTAGTTTTAGGAGAATATATATGTTCTAGTTGTCGACTAAATCTATGTCGACTTAAGAATATAGCTACAACAGGCGAAAGGGAGTTAGAAAATGTTGATGTTAGCACATCAAGAGGATCTGAAATTGATATTCCAGGATCATCATCGTCATCATCAAATGAAAATAAAGGATCTTCCACATCAACTACTTCCGCTATATTTGTTGACCAAGAAACTGAGAGGCAAACGATTATAACAGCTGTTAATAAGGTGCTTCCAATAATCAAAGAGTCGCCAATAAAGGAAGATTTTAGCAGAGATCCAAACAAGCGTCAGAAGATTGATAAAATCCAGAAAGCGCTAAAGAGAAAGCTATTCGAAGATAGTAGTGATAGTTTGGAGGAAGAAGAAACGGTCGGTGGTACTATCATAAAAGACCTAAAGGAGAAGTTCGTGTCCGTGGCAGATTCCAGTGAAAAAGTTCGAATTCTCACAGTACTTCCAGAGAGTTGGTCAATAAGAAAAATAATAAAAGAATTCGGAACAACTTTTTATATGGCACATAAGGCTAAAAATCTACGTAAAGTAAAAGGATTACTTTCTTCTCCCAATTTGAAACCTGGTCAGACTTTATCAGCAGCTACAGCAACCCGTGTAGTTAATTTTTACAAAGATGATAGCATAAGCCGAATGATGCCTGGAGCAAAAGATTTTGTCTCAGTTAAGCAGGAAAATCGTCGGATACACGTACAGAAGCGATTGGTTTTGTGCAATTTAAAAGAAACGTATGAGGCTTTCAAAGAAAAATATCTCCTGGAAAAAGTAGGATTTTCTAAATTTGCGTCTTTGCGGCCAAAAGAATGCGTGTTAGCAGGATCCAGTGGTACTCATTCCGTGTGTGTATGTGTCATACACCAAAATCCCAAATTAATGTTAATGGCAGCAAAACTAGGCGAACTTGAAACGGATACAGTCGCCTTTCCTACAACTTATAAGGGAATACTAGCGATGGTAATGTGCCAACCACCTTCCACGTCTTGTCATTTACAAAACTGCAGTCTGTGTCCTGGATTTGAAGACATACAATTACGTATGGAAAAATTATTCGAAGAACATTTTATAACTCAAATCGAATATAAAGAGTGGACACAAACGGATAGGTGTACCTTGCGAACATCCATTTGTACACCCGATGAATATGTTGATAGATTATTACAACAGTTGCGGCAGCTTCAAACGCATGATTTTATTGCCAGAACGCAAAGCGACTTTCTGAAAGAAAGAAAAGAAAATCTTGGTATTGATGAATTAGTAGTAATCGCAGATTTTTCCGAAAACTATTCTTTTGTAATTCAGGATGAAGTACAAAGCTATCACTGGACTAACACGCAAGCGACTATTCACCCTTTTACTATATACCATCGCAGTAATAATGACACCAAAAGTGAAAATTTTGTGATAATTTCCGACTGACTTACGCATGACACAAGTGCTGCTCATCTTTTTCAATGTCGGCTAACTTCATTCGTAAAAACAAAATTTGAAAATAGAATTGAAAAGATGTTTTACTTTTCGGATGGAGCTGCTTCCCAGTACAAAAATAAGTACAATTTTGCAAATTTAGTTTATCACCAAAGAGATTTTGGAATACAAGGTGAATGGCACTTTTTTGCTACTTCCCATGGAAAGGGCCCATGTGATGGACTTGGGGGTACAATCAAACGATTAGCCAAGCATGCGAGCCTGCAAAGACCACATACTGATCAAATTACAGATCCTTTACAATTATTCCAATGGGCTAATGAGAATATAAAAAACCTTAATATAGAATACTGCACCAAAGAAGAGCACGCAAATCATACTGTCGAACTAGCAAATAGATTTCAATTAGCTGTACCCGTAAAAGGTACACAAAAGTTTCATGGATTTTTACCTCAATCTCAGACAGAGCTTATAGCCAAAACGTTTTCTTCCTCAGAGGAAAGCTCCGTTGTTCAGGTAATTCGTGCAATTCTTTAAATTCATCTTTCCTATCCTCGACTTTCTATTTTTCCCATTTTTCCTTTATCCTCTTTCCTAAACCTTTCCTGACGGAAGGCGATTCACCACCTTCTCGTGGTTTCCGTCGAGCAATATCATTTAAGACGTGTTATTGGCCAAGAGTGAATCAGTATACATTTTTGTTTACAAACCTTATTAGTGATGTTTACTAGATCAAGCTGTTACTATTTTTTTCTCCGTCCAACCAGAAAATGAGTTGTTTTTAATATTAAATTTAAAAACAGTTTACACTTAGTCCGGAAAAGCTGCACCGATAAACGCTTTTTCCGAGTTCTATTGTAGGTTCTGATGTTTAATAAAACTTAAATTAAATAAGCTATTGCATTATAATATTTTAGGATCTTTATTTATGTAACACACCCGAAGAAACCGATTTAAATACTAATTAAATTAGTAATTAACTAATCAGTATAATCATATCCACATAGATGCATTTATCTTATGTACACTAGTTAAGACAGATCGCTATTATTATATGAATCGTATTATTACTAACTAAAAGGTAGCTATAGGATTGCACCGGCCGGCCGTGGGCTATGGTGCACCAACTGCTTGTAATGCGCTCCATAAAAATTTCTCCTGCAAAAACTATTAAAATGTCCAGCTTGCCATTTTGCATTTAAATACAGAAATGTTCAAAGAATCTGTACAATTTTTTTCAGATTTTTAAAAATGTGATCACACCGATTGTTTTGCAATTTTAGAATATTTCGTTAAGAAAAAAAATAGAAATACGTTTGGTAGCAAAAAATGCCGTTACCGTCCTTTTTTCTAAAATTGCCTGTCGAATATTTATGACTCGAGATCCAAAGCTATATGTACCGTTATAACATAGTTTGAATGTTGAAAAACACTCTTCGTCAAACTCATTTGTAGAAATAGGTAAATGTTTTATTGTGCCTATTGTTCAAATAGGTTTTAAATGCTATTGTAGTAAAAGAGGACCGAGACAGGACATATCAATTTTTATACCATGCTACCAATAAAACTTCAGTACTTCATCATAAACATTTTAAGAGTTTATGAGATCATAAACATTAATTTACTATAGGTACCCTTTTAACGGAACAGTTGGAATTTATAATACGAAGCCGATCTGAAATACACAAGTAATTAACTAATCAATATAATCATATCCACATAAATGCATTTATCTTGTGTACACTAGGTAAGACATATCGCTATTATTATAGGGACCATGTTATTACTAACTAAAAGGTAGTGATAGGATTGCGCCGGCCGGTCGTGGGCTATGGTGCACCAACTGCTTGCAATGCGCTCCATAAAAATTTCTCCTGCAAAAACTATTAAAATGTCCAGCTTGCCATTTTGCATTTAAATACGGAAATGTTCAAAGAATCTGTACAATTTTTTTCAGATTTTTAAAAATGTGACCACACCGATTGTTTTGCAATTTTAGAATATTTCGTTAAGAAAAAAATAGAAATACGTTTGGTAGCAAAAAATTATTAGGCCGTCCAAAAAGCCCGTCTTCTTGTGAGTAATTTATAAAAAAAATGTTTGTTCTAGGATAAATACTTTTCGAGATATTTATATTTCTTTAAAGACGTGCAAGCAGTGTTGACAATTTTTTTAGGTTGAATATTTCCGAAGTTCTGCGTAATATAGCAAATTGATGAATGAAAGTTATGTTCTTTAGTTGATTACTACCTCATAATTGATTTTCATCGAAATCCGTGAGATCGACCCATTTTAGTGATCGATTTCGCATGGAATGACCCCATACCTTTTTCCTAACCCTGTATATTTCAGGATTTAATTGATCAGTGCAGAAACAACATACAATAGTCAATACAAGCAAATTTTATAGAAGCGTTTTAATTGTTACATAGTAAAAAATATGATTATTAAAAAAGTACTATTCACCTTACAGTTTTTCAGATTTTTCTTTGGTATATTCTATCACGAAAATGCAATTTTTAAATTATAAGCTTGAAGAAAAAAGTTATTTTGGTTTCCCATAAAATTAACTTTTATCGAGTGATTTCGTGTCTGTACTATTAATTAATTATTTATTTATTGCACTAATTAATTAATTTGTAGATAATTGAAATGTACAATACATATAAATAATAGTATCCTGTACGTGAAACAATTTCAAAGTTCGTCGAGTCAAAGGTGGCCCATTCTAATTTTTGTTTAAAGCTTAACCGTACAAAATAATTTGTTGGTAGTGGAGGCGTCTCTGTTATTACGTCTTGAAAATAATTTTTCTAAAATATCAATACCCTTATCTTCATAAACAATGCAAAAAGTAAAATTATACGTAGTACGTATGTACATATAATTTGTACATACATAATTACGTTCTTTTTTAATAATTCCTAGATCCAAACATTATTTTTTCCCATAAAAACAATACTTTATAAAGACATAAAAAAGAATTAGTTACCATTTTTATAACTTTCAGATTTGACCATCTGCTTCTCAGCCTTCACAAGCAGAACACTTAATAGAACTACAATATTACTAAGAGGTAACACAACAGTGAATGTCTGCAAATTTCGGGATACATTTCTTATCAAAACGGCAGTGCAGTAGACCACATTAAATTAGTATTCTTATTTACATTGCAATAAAGAAATAATAAATGCCGGATTATAGAATCATTTGTCAGGCTAACTGGAACGACGCGACGCAAAGATTTGGTCAGCAATTGCCACCTGCATCACAGACTAAACATTTATGATTTAACTATAAAATGCTACAAAAATATTTCCATGTAAAATGAACCGTGCATGGGAAAGACAATTTTAAATGTAATGTCAATAAGGTCTTTTTTCCCACATGCTTGTTTTTGTCAAATAAACGAACATGTCCAAGAAACTATATGTATAGGATGTGAAATTTTCACTTAATATTTGGTGAATATAAAGAAACTGATATGCACTTTAACAATTTATTATTATTAAATTAGCAAACAAAAACTAATCGTAAAAGCAAATCAATATTGTTAAAATAACAAGACGCAAGGTGTGTAATCGCTTATACATATACCTACTTCTTGTTATTACGCGAACAACATTTTATTCAAAATTTCATTTCTTAAAGTTAAAGCAGCAAATTTAACATTGTTAAATCTTCAATTTGCTTTTGTTAGCTTGAAAGAAATTATAATTGCACAAGCAACAAAGTTAAATTCGTAAAATGGCATTTTTTTCATTAAATCTACTACATTTTATTGTCAGACTTAAAATAAGCTAACAGCTATTGCATATTGGTAATTTCGCTTTTATTAACGTTATATTGTAACGTTCTTTTTAAAATAATAATCAAAAATGCTGTTTAAAATCGTCTATTAATAAAGAGAAGATTATTTACAATACACTTAATTAAAAACACTATAACTATAAACTATTTAACAAACTATTAAAAATGCTAGGCATTTACAAATTTATTTGAGGACTATTTATATAAAAACTATTTATGTATTACAATAATTATTAACAATTTATTCAGAATACATTTCACTATGCTGGTCAAACATTAACTGTCCCCCTTCTACTGGCGATCTCAATTTATATCTTTCATACGATGACTCATACATCTAGAATGTTCGATGACGTGTTGATGAGTCATGCATGCAGCTGTTGATAAATGACGTCGATGAGGCGTGTTGATGAGTCATACAGTTGATGACTCATACATCTAGAATGTTTGATGACGTCATATGTGGGTTTACTATTCGTTACAATATTAACAAATGTTGAATTTGACTATTTAATCCAGAACAATATTTGTTAGTTCGGAAAAACAATCTTGTCATTTTTGACCATAATATAAGTGTGAATAACAGTTAGAGGCGTTTTAACAATATATTTTTTACTGTGTACTGTATTTAAAAATATTTTTCAAAAGGACATATAAGTTTATATTAATAACTGGCTTTAATAGTAGAGACAAGCCCATTCAGTAAAAGCGAACTTAGAAAGATAGGTCGTCTCATTAGCCGCCATTTCTATGCCCACTGACATTGCTTGGAGAACCTACCGTGATTATCGTTTGACATTTTCGCCATTTTATATTTTGGACACATCTTTAATTTTACAATCAAAGCTGATTAAAAACAAGGTCTAATGATTCGATGGGTAAATCAGTAGTGTTATGGCAAAACATGTTATCTGCCATTTTTGTAATTTTACAGGAGAACCAAAAACAATTTTGTATTAGCATGTATCAATATAGTACGTAATGATTTCAAAAGTAATTTTTCAAAAGTAACTAATCCCTTTGATCAACTTAAAGTATACTTTATTTGTGGCTATTTAATGCCAAAAAGTACATTTTGGGAAAAAAGGTAGAAAAACTCTAATAACATTTTTTCTCCGATGGCTTTTTTAGGTGATATAACCACTTTTAGAACCATATTTCAAACCGGCAAAAATGTAGGTTCTTCAATGCTATTTGATCTCGGTCCACTAGATGTTGATCGCATAATCATTAACTAAACAGTATAGTTTATTTATTACAGTATATGCGTTTGTCTACTAACCACATAAATTAGTTACCTGTGGTTTATTTCATTAAAAAATTTTCATTCACCTTCGAATATTTTATTCTCTGAAATAGTATGTAAATAGAAAACTGAAAGCTAAGACTATAAAGAACTAAATTAAAATTCTACAAAATGCTTAATATCTACTTATGTAACTACTTTGTGTAGAGTTTATAATAAATTTGTAATACAATATTTTAATTAGTTTTTATTATGTATTATTTTTAATGAAATAAATAAAGATTAGTAAAAGTTTCACAGTTTTATTAAAATATAACCTGACAATATTATTTCGACAGCTATGCTGTCATTATCAAAGGTAATATAATTATAAACAAACACGTCGCTAAGGTAGATACAAAAATAGGTAACTAGATAAAATAATAATAATAATCAGAATTATAAATATCTAATACTTCCA
Source organism: Agrypnus murinus (assembly GCA_929113105.1). NCBI lineage: Eukaryota > Metazoa > Arthropoda > Insecta > Coleoptera > Elateridae > Agrypnus > Agrypnus murinus. The sequence goes on along the minus strand of OV816023.1, from coordinate 30,019,368 downwards.
GTAACGGAGAATTACTGAGCTCAAGTTGTTCATTCATTAAAGGTACCCTGAGTTTGTGTTTGTATATCTCAAAATGTTTATTTTTGTAATGACGTACGTGTTCTTTATATCTTATGTCAAAATTTCGAAGTGTTTGTCCAATATATACCGAACTACAAAAAGAACAATTTAAACGGTAAATGCCCGATTTCATGATATTATGTGTTCTGTCTTTAGCATTAAATAAAAATGAAAAAGTGTTAGTGTTGGTTTTAAATGTTATTTTATAATTGTTGGTTTTTCTTAGTATATGTGCAATTTTTTCTGATATTTTGCCAAAATATGCTATAGATATGTAATTTGTGTCTTCTGTTTGATTGTCAATGAGATATATTCTTTTGATAGCTAACCTATAATAATCTTTTTGTTTAATTAGTGTCAATCTTTTCGGATTGTAATGATTTGCATGTGCTAGTTGTTTAATGGTTGATATCTCTTTGCTAAAATCTGGTTTTGTTAGTGGAATAGTTAAAGCTCTGTGTACTAATGATCTGTAGGCTGCTATTTTATGTGTTTTATGGTGACAAGATTCATTTGGTATTGTTTATGTCTGTTTGTGTTGGTTTTCTGTATATGGAAAATTCAAATAGATTGTGTGTGTTAACCTTGATATTTAAGTCTAGAAAGTTTATAGCCCTGTTTTGTTCTGTTTCTAGTGTAAAATTTATGTTATGGTGGATACTATTAATAAGAATTAAAAATTCATTAATAACCTCAAAAGAACTATCAAAACAAGCTAAGATTTCATCAACATAACTATTTGAATTTTCCATATACAGAAAACCAACACAAACAGACATAAACAATACCAAATAAATCTTGTCACCATAAAACATAAAATAGCAGCCTACAGATCATTACCCAAGCAGCATTTTTAGTCGTTGCTACGTACCAGCAACTACCGGTGGAACTATTAAGTTTTAGCCACTAGTTACAAGCACGTAATTGCTACGGTTTTGCTACGTGTCTGGAACCAAAATGGGGAACAATTTTTGGGTAGCAGGTACGTGGCGGCGTAGTAATTGCTACTTTCGTGGAACTTCTTTTCTCTTTGACACATCATGTCGCGTGGTTGCTCTCTCTCTTGCTCTTGCAACTTAACAAATATTCTATCATTTTCTATACTATATAATGCTGGATCGTGTCACAAAATGAATTACCAGTTTATTTGTAATACGTACTTAATACAAAGAGCGATGAAATGTTTGATTATTTTGTCATTCCAGTACACCAAAATTATAAACCATTGCAACTTTTCTGTTAAATATGATGATGATAGATCGAAAAATAACAACGCGCCTTCTTTAAATATATTTTTTAGTAAAAAAATGTCTTGAATAAAACATGATAAATATACACGAAATACTTGATAAGTTGTAAGTTGTACGAAATAAGTTAATACACATGATAGAAACCATTTTTATATTATTCCTGTTATGTTCTTTTATGTGTTTAAATAAAAGATACTCAATTATTGTCATTAATTAACTTTATTAATATTGAGTGAATTACATACACAATGCTTAGACTGTAAAGACGTGTATCCTCCAAGCCGGCTCGAGTGTTACTGACGCTCGCCGGCGACGCGGTCCAGGATTGGTTAGTTACATCACTACAAATAAATGTTGCCAACTTCAAGTTACATACATAACAATCCCTAAGGCACAATTTGGCACCAATTTTTTATTTTTATTGATGGTTATATAGTAAAACATCTATTAACAATCATAACAAATTGCAAATTGATTAATGATTATTGATTAATCCAACATTTTACAAGTAAATATGGAGATGGAGTAGTTTACGAAAAATTACTTTAATGTGATTCTCCTGGGTAGCAAAAACGTAAGTGTTACATTCAATACTACTGTAAGGTTTTAAAAACTTTAAAGTAGCTTCGGGCAAGTTGCTGCTACAATCATAATACCACTTTGAAGTTGCAACGACTTTAAAGTAAGTATACTAAGTGGCAATACCGTTCCACATACTTTAATAGTTACTCAGAAGTAATGAAACTACATAGTTCCAATAAATAGTAGAAACAACTACACAATTACTAAAATATTCCGAATTGAAAAAATTAAACCTATAAAGTCATAAATTTAGTTGCAGTTACGTAACAACTACTCAATCAAAGTTCCGATCTCAGTTACTGCTACCTAAATGCTGCTTGGGTAGTACACAGAGCTTTAACTATTCCACTAACAAAACCAGATTTTAGCAAAGAGATCAACCATTAAACAACTAGCACATGCAAATCATTACAATCCGAACATGATTGACACTTTCATTAAACAAAAAAATTATAGGTTAGCTATCAAAAGAATATATCCAATTGACAATCCAACAAAAGACAGAAATTACATATCTATACTATATTTCGGCAAAATATCAGAAAAAATTGCAGATATACTAAGAAAAACCAACAATTATAAAATAACATTTAAAACCAACACTAACACTTTTTCATTTTTATTTAATGCTAAAGACAGAACACATGATAGGAAATCGGGCATTTACCGTTTAAATTGTTCTTTTTGTAGTTCGGTATATATTGGACAAACACTTTGAAATTTTGACATAAGATATAAAGAACACGTACGTCATTACAAAAATAAACATCCTGAAAAATCTAATTACGCCAAACACCTTTTAGAACAAAATCACACAATGACTCCTCAAAATCATATTAAATTCCTACATTTTTGTAATAACAAACGCAAATTAGACATTTTAGAAGCCTTTGAGATATACAAACACAAACTCAGGGTACCTTTAATGAATGAACAACTTGAGCTCAGTAATTCTCCGTTACTGGAAGTATTAGATATTTAATTCTGATTATTATTATTATTTTATCTAGTTACCTATTTTTGTATCTACCTTAGCGACGTGTTTGTTTATAATTATATTAACTTTGATAATGACAGCATAGCTGTCGAAACAATATTGTCAGGTTATATTTTAATAAAACTGTGAAACTTTTACTAATCTTTATTTGTTTCGTGATCATGGAATTCCACAAAGTAAGGCTGGAAACAATAAACAATATTATTTTTAACTTTATTTCTAGCTCCTTAATGTTTTATTACTTATATTTTTATTTTTATGCATGGTAAAATGTACAACGCTTTACTCCATGATCTTTAATAGTGTATCTAATCTGTTATATTTTGAAATTTGCCCCAGAATACTACCTAAACAATAATGGCATCGAGATCACGAAATTTGGACACACAAAAAAAGATCAAAGTACCGACGCTATTCTGTTAACTGCATACTCTTATTACATTGTTGCCACATTTCGAAAAAAGTATGATTACCTACTTGTATTGTTGCGCATATTTTTTGTGTTTTACAACAGTTAACACTTCAAAAACTGCTGAAAAGGTTTTTGTATTGTTTGATATTGCTAATTCAATCCAAATATCTGCTGCTAAAAGTCTAAATTTAAATATAACACAATGTTGGGCGATACTTTTACTGCATGTAGTAGTACCTCTTAAAGGAGGCACCGAAGAAGCAAACATTAAGAGTTTTTAATTCAGGTTTCGTTGTAGAATATCGTACTGGAGAGTCTTACTTATCGAATCATTACACCTTGTATATCAGTAATCACATCAAAATTATAAAAATTATCCCAAGTTAGTAAAAGATTTAGTTTATTTTGTTAAAAGAAAATATAAGATTATGTGATTGGCAACTTATGGGAGCTTACAACACTTGTAGATGTAGATCCATTAACAGGCATTTGCGAAAATTGAATCTGCTTGGTCAGATCACTATTTTTATCTTTTTCTTGTTAATGTCAATAACAATGACAAAAATAGTAATCTAATCAAGTTAATTCCATTTTTGTAAATGTCTAATGTAATAACAAATTATGAATCATTTAAACTTAACTAGAATTCCTTAATGTTACCCGCTAAATAAAACTACAAAGAATCTTTATAGTTTAAAAAGTGATAGTTGGAATGATAAACCATTTAGAAGCAAAACTATTTTAAACATTACCGCCTCTGTAGAAATCTTGCGAGGAGTTTAGGTATAATTCAATTAAACATAAATTTTTAATCGTTTCTCAACAATTTCTTCAAGTTGTAATAGAGAACCATACGGGCAGAAGAATTAATGTAATAATACAAAAGCTTAGAGATACCGACAAACAAATTTTTAATTTTAGTTTGAAATTTGGTAATACAACATTTTCAAGTTGGCGACCCTGCATTACCAACTTTTTAAAAGAACAGTTTCAACTGTTTCTTTTATTAGAAACATTAATTGACCAAGATTATCGTCATATTAATATTATTATTAATTATTATTACATATTAATTAAAATACAAAAAGTATTACCCGGTGAGTTTTATTTTGTTATACACTTGATTTTCTAATAGATGTGTTTATAAATGGTTTTTTATTAAAGCAAAGAAAACTTCTGGCGCCAACTTGGTTCGTTTCTTAACGTCGACGAAGACCATCTCCGACATTTTGTTTGAAAGTGATTTTCAAATAATTTCAAAATAGAATTTTGAATAATTGTCGTGGATTTGTTGTATTTTTTGTGTATTGTTGAATAACTGTCGTTGTATTTGTGCAGTGTATTGCAATGGAGCCTAACGCGTAAGTGTTTAACAACCATTTTGATTGTATTTGATCTATAATAAAATGGCGTAAGGGGAACCCACATAGCAAATAAAAATTGCAACATACTTTCAAAAATTTGCCTTTGCAAAACAAAATATTTGCGGAAAAGTTGTCTTTGCAAACATGAATATTTGCATAAAATTTTCGGAAAAGATTGAAGTTTCCCCTTGACAAACTTGCAATAAATTTGTTCAAAATATTTGCAAAAAAATTGTCCCTGCAAACTTTTAGCAAATCATGAAAATAAAATTTGTTACAAATATTTACCTGAAAATTTGTGGTAAACTTGATTTTAAATTTTTTTTAGTTTATAAAATTACGAAAAATGTATTGTTACGAGTATGGGAAAACGCTTATGAAAAAAATAAACAGAAAAAATTTGTTTATAAATCGTATATTTATAGAAAATATGATAGAATATAATTTGTTGTTATCATCCGCGTGTCATCCATTACCTCCACCTCGACTGTTTGCTCGTCTTGTTCTCTGAAACACAAAATCGTAATGACTTGTATTTTTTTTACTTACTTTGATAATGCATAGTAATGTATAAGGTATATTAATGCTGTACACATGGACGAAAGAATTAAATAAGATTTATAAAATATCAATTTAACAAGATAGACCTAATAATAATAATACTACGTTCAAGCACAAATAATATTAACTAGGTAACTAATAGAATATTCCGTACTTACGAAATTAATTGAGAATGGTTGCTCCATTTGTTTCCAATTTAGTTTTCACGTTTCACCAGATAACGATAACCTCTTACAATCACAATGGAAAATGGCGAACTAGCGAGCACTAGTGCTCGTTTACAGGGTAGACAAACACGCAACTACCTTCGTCGCGCGCATCTTTGTCGGGACAAACGAAAATAAGTTTGCTACAAAATTGCTAACGCAAATTCATGTTCGCAAATGAAAGTTGAGCGAAAGGCAAATTTGCTGAAAACTTTCGTGCTATCGGGGAAACTACTCAAGCAGAGTTGGAATAGAAATTCATATCAAAATTACGTGCTTCTAATTCTTTTGCATGCCACAATTAATATTGCAAAGCATTCTCAAGGGCATGTATTAATCACGTACCTCGCGATAAGCCTTTGGCACGTTAAAGTTAGTACGTAAAAAATACATTCTTTTCATGTCTTTGTCATAACCTAATTTATAAATTCCCTACACATAGTGCTGCCGACAAAACATTTAGTCTCATTCTTAGTGCGATGGAAAGAGGTAAATAGATTTATACAAAGGTATAAATAAAATTAGGACAACTTTCCAAAATAACTCCATAACTATTAAATCAATTACAAAATTCAAAAGCCACTAGAACTTGAAATTGTATACGAGAACTTTCCTAGGAAACATTTTTTTAGTAGAATGCTTACATTTCAAAATATAGCTAGCAAAATATTAATAACAATAAAAGAATCCTTATGGAAAATGTCTTCTGAAAATGTGCTCTGAAATTACAGCCGTTTGAAGTTGACGTCAACTTTAAATGACTGTAATTCAAAAACTATAGTTTTTTGCACTTTGTGCCCTTTGATATTTTTTTATATACATGTTTTCTTTATATTGACCCTGCTATATCAAACATTCTGCTAAGCTTGTTTGCTCGGGATAAATGCAAATATGTGTACTTATTACTGACTCATCCAGACTAGCCGAGTATGAGCTGATGAAAGCAATGGTAGTAACGGGCTTCAGCAATCGTTATGAATGGTTTCCTCCTTTCTTATATGTAACATACGACCATATTAGCACTTGAGAGTCCAGACCCGGCTGGCCTGGGTTGGAATTATTGACTGGTGTTATTTCTCCCACATTTACGTTCTCATGTGATCTTATTTTTTTTTACAAATTTACTCTTATCATTTTAATTATTATAAACTAAGTATTAATTACTTGGAATAAAAATATTTTAAAATCATTCAAAGTATCTGGTTATAATTAGGTTTTTATAGTTTTCAATTTAATCTGTTGCAAAGATTTTAAATTTATTTTTTAATGATAGAAAATAATGATAGTTTACAGATAATAAAACAAAGTCAGGTAAGAAATGTGATCTAATTATGTATAGTTATTCTTTAAAAAACGAAAACACCTAATGCTAATAAAGATAATTAAAAAAAAGATATAGGTCAATATTCAACACAATTCAAATATTTTTCAATATCATATATTCTTTATTCAAATATTTAAGTGTCTAATAAAATAAGAATTAAGTTAGGAATCGTTCATGGTCTTTAATAAGTATTCATGTGTTATTAAAAACTATTAAATAAAATTATACTAAATTATTTGGATTGCATCGGTGATTTGCACAGACCCGGTATGCTTGTGTTGAAGTAAAGCCCCATGCAAAATTTAATTTAATAATCACCATTCATCTGATGATGAACCTGATTTTGGAATTACCAACATCACCGTTCACAGCTGGCTAAAGAAACAGCATCAAAATCACTGTAACGATGTCAAAGGACATAGCATACTCATGCTGCGAAAACCATCTAATAAACTAACCGATGGTATCCTGCGCTTGAACAGACAACGAATTGGGTTAGTACAGGTCTAATAACTGATCACTGCAGCCTAAGAAAGCATTTCTTATGCTTTCATGCAGACTTGCAATGAGAAGAAGGAAACAGCCTCTACAGCTTCAAATGTGAAGCCCTTACCCGATAGAGGCATGATCAATCTCCTTGGAAGAGCTGTATCTCAAAAAGCACTTATGGGTCATTCCATCTCAAGCGGGCCACTTTTTTTGGTAACCCTTGACAATGTTAATAATTTTCACCTATAGTGATCTTCTTATAGAGATATATTTTAGTGCAAATTTTTTATTGGAAAAGTCAGGTTATCTAGTTATGGAGCTTCGAAGTTTGATGATGTCTTGGTGCGTGATTCACTTTAAATGTTCGTAACTTTTAAGTAATTTAAAGAATCAGATAATGTTATATACCGTTTGAAAAGTTTTTTAACGCTCCATCTTATGGTAGTTTTGTATTTTTTATAAGGTGAAAATTTTCAAAGATATAACCGAAAACAGAAAAAAAATATTTTTTTAAACAATTTCGACCATTTTAATTTTTTTCAAAAACACCTAAAAATGATTATACACATTTGTAGTTTATCATCCTAAAAGGACTAATTGGAATGATAAACCATTTAGAAGCAAAACTATTTTAAACATTACCGCCTCTGTAGAAATCTTGCGAGGAGTTTAGGTATAATTCAATTAAACATAGATTTTTAATCGTTTCTCAACGATTTCTTCTACAATTGAATAAAAATATGCGAAAATTAATATTTGTTTATAAACACTAACAATAATAATTACTATACAAAATAGCCTTAATTACAAAATTAGCAGGTATATAAAAATTATAGAATCAAGATTATATTAATTATGCACTTATATACACTATAGAAATTATTTGAAGTGTCCAGATAAATTTTTTCAAAGCAAAATTCAATATAAATAAAGTAAATTATATTTTCTTATGAAAACATTGATTATTTTTGTTTGATTGATTTATTTATTTGAGAATCATAAAATCAAAATTATGTACATTGATACAACGGTAAAGAATTATTTGAAGTATGAAAATAAACCGTTCAAAACCATTTGCAAGATTGCTAAAATAAATTACCTATAGTTACTTATGAAAGGGGTTCAGCTAACTAATTATTTGAAAATTATGCAAGCAAAATGATATAGATTTATATACAATCTTGTAAATGGTTTTGTACGGTTTATTTTCATACTTCAAATAATTCTTTACCGTTGTATCAATGTACATAATTTTGATTTTATGATTCTCAAATAAATAATTAATCAAACCTTTTTTCATAAGAAAATATAATTTACTTTATTTATCTTGAATTTTGCTTTGAAATTGGTCATGAATGATTGAAATGAAAATTTATCTGGACACTTCAAATAATTCCTATAGTGTATATAAATGCATAATTAATATAATCTTGATTCTATAATTTTTATATACTTGCTAATTTTCTAATTAAGGCTATTTTATACAATAATTATTATTGTTAGTGTTTATACAGAAATATTAATTTTCGCATTTTTTGTATTCAATTGTAGAAGAAATTGTTGAGAAACGATTAAAAATCTATGTTTAATTGAATTATACCTAAACTCCTCGCAAGTTTTCTATAGAGGCGGTAATGTTTAAAATAGTGTTGCTTCTAAATGGTTTATCATTCCAATTAGTCCTTTTAGTATCATAAACTACAAATGTGTATAATCATTTTTAGGTGTTTTTGAAAAAAATTAAAATGGTCGAAATTGTTTAAAAAAATATTTTTTTTTCTGTTTTTGGTTATATCTTTGAAAATTTTCACCTTATAAAAAATACAAAACTACCATAAGATGGAGCGTTAAAAAACTTTTCAAACGGTATATAACATTATCTGATTCTTTAAATTACTTAAAAGTTACGAACATTTAAAGTGAATCACGCACCAAGACATCATCAAACTTCGAAGCTCCATAACTAGATAACCAGCTGACTTTTCCAATAAAAAATTTGCACTAAAATATATTTCTATAAGAAGATCACTATAGGTGAAAATTATTAACATTGTCAAGGGTTACCAAAAAAAGTGGCCTGCTTGAGATGGAATGACCCTTATATGAGATCTGGTGAAAAGGCTATTAAATTTAATAGTAATAAAAGCGCTTTAACCTTGAGACAGTTATTGCTCGTAAACTATTGAACCTAATTATATATTTTAATAACGAGCAAATAGTAAATTATTATTTCTACATATAACAGTAAAATATTATATTTCTAAGAGCTATACTTTTGTTTTTATTGGACTATATGTAATAAAAGGTACCCATTTTTAGAGTGACTTCAATAATAAAAAAAAGTTTTCCATTTGGTAAGAAAATTCACGCACACGCTGTATATAAAAGTTAAGTGAATGCAGCCCTGTATTAAAAGTACTCGCCCAACAGTCATGTGATGTAGGATTGCGCGGATTTTGAAGAATATTTTTCATTTTTAGTGTTGGAAATTTAGAAACATCCAGTATTGATAATTAATAACATTGATAACAATATTAGCCTCTACGGTAGTAAATTAATAAGAAATAAACTATGATGTAAGCGATAAAGGAGTCAAAACAGCTCAACGGAACGCAGCCATTGAAACACAGTTGAATGTTACTATTATTTTTCAACAAAGATTTATAAAGTGGATGCTAATAAACGATCACCTTCCACTGCTTAATAAAATTTGTTGATTGCGAGTTTATGTTTTTGTGAAGTTTTTGAAATATTGGCTGTGGTGTTAAATGCCTTATTGTATTCGTAGATCGGCTACATATGATTTAAATCAGACAATTTTAAGACTTTTCTAACCTCCAAATTTATTATATTTTTTCACTTAACCCCACATTTTATTAATTCAAAACCCTACAAAAATGCAGCAATATAAAGACCTGCATTTTGCAACTGATATAGAAGCGTTAAATCGCATTGCAGGGATAATTAGTGAAAAGGCAGCGAATTTAAAGAGACCATTACCGTAGGTTATTCTTTTGATTTTGATTTCTAATCGTTAATTTGTTTATGTTTTTTCAGACTATTTAATGTGGCTAAAAAGCTATATCAATCTTCTCAAAATGACCCGTATGATGAAGAGATGACATACATTTTGTTGTATCGTTTTATTAGAATCTATGAGCAACTACTGACTATTCATAATGACCCTAATTTCGTCAAGAGTATGTTGGGAAATGAGGTGCGTAGAGCGAAAGCTCAAGTATTAGACTTGAGAAATAATCTGAATAACCGTTACCAACAAGAGAAAACTAAGAAAGCTGCTGCTGCCGCGGTTGCTGGAACTTCATCCATGCCTAGTACTTCTACTGCCGAGACAAGCGAAGCTACAGAGGAACAGGACAAAGTTTTTAATAATGGTAACAGTTTATTAAGATTTCTTGATGGTATATTTAAAATTCAATTTGTTTCAGCTTTGTTTGTTTCCTGTGCCGATTTAGCACGTGTTTCTAATATCGCAGGTCTTAGTATTTTAATAATGGATGCTCGGCCTGCGGAGGATTACAATGAGTCACATATGAAAGGTTTTAATTGCATCAACATTCCAGAAAGCTGTATTAAGTCGGGGTAAGTTAATCAATAAGAGCAAGTTCGTAAATCTCACCTAAAAATCAAAGTGGTTAAAACTATTTGACGCCTCTGCTTTTTATTTTAATTATTTTATTTTTACTGTTCTAAATGAGTTTTTAATTTAAGAAAAGATAATTGCCTCTTGATGCTGGTGCGTTTATATTAATTCAAACCAAGCCAAACGAATTTAAAGTTAAACATAACCTCAAAACATCCTCGACTCGTCAACTGCTTAAATTACGTACAACAATTTCCTACAATCTTAAAAACTGATGAAAATAGAAATGTGTTGTTTTATTATTTTATGATAGATTTATGATTAGTTTACGAATTTCTTTTTGAAGACGTAATCAAGTCTTCGAACTCCCAATCATTGAATTTACGAACTTGCTCGAGTGTTTATTTATTCATTAGTATTATTGCTACAAAGATTTGCATTTGCATGTAGATATAATAATATTATTTGCAGTGCCAGCCTTAGCCCTTTTGGCACCCTCGGGCAGAGTCCTTCAGAGCGCCCTTATTAACTTTAAAAAGTTACTGTTATCGAATGATTTTACCAATTTCAACGCCCAAACAGCCTAGCGCCCTCGCCCGACCTCGCACCCCCCAAAGGCCGGCACTGATTATTTGAAACTAATGTAAAACAAATTTTTTCTGCTGTCCCAAGCGAAAATGCCTGGTGTCAAAAATGTTCACATGCAGCGTTTTAGTTTGGCGTGGCAGTTTTATTTATATAATTACACTCATGATTAATACGTTCTGCACCGCATCTGCGTATGTACTATTCAAGCATTTATTGGTGTATTAATAATGCCACGTACATGCTCTTGTATAGCTACGTTTAAATACTTAAGAATTTCTTCGGTGTTGCAACTGAGGAACTGATACGCCTTGCCGTTGTTGTTGAGTAACTGACGTTGTGTGGGTTAGAGTGATCTATTTTGATTTCTGATTCGAGTTCTTGTATGTTGAGGTGTTTTTCAAAATGTTTGATAACAGTAATGCAGAGTAGGATTGCACAAAAAGTTTAAACCATAAAAAACTAGCAAATACCCGACGCGCTTTGCTGCGCTCAATCTCAGTACCCATTTTTAACTTCCATATATGGGTTTTTCGCTGTTATTTCGGACCACGATGGCCGATCAGAGTCCAATTTATTTTCTATTCTGGGCCAAGACCTTTCCAATGATACCAATTTCATCTAAATCGGTCCAGTGGTTGCGGAGAAAATCGCATACATACATACATACATACATATATACAGACAGACAGACAATCTTTCCCTTTTATATATATAGATAAATCGTTTACACGTTTAAAAGCTTTTCCGAAAGATTTATCAAACTATTTCACTTATTATAATCCTATATCGTTTTGATTTTTAATTTATATGCGCCATACAGCAGAGGAATCATGTTACTTTTTTTACGTCTACCACCACTAAAAAAGTGATAGGAGAGGCTAAAGTCCGTCTCTGCCCCCCCCCCCACCCCAAGAAAAATGTTGAGATAAATCGGTTTTTATTAAAAAAGTCATAAAAAATCTAATGAAAAAGGTCCCATCCACCGGAGATGAATAGTTCAAAAGATATAGGGATTTAAAGTTTTTAAATTTCAACGGGAAATCCCATGTAAATTATGAAATGGGCCATTTGAAAATAAAGGGTTATGATTGGCCATTTAAAAAGAAATGTTCATCTTTTTATTTTTTTAAAAAATGACAAAAGATTTCTTTTTAATTGACCAATCAGAGAGAAGGATTTTAAAAATTAATAGTCAATTTTAAGTTTTGCTATATAAAGGATAAGAAAAAATGAAAAAGTTTCTTTTTTTAATCATTCAAAATGCACACAATGCCGAATCCGAGGTCCAGAAGTGTAAATACCTCGGGGTATTAAAAAATTCCATGAATTATCTCAAATGCCGAAGGCCAATGGTTTGTTCCCAAAGTGGAAATAGGGTTGGATTGTTTCCATGGTGGAGGTGCCATAAGAAAGAATGCGGGAAAAAGGAAGTCTCTGCGATTTATGAATCCTTTTTCGTGAATTGCCACCTTTCAATGGAAAAAGCATTAGTGGTTTTGTATGGATTCGCTTGGGCATACTCATACGACCAAATCAAGCATGAAGCCACCGAAGAAGATGACCCAACCGATATTTCCAAGGATACAATCGTAGCTTGGGCCAAATTTGCTAGGGAAATGGTTGTTGACCATTACATCAAGATTCAATCTGACACAGGCCAAATCGGTGGACCAGGAAAAGTAGTCCAAATCGATGAGAGTGTTTTTGGACATCGTAAGTATGAACGAGGAAGAATCTTGAACGGGAATTGGGTTTTGGGAATGATTGATGTGGAATCAGATAAAGTAAGGATGATCTTTGTGGAAAAAAGAGATGCTGCTACTTTGATGCTAACGACTGGGGGAATATTTGTGGAGGAGATATCTGAGGAAGAATAATGTTGACCCTTTTGATTCTTTGTTAACCGCAATCAAATGTTTTTATCCTTTGTAACTTTGTTCGTTGTATTGTTTCTTTAATTTTAATAAAATATAATTTTAATAAAATATCAAATTGTGTTTTTTATTGATTTTTAATACATAACTTTTGAACTATTCATCTCCGGGGGTGGGATCTATACCATTCGTCATTCAAAAATACATTAAAAAACATATACCCCATCACTTTTCGGGGGGGGGGGGGGCAGAACCGTACTTTTACCGATAAGAGCATATACAGAAGAGCTTCAGTGGGATAAATCACAAAGTGCGCTAACAAATTCAGCAAAATAATAAACTGTATTTTATGTGAAGTATTTTTGCGTACACTAAAGTTGCTACATTTCATTACCTTTGAATGTGTGCGTATTTTGATTGGATTATTGCCCTAAGCAAGTACCCTATCGGGTTGAACGGCAAATAGCCATGGAGAAAGCAAATTGTTGCCTTTTAGCTCTAATGAAATGTTCCATTGATTGAAAATACTTTCACTTACACATAATTGTTTAATGTGTATTTTTATCTCTTGACTTATTTACTACTAAACGTTTACACATTTAAACGCTGCGTTCATAATGCAGAGCCTTTGTCAGCTAATCTTTTTTACTTACTTTAAAAAAATTTTAAAAATTTACTTGAGAAGAGATGGAGGAATGAAATAGCTGCGAAGATGACTTCCAGGATTATGGCTGTGCGGGTGACTTTACTTCAGAAGATCATGGTTTTTAAAATGATAAGAATTTACAGATTCTCATTGACTTTTTCAGGTAGCTGCGTTGATGAGTATTTATATGGCTTTGAGGATTACGGTTATGCAGATGGCAGTTCTTGAGCAGACGATGGCTTTTAAAGTGTTTAGAATCGCAGACCTTTATTGTTGGCCTCCAAATGGTTGTGAAAACAAATATTTAGATGACTATGAGGTTATGGTTGTTGGAGGTGATGGTTTTATTAACAGACGAGGATTAAATGATTAGCATTCGCAGACCCTTATTGACCGCTTCAAATAGCTACGTTGATGAGTATTTACATGGCTTTGAGGATTACGTTTATGCAGATGGCAGTTCTTGAGCAGACGATGGCTTTTAAAGTGTTAAGAATCATAGACCCTTATTGTTCGCATTCAAATGGTTGCGAAAACAAATATTTAGATGACTTTGAGGTTATGGTTGTTGGGGGTGATAGTTTTATTAGCAGACGATGATTTTGAAAATGATTAGCATTCGCAGACCCTTATTGACCACTTCAAATAGCTGCATTGATGAGTATTTACATGGCTTTGAGGATTACGGTTATGCAGATGGCAGTTCTTGAGCAGACAATGTCTTTTAAAGTGTTTAGAATCGCAGACCTTTATTGTTCCTCCTTCAAATGGTTGAGAAAACAAATATTTAGATGACTTTGAGGTTATGGTTGTTGGGGATGATCGTTTTATTAGCAGACCATTACTGACCACTTCAGGTAGCTGCGTTGATGAGTATTTACATTGCTTTGAGGATTACGATTATGTAGATGGCAGTTCTTGAGCAGACGATGGCTTTTAAAGTGTTAAGAATCGCAGACCTTTATTGTTCGCCTTCAAATGGTTGCGAAAACAAATATTTAGATGACTTTGAGGTTATGGTTGTTGGGGGATGATAGTTTTATTAGCAGACAATGATTTTGAAAATGATTAGCATTCGCAGACCCTTATTGACCACTTCAAGTAGCTGCGTTGCTGAGTATTTACGTGGCTTTGAGGATTACGATTATTCAGATGGCAGTTCTTGAGCAGACGATGGCTTTTAACGTGTTAAGAATTGCAGACCCTTATTGTTCGCCTTCAAATGGTTGCGAAAACAAATATTTAGATGACTTTGAGGTTATGGTTGTTGGGGATGATAGTTATATTAGCAGACAATGATTTTGAAAATGATTAGCATTCGCAGACCCTTATTGACCACTTCAAGTAGCTGCGTTGCTGAGTATTTACGTGGCTTTGAGGATTACGATTATTCAGATGGCAGTTCTTGAGCAGACGATGGCTTTTAACGTGTTAAGAATCGTAGACCCTTATTGTTCGCCTTCAAATGGTTGCGAAAACAAATATTTAGATGACTTTGAGGTTATAGTTGTTGGGGGTGATAGTTTTATTAGCAGACGATGATTTTGAAAATGATTAGCATTCGCAGACCCTTATTGACCTCTGCAAATAGCTACGTTGATGAGTATTTACATGGCTTTGAGGATTACGTTTATGCAGATGGCAGTTCTTGAGCAGACGATGGCTTTTAAAGTGTTAAGAATCGCAGACCCTTATTGTTCGCCTTCAAATGGTTGCGAAAACAAATATTTAGATGAGTTTGAGGTTATGGTTGTTGAGGGTGATAGTTTTATTAGCAGACGATGATTTTGAAAATGATTAGCATTCGCAGACCCGTATTGACCACTTCAAATAGCTGCATTGATGAGTATTTACATGGCTTTGAGGATTACGATTATGTAGATGGCAGTTCTTGAGCAGACGATGGCTTTTAAAGTGTTAAGAATCGCAGACCTTTATTGTTCGCCTTCAAATGGTTGCGAAAACAAATATTTAGATGACTTTGAGGTTATGGTTGTTGGGGATGATAGTTTTATTAGCAGACAATGATTTTGAAAATGATTAGCATTCGCAGACCCTTATTGACCACTTCAAGTAGCTGCGTTGCTGAGTATTTACGTGGCTTTGAGGATTACGATTATTCAGATGGCAGTTCTTGAGCAGACGATGGCTTTTAACGTGTTAAGAATCGCAGACCCTTATTGTTCGCCTTCAAATGGTTGCGAAAACAAATATTTAGATGAGTTTGAGGTTATGGTTGTTGAGGGTGATAGTTTTATTAGCAGACGATGATTTTGAAAATGATTAGCATTCGCAGACCCGTATTGACCACTTCAAATAGCTGCATTGATGAGTATTTACATGGCTTTGAGGATTACGGTTATGCAGATGGCAGTTTTTGAGCAGACGATGGCTTTTAAAGTGTTTAGAATCGCAGAACTTGATTGTTCACCTTCAAATGGTTGTGAAAACGAATATTTAGATGACTTTGAGGTTATGGTTGTTGGGGATGATAGTTTTATTAGCAGACAATGATTTTGAAAATGATTAGCATTCGCAGACCCTTATTGACCACTTCAAGTAGCTGTGTTGCTGAGTATTTACGTGGCTTTGAGGATTACGATTATTCAGATGGCAGTTCTTGAGCAGACGATGGCTTTTAACGTGTTAAGAATCACAGACCCTTATTGTTCGCCTTCAAATGGTTGCGAAAACAAATATTTAGATGACTTTGAGGTTATGGTTGTTGGGGATGATAGTTATATTAGCAGACAATGATTTTGAAAATGATTAGCATTCGCAGACCCTTATTGACCACTTCAAGTAGCTGCGTTGCTGAGTATTTACGTGGCTTTGAGGATTACGATTATTCAGATGGCAGTTGTTGAGCAGACGATGGCTTTTAACGTGTTAAGAATCGTAGACCCTTATTGTTCGCCTTCAAATGGTTGCAAAAACAAATATTTAGATGACTTTGAGGTTATAGTTGTTGGGGGTGATAGTTTTATTAGCAGACGATGATTTTGAAAATGATTAGCATTCGCAGACCCTTATTGACCTCTGCAAATAGCTACGTTGATGAGTATTTACATGGCTTTGAGGATTACGTTTATGCAGATGGCAGTTCTTGAGCAGACGATGGCTTTTAAAGTGTTAAGAATCGCAGACCCTTATTGTTCGCCTTCAAATGGTTGCGAAAACAAATATTTAGATGAGTTTGAGGTTATGGTTGTTGAGGGTGATAGTTTTATTAGCAGACGATGATTTTGAAAATGATTAGCATTCGCAGACCCGTATTGACCACTTCAAATAGCTGCATTGATGAGTATTTACATGGCTTTGAGGATTACGGTTATGCAGATGGCAGTTTTTGAGCAGACGATGGCTTTTAAAGTGTTTAGAAACGCAGAACTTGATTGTTCACCTTCAAATGGTTGTGAAAACGAATATTTAGATGACTTTGAGGTTATGGTTGTTGGGGGTGATAGTTTTATTAGCAGACGATGATTTTGAAAATGATTAGCATTCGCAGACCCGTATTGACCACTTCAAATAGCTGCATTGATGAGTATTTACATGGCTTTGAGGATTACGGTTATGCAGATGGCAGTTCTTGAGCAGACGATGGCTTTTAACGTGTTAAGAATCACAGACCCTTATTGTTTGCCTTCAAATGGTTGCGAAAACAAATATTTAGATGACTTTGAGGTTATGGTTGTTGGGGGTGATAGTTTTATTAGCAGACGATGATTTTGAAAATGATTAGCATTCGCAGACCCTTATTAACCGCTTCAAATAGCTACGTTGATGAGTATTTACATGGCTTTGAGGATTACGTTTATGGAGATGGCAGTTCTTGAGCAGACGATGGCTTTTAAAGTGTTTATAATCGCAGAACTTGATGGTTCGCCTTCAAATGGTTGTGAAACCGAATATTTAGATGACTTTGTGGTTATGGTTGTTGGAGGTGATAGTTATATTAGCAGATGATGATTTTGAAAATGATTAGCATCGCAGACCCTTATTGACCACTTCAAGTAGCTGAGTTAATGAGTATTTACATGGCTTTGATGATTACGGTTATGCAGATGGCAGTTCTTGAGCAGACGATGGCTTTTAAAGTGTTTAGAATCTCAGAACTTGATTGTTCGCCTTCAAATGGTTGTTTAAAACGAGTATTTAGATGACTTTGAGGTTATGGTTGTTGGAGGTGATAGTTATATTAGCAGACGAGGATTTTGAAAATGATTAGCATCGCAGACCCTTATTGACCACTTCAAATAGCTGGGTTGATGAGTATTTACATGGCTTTGAGGATTACGGTTATGCAGATGGCAGTTCTTGAGCAGACGATGGCTTTTAAAGTGTTTAGAATCGCCGAACTTGATTGTTCGCCTTCAAATGGTTGTGAAAACAAATATTTAGATGAGTTTGAGGTTATGGTTGTTGGGGGTGATAGTTTTATTAGCAGACGATGATTTTGAGAATGATTAACATTCGCAGACCCTTATTAACCACTTCAAATAGCTGGGTTGATGAGTATTTACATGGCTTTGAGGATTACGGTTATGCAGATGGCAGTTTTTGAGCAGACGATGGCTTTTAAAGTGTTTAGAATCGCAGAACTTGATTGTTCGCCTTCAAATGGTTGTGAAAACGAATATTTAGATGACTTTGAGGTTATGGTTGTTTGGGGTGATAGTTTTATTAGCAGACGATGATTTTGAAAATGATTAGCATCGCAGACCTTTATTGACCACTTCAAATAGCTGGGTTGATGAGTATTTACATGGCTTTGATGATTACGGTTATGCAGATGGCAGTTCTTGAGCAGACGATGGCTTCTAAAGTGTTTAGAATCGCAGAACTTGATTGTTTGCCTTCAAATGGTTGTGAAACCGAATATTTAGATGACTTTGTGGTTATGGTTGTTGGAGGTGATAGTTATATTAGCAGACGAGGATTTTGAAAATGATTAGCATCGCAGACCCTTATTGACCACTTCAAGTAGCTGAGTTGATGAGTATTTACATGGCTTTGATGATTACGGTTATGCAGATGGCAGTTCTTGAGCAGACGATGGCTTTTAAAGTGTTTAGAATCTCAGAACTTGATTGTTCGCCTTCAAATGGTTGTGAAAACAAGTATTTAGATGACTTTGAGGTTATGGTTGTTGGAGGTGATAGTTATATTAGCAGACGAGGATTTTGAAAATGATTAGCATCGCAGACCCTTATTGACCACTTCAAGTAGCTGAGTTGATGAGTATTTACATGGCTTTGATGATTACGGTTATGCAGATGGCAGTTCTTGAGCAGACGATGGCTTTTAAAGTGTTTAGAATCTCAGAACTTGATTGTTCGCCTTCAAATGGTTGTGAAAACGAGTATTTAGATGACTTTGAGGTTATGGTTGTTGGAGGTGATAGTTATATTAGCAGACGAGGATTTTCAAAATGATTAGCATCGCAGACCCTTATTGACCACTTCAAGTAGCTGAGTTGATGAGTATTTACATGGCTTTGATGATTACGGTTATGCAGATGGCAGTTCTTGAGCTGACGATGGCTTTTAAAGTGTTTAGAATCGCCGAACTTGATTGTTCGCCTTCAAATGGTTGTGAAAACGAATATTTAGATGAGTTTGAGGTTATGGTTGTTGGGGGTGATAGTTTTATTAGCAGACGATGATTTTGAAAATGATTAGCATTCGCAGACCCTTATTGACCACTTCAAATAGCTGCATTGATGAGTATTTACATGGCTTTGAGGATTACGGTTATGCAGATGGCAGTTCTTGAGCAGACGATGGCTTTTAAAGTGTTTAGAATCGCAGAACTTGATTGTTCGCCTTCAAATGGTTGTGAAAACGAATATTTAGATGACTTTGAGGTTATGGTTGTTGGGGGTGATAGTTTTATTAGCAGACGATGATTTTGAAAATGATTAGCATTCGCAGACCCTTATTAACTACTTCAAATAGCTGCATTGATGAGTATTTACATGGCTTTGAGGATTACGGTTATGCAGATGGCAGTTCTTGATCAGACGATGGCTTTTAAAGTGTTTAGAATCGCAGAACTTGATTGTTCGCCTTCAAATGGTTGTTAGAACGAATATTTAGATGACTTTGAGGTTATGGTTGTTGGAGGTGATAGTTATATTAGCAGACGAGGATTTTGAAAATGATTAGCATCGCAGACCCTTATTGACCACTGCAAATAGCTGCATTGATGAGTATTTACATGGCTTTGAGGATTACGGTTATGCAGATTGCAGTTATTGAGCTGACGATGGCTTTTAAAGTGTTTAGAATCGCAGAACTTGATTGTTCGCGTTCAAATGGTTGTGAAAACGAATATTTAGATGACTTTGAGGTTATGGTTGTTGGGGGTGATAGTTTTAATAGCAGACGATGATTTTGAAAATGATTAGCATTTGCAGACCCTTATTGACCACTTCAAATAGCTGCATTGATGAGTATTTACATTGCTTTGAGGATTACGGTTATGCAGATGGCAGTTCTTGAGCAGACGATGGCTTTTAAAGTGTTTAGAATCGCAGAACTTGATTGTTCGCCTTCAAATGGTTGTGAGAACGAATATTTAGATGACTTTGAGGTTATGGTTGTTGGAGGTGATAGTTATATTAGCAGACGAGGATTTTGAAAATGGTTAGCATTTGCAGACCCTTATTGACCACTTCAAATAGCTGCATTGTAGAGTATTTACATGGCTTTGAGGATTACGATTATTCAGATGGCAGTTATTGAGCATACGATGGCTTTTAAAGTGTTAAGAATCGCAGACCTTTATTGTTGGCCTCCAAATGGTTGAGAAAACAAATATTTAGATGACTTTGAGGTTATGGTTGTTGGAGGTGATGGTTTTATTAACAGACGAGGATTTTGAAAATGATTAGCATTCGCAGATCCTTATTGACCGCTTCAAATAGCTACGTTGATGAGTATTTACATGACATTGAGGATTACGTTTATGCAGATGGCAGTTCTTGAGCAGACGATGGCTTTTAAAGTGTTAAGAATCGCAGACCCTTATTGTTCGCCTTCAAATGGTTGCAAAAACAAATATTTAGATGACTTTGAGGTTATGGTTGTTGGGGGTGATAGTTTTATTAGCAGACGATGATTTTGATAATGATTAGCATTCGCAGACCCTTATTGACCACTTCAAATAGCTGCATTGATGAGTATTTACATGGCTTTGAAGTTTACGGTTATGCAGATGGCAGTTCTTGAGCAGATAATGTCTTTTAAAGTGTTTAGAATGGCAGACCCTTATTGTTCGCCTTCATATGGTTGCAAAAACAAATATTTAGATGACTTTGAGGTTATGGTTGTTGGGGGTCATAGTTTTATTAGCAGACCAGGATTTTGAAAATGATTAGCATCGCAGTCCCTTATTGACAGCTTCAAATAGCTGGGTTGATGAGTATTTACATGGCTTTGATGATTATGGTTATGCAGATGGTAGTTCTTGATTAGACGATGGCTTTTAAAGTGTTTAGAATCGCAGAACTTGATTGTTCGCCTTCAAATGGTTGTGAGAACGAATATTTAGATGACTTTGAGGTTATGGTTGTTGGAGGTGATAGTTATATTAGCAGACTAGGATTTTGAAAATGATTAGCATCGCAGACCCTTATTGACCGCTTCAAATAGCTGGGTTGATGAGTATTTACATGGCTTTGATGATTACGGTTATTCAGATGGCAGTTCTTGAGCAGACGATGGCTTTTCAAGTGTCAAGAATCGCAGACCCTTATTGTTCGCCTGCAAATGGTTGCGAAAACAAATATTTAGATGACTTTGAGTTTATGGTTGTTGGGGGTAATAGTTTTATTAGCAGACGATGATTTTGAAAATGATTAGCATTCGCAGACCCTAATTAACCACTTCAAATAGCTGCATTGATGAGTATTTACATGGCTTTGAGGATTACGGTTATACAGATGGCAGTTCTTGAGCAGACAATGTCTTTTAAAGTGTTTAGAATCGCAGACCTTTATTGTTCCTCCTTCAAATGGTTGGGAAAACAAATATTTAGATGACTTTGAGGTTATGGTTGTTGGAGGTGATAGTTATATTAGCAGACGAGGATTTTGAAAATGATTAGCATCACTGACCCTTATTGACCGCTTCAAATAGCTGGGTTGATGAGTATTTACATGGCTTTGATGATTACGGTTATGCAGATGGCAGTTCTTGAGCAGACGATGGCTTTTAAAGTGTTTAGAATCGCAGAACTTGATTGTTCGCCTTCAAATGGTTGTGAAAACGAATATTTAGATGCCTTTGAGGTTATGGTTGTTAGAGGTGATAGTTATATTAGCAGACGATGATTTTGAAAATGATTAGCATCGCAGGCCCTTATTGACCACTTCAAATAGATGGGTTGATGAGTATTTACATGGCTTTGATGATTACGGTTATGCAGATGGCAGTTCTTGAGCAGACGATGGCTTTTAAAGTGTTAAGAATCATAGACCCTTATTGTTCGCCTTCAAATGGTTGCGAAAACAAATATTTAGATGACTTTGAGGTTATGGTTGTTGGGGGTGATAGTTTTATTAGCAGACGATGATTTTGAAAATGATTAGCATTCGCAGACCCTTATTGACCACTTCAAGTAGCTGCGTTGCTGAGTATTTACGTGGCTTTGAGGATTACGATTATTCAGATGGCAGTTCTTGAGCAGACGATGGCTTTTAACGTGTTAAGAATCGCAGACCCTTATTGTTCGCCTTCAAATGGTTGCGAAAACAAATATTTAGATGACTTTGAGGTTATGGTTGTTGGGGATGATAGTTATATTAGCAGACAATGATTTTGAAAATGATTAGCATTCGCAGACCCTTATTGACCACTTCACGTAGCTGCGTTGCTGAGTATTTACGTGGCTTTGAGGATTACAATTATTCAGATGGCAGTTCTTGAGCAGACGATGGCTTTTAACGTGTTAAGAATCGTAGACCCTTATTGTTCGCCTTCAAATGGTTGCGAAAACAAATATTTAGATGACTTTGAGGTTATAGTTGTTGGGGGTGATAGTTTTATTAGCAGACGATGATTTTGAAAATGATTAGCATTCGCAGACCCTTATTGACCTCTGCAAATAGCTACGTTGATGAGTATTTACATGGCTTTGTGGATTACGTTTATGCAGATGGCAGTTCTTGAGCAGACGATGGCTTTTAAAGTGTTAAGAATCGCAGACCCTTATTGTTCGCCTTCAAATGGTTGCGAAAACAAATATTTAGATGAGTTTGAGGTTATGGTTGTTGAGGGTGATAGTTTTATTAGCAGACGATGATTTTGAAAATGATTAGCATTTGCAGACCCGTATTGACCACTTCAAATAGCTGCATTGATGAGTATTTACATGGCTTTGAGGATTACGGTTATGCAGATAGCAGTTTTTGAGCAGACGATGGCTTTTAAAGTGTTTAGAATCGCAGAACTTGATTGTTCACCTTCAAATGGTTGTGAAAACGAATATTTAGATGACTTTGAGGTTATGGTTGTTGGGGGTGATAGTTTTATTAGCAGACGATGATTTTGAAAATGATTAGCATTCGCAGACCCGTATTGACCACTTCAAATAGCTGCATTGATGAGTATTTACATGGCTTTGAGGATTACGGTTATGCAGATGGCAGTTCTTGAGCAGACGATGGCTTTTAACGTGTTAAGAATCACAGACCCTTATTGTTTGCCTTCAAATGGTTGCGAAAACAAATATTTAGATGACTTTGAGGTTATGGTTGTTGGGGGTGATAGTTTTATTAGCAGACGATGATTTTGAAAATGATTAGCATTCGCAGACCCTTATTGACCACTTCAAATAGCTGCATTGATGAGTATTTACATGGCTTTGAGGATTACGGTTATGCAGATGGCAGTTCTTGAGCAGACAATGTCTTTTAAAGTGTTTAGAATCGCAGACCTTTATTGTTCCTCCTTCAAATGGTTGAGAAAACAAATATTTAGATGACTTTGAGGTTATGGTTGTTGGGGATGATCGTTTTATTAGCAGACCATTACTGACCACTTCAGGTAGCTGCGTTGATGAGTATTTACATTGCTTTGAGGATTACGATTATGTAGATGTCAGTTCTTGAGCAGACGATGGCTTTTAAAGTGTTAAGAATCGCAGACCCTTATTGTTCGCCTTCAAATGGTTGCGAAAACAAATATTTAGATGACTTTGAGGTTATGGTTGTTGGGGATGATAGTTTTATTAGCAGACAATGATTTTGAAAATGATTAGCATTCGCAGACCCTTATTGACCACTTCAAGTAGCTGCGTTGCTGAGTATTTACGTGGCTTTGAGGATTACGATTATTCAGATGGCAGTTCTTGAGCAGACGATGGCTTTTAACGTGTTAAGAATCGCAGACCCTTATTGTTTGCCTTCAAATGGTTGCGAAAACAAATATTTAGATGACTTTGAGGTTATGGTTGTTGGGGATGATAGTTATATTAGCAGACAATGATTTTGAAAATGATTAGCATTCGCAGACCCTTATTGACCACTTCAAGTAGCTGCGTTGCTGAGTATTTACGTGGCTTTGAGGATTACGATTATTCAGATGGCAGTTCTTGAGCAGACGATGGCTTTTAACGTGTTAAGAATCGTAGACCCTTATTGTTCGCCTTCAAATGGTTGCGAAAACAAATATTTAGATGACTTTGAGGTTATAGTTGTTGGGGGTGATAGTTTTATTAGCAGACGATGATTTTGAAAATGATTAGCATTCGCAGACCCTTATTGACCTCTGCAAATAGCTACGTTGATGAGTATTTACATGGCTTTGAGGATTACGTTTATGCAGATGGCAGTTCTTGAGCAGACGATGGCTTTTAAAGTGTTAAGAATCGCAGACCCTTATTGTTCGCCTTCAAATGGTTGCGAAAACAATTATTTAGATGAGTTTGAGGTTATGGTTGTTGAGGGTGATAGTTTTATTAGCAGACGATGATTTTGAAAATGATTAGCATTCGCAGACCCGTATTGACCACTTCAAATAGCTGCATTGATGAGTATTTACATGGCTTTGAGGATTACGGTTATGCAGATGGCAGTTCTTGAGCAGACGATGGCTTTTAACGTGTTAAGAATCACAGACCCTTATTGTTTGCCTTCAAATGGTTGCGAAAACAAATATTTAGATGACTTTGAGGTTATGGTTGTTGGGGGTGATAGTTTTATTAGCAGACGATGATTTTGAAAATGATTAGCATTCGCAGACCCTTATTAACCGCTTCAAATAGCTACGTTGATGAGTATTTACATGGCTTTGAGGATTACGTTTATGGAGATGGCAGTTCTTGAGCAGACGATGGCTTTTAAAGTGTTTATAATCGCAGAACTTGATGGTTCGCCTTCAAATGGTTGTGAAACCGAATATTTAGATGACTTTGTGGTTATGGTTGTTGGAGGTGATAGTTATATTAGCAGACGATGATTTTGAAAATGATTAGCATCGCAGACCCTTATTGACCACTTCAAGTAGCTGAGTTAATGAGTATTTACATGGCTTTGATGATTACGGTTATGCAGATGGCAGTTCTTGAGCAGACGATGGCTTTTAAAGTGTTTAGAATCTCAGAACTTGATTGTTCGCCTTCAAATGGTTGTTTAAAACGAGTATTTAGATGACTTTGAGGTTATGGTTGTTGGAGGTGATAGTTATATTAGCAGACGAGGATTTTGAAAATGATTAGCATCGCAGACCCTTATTGACCACTGCAAATAGCTGCATTGATGAGTATTTACATGGCTTTGAGGATTACGGTTATGCAGATGGCAGTTCTTGAGCAGACGATGGCTTTTAAAGTGTTTAGAATCGCCGAACTTGATTGTTCGCCTTCAAATGGTTGTGAAAACAAATATTTAGATGAGTTTGAGGTTATGGTTGTTGGGGGTGATAGTTTTATTAGCAGACGATGATTTTGAGAATGATTAACATTCGCAGACCCTTATTAACCACTTCAAATAGCTGGGTTGATGAGTATTTACATGGCTTTGAGGATTACGGTTATGCAGATGGCAGTTTTTGAGCAGACGATGGCTTTTAAAGTGTTTAGAATCGCAGAACTTGATTGTTCGCCTTCAAATGGTTGTGAAAACGAATATTTAGATGACTTTGAGGTTATGGTTGTTTGGGGTGATAGTTTTATTAGCAGACGATGATTTTGAAAATGATTAGCATCGCAGACCTTTATTGACCACTTCAAATAGCTGGGTTGATGAGTATTTACATGGCTTTGATGATTACGGTTATGCAGATGGCAGTTCTTGAGCAGACGATGGCTTCTAAAGTGTTTAGAATCGCAGAACTTGATTGTTTGCCTTCAAATGGTTGTGAAACCGAATATTTAGATGACTTTGTGGTTATGGTTGTTGGAGGTGATAGTTATATTAGCAGACGAGGATTTTGAAAATGATTAGCATCGCAGACCCTTATTGACCACTTCAAGTAGCTGAGTTGATGAGTATTTACATGGCTTTGATGATTACGGTTATGCAGATGGCAGTTCTTGAGCAGACGATGGCTTTTAAAGTGTTTAGAATCTCAGAACTTGATTGTTCGCCTTCAAATGGTTGTGAAAACAAGTATTTAGATGACTTTGAGGTTATGGTTGTTGGAGGTGATAGTTATATTAGCAGACGAGGATTTTGAAAATGATTAGCATCGCAGACCCTTATTGACCACTGCAAATAGCTGCATTGATGAGTATTTACATGGCTTTGAGGATTACGGTTATGCAGATGGCAGTTCTTGAGCTGACGATGGCTTTTAAAGTGTTTAGAATCGCAGAACTTGATTGTTTGCCTTCAAATGGTTGTGAAACCGAATATTTAGATGACTTTGTGGTTATGGTTGTTGGAGGTGATAGTTATATTAGCAGACGAGGATTTTGAAAATGATTAGCATCGCAGACCCTTATTGACCACTTCAAGTAGCTGAGTTGATGAGTATTTACATGGCTTTGATGATTACGGTTATGCAGATGGCAGTTCTTGAGCAGACGATGGCTTTTAAAGTGTTTAGAATCGCCAAACTTGATTGTTTGCCTTCAAATGGTTGTGAAAACGAATATTTAGATGACTTTGAGGTTATGGTTGTTGGAGGTGATAGTTTTATTAGCAGACGATGATTTTGAAAATTATTAGCATTCGCAGACCCTTATTGACCGCTTCAAGTAACTGGGTTGATGAGTATTTACATGGCTTTGATGATTACGGTTATGCAGATGGCAGTTCTTGAGCAGACGATGGCTTTTAAATTGTTTAGAATCGCAGAACTTAATTGTTCGCTTTCAAATGGTTGTGAAAACGAATATTTAGATGACTTTGAGGTTATGGTTGTTGGGGGGTGATAGTTTTATTAGCAGACGATGATTTTGAAAATGATTAACATTCGCAGACCCTTATTAACCACTTCAAATAGCTGCATTGATGATTATTTACATGGCTTTGAGGATTACGGTTATGCAGATGGCAGTTCTTAAGCAGACGATGGCTTTTAAAGTGTTAAGAATCGCAGACCCTTATTGTTCGCCTTCAAATGGTTGCGAAAACAAATATTTAGATGACTTTGAGGTTATGGTTGTTGGGGGTGATAGTTTTATTAGCAGACGATGATTTTGAAAATGATTAGCATTCGCAGAACTTGATTGTTCGCCTTCAAATGGTTGTGAAAACGAATATTTAGATGACTTTGAGGTTATGGTTGTTGGAGGTGATAGTTATATTAGCAGACGAGGATTTTGAAAATGATTAGCATCGCAGACCCTTATTGACCACTTCAAATAGCTGGGTTGATGAGTATTTACATGGCTTTGATGATTACGGTTATGCAGATGGCAGTTCTTGAGCAGACGATGGCTTTTAAAGTGTTTAGAATCGCAGACCCTTATTGTTCGCCTTCAAATGGTTGCGAAAACAAATATTTAGATGACTATGAGGTTATGGTTGTTGGGGGTGATAGTTTTATTAGCAGACGATGATTTTGAAAATGATTAGCATTTGCAGACCATTACTGACCACTTCAGGTAGCTGCGTTGACGAGTATTTACATTGCTTTGAGGATTACGATTATCTAGATGGCAGTTCTTGAGCAGACGATGGCTTTTAAAGTGTTAAGAATCGCAGACCCTTATTGTTCGCCTTCAAATGGTTGCGAAAACAAATATTTAGATGACTTTGAGGTTATGGTTGTTGGGGATGATAGTTTTATTAGCAGACAATGATTTTGAAAATGACTAGCATTCGCAGACCCTTATTGACCACTTTAAGTAGCTGCGTTGCTGAGTATTTGCGTGGCTTTGAGGATTACGATTATTCAGATGGCAGTTCTTGAGCAGACGATGTCTTTTAACATGTTAAGAATCGCAGACCCTTATTGTTTTCCTTCAAATGGTTGCGAAAACAAATATTTAGATGACTTTGAGGTTATGGTTGTTGGGGGTGATAGTTTTATTAGCAGACGATGATTTTGAAAATGATTAGCATTCGCAGACCGTTATTGACCGCTTCAAATAGTTGATGAGTATTTACATGGCTTTGATGATTACGGTTATGCAGATGGCAGTTCTTGAGCAGACGATGGCTTTTAAAGTGTTTAGAATCGCAGAACTTGATTGTTCGCCTTCAAATTATTGTGAAAACGAATATTTAGATGACTATGAGGTTATGGTTGTTGGGGGTGATAGTTTTATTAGCAGACGATGATTTTGAAAATGATTAGCATTCGCAGACCCTTATTGACCACTTTAAGTAGTTGCGTTGCTGAGTATTTACGTGGCTTTGAGGATTACGATTATTCAGATGGCAGTTCTTGAGCAGACGATGGCTTTTAACATGTTAAGAATCGCAGACCCTTATTGTTCGCCTTCAAATGGTTGCGAAAACAAATATTTAGATGACTTTGAGGTTATGGTTGTTGGGGGTGATAGTTTTATTAGCAGACGATGATTTTGAAAATGATTAGCATCCGCAGACCCTTATTGACCACTTCAAATAGCTACGTTGATGAGTATTTACATGGCTTTGAGGATTACGGTTATGCAGATGGCAGTTCTTGAGCAGACAATGTCTTTTAAAGTGTTTAGAATCGCAGACCTTTATTGTTCCTCCTTCGAATGGTTGCGAAAACAAATATTTAGCTGACTTTGAGGTTATGGTTGTTGGGGACAATAGCTTTATTAGCAGACGATGTTTTTGAAAATGATTAGCATTTGAAGACCATTACTGACCACTTCAGGTAGCTGCGTTGTTGAGTATTTACATTGCTTTGAGGATTACGATTATGTAGATGGCAGTTCTCGAGCAGACGATGTCTTTTAACATGTTAAGAATCGCAGACCCTTATTGTTCGCCTTCAAATGGTTGCGAAAACAAATATTTAGATGACTTTGAGGTTATGGTTGTTGGGGGTGATAGTTTTACTATCAGACGATGATTTTGAAAATGATTAGCATTCGCAGACCCTTATTGACCGCTTCAAATAGCTACGTTGATGTGTATTTACATGGCTTTGAGGATTACGTTTATGCAGATGGCAGTTCTTGAGCAGACGATGGCTTTTAAAGTGTTAAGAATCGCAGACCCTTATTGTTCGCCTGCAAATGGTTGCGAAAACAAATATTTAGATGACTTTGAGGATATGGTTGTTGGGGGTGATAGTTTTATTAGCAGACGATGATTTTGAAAATGATTAGCATTTGCAGACCCTTATTAACCACTTCAAATAGCTGCATTGATGAGTATTTACATGGCTTTGAGGATTACGGTTATGCAGATGGCAGTTCTTGAGCAGACGATGGCTTTTAAAGTGTTTAGAATCGCAGAACTTGATTGTTCGCCTTCAAATGGTTGTGAAAACGAATATTTAGATGACTTTGAGGTTATGGTTGTTGGGGGTGATAGTTTTATTAGCAGACGAGGATTTTGAAAATGATTAGCATCGCAGACCCTTATTGACCACTGCAAATAGCTGCATTGATGAGTATTTACATGGCTTTGAGGATTACGGTTATGCAGATTGCAGTTCTTGAGCTGACGATGGCTTTTAAAGTGTTTAGAATCGCAGAACTTGATTGTTCGCGTTCAAATGGTTGTGAAAACGAATATTTAGATGACTTTGAGGTTATGGTTGTTGGGGGTGATAGTTTTAATAGCAGACGATGATTTTGAAAATGATTAGCATTTGCAGACCCTTATTGACCACTTCAAATAGCTGCATTGATGAGTATTTACATGGCTTTGAGGATTACGGTTATGCAGATGGCAGTTCTTGAGCAGACGATGGCTTTTAAAGTGTTTAGAATCGCAGAACTTGATTGTTCGCCTTCAAATGGTTGTGAAAACGAATATTTAGATGACTTTGAGGTTATGGTTGTTGGGGGTGATAGTTTTAATAGCAGACGATGATTTTGAAAATGATTAGCATTTGCAGACCCTTATTGACCACTTTAAGTAGCTGCGTTGCTGAGTATTTGCGTGGCTTTGAGGATTACGGTTATGCAGATTGCAGTTCTTGAGCTGACGATGGCTTTTAAAGTGTTTAGAATCGCAGAACTTGATTGTTCGCGTTCAAATGGTTGTGAAAACGAATATTTAGATGACTTTGAGGTTATGGTTGTTGGGGGTGATAGTTTTAATAGCAGACGATGATTTTGAAAATGATTAGCATTTGCAGACCCTTATTGACCACTTCAAATAGCTGCATTGATGAGTATTTACATGGCTTTGAGGATTACGGTTATGCAGATGGCAGTTCTTGAGCAGACGATGGCTTTTAAAGTGTTTAGAATCGCAGAACTTGATTGTTCGCCTTCAAATGGTTGTGAGAACGAATATTTAGATGACTTTGAGGTTATGGTTGTTGGAGGTGATAGTTATATTAGCAGACGAGGATTTTGAAAATGGTTAGCATTTGCAGACCCTTATTGACCACTTCAAATAGCTGCATTGTAGAGTATTTACATGGCTTTGAGGATTACGATTATTCAGATGGCAGTTATTGAGCATACGATGGCTTTTAAAGTGTTAAGAATCGCAGACCTTTATTGTTGGCCTCCAAATGGTTGAGAAAACAAATATTTAGATGACTTTGAGGTTATGGTTGTTGGAGGTGATGGTTTTATTAACAGACGAGGATTTTGAAAATGATTAGCATTCGCAGATCCTTATTGACCGCTTCAAATAGCTACGTTGATGAGTATTTACATGACATTGAGGATTACGTTTATGCAGATGGCAGTTCTTGAGCAGACGATGGCTTTTAAAGTGTTAAGAATCGCAGACCCTTATTGTTCGCCTTCAAATGGTTGCAAAAACAAATATTTAGATGACTTTGAGGTTATGGTTGTGGGGGGTGATAGTTTTATTAGCAGACGATGATTTTGATAATGATTAGCATTCGCAGACCCTTATTGACCACTTCAAATAGCTGCATTGATGAGTATTTACATGGCTTTGAAGTTTACGGTTATGCAGATGGCAGTTCTTGAGCAGATAATGTCTTTTAAAGTGTTTAGAATGGCAGACCCTTATTGTTCGCCTTCATATGGTTGCAAAAACAAATATTTAGATGACTTTGAGGTTATGGTTGTTGGGGGTGATAGTTTTATTAGCAGACGATGATTTTGAAAATGATTAGCATCGCAGACCTTTATTGACCACTTCAAATAGCTGGGTTGATGAGTATTTACATGGCTTTGATGATTACGGTTATGCAGATGGCAGTTCTTGAGCAGACGATGGCTTCTAAAGTGTTTAGAATCGCAGAACTTGATTGTTCGCCTTCAAATGGTTGTGAAAACGAATATTTAGATGACTTTGAGGTTATGGTTGTTTGGGGTGATAGTTTTATTAGCAGACGATGATTTTGAAAATGATTAGCATCGCAGACCTTTATTGACCACTTCAAATAGCTGGGTTGATGAGTATTTACATGGCTTTGATGATTACGGTTATGCAGATGGCAGTTCTTGAGCAGACGATGGCTTCTAAAGTGTTTAGAATCGCAGAACTTGATTGTTTGCCTTCAAATGGTTGTGAAACCGAATATTTAGATGACTTTGTGGTTATGGTTGTTGGAGGTGATAGTTATATTAGCAGACGAGGATTTTGAAAATGATTAGCATCGCAGACCCTTATTGACCACTTCAAGTAGCTGAGTTGATGAGTATTTACATGGCTTTGATGATTACGGTTATGCAGATGGCAGTTCTTGAGCAGACGATGGCTTTTAAAGTGTTTAGAATCTCAGAACTTGATTGTTCGCCTTCAAATGGTTGTGAAAACAAGTATTTAGATGACTTTGAGGTTATGGTTGTTGGAGGTGATAGTTATATTAGCAGACGAGGATTTTGAAAATGATTAGCATCGCAGACCCTTATTGACCACTTCAAGTAGCTGAGTTGATGAGTATTTACATGGCTTTGATGATTACGGTTATGCAGATGGCAGTTCTTGAGCAGACGATGGCTTTTAAAGTGTTTAGAATCTCAGAACTTGATTGTTCGCCTTCAAATGGTTGTGAAAACGAGTATTTAGATGACTTTGAGGTTATGGTTGTTGGAGGTGATAGTTATATTAGCAGACGAGGATTTTCAAAATGATTAGCATCGCAGACCCTTATTGACCACTTCAAGTAGCTGAGTTGATGAGTATTTACATGGCTTTGATGATTACGGTTATGCAGATGGCAGTTCTTGAGCTGACGATGGCTTTTAAAGTGTTTAGAATCGCCGAACTTGATTGTTCGCCTTCAAATGGTTGTGAAAACGAATATTTAGATGAGTTTGAGGTTATGGTTGTTGGGGGTGATAGTTTTATTAGCAGACGATGATTTTGAAAATGATTAGCATTCGCAGACCCTTATTGACCACTTCAAATAGCTGCATTGATGAGTATTTACATGGCTTTGAGGATTACGGTTATGCAGATGGCAGTTCTTGAGCAGACGATGGCTTTTAAAGTGTTTAGAATCGCAGAACTTGATTGTTCGCCTTCAAATGGTTGTGAAAACGAATATTTAGATGACTTTGAGGTTATGGTTGTTGGGGGTGATAGTTTTATTAGCAGACGATGATTTTGAAAATGATTAGCATTCGCAGACCCTTATTAACTACTTCAAATAGCTGCATTGATGAGTATTTACATGGCTTTGAGGATTACGGTTATGCAGATGGCAGTTCTTGATCAGACGATGGCTTTTAAAGTGTTTAGAATCGCAGAACTTGATTGTTCGCCTTCAAATGGTTGTTAGAACGAATATTTAGATGACTTTGAGGTTATGGTTGTTGGAGGTGATAGTTATATTAGCAGACGAGGATTTTGAAAATGATTAGCATCGCAGACCCTTATTGACCACTGCAAATAGCTGCATTGATGAGTATTTACATGGCTTTGAGGATTACGGTTATGCAGATTGCAGTTATTGAGCTGACGATGGCTTTTAAAGTGTTTAGAATCGCAGAACTTGATTGTTCGCGTTCAAATGGTTGTGAAAACGAATATTTAGATGACTTTGAGGTTATGGTTGTTGGGGGTGATAGTTTTAATAGCAGACGATGATTTTGAAAATGATTAGCATTTGCAGACCCTTATTGACCACTTCAAATAGCTGCATTGATGAGTATTTACATTGCTTTGAGGATTACGGTTATGCAGATGGCAGTTCTTGAGCAGACGATGGCTTTTAAAGTGTTTAGAATCGCAGAACTTGATTGTTCGCCTTCAAATGGTTGTGAGAACGAATATTTAGATGACTTTGAGGTTATGGTTGTTGGAGGTGATAGTTATATTAGCAGACGAGGATTTTGAAAATGGTTAGCATTTGCAGACCCTTATTGACCACTTCAAA
Organism: Agrypnus murinus; assembly: GCA_929113105.1. NCBI lineage: Eukaryota > Metazoa > Arthropoda > Insecta > Coleoptera > Elateridae > Agrypnus > Agrypnus murinus. Next base: position 29,985,531 of record OV816023.1, on the reverse strand, counting down.
TAGCTGCATTGTAGAGTATTTACATGGCTTTGAGGATTACGATTATTCAGATGGCAGTTATTGAGCATACGATGGCTTTTAAAGTGTTAAGAATCGCAGACCTTTATTGTTGGCCTCCAAATGGTTGAGAAAACAAATATTTAGATGACTTTGAGGTTATGGTTGTTGGAGGTGATGGTTTTATTAACAGACGAGGATTTTGAAAATGATTAGCATTCGCAGATCCTTATTGACCGCTTCAAATAGCTACGTTGATGAGTATTTACATGACATTGAGGATTACGTTTATGCAGATGGCAGTTCTTGAGCAGACGATGGCTTTTAAAGTGTTAAGAATCGCAGACCCTTATTGTTCGCCTTCAAATGGTTGCAAAAACAAATATTTAGATGACTTTGAGGTTATGGTTGTTGGGGGTGATAGTTTTATTAGCAGACGATGATTTTGAAAATGATTAGCATTCGCAGACCCTTATTAACCGCTTCAAATAGCTGGGTTGATGAGTATTTACATGGCTTTGATGATTATGGTTATGCAGATGGTAGTTCTTGATTAGACGATGGCTTTTAAAGTGTTTAGAATCGCAGAACTTGATTGTTCGCCTTCAAATGGTTGTGAGAACGAATATTTAGATGACTTTGAGGTTATGGTTGTTGGAGGTGATAGTTATATTAGCAGACTAGGATTTTGAAAATGATTAGCATCGCAGACCCTTATTGACCGCTTCAAATAGCTGGGTTGATGAGTATTTACATGGCTTTGATGATTACGGTTATTCAGATGGCAGTTCTTGAGCAGACGATGGCTTTTCAAGTGTCAAGAATCGCAGACCCTTATTGTTCGCCTGCAAATGGTTGCGAAAACAAATATTTAGATGACTTTGAGTTTATGGTTGTTGGGGGTAATAGTTTTATTAGCAGACGATGATTTTGAAAATGATTAGCATTCGCAGACCCTAATTAACCACTTCAAATAGCTGCATTGATGAGTATTTACATGGCTTTGAAGTTTACGGTTATGCAGATGGCAGTTCTTGAGCAGATAATGTCTTTTAAAGTGTTTAGAATGGCAGACCCTTATTGTTCGCCTTCATATGGTTGCAAAAACAAATATTTAGATGACTTTGAGGTTATGGTTGTTGGGGGTCATAGTTTTATTAGCAGACCAGGATTTTGAAAATGATTAGCATCGCAGTCCCTTATTGACAGCTTCAAATAGCTGGGTTGATGAGTATTTACATGGCTTTGATGATTATGGTTATGCAGATGGTAGTTCTTGATTAGACGATGGCTTTTAAAGTGTTTAGAATCGCAGAACTTGATTGTTCGCCTTCAAATGGTTGTGAGAACGAATATTTAGATGACTTTGAGGTTATGGTTGTTGGAGGTGATAGTTATATTAGCAGACTAGGATTTTGAAAATGATTAGCATCGCAGACCCTTATTGACCGCTTCAAATAGCTGGGTTGATGAGTATTTACATGGCTTTGATGATTACGGTTATTCAGATGGCAGTTCTTGAGCAGACGATGGCTTTTCAAGTGTCAAGAATCGCAGACCCTTATTGTTCGCCTGCAAATGGTTGCGAAAACAAATATTTAGATGACTTTGAGTTTATGGTTGTTGGGGGTAATAGTTTTATTAGCAGACGATGATTTTGAAAATGATTAGCATTCGCAGACCCTAATTAACCACTTCAAATAGCTGCATTGATGAGTATTTACATGGCTTTGAGGATTACGGTTATACAGATGGCAGTTCTTGAGCAGACAATGTCTTTTAAAGTGTTTAGAATCGCAGACCTTTATTGTTCCTCCTTCAAATGGTTGGGAAAACAAATATTTAGATGACTTTGAGGTTATGGTTGTTGGAGGTGATAGTTATATTAGCAGACGAGGATTTTGAAAATGATTAGCATCACTGACCCTTATTGACCGCTTCAAATAGCTGGGTTGATGAGTATTTACATGGCTTTGATGATTACGGTTATGCAGATGGCAGTTCTTGAGCAGACGATGGCTTTTAAAGTGTTTAGAATCGCAGAACTTGATTGTTCGCCTTCAAATGGTTGTGAAAACGAATATTTAGATGCCTTTGAGGTTATGGTTGTTAGAGGTGATAGTTATATTAGCAGACGATGATTTTGAAAATGATTAGCATCGCAGGCCCTTATTGACCACTTCAAATAGATGGGTTGATGAGTATTTACATGGCTTTGATGATTACGGTTATGCAGATGGCAGTTCTTGAGCAGACGATGGCTTTTAAAGTGTTAAGAATCATAGACCCTTATTGTTCGCCTTCAAATGGTTGCGAAAACAAATATTTAGATGACTTTGAGGTTATGGTTGTTGGGGGTGATAGTTTTATTAGCAGACGATGATTTTGAAAATGATTAGCATTCGCAGACCCTTATTGACCACTTCAAGTAGCTGCGTTGCTGAGTATTTACGTGGCTTTGAGGATTACGATTATTCAGATGGCAGTTCTTGAGCAGACGATGGCTTTTAACGTGTTAAGAATCGCAGACCCTTATTGTTCGCCTTCAAATGGTTGCGAAAACAAATATTTAGATGACTTTGAGGTTATGGTTGTTGGGGATGATAGTTATATTAGCAGACAATGATTTTGAAAATGATTAGCATTCGCAGACCCTTATTGACCACTTCACGTAGCTGCGTTGCTGAGTATTTACGTGGCTTTGAGGATTACAATTATTCAGATGGCAGTTCTTGAGCAGACGATGGCTTTTAACGTGTTAAGAATCGTAGACCCTTATTGTTCGCCTTCAAATGGTTGCGAAAACAAATATTTAGATGACTTTGAGGTTATAGTTGTTGGGGGTGATAGTTTTATTAGCAGACGATGATTTTGAAAATGATTAGCATTCGCAGACCCTTATTGACCTCTGCAAATAGCTACGTTGATGAGTATTTACATGGCTTTGTGGATTACGTTTATGCAGATGGCAGTTCTTGAGCAGACGATGGCTTTTAAAGTGTTAAGAATCGCAGACCCTTATTGTTCGCCTTCAAATGGTTGCGAAAACAAATATTTAGATGAGTTTGAGGTTATGGTTGTTGAGGGTGATAGTTTTATTAGCAGACGATGATTTTGAAAATGATTAGCATTTGCAGACCCGTATTGACCACTTCAAATAGCTGCATTGATGAGTATTTACATGGCTTTGAGGATTACGGTTATGCAGATAGCAGTTTTTGAGCAGACGATGGCTTTTAAAGTGTTTAGAATCGCAGAACTTGATTGTTCACCTTCAAATGGTTGTGAAAACGAATATTTAGATGACTTTGAGGTTATGGTTGTTGGGGGTGATAGTTTTATTAGCAGACGATGATTTTGAAAATGATTAGCATTCGCAGACCCGTATTGACCACTTCAAATAGCTGCATTGATGAGTATTTACATGGCTTTGAGGATTACGGTTATGCAGATGGCAGTTCTTGAGCAGACGATGGCTTTTAACGTGTTTAGAATCGCAGACCTTTATTGTTCCTCCTTCAAATGGTTGAGAAAACAAATATTTAGATGACTTTGAGGTTATGGTTGTTGGGGATGATCGTTTTATTAGCAGACCATTACTGACCACTTCAGGTAGCTGCGTTGATGAGTATTTACATTGCTTTGAGGATTACGATTATGTAGATGTCAGTTCTTGAGCAGACGATGGCTTTTAAAGTGTTAAGAATCGCAGACCCTTATTGTTTGCCTTCAAATGGTTGCGAAAACAAATATTTAGATGACTTTGAGGTTATGGTTGTTGGGGGTGATAGTTTTATTAGCAGACGATGATTTTGAAAATGATTAGCATTCGCAGACCCTTATTGACCACTTCAAATAGCTGCATTGATGAGTATTTACATGGCTTTGAGGATTACGGTTATGCAGATGGCAGTTCTTGAGCAGACAATGTCTTTTAAAGTGTTTAGAATCGCAGACCTTTATTGTTCCTCCTTCAAATGGTTGAGAAAACAAATATTTAGATGACTTTGAGGTTATGGTTGTTGGGGATGATCGTTTTATTAGCAGACCATTACTGACCACTTCAGGTAGCTGCGTTGATGAGTATTTACATTGCTTTGAGGATTACGATTATGTAGATGTCAGTTCTTGAGCAGACGATGGCTTTTAAAGTGTTAAGAATCGCAGACCCTTATTGTTCGCCTTCAAATGGTTGCGAAAACAAATATTTAGATGACTTTGAGGTTATGGTTGTTGGGGATGATAGTTTTATTAGCAGACAATGATTTTGAAAATGATTAGCATTCGCAGACCCTTATTGACCACTTCAAGTAGCTGCGTTGCTGAGTATTTACGTGGCTTTGAGGATTACGATTATTCAGATGGCAGTTCTTGAGCAGACGATGGCTTTTAACGTGTTAAGAATCGCAGACCCTTATTGTTTGCCTTCAAATGGTTGCGAAAACAAATATTTAGATGACTTTGAGGTTATGGTTGTTGGGGATGATAGTTATATTAGCAGACAATGATTTTGAAAATGATTAGCATTCGCAGACCCTTATTGACCACTTCAAGTAGCTGCGTTGCTGAGTATTTACGTGGCTTTGAGGATTACGATTATTCAGATGGCAGTTCTTGAGCAGACGATGGCTTTTAACGTGTTAAGAATCGTAGACCCTTATTGTTCGCCTTCAAATGGTTGCGAAAACAAATATTTAGATGACTTTGAGGTTATAGTTGTTGGGGGTGATAGTTTTATTAGCAGACGATGATTTTGAAAATGATTAGCATTCGCAGACCCTTATTGACCTCTGCAAATAGCTACGTTGATGAGTATTTACATGGCTTTGAGGATTACGTTTATGCAGATGGCAGTTCTTGAGCAGACGATGGCTTTTAAAGTGTTAAGAATCGCAGACCCTTATTGTTCGCCTTCAAATGGTTGCGAAAACAATTATTTAGATGAGTTTGAGGTTATGGTTGTTGAGGGTGATAGTTTTATTAGCAGACGATGATTTTGAAAATGATTAGCATTCGCAGACCCGTATTGACCACTTCAAATAGCTGCATTGATGAGTATTTACATGGCTTTGAGGATTACGGTTATGCAGATGGCAGTTCTTGAGCAGACGATGGCTTTTAACGTGTTAAGAATCACAGACCCTTATTGTTTGCCTTCAAATGGTTGCGAAAACAAATATTTAGATGACTTTGAGGTTATGGTTGTTGGGGGTGATAGTTTTATTAGCAGACGATGATTTTGAAAATGATTAGCATTCGCAGACCCTTATTAACCGCTTCAAATAGCTACGTTGATGAGTATTTACATGGCTTTGAGGATTACGTTTATGGAGATGGCAGTTCTTGAGCAGACGATGGCTTTTAAAGTGTTTATAATCGCAGAACTTGATGGTTCGCCTTCAAATGGTTGTGAAACCGAATATTTAGATGACTTTGTGGTTATGGTTGTTGGAGGTGATAGTTATATTAGCAGACGATGATTTTGAAAATGATTAGCATCGCAGACCCTTATTGACCACTTCAAGTAGCTGAGTTAATGAGTATTTACATGGCTTTGATGATTACGGTTATGCAGATGGCAGTTCTTGAGCAGACGATGGCTTTTAAAGTGTTTAGAATCTCAGAACTTGATTGTTCGCCTTCAAATGGTTGTTTAAAACGAGTATTTAGATGACTTTGAGGTTATGGTTGTTGGAGGTGATAGTTATATTAGCAGACGAGGATTTTGAAAATGATTAGCATCGCAGACCCTTATTGACCACTGCAAATAGCTGCATTGATGAGTATTTACATGGCTTTGAGGATTACGGTTATGCAGATGGCAGTTCTTGAGCAGACGATGGCTTTTAAAGTGTTTAGAATCGCCGAACTTGATTGTTCGCCTTCAAATGGTTGTGAAAACAAATATTTAGATGAGTTTGAGGTTATGGTTGTTGGGGGTGATAGTTTTATTAGCAGACGATGATTTTGAGAATGATTAACATTCGCAGACCCTTATTAACCACTTCAAATAGCTGGGTTGATGAGTATTTACATGGCTTTGAGGATTACGGTTATGCAGATGGCAGTTTTTGAGCAGACGATGGCTTTTAAAGTGTTTAGAATCGCAGAACTTGATTGTTCGCCTTCAAATGGTTGTGAAAACGAATATTTAGATGACTTTGAGGTTATGGTTGTTTGGGGTGATAGTTTTATTAGCAGACGATGATTTTGAAAATGATTAGCATCGCAGACCTTTATTGACCACTTCAAATAGCTGGGTTGATGAGTATTTACATGGCTTTGATGATTACGGTTATGCAGATGGCAGTTCTTGAGCAGACGATGGCTTCTAAAGTGTTTAGAATCGCAGAACTTGATTGTTTGCCTTCAAATGGTTGTGAAACCGAATATTTAGATGACTTTGTGGTTATGGTTGTTGGAGGTGATAGTTATATTAGCAGACGAGGATTTTGAAAATGATTAGCATCGCAGACCCTTATTGACCACTTCAAGTAGCTGAGTTGATGAGTATTTACATGGCTTTGATGATTACGGTTATGCAGATGGCAGTTCTTGAGCAGACGATGGCTTTTAAAGTGTTTAGAATCTCAGAACTTGATTGTTCGCCTTCAAATGGTTGTGAAAACAAGTATTTAGATGACTTTGAGGTTATGGTTGTTGGAGGTGATAGTTATATTAGCAGACGAGGATTTTGAAAATGATTAGCATCGCAGACCCTTATTGACCACTGCAAATAGCTGCATTGATGAGTATTTACATGGCTTTGAGGATTACGGTTATGCAGATGGCAGTTCTTGAGCTGACGATGGCTTTTAAAGTGTTTAGAATCGCAGAACTTGATTGTTTGCCTTCAAATGGTTGTGAAACCGAATATTTAGATGACTTTGTGGTTATGGTTGTTGGAGGTGATAGTTATATTAGCAGACGAGGATTTTGAAAATGATTAGCATCGCAGACCCTTATTGACCACTTCAAGTAGCTGAGTTGATGAGTATTTACATGGCTTTGATGATTACGGTTATGCAGATGGCAGTTCTTGAGCAGACGATGGCTTTTAAAGTGTTTAGAATCGCCAAACTTGATTGTTCGCCTTCAAATGGTTGTGAAAACGAATATTTAGATGACTTTGAGGTTATGGTTGTTGGAGGTGATAGTTATATTAGCAGACGAGGATTTTGAAAATGATTAGCATCGCAGACCCTTATTGACAGCTTCAAATAGCTGGGTTGATGAGTAATTACATGGCTTTGATGATTACGGTTATGCAGATGGCAGTTCTTGAGCAGACGATGGCTTCTAAAGTGTTTAGAATCGCAGAACTTGATTGTTTGCCTTCAAATGGTTGTGAAAACAAATATTTAGATGACTTTGAGGTTATGGTTGTTGGGTGTGATAGTTTTATTAGCAGACGATGATTTTGAAAATTATTAGCATTCGCAGACCCTTATTGACCGCTTCAAGTAACTGGGTTGATGAGTATTTACATGGCTTTGATGATTACGGTTATGCAGATGGCAGTTCTTGAGCAGACGATGGCTTTTAAATTGTTTAGAATCGCAGAACTTAATTGTTCGCTTTCAAATGGTTGTGAAAACGAATATTTAGATGACTTTGAGGTTATGGTTGTTGGGGGGTGATAGTTTTATTAGCAGACGATGATTTTGAAAATGATTAACATTCGCAGACCCTTATTAACCACTTCAAATAGCTGCATTGATGATTATTTACATGGCTTTGAGGATTACGGTTATGCAGATGGCAGTTCTTAAGCAGACGATGGCTTTTAAAGTGTTAAGAATCGCAGACCCTTATTGTTCGCCTTCAAATGGTTGCGAAAACAAATATTTAGATGACTTTGAGGTTATGGTTGTTGGGGGTGATAGTTTTATTAGCAGACGATGATTTTGAAAATGATTAGCATTCGCAGAACTTGATTGTTCGCCTTCAAATGGTTGTGAAAACGAATATTTAGATGACTTTGAGGTTATGGTTGTTGGAGGTGATAGTTATATTAGCAGACGAGGATTTTGAAAATGATTAGCATCGCAGACCCTTATTGACCACTTCAAATAGCTGGGTTGATGAGTATTTACATGGCTTTGATGATTACGGTTATGCAGATGGCAGTTCTTGAGCAGACGATGGCTTTTAAAGTGTTTAGAATCGCAGACCCTTATTGTTCGCCTTCAAATGGTTGCGAAAACAAATATTTAGATGACTATGAGGTTATGGTTGTTGGGGGTGATAGTTTTATTAGCAGACGATGATTTTGAAAATGATTAGCATTTGCAGACCATTACTGACCACTTCAGGTAGCTGCGTTGACGAGTATTTACATTGCTTTGAGGATTACGATTATCTAGATGGCAGTTCTTGAGCAGACGATGGCTTTTAAAGTGTTAAGAATCGCAGACCCTTATTGTTCGCCTTCAAATGGTTGCGAAAACAAATATTTAGATGACTTTGAGGTTATGGTTGTTGGGGATGATAGTTTTATTAGCAGACAATGATTTTGAAAATGACTAGCATTCGCAGACCCTTATTGACCACTTTAAGTAGCTGCGTTGCTGAGTATTTGCGTGGCTTTGAGGATTACGATTATTCAGATGGCAGTTCTTGAGCAGACGATGTCTTTTAACATGTTAAGAATCGCAGACCCTTATTGTTTTCCTTCAAATGGTTGCGAAAACAAATATTTAGATGACTTTGAGGTTATGGTTGTTGGGGGTGATAGTTTTATTAGCAGACGATGATTTTGAAAATGATTAGCATTCGCAGACCGTTATTGACCGCTTCAAATAGTTGATGAGTATTTACATGGCTTTGATGATTACGGTTATGCAGATGGCAGTTCTTGAGCAGACGATGGCTTTTAAAGTGTTTAGAATCGCAGAACTTGATTGTTCGCCTTCAAATTATTGTGAAAACGAATATTTAGATGACTATGAGGTTATGGTTGTTGGGGGTGATAGTTTTATTAGCAGACGATGATTTTGAAAATGATTAGCATTCGCAGACCCTTATTGACCACTTTAAGTAGTTGCGTTGCTGAGTATTTACGTGGCTTTGAGGATTACGATTATTCAGATGGCAGTTCTTGAGCAGACGATGGCTTTTAACATGTTAAGAATCGCAGACCCTTATTGTTCGCCTTCAAATGGTTGCGAAAACAAATATTTAGATGACTTTGAGGTTATGGTTGTTGGGGGTGATAGTTTTATTAGCAGACGATGATTTTGAAAATGATTAGCATCCGCAGACCCTTATTGACCACTTCAAATAGCTACGTTGATGAGTATTTACATGGCTTTGAGGATTACGGTTATGCAGATGGCAGTTCTTGAGCAGACAATGTCTTTTAAAGTGTTTAGAATCGCAGACCTTTATTGTTCCTCCTTCGAATGGTTGCGAAAACAAATATTTAGCTGACTTTGAGGTTATGGTTGTTGGGGACAATAGCTTTATTAGCAGACGATGTTTTTGAAAATGATTAGCATTTGAAGACCATTACTGACCACTTCAGGTAGCTGCGTTGTTGAGTATTTACATTGCTTTGAGGATTACGATTATGTAGATGGCAGTTCTCGAGCAGACGATGTCTTTTAACATGTTAAGAATCGCAGACCCTTATTGTTCGCCTTCAAATGGTTGCGAAAACAAATATTTAGATGACTTTGAGGTTATGGTTGTTGGGGGTGATAGTTTTACTATCAGACGATGATTTTGAAAATGATTAGCATTCGCAGACCCTTATTGACCGCTTCAAATAGCTACGTTGATGTGTATTTACATGGCTTTGAGGATTACGTTTATGCAGATGGCAGTTCTTGAGCAGACGATGGCTTTTAAAGTGTTAAGAATCGCAGACCCTTATTGTTCGCCTGCAAATGGTTGCGAAAACAAATATTTAGATGACTTTGAGGATATGGTTGTTGGGGGTGATAGTTTTATTAGCAGACGATGATTTTGAAAATGATTAGCATTTGCAGACCCTTATTAACCACTTCAAATAGCTGCATTGATGAGTATTTACATGGCTTTGAGGATTACGGTTATGCAGATGGCAGTTCTTGAGCAGACGATGGCTTTTAAAGTGTTTAGAATCGCAGAACTTGATTGTTCGCCTTCAAATGGTTGTGAAAACGAATATTTAGATGACTTTGAGGTTATGGTTGTTGGGGGTGATAGTTTTATTAGCAGACGAGGATTTTGAAAATGATTAGCATCGCAGACCCTTATTGACCACTGCAAATAGCTGCATTGATGAGTATTTACATGGCTTTGAGGATTACGGTTATGCAGATTGCAGTTCTTGAGCTGACGATGGCTTTTAAAGTGTTTAGAATCGCAGAACTTGATTGTTCGCGTTCAAATGGTTGTGAAAACGAATATTTAGATGACTTTGAGGTTATGGTTGTTGGGGGTGATAGTTTTAATAGCAGACGATGATTTTGAAAATGATTAGCATTTGCAGACCCTTATTGACCACTTCAAATAGCTGCATTGATGAGTATTTACATGGCTTTGAGGATTACGGTTATGCAGATGGCAGTTCTTGAGCAGACGATGGCTTTTAAAGTGTTTAGAATCGCAGAACTTGATTGTTCGCCTTCAAATGGTTGTGAGAACGAATATTTAGATGACTTTGAGGTTATGGTTGTTGGAGGTGATAGTTATATTAGCAGACGAGGATTTTGAAAATGGTTAGCATTTGCAGACCCTTATTGACCACTTCAAATAGCTGCATTGTAGAGTATTTACATGGCTTTGAGGATTACGATTATTCAGATGGCAGTTATTGAGCATACGATGGCTTTTAAAGTGTTAAGAATCGCAGACCTTTATTGTTGGCCTCCAAATGGTTGAGAAAACAAATATTTAGATGACTTTGAGGTTATGGTTGTTGGAGGTGATGGTTTTATTAACAGACGAGGATTTTGAAAATGATTAGCATTCGCAGATCCTTATTGACCGCTTCAAATAGCTACGTTGATGAGTATTTACATGACATTGAGGATTACGTTTATGCAGATGGCAGTTCTTGAGCAGACGATGGCTTTTAAAGTGTTAAGAATCGCAGACCCTTATTGTTCGCCTTCAAATGGTTGCAAAAACAAATATTTAGATGACTTTGAGGTTATGGTTGTGGGGGGTGATAGTTTTATTAGCAGACGATGATTTTGATAATGATTAGCATTCGCAGACCCTTATTGACCACTTCAAATAGCTGCATTGATGAGTATTTACATGGCTTTGAAGTTTACGGTTATGCAGATGGCAGTTCTTGAGCAGATAATGTCTTTTAAAGTGTTTAGAATGGCAGACCCTTATTGTTCGCCTTCATATGGTTGCAAAAACAAATATTTAGATGACTTTGAGGTTATGGTTGTTGGGGGTGATAGTTTTATTAGCAGACCAGGATTTTGAAAATGATTAGCATCGCAGACCCTTATTGACAGCTTCAAATAGCTGGGTTGATGAGTATTTACATGGCTTTGATGATTATGGTTATGCAGATGGTAGTTCTTGATTAGACGATGGCTTTTAAAGTGTTTAGAATCGCAGAACTTGATTGTTCGCCTTCAAATGGTTGTGAGAACGAATATTTAGATGACTTTGAGGTTATGGTTGTTGGAGGTGATAGTTATATTAGCAGACTAGGATTTTGAAAATGATTAGCATCGCAGACCCTTATTGACAGCTTCAAATAGCTGGGTTGATGAGTATTTACATGGCTTTGATGATTATGGTTATGCAGATGGTAGTTCTTGATTAGACGATGGCTTTTAAAGTGTTTAGAATCGCAGAACTTGATTGTTCGCCTTCAAATGGTTGTGAGAACGAATATTTAGATGACTTTGAGGTTATGGTTGTTGGAGGTGATAGTTATATTAGCAGACTAGGATTTTGAAAATGATTAGCATCGCAGACCCTTATTGACCGCTACAAATAGCTGGGTTGATGAGTATTTACATGGCTTTGATGATTACGGTTATTCAGATGGCAGTTCTTGAGCAGACGATGGCTTTTCAAGTGTCAAGAATCGCAGACCCTTATTGTTCGCCTGCAAATGGTTGCGAAAACAAATATTTAGATGACTTTGAGTTTATGGTTGTTTGGGGTAATAGTTTTATTAGCAGACGATGATTTTGAAAATGATTAGCATTCGCAGACCCTAATTAACCACTTCAAATAGCTGCATTGATGAGTATTTACATGGCTTTGAGGATTACGGTTATACAGATGGCAGTTCTTGAGCAGACAATGTCTTTTAAAGTGTTTAGAATCGCAGACCTTTATTGTTCCTCCTTCAAATGGTTGGGAAAACAAATATTTAGATGACTTTGAGGTTATGGTTGTTGGAGGTGATAGTTATATTAGCAGACGAGGATTTTGAAAATGATTAGCATCACTGACCCTTATTGACCGCTTCAAATAGCTGGGTTGATGAGTATTTACATGGCTTTGATGATTACGGTTATGCAGATGGCAGTTCTTGAGCAGACGATGGCTTTTAAAGTGTTTAGAATCGCAGAACTTGATTGTTCGCCTTCAAATGGTTGCAAAAACAAATATTTAGATGACTTTGAGGTTATGGTTGTTGGGGGCGATAGTTTTATTAGCAGACGATGATTTTGATAATGATTAGCATTCGCAGACCCTTATTGACCACTTCAAATAGCTGCATTGATGAGTATTTACATGGCTTTGAGGATTACGGTTATGCAGATGGCAGTTCTTGAGCAGACGATGGCTTTTAAAGTGTTTAGAATCGCAGAACTTGATTGTTCGCCTTCAAATGGTTGTGAGAAAGAATATTTAGATGACTTTGAGGTTATGGTTGTTGGAGGTGATAGTTATATTAGCAGACGAGGATTTTGAAAATGATTATCATCACAGACCGTTATTGACCGCTTCAAATAGCTGGGTTGATGAGTATTTACATGGCTTTGATGATTACGGTTATGCAGATGGCAGTTCTTGAGCAGACGATGGCTTTTAAAGTGTTTAGAATCGCAGAACTTGATTGTTCGTCTTCAAATGGTTGTGAGAACGAATATTTAGATGACTTTGAGGTTATGGTTGTTGGAGGTGATAGTTATATTAGCAGACGAGGATTTTGAAAATGGTTAGCATTTGCAGACCCTTATTGACCACTTCAAATAGCTGCATTGTAGAGTATTTACATGGCTTTGAGGATTACGATTATTCAGATGGCAGTTATTGAGCATACGATGGCTTTTAAAGTGTTAAGAATCGCAGACCTTTATTGTTGGCCTCCAAATGGTTGAGAAAACAAATATTTAGATGACTTTGAGGTTATGGTTGTTGGAGGTGATGGTTTTATTAACAGACGAGGATTTTGAAAATGATTAGCATTCGCAGATCCTTATTGACCGCTTCAAATAGCTACGTTGATGAGTATTTACATGGCTTTGATGATTACGGTTATGCAGATGGTAGTTCTTGAGCAGACGATGGCTTTTAAAGTGTTTAGAATCGCAGAACTTGATTGTTCGCCTTCAAATGTTTGTGAAAACGAATATTTAGATGACTTTGAGGTTATGGTTGTTGGAGGTGATAGTTATATTAGCAGACGAGGATTTTGAAAATGATTAGCATCGCAGACCCTTATTGACCGCTTCAAATAGCTGGGTTGACAGTATTTACATGGCTTTGATGATTACGGTTATGCAGATGGCAGTTCTTGAGCAGACGATGGCTTTTAAAGTGTTTAGAATCGCAGAACTTGATTGTTCGCCTTCAAATGGTTGTGAAATCGAATATTTATATGACTTTGTGGTTATGGTTGTTGGAGGTGGTAGTTTTATTAGCTGACGATGATTTTGAAAATGGTTAGCATTCGCAGACCTTTATTGACCACTTCAAATAGCTGCATTGTAGAGTATTTACATGGCTTTGAGGATTACGATTATTCAGATGGCAGTTATTGAGCAGACGATGGATTTTAAAGTGTTAAGAATCGCAGACCTTTATTGTTGGCCTTCAAGTGTTTGTGAAAACAAATATTTAGATGACTTTGATGTTATGGTTGATGGTGGTCAGAGTCTTTCAGAAAACGACAATTTTGCAAATGGTGAGAATACGCAGATCCTTATTGACCTCTTCAAGTAGCTGTGTAGATGAGTATTTATGTAGCTTTGAGGATTTTGGTTCTGCAAACGACAGTACTTTAGAAGACGATGACTTCTAAAATGTTAAGGATTGCAGACCTTTATTCACGTCTTCAAACAGTTGAGGAAACAAATATTTAGATGACTTTGAGGTTATGATTGTGGGTGGTGACAATCTTCTAGAAGACGACGATTTTGAAAATGATGAGGTTTCGTAGAATCTTTTTGACAAGAAGGCGATAAAAAGCTTCATACTCTCATTGATCTATTCAAGTAGCTGCATAAATAAAAACTATGTGTCCATCATATTTAACTGTGAAAGAATCCAAATTGGTGCGAGAAACACTGGGAGATGATCGTCAACCCAATCGACCTGCAGATGCCATTATTTCGCCAGCAGAAACGTATTTGCTTAAAGCAGAAACATTTTTGCTGAAACAAAAAACAATTTTGTTCTTTCGAAAAGCACTTGTTATAATTTTAATTAATCAGATATTTGTTATGATGAATCTTCAGTGTACAAATTATAAATTGCAGGTTTTTTGTTCAATCAAAACCATTAATTTTTCTGCGTCTATTTTCATACTAATAATAATAATAATAATAATAATGCATTCACAAAAATTTTATTGTAACACAATCAACACTGCACCTACGTTTATAAAATGTTGTTTATGAAGTCATTTTTAATAAAAATAACTTCATCAACTGCAAACTATGTCAGTATGGACACGTGCATTGAAAACACATACCCGTGACCAAATGTTTTGCCTTCAAACAATGGTCAATGCTACGAGCATTCACAGCTTTACTCAAATTTTCTGTATTGTGCTATACAGTATTTTTGCTTTTTGCTCAATCATGTTTAAATGAACTTAATCATGCTGCACATAATTCTTGCTTTGTGTTCGATCAATGCTGAAAGTTGTTTAAACGTGCTGTACAGCATTTTTATAATTACGTTTGATAAGTGTGCGGTATTCCTATAATAACTACTGAAAAAACATGTTGAAGCATAGTTAAGCAAAAACATTTCTGCTGAAAGCAGTTTTGCTAGATAAGTGCGCCCAGCCTAAGACATGAATTGAGATACGCTCATTCACCGCCTGATCGAATCCAACCTCAGTTGCGGCAAGACTTTGTTTTATCGTTTTGCCACCCCGATCTCCCATGTTATAGGCCTGGTATGTCTTTGACAGGGCTTTGTTTATAGTCTACATGTTCTAAGTCTTCCAGTGTGTATCGATTAGGGTGAAGTTGTCTTGAACTTGAGAGACTATGTCTTCGCTTCAACGCCCCTTAACTGTAATGACTTTAGAGCGTTATCGTGCTCTCCTCGGTGCAGGCGGCTTAAAACAACTTTTAGAATTCAGACGATTTTATGCCGAGAAAAAGGTAAGATCGTTACCGAAATATGTATTGGCAATTAGTCAAATACAATGCGTGGTTAGGAGACACCGTTAAATATAGTGTTGTGATAAACCACAGCCCTTACAATCTATTATTATGACCCTCTATCCAAAAGGGACTCAATGGAATAGAGAAAACCAGAAAAAGCTCTTCGTAAAAAAGCCAAGCCATCGTTTGGGATTCTGACTAATTTTGCTCATTGTCTGTAAAGAAAAAAATACCACTGAGTACCCAAGAGAAAACTGCTGTGAATGAATGCGGTACAGCACAGATGTGCCCTCTCCCCCCAGCAACTACTACCTTTTCGCAAAATTGATTGAGGAAGGAGGTTTAAAACTAGTGATGGGAACTTGGGTATCGAGTGTCATGATACGTGTCGTGGTCGTGACACTTGAAGTGTCACGACTCGTAGTGTCGAATAGTATCGCTCTTATTAGAGTGTAATTCGAAGTTGCTTGATCATTCTTACAAAGAAATTAAAGGCAGATTTGTTGAACTGGCCAACAATCATTGAATGAGACGTACATATAAAACTATTTTGTTGTGGATTTTTTCTTTTGTATTAGTATAATATTGACGGTGATAATTTTATCTTGGATTTTCAGCAAAATAAATTAAAATCAATAATTGAAGTTGAATAAGTTCCTCATGTACCTAATTATTATTTCAGCTTCTTATATTTATACCTTATAATGTATTTTGAAGAAAGACTACTGTCGAAACACGGTAAATAAATACAATGATCATTAATTTTAATTAATTCAATTTATTTTGCTGAAAACCCAAAATAAAAGTATGTATCATCTTCAATCTTAACAAAAACACGTTCTCTAAAGACCAACGTCGTCAGCGAAATTACATTTTTAAATAGTTTTTATAATAAATCCAACGAATCAAGTCTATTCATTACAAGTTATTTATAGAATTTGTTTCTTTTCTTTTAAATTTCTGTTTTATAATATGTATATGCTTTTATAAATAATTTAATGTCTTTTAATGTACTTAATGCATAAATATATAAGAATAACAGAATTTACTCATATAATTGTTTTTTAATCCATAGTTTGCTTATGATTTATGTAGCTATGAATCTTGACTGCTTCTCGTTTCAATTGGATTACATTTACACTAGCGCATGCATGATGTAAAGGCGAAGTGTCGTTAAAGTATCATGAAGAGTCGACACTTCTGACGTCATATTGTTTCGACTCTCAAGTGTCGCGACACGCGGGTAGTGTCGAGACCCCATCACTATTTAAAACTGATGAATAGGTGTAAGTGATTGTTTTATGCTACTGAAATATTTAAAAAATTCCGTGAACTTTTATTGCACGTAATGAATAAAACCATAGCAAAGAGTTTAGAACTGATCTTTTCATCTCTTAAATTTGTCTGGAAGTTAATAGAAATGGTTACAATTGTATCTATGGTAATTAATCACCAGGTATATGTAGTTACTAGGAGGTAAAAAGATAAACACTTAGAAAATTAAAAAAACTATTTCATAAATCCAATCCTGTTTAATCAACATAGTATTTAGTAAACATAAGTAACTTTTTTTCTTTACAAATAACGTCATTTTTGGCAGATTTAAAAAAAATTGCGAATTTGCAGATACCTAAGATCCCGTCAACTTTGACATGGTGTATTTCAAGTGTTTTTTGAAGAATGGGCGAATCTTTCACCAATCAGAATATTAAAAAAAGTTCCCCTTTTGGGTCCAACTTTATAGCACACACTGTATAAACCTGGCCATTTTTGGCCGTATCCTTAATGTTTGGCCATAATGCTTCCTTATCCATTTTCGTCATTCTACTGAATTTTGTACAAAAGATACAAAATAAAAAAAAATACGAGAGCTGCAGAAACTAGTTGCGACAAAATAGTAGCCTATCTGTCCACATACGTATGAGACTGCGTGACCATTGGCTGTTACAGTTGTCTAACGTCGATTTAGTTGACAATGTTAGCAACTAGAGTGGGACATGCTGCATCTTTTCTGTTTTAGCTACCAAACAGTCATCCGTGTGGTCTGCTTCATTAAAATACTGTTCTATTTTGGACGGATTTTTAGTAATAGCGACTGAAAGTCGCTCGTCTAGCCAGGCCCTTATAAGAGCGTAATTGTAAGTTGCTTGATCATTCTTATCAAGAAATTAAAGAAAAGATTCGTTAAACTGGCTAAGACTTATTGAATGAAACATGTAGAATAAAAAATATATGTAGTACGTACAAATCTATAAGACAAACAAATACAACCAAGCATTTGTTTTTGCTACTGAAACAACAACGCAACTGAAACTCAGTATAAAAAATTTTAAAATGTCGTACATAAAAGTGATAAACGTGTAATAAATTTATCTTAATTAAACTTCATCCTTCAGAATGAAAATCTAATTTTATTTTAACATCCCTAACACCCTATTAACGGTATTAGGGGTAAATAACTGATATAACAACTGATTTGTTGTTTTAGTCTTCGGAAAAACAATACAAAGTTCATAGATAAAAAGGAGATTTTTGTAGGTTTATTTATTATTTTGAATTTGAGGTGTCTTCAAATTATAAAATCGCTTATTAAGTGGCTAATGCTTCTCGTTTCAATTAGATTACATTTATGCTATTGCATGCATGATGTGTAAATGCAAAGCGTCGCGAATAGTCGATTCTTTACATGGCAAAATGTTACAACAATTGAGTATCGTGATACCTGAGTAGTGTCGAGAACCATCAGTACTACAAATGTGAAGCTATGAAGACTGCTATTTGATAAGATATTGACATAGATAGTTGATAACACTATCTCCAGGCCCTTATTGACGTCTTTAAATAGCTGCGAAGACAAGAAACTAGATGAGGATCATGGTTGTGGAGGTGATGGTGCTCCAGAAGATGATAATTTTGAAAATTGCAAACCGCAACAGGAGTGACGGTACTTCAGAAGATAACAATTTTAAAAATGATGAGAATTTGCAGACCATCAGTGATGACTGAAATAACTGAGAAGATGAATATTTAGATGACGTTCTCAGGGGTGACAGTACTTCAGAAGACGAACATTTTTAAATTATTGAGAACCCGCAGACACTGACGACTATTTACATGATTCCAAGGATTGCGGTTATGGTGGTGACAGTACTTTAGAACAATTTTCAATTCATGGCAATTTTGAAATGGATGAGTATTCACGCTCTTATTGGTTCAATAGGCCTATAAATAGCTGCAAAGGCAACTATTTAGATGAGAATTATGGTTGTGAAAGTGACGGCGCTTTAGAAGATGACAGTTTTGAAAATGATGAGAATTTGCAGGTCTTCATTCTCGATTACCGTATTAACCCGAATGTAAGACGTGTTTTTTTCCCATAAATTATCATTAAAAGAATAACTGTTGTGTTATATTTGGACCTTTCAGTTTTCAGACATTTTCGTAGACAAAGAAAAATGCCCTTTTTTCTGCTGTTTTCGGTAAAAAATAAGACTCTTCTTATAATCGGGGTTGTCTTTTATTTAGGCTAATGCGGTATTTAAATAATACCAAGGTTACACGAGAAGACAACGATTTTGAAAATAATGAGAATCCACACGCCCCTAATTGATGACTTCAAATAGCTGCGAAGACCACTATCTAGATGATTCCATGGATTATGGTAGTGGGAGTGAGTTCCGGTTTAACCGGAAATGACATAGCGTATTTCAGGGATAGGGCAACTTCGTGATTTCAAACGGCACACCCTATATATTTTTTCACAGTTGGAAAGCCCATTGTTTCCACTTTCCAAAAGTGCCATTTGATATTGCCAGTTGTCATAGCTTCTAGTTAACTTCTCAGGGCTAATGTTGTTAAAGACATATCTTTTTTCGTAGCATTTGGCTGATCCGATACTGAGGAAGTTGTATACATAACTCTTCTGTACGATAATATCAGTTGTCACATGTGTTGCATTTATATTCCACCAAGAGATGAAGTAGGTAATATTATTGATCTATACCTTGTCTCAAAATTAGGAGGAGTAACTGAGACAGACAGATTTGCATAGCTTAAGAGGAATCCGTACGATAGTCGGTCTTCAGATTCGTTACCCTATCCCCACTGTAATTTTTACTAAAGGGAATGGTGGAGAAATAACGAATTACCACGAAGTTTCTTTTAGTACAGAAGTCCGGCCACCTTATTACCACGAGGTTTCTCGATTCGTTAGCGAAGGGGAAGTTTTGTATCGGAGCGGGGTGCACGATGTTTTGAAAATATGTTTGCAGGATATTACTGGATTTAACGTAGCTCTTACATATTTTGTCTTACAATGACGAAATTTGACAGAAATATAGTTGAAGACTTACATTGCGATTTGGTCAGACTCTTTTTTCTAATATGTTACCTAAATTCGAGTATTCTGCACATGAAAATGTGCATTTTTCCATAAGTTTATAATTTATTTTTAACAATAAATTAATCGCTTTCCTCAATTGCGTCTGACGGAATTGTAGAAGAGGTGTTGTATGTTCTAACAAAAAAAGAAAATCTCAAAAATATTGAATATTAACGGTTGTACAGCAGATCCAGAAAGCCATAAAATCGATACTATTTTCATCGTACGGATTCCTCTTAATAGAAAACATTTTAGCAGTAAATATCATCATAATTCATACAATACACGTTACATACAGTGAGATCAGAGTCAAGAATTGTTGACAGTCCTTTAAAAAAGTGACCAATAATAATTCATTGGCATTACTAACAATAAATATTTGTGATACAAAAACATGAAATTTAAATAAAACTACAGAATAAAACTCATATTATTTATTGAATTATAATAAATGCTTAAAATATAATCCTTTGTTTTCAATGCAAACATTAAATATTGATTAATTATTTGAAATATACAAAATAAAAAAATTATAACCTCAAAAACATGACTCATACTCAAAATAAGCGTCATGCGGCACTTTATTCAGGGTAGCACTTTATATAAAATTATCTCAGCAGCAGTTTTTTACAGGAATAATTCAAATCACTCCTCCTAATCTTGAGACAAAGTATAGTTCTATGTAATAAGTTTTTCATTAACAAATTCCACCTAACATTAAAATTTTAACATATTTCTTCGCACAAAAAACAATTGGAAAATAACAATGCGCTTTGAACTTTCTATTATAAACATGCTAACTTCCCAGCAATTAATTTTTTGCTTAGTTCATACTATTGACCAGTCGTCCTAAACAGAAGCTCAGTTAATGAAGTTAGATTCTATAACATATTGCGCAAAGCTGCATGTTTCTTTAAACAGAAAGAAAGATCACAAGTGCTTATCTTGGTTTTCTGTTGGAACTGTCTGTGTAACATGTGTTAATGTCAATTGCAAGTTATTGATTTCTAAGCTGGCTTACAAGTTGTCAGACGTAAGCTGCCAATATGACATATAATAAAACCTGATTCTTTAGAAATCTCATAAAAAAACAACTGCTATTGCAAATACAATTTATTTTTTAAAAAACCTTAAATCAACTTTGGATTCTGGATTAGGTGTGGGGGGGGGGAATTACCTTCACACGCACTTAGGCCACAGTTTGGGCATTTTGTATTCAAGCTTTTTTGCGTCAACTATTACTCCCAGATGTTTGATTTCCTTTAAAAAGGTTAGTTGAATATGGAAAACTTTTGGTAGCTTATGAACTTCAATTTTCCTCGTTTTACTGAATAGAATCATTTCCGTCTTTGCTGGGTTTATAGACAATGACTGCATTGTGCACCAGTTTTCTGTTAGTTGAAGTACAGATTGCATCAAACTGCAGAGCACCTGTTCATAAATACTATTTATCAGAATGGTTATATTGTCTGCGTATGCTCCATTAAGTCGATGAAGAAGGCTGTCCACTACTAGATTCCATAGCAGTGTGAGACTGCTTGGACGATATGATTTTGGAAGAAATAATCCCTTCTGCCAGGCTTTGGTATAAAAGCTACCTTCACTTCTCTCCAGCTCTTAGGGATGTATCTTAAAACTATACTGCTTCTCAAGATTTGCATCAGGTATGGAAGCAATGTTTCGACTCCACTGCAGGTTTCCTTATTGTCATTGGTAAAAGTATCGTCCTCACGCTTCAACATAAATCAACTTCCTTAATATTAAAACAAATCTTTGCACGTCCTCTACAGTTATAGAATTTGCTGCTACATTCCATTTTTGTCTGAAAACATCGATATTGAGAGCTTCACAATGCATATTCTTTAGTTTCATTTTAATATGTGCTCAATAAGTCTCAATCGGTCTAAGTTCCAGACAATTTGGGGGATTGTGGCTTTTAGGAACAAAATTGGCTCGATTTTTATTGTAAAAATCTGTGTGCTTTTATAAATGGCATTTGAGACATTCTTTACCATATCTCGCTGTTTATTGTACCTTGAATGATATACGGTTTTTTATTTTTTGCCACATGTACAGATGGCTTGCCATACAAGATCCGTACAAGATATTTTTTTGGAAATTTGAATACTTTTTGGTGTATATGTTCCCTCTCTTTGATGCTACATAATACTCTGGCTCCAGAATTTGTTTGAAGCCTGCAGCAACGTAGGTTTCATCGCGCTTCACCATACGGCGAAATCTCGTTAACAAATTTTCAAAAAAGCCTATCTGATCTTGTTTTTGTTACTCTTTCTTGGGCTTCGGACCTTCCAGTCATCTTTTTAACCTTATAAGCATTAAACCCTGTTTATTGTCTCACAAGGCCCACTAATTTTTGATACCCATTTACCTTTTGACCCACACATCTTTCTGAAGATTGTGGCTTTCTTTCTTTAACAACTGAACAATTCTTGCATCTTGGGGGCTTCCTCCACTACCACGTTTTCTGTCAATAGTTAAAGTCTTCTTGTAACATTTCACAACATCCCGCACGGTTGTTCCAGGTAACTTTGAAAGAGTTTTGCTCAAGCTAAAATGGAGATTTTAAGATTATCTAGATATGTAGTTTTCTATGATCAAATTGTGCTTCTGTTGTTCCATAATTAATTAGAAATGCTAAACTTGTCCAAAAGCAAAACTACAATTTTTATAGTAAAATAATAGACGACAGAACAGAACAAAAGCAAACTGTCAACGGTTAAGTCTAAGTATGCGTGCCTACCTGATAATGTTAATTGGCAGATTTGTAAGGAATCAAACTTTAATTCTAACAATACCCTATGCCTGGTGACATAAAAGATTATTCTCCTAAATAACTCCCAAAATTTCACATCTTTCCATTGCTTGAATATTATTGGAAAACCAAATATACGAGGATAGATCGGAATGTTTCTAGAATGAACCACAAGATGGCGCTATGCGCGCGTGCTGATCACTTGTTTTGAAAGCGCCATTGTTCGTACAACAGTTGTCAAATTTTCAAACGGATTGGATATAAACACAAGCTGTTACTATCGATTCAAGTAAACAATTTATGCATTTTCTTAATCATGCATAAAAACGAGAACGGTGTAGTGATAAACCATTTCTTTTTTAAAGGCTTAAATGTTAAACAAATAAAAGCGGAGTTAGATGAAGTTCATGGTGAGTCTTTGCCCTCGTATGCAACCGTTGCAAACTGGGTTGCTGAATTTAAACGCGCTAGAACAAGCATAGAAGATGCACCATGTTCTGGCAGACCAAAAACAACAG
The DNA here is from genome assembly GCA_929113105.1 of Agrypnus murinus. Lineage (NCBI taxonomy): Eukaryota > Metazoa > Arthropoda > Insecta > Coleoptera > Elateridae > Agrypnus > Agrypnus murinus. Next base: position 29,962,326 of record OV816023.1, on the reverse strand, counting down.
CCGATGAAGAAATAATCGAAAAAGTCCATGAAATCGTGATGAATGATCGCCTAATAAAGTTGAGAGAGATAGCAGAGAAAGTAAGCTTTTCATACGAGCGTGTACACTGCATCTTACAACAACATTTGGACATGAAAAAGCTTAGTGCTAGATGGGTACCGCGTCTACTGACAATCGACCATAAGCAAGTTCGAATGACCATTTCTCAGCAATGTCTAGACATGTTCAAACATAATGAATTTATGGATTCACCACTACACTTCGGAGACCAACGAGCAGTTAAAGCAATGGACCAAACGTGCTGAGCCAACTCCAAAGAAGGCAAAGACGGTTCCGTCTGCTAGGAAAGTCATGGCTACCGTATTTTGGGATTCCCAAGGAATAATTACAATAATGAGGACAATAACAGACGAGTATTATGCGTCATTATTAGACAGACTGAACTAAAAAATCAAAGCTAAAAGGCCTCATTTGGCAAAGAAAAAGTTCTTGTACTACCAAGATAACGCCCCATCCCACAAGTCGGCAATTGCGCTGGCAAAACTGCACGAACTACGATTCCAATTAATTCTACATGCACCCTATTCGCCAGACTTGGCTCCGTCGGATTTCTTCTTGTTCCCAAATCTCAAGAAATGTTTGGCTGGAAAGAAATTTTCATCGAATACTGAAATCATCGAAGCTGTAAATGGATATTTTGAAGGTTTGGATAGTTCTTATTTTTGTGCAGGGTTGAAGGGTCTTGAAAAGCGTTGGACTAAATGTGTAGAGCAGAAAGGAGACTATGTAGAAAATTTAAAATCTTTCACAATTTTCCCCAAAAAGTTTCTGTCTTGTTCGAGAAATTTTTCGATCTATCCTCCTATAACGTATTGTTAAGATTTAAAGGTTATACTGCTTCTATAAATAAAAAATTCTTTGCGTTATTTTGCATTTTTAATGAAAATAGCACTATGACACAACAGTAAACATTCATTACTACAAAATGAATATACAATTATTAATTTGTTGCAGCTTATCTGCCCATAAGTTAGGGTTAAGTTTACCACCTGCTAGCATGGAACTGTGGAATAAAAGAGAGACTTTCGACATCATTGTTCTTGTAGATTGGAATACTTGTAAAACCAACTACCCATCATCAAAACTGGATAAATTGCGTACTATTTTAGTAGAGGTATGTTGGTTGAGTACTATCTTACTGTCTGGTCTAAAATAAATGATGATTATTTTTACGTTATAGTGGGATGTTGGAAAAACCTACAAAGAAAAACCTGTAATATTAAATGAAGGTTACATAGAATGGTTGGAAATGTATCCTATGCTGTGTACAAGTATCAATGTAAAGTATTTAAAAGCAAATACTGAATTAGACGATTTGCTAAATTTAGACAACATTGAATATCCATTGGAATCGGAGCCTAAATCTCATGAAGATGTTAAGCAAGAACTTACTCCTAAAGGTAGTACTGTTGATCTTCAGTCCCGGGATGAATTATTACAAGAAGAAAAATTGGTTATTGAACAAAATAAGGAAGTTGCTAAAGAAATTCTAAAACAAGAACAAGAATGGAAAAATATTCATAATCGTATTACTACAGAATATGATATTGCTAAATTAGAACAATTAAAAAAAGATGAAGCTAGAGCAGAAGAAGCAATTACCAGGTTAGCTACACATGAAGCTAAGTTATTGGAGAAGAAATCAGAGCTGGCAAATCGTTTCAATTTAGCTGCCAGTTTCAAGCCAGGTGAAACACCATCAACAAGTAGTGCAACACAAATTCAAGATATCAATCAATCACAGCAAGAATATTTAGCACTAGTAAAAGCACGCGAAGAACTTGCTCAACATCGACAACACTTGTTGGATGAAGCTAGGCAAGCAAAGAAAAGTATGGCATCCCCAACACCAAGCAAATCCAGTGGAGAAAAGCCTGTAGTTGACCGTGCATTGAAACCAAGAATTTCTTTATCTGTAGAGCATATGGAAGGACGCTTGCAACAAGTGGTAAGTTCCTCTACCTTAATTATTATAATAGACGTAAATATTGAAATTGAAAATAAATATACATAATTCTTACTTTAGGAGCATGGGCTGACTGGCTTAGTAAACATTAAAAATACTTGTTACATGAATACCATCATCCAGTGTCTTCGACACATTCCAGAAATAATAGAATTTTATTGTACCGGAGATTATACCCAACATGCAATTCGCGCTCCATTAATCATTTCTACTGAAATGGCTCATTTGGTCCGTGCTTTATGGAGCAATTGTTATTCTGTGATAAAACCATCCGAGTTCTACATGCAATTTACAGCTTTATCCCCTGTCTATAAACAAGGGCAACATGAAGATTGCATGGAATTTTTCTTGCAAGTGTTGACCTACTTAATTGAAGATTGTGCTGTAGATATAGGAGCCAAGAATTTCTGGAGTGAAACACAAATGTCTTGGTACCAGCAACATGGAGGGAAGAAATCTTACTTCATCAATATCTTCTATCACCAAATAAAAACCTTGTATAATTGTAAAACGTGCAATACCAGTAATATGAAGTTTGACATTGAAAACATATTTTATTTGGCTATCCCAGATAGGCCGTTTAGACTTGAACCAATCATGCAGACATATTTAACTACTAAAGAGAGAGTGATTTGCAAGAAGTGCAAAAAGGCTAAACAAATTGAAAAATCAATATCTTTCTATCCGACTATTCTTGTTATTGTATTGAAACGGTAAGAGTTAATTCTATGGTCACTGGTGGATCTACAGCATTAAAAAGAATAGTTAGTTAGTACAGTAGATCCCCACTGTCTATGGTTAAAATCGTTTTATGTTGTATAAAACTGTTTTTATTTTTTAGCCAAATCCAAGAATATGATCACCATAATAGAGTAACTTGCAGGAAGAATGACAATCCATGCACTTTCCCACTCGACAATTTAGAAGTAGGAAGTTGTAGATATGAATTACGTGCGGTAGCACTACATACTGGTAACACACAGTCTGGACACTACACGGCTGCTTGTCTCAATCCTACTAACAACAGGTTTGCATTATTTTTCTTTTTTTATTAACATAATTGATTGAAATATTAAAAAAGTAACTAGTATTTTTCAAATTTTAGATGGTATCTGTTCAATGATGAGAGTATAACTGGAATGAATATCTGGGATCAATCGGTAAAGAAAATGGCGTATGCCTTATTTTATTCACTGAAGGCAAATTGCAAAGATAAAGCAATGTTTCAAGATAATAATAACAATATGATGGAAGAGTAACAGCTAAGTGATAGTAAAGATGATAAAAGTACAAAACGAAGTGTTTATATAATCTTATTTTTTTAATAAAATAAGTATTCGACTATACTAGTCATTATAAAAGTATAATACTTTTATGCCAGTTAATTTTTCCTTTTTAATTATAATTATTAAAGTTAAATTAGCTTTGATATGTGCTTGTGATATTAGAATGTAAAAATAAATATTAAAAAACTCGGAAAGTGGTATGTAGTTGTTTTGATTGTATAAAAGAAAAATATTATTTTCACAAGATTCTTAATGTTTCGTTTATACAGTAGAAACTCTTTAATCCGAACCTATAAATGCAAGGCTAATTCGTATTAACGAGGAATTCGGATTACTGGATGTACGAATATAAATATTGCTTTATGCCATGGTACTTTATTATAGAAACTTAGCTTATGTAATTTACTAATTTAATTTTTATTACAAACATTTTATTTTTAATTAAGAAAATCTTTTATAGCGACGTGCCCTCATTTCATGGTCTTAGTTTCAGTGTTTTTCTATTTCCGGTGCAGACGATATATACTCTAGAGGATTTTAGTTTTGTTTTTCTTTATGTTGCTGACTGTCGATTTACCAACACCATATTTTAAAGCAATCATTAACCACTAACCGAACATTTAATTGTTGAATAATTTCTCTGATAGTTTTAACAATGTCTGTTTCTGTTTTGACATTTTTTAATTGAATTTTGAACGTCACGAATACAAATTGTGTTAACAAACTTGAAAGAAAAATGTTTTAAGGTAGATGAAGTCATTAAACAAACAATTGTGGCAAAACTGCAACGTCAAAACATTTAGGGCGTGTTTGTGATGGTATCATTACTATATTTATAGCTTATTTTTTACATCTGTAGCTTTCAGGGCAGGGTTGGCAAAAAACATGTTTTTTCAAAAAAAACAAAAACAGTTGTTTTTTTTAAATTAAACATGTTTTTTATTGAAAATTAGTTTAAAACACCCCATATAAAAAAAACATGTTTAAAACATGATTTAAACTGTTTTAAACTAATAAAGAGTTTGAAATATTTTAATGAAAGCTTTTAATAAACATATTAAATTCGGATATAAATTACCATCATGAATCATGATTGTGCATGCCTGAAACAATAATAAAAGTCCTTTTATTCTTATATCATCACTTTTTAATTTTACAACTTCCTAGTATAGAGTAACTTAAATAAAAAATACCCTAATAAAAAATCTACTTCAATTCTCGCCAAAACAAAAGTATTAAATATTGTTAAGTCAACACCTTGCAAATTGTAATTTAGAAATGAAAGGATCATTATTCTTTGTAAATGCTTCTTCAGACCTCTGAAAAGAATGCAGAATTAGTAAATAGAAAATCACTGGAATATTATATATTCATGATGACGGGTCGACGAATGCGCATTTTATATGGCATATGGCAGCATTTTTTAACAATTTTATTAAAGATGCTGTTGAACCTCATAAAATTCGTGCCAAGTGTATCCATTGCAAAAAATAAATGTGCGTAATTAGTTTGATTTATGAAGTATCAAAGACTATTGCTAATATTTATAGGGGAGGATTTTCTAAGGTATTTTTGTTTATTTACATTTACGTTATTTATAGTAACTCATTATTAAATGCTCTACATCTAAAAGAAATATTTAACATTAATTTAATGTTGTTGCAGCAAAATTAGTTGATTTTATACAATGTAATCTAATCCTAGATCCACTTTTCACAAGTTTCAATCTAAGTCATGTTCCAAAATAGATTTAAATAATAAACAATCAATAAATTATCTATACTTTTACATTTTATAATTTATAATTGTGATGCTTATTATACATGATAATACACGTTTCAGATGGAAAATGGTCATTTAAATTCGAAAATGCAGTATAAGAATCTAAAATTATCTTAAAAGTTGTCAAAAAGCTGTTTTAAAACGATTACAAAGAAACATGATTTAAACATACGATTAAAACATGTTTAAAAAGAAATAGTTTAAAACTAAGTTTGATGTTTTAAACATGAGATTTAAACAAAATGTTTTAAACATGCCAACCCTGTTTCAGGGGTTGTATTTCTCTTTATATTAATAACAAAAGCGGTAATCTTCGTAGAATTTGTTTGCACCCGTCGGGTCGTAACAGTATCAGCCAAAAACTGCATCAGCAATCTGCTATAATCTCATTTATAATTAATATTTAATTTATAATTTATACCTTCCAAGAACGCTACATATTTAATTTTAGTTTGTACAAAGAACTTTCTTGTTCGGATTTAAGAGATTTGTTCGAATTAAAGAGGATTTCGGATTAAAGAGGTTTGTTCGGATTATAGCTTGTAAATATTGCTGTTCGGAATATAGCGTGTTCGGATTATGGAGTTCCTACTGTATTTGTACTAAAATAGTACTAATAGATTTTTTTATTAATTAAAGAACAAGTACTGAAAGTTATTAATATAATGTGCTTTATAAAAACAAGCATTTTATATATTTACATATAACTCTAATTTTGTTAAATGTTTTGTAGGTTTATCTTTGTTATTTATAAGGAAATAAAACAAGCAACCTGCGATAAAAAAGTTTAATAGCAAATATTTTTGCATTACATATGTTTAGGAATGTAAAAGCGGTGCTAATTGTCAGAAAATAAAAAATACTAAAAATAAAATCATCATTAAAATCTTTCTGATATACACTCCTTAAAGCATTCCTCAAAGACTAGTTAAATATTGCACATCATTATATATTGATGATGTAACCTTGAACGATAAAAAGAGAGTTGAAGGTTTTTACAAAATCTTGATCTGAAAATATAATTATTTTGATGTTAATTGTACAGATCTTATCAATTTTGAAGATAATTTATGTTTATTTAATGTAATGTATCTGACTTAGTTATTGTTCAGTTATTGTTAACAAGTTATTGTTCACCTATTATAACGAAACATTACAAAAAAACAGTATTAGGTTAACTAAATTGAAATCTTACACGTTTGAGATTTCAGTTTAGTTTTACATAGATAACAGTAACGATCGTTCTATTTATGCATTCTTACATTATGCAAAGCTTCTTTTTGTTATAATTAAAATAAAGGCCCCTATGGTAAAAAGAAGTGTATTACGTTTATAAATAATGAACAACTGCAAAAGTTTCTCTCTAATGTTTCTAACCTCAATGCTAACATATCTTGTACTCTACCCACTGACTGATGTTATGTATTGTTAAAATAAGTAAATTGATCACATTATATTAAAAACTAGATATTAACGCATTTAAGCGTTATCAATAGTAAAAGGTATTCCAGTTTACAACCATACACAAACATCTGCTGCACACTTAGACAAATATTGAGATACAATTATTTTGATTTTGTGTGATTTGAACTGAATACCTGTATAACTATAACACCCTCACAAGGAGTAGGCAAGGTTTGCTTGGAAAAAAATCTGTTTGTGGCGAGTTCAATTCCTTTTTGTTGTGTTGTAATGGATATTAAAATTGCTTGAGTGCATGGCCCTTTGTTTTCGAAAACATTTTTCACGCAATTTCTTTTTTAACAATATTGATGGTACTTGATATGACAAATGTTTTGGTGTTAGTCAGCAGACACAGTGAGTTCATTTTGCTGAACTGTGTTCGAATCTAACCATGGGATTTTTTTGAACTTAACAAAAAAGTTTTAATATCGTAAAAATTAGAAAAGTCTTTTTCTACATAAGAGGTAATGTTTATTTAAAATTATTCACACTCTTTATAGTAAATGTTTTGCATTTTTGTACAATTTTTTGCGTGAAATAGTGAAAATATTTCCTAGTGTTTGCAACTTGAAAATTTTCATTTATTATATCTTATAAATTGTTAATTAAATTTTAAAACGTATTCCGAGATTAGATTCGAACCTGAGCACACAAAATTAAGAGTGGGACATAATCTATCGCTTCACGGGGCTGCTCACTAATAGCAGAATAGATTTATCATATAAAGCGCCTTCAATAGGCATTTAAGAAAAAAAGTTATTATTGAAAACGAAACACCATGCACTCAAGTGATGTTTATTTACCTACTCCTTGTCGGATTAAGATCCATTAATATGGATATAAATCAACTTCTTAACTTTGTGTTCCTTAAATAGTATGCTTTAGGCAACTAAAATATATATTAGTATTCGTTTCTTTGGAAACTCAGATGTATAAAATATACAGTAAAAAAAAATAAGAAACAGAAGAGAATGTCTAGAATTCTGACAGAAACTTTCAGTAGTTCACACCTCCATTTTGTTTTTTTACATTTAAGTGTTTCCTAGTTTAATAAGTTTTGTTAACATTTCATATAAAAATTAAATAAATTATTTTTTCTGAAGTTATCGTTCATTTATTCATGTTTACTGTGTGACTAATTTTTCTACATTTTTAAATAGAATTCTTTAAAAAAATACATATTGCAATGAATGGTTTAGGTGAAGGCAATAGTATATCTGTTACAGAACCATATATTGTGAATCATAATAACTTTGCAAGTTTTTGGTATACTGGTTTCTAAACCGTCATCTGATACCACAATATAAATACAGTGAAGGACCCCATTACGGACATTCCTTATAAGAGAAGACACTTCCTGTAAGCAGATAGATTTCATGGAACCAACGTTTTGCTATTACCGCATTACCAACACCATCGAAGTACATTTTGCCAATGTTTGGATTTTTAGACAATTGTCAGCGATGCCAATGTATCAGTGAAGTCCTAGTTCTCTCTTAAGTGGACACTTCCTATAATTGGACATAGTCGTTTCGTTTATGCGGACGTCTCCAACAAATGGACAAAAAGTTTAGCACCATCAGTGTCTGCTTATGGAAGATTTCACTATAATTGATATGAATAGAATCTTGTTGCATGCGGATAGTTGAGCTCTATTATAATTAAAATATCTGATAATGTTACTGTGAAAACTAGTTTGCTTCAAGGAGATGCTGTAGTGGCTTACATAAAAAGTAAAAGGCATTAGTAGCTTCATTCAATTTCATTTCATTTTACAATTTATTAATTCACAAAAAAAGTTTTTTGGAAATTTTATTAAATAGCCTCCAGAGAAAAAGTTGATCGGAAATTTGAAAAATAAACTTTAAAATAACGTTTTTAAGCCATCCTGGAAATTTCGAACGAAAAACTCTTTGAAATTTCGACGCTGGTTTTGCTAATTCATCTTAAGAAATTTTGATATTCTTTCCTGATAAATTCTACTGATCAAATCACCTCATTATATGAGGCAATAAAATCTTTGAAAGTTTTTCTTTGCAAATTGCTCAACCCATCATTTTTCAAATTTCCATATCTGTTGTTAGCATCTCTCCTTCTTTATTCTTTAGGTATCTTGTCACATTTTTCTTATCTCTCTATAAATAATTTATTAACCCAAATAATTTTATTATCATCACAAAAAATATATTAATAAGCTTTAACACAGATGTTTCTTCTGACCGAAAAGGCAAAGCATCTTTATCCAGCAGTGTGCAGTTCATAGGAAACAGTGGAAGCAGTCGTGATGCGCTATCATGCTCGTAATGTGTACGAGTGTGATAGCGCATACGTCGTATCGCGACTGCTTCATTGTTTCATGTGCACTGCATGCTGCTGTGACTTTATCAAAGATGTTTTTAAAATGGATGACTTCAGGGCAAGTAAAGATTGGATACTTAATTTTAAAAAGACATAATTTGCTTGTGTTAAAAGAAGAAAAGCTGTTCAATGATTCGTACTCAGCAAAACCCTTTAAAAAACAGTTGCAAAGTGGTTATCGTGGTTTTGCAATAGGCAGTAGAAAAATTGAGACAATTGTGATGCTAGAAAATCTAAAAGAAAAATCGTTACTAAGGTATTAAGTTTAAAAAACACGAAACAAACAAAAATCACCGCCTTTTTTTGGTTAACAACATATTAAATGTGGAACATTATTTTTGCATTTTTAAAACTGTTTTGTATTAAATATTTTTGTAGTTTTACTTATTTTTAAATGTTTTTGCAGAATGTTTTAATTGCATTTATTTATAAATAAAACATTGTAATTCTACGGACGTGGTAATCCAGAAATCGCGATGATTTGGATTGCCCATGTTTTAATTAGTTCGAATTAGCGAGTCTTCACTGTAGTTTCAATTTAAACGGAAGAGTGTTTTTAATTATTTAATATTTTGATAATTCGTTTTTATAAGTTACTTTTTACAAAATATAAAATTACATAAGTTTTTTCATAGGTTTATCATAATTTTTCTCGCTATTTCGTTTTCTGTTTGTGTCATTTTTATAAAATAAATATAGTAACCGAAAGTTGTTTATTTAAAAGTAAACTGGTCAAAATTTTAATATAGCGTAAAAATCTAAAAATTAAGGAATTCATAATCAAGTAGAAAATTTTTAAAACATTGGCTGGAATATAGGGAAAATCAAAATCATGATTTGGAGTGAGAGTAAAATACGTTCAAACTGTAATGGAGAGCAAAATGTTCATTGAAATTGTTATTAAGTAGCAAAAAATTACGCGCACTTGTAGATAAAAATTAAAAGATCATCTTAATAAACACGTCAGCAATTGTTTAGATTAATGCGCAGTACGAAACATCGTAAGATCCCGTTCATAATAAGCGCCTGATTTTGTGTTACTCATCCTTTTTAAACACGTTCTTGATAGAGAGCTTTGGAATATCATAACAATTTCAATGAACATTTTGCTCTCCACTACAGTTTGAACTGTATTTTCCCTGTATTCCAGCCAATGTTTTAAAAATTATGTACTTGATTATGGATCTACAAGTCATGCAGAGCTTTTTATCAAGAATATTTTTTTTTGTGAAATGTAAGATAAACCATTTCTCCATTTGTATGAAACTTTTTGGGACACACTGTACAAATAAGGTATATTTAAAATATATATTGAGTATTAAGCTACTTAGTTTTCAGAAGGGCCCCCTCATTACATTGGGCCCAGAGCCTCAATTATATAAAAGATGGCACTGCAATCACCTGACATAATTAGAGTGGGAGGCAGAAAGTTTTAAAAACGCTAGTGCTGAGAATATTTTAACTAGTAGTCTTAAGCAGCTCTCACACTGAAGCAATCAGAAACTGGCAACACGCAATGTTACTGCTGTCTTATTGTTTACATTGAATTTAATCAAAAGTTTCACACTGGAACAACTTGCTATTGTTTCTACAAAAAATGTTGCCGGTTGCGTTAATATTTATTGCCGGCGATATGCGCGGCATGTGAAAGCCGATATTATGGTGTTAATTTATAGCAATACTTACATTATTATTATAAATAGATAATGCCACTATCTATTTATAATAATAATGCAAGTATTGCTATAAATTAACACCATAATATCGGCTTTCGCATGCAGTGCATATTTTCTTGTGTTTTACTGGAATTATTAGCTTTATGATTTTGTTCGAAATATAAGTCGAGATAAAAAAAAGGAATTATTATTGTTATTGGAAGTTGTTAGAAATTTTTGCATGAAAGGCTGACGCAATTGGATTATTCTTCATTTAGCACTTAATAAGTTTGGGTGGTTGTTACCAATTTTATTGTTTTTAAACAATCTGTTAAAAAATTCAAAGTTTTTGCTAATTTCTTCGTTGTTATTATGTATTGCACTATGTTTTATCAGTTCTGCAAATGCTGGATTAACCCGTTGCTTCCTTCTTTTGTGCATTCTGTTCCTTAAATGACACCAATTTAAAATCGCATAATCAAAGTTGTCAAATGACGACATGATTGTTCGAGATTGCTACACAAATTAAGAGGTACCAGTTGCTTCAGTCTGAGAGATGGTCAAAATAATATTGTCTGTTGCTTATTGCCAGTTGCTAGTTGTGCATTGCTTCAGAGTGAAAGCTTAGTTACAGACAACGTATCTTCGTTTACGTTACTAGCTACATTCTTTAATCTGTAACATTTTTAATAAAAAATATTAAAAAACTAAATTTTCCTTATGTTGGAATATCTCGTTCAAACTCGGTTATGAACATAGAATGTCATTAAAAACATTTTTTCTTAATAAAATCTTTCCATATTTTATTAAATAAGGCCATTTTTCCGATTTAAAAAAAATGGCAAATTTGACAGATACCTAATGTCACCTGTCAACTTTGACATGAGGGTATTTTTAGAAGCAGAAGTGATTGCCCCACAAAGTTTTATTAAAAAATTTCCCATATGGATTCTTACTTTATGGGGACACTGTATAAAAGTTATAGTATACACTTTTACATTTCTGATGGTTTTTAACTTTTAGTAAATGCAGTTGTTATGGAGAAAAAATGGAAAATAATTGCAGTGTACTGTACGGCTGACAGTCGAATAGGTACAGAAAATGACCACAAAAAGTAGTGACTTTTTCTGTCAACAACTATGTTGCATTTTATTATTAATAAAAAACAAAACAATGCGATACAACACTGAGATACAATCACTCAACTGTGTGGATGCAAAGTTTCTAGCAATTATTTCCTGGTTTGTAGTAAGCTTTACTTTGCATGTTTCTCACTAAGACAATTGTTCAAGTAGTATTTTCAAATAATAATTTTGTTGAAAACTTAGATTAGTAACATAATTTCAAAAATAGTAAGTAAAAATTTAAAAAGTAATTTAGGCTAATTGAATTATAAGGGCAGGTGCAAAAAATGATGAACCTGGCAAATATTTTTTTAAAATTATAAACAATTCTCAAATTTCAAACAAAATGTTTAGTATTTGGCTGTGTATTTATAGTTTACGTCTTATATAATATAATTTAAAGTGTAATAATAACATTGATTTAATTGCTAACTAATTATGCTTAATTGATGACGTCAACAGTATATCATAATAAATTGTACTTAGTCTTACAAATTTTGTAATACAATATATGGTTCTGCAACAAATGTGCTCGAATTGTTTTAGGATTCATACACCATTATATTTATTCTTTTTTATTGTTTCTTAATTATATTTCATTTTTCATTTATTCACTTTCACACCAAAAAGTACCATTATGTAAATGCTAATTTAGAAAAATCTGGGAATATATTAAAATGTTAAAAATTGGACAGAAATACATAGTGAGAATACAAAAGAGTTATCTTAAAGATACAATAATTTACAGATTTAAATTCGATTCTAAACTTAGCAGTAAGTATATACGGATCATAATATCAACAGAAAATAGTGTACAGCATTAAAGGTCAGAATTATGTTTTTCCAAAAATAGTTTTGTTTTTAAATTTTTTGTATTATGACTTTTAACACTAACTTCTAAATTATTTTTAGATATTTCTTCAAAGGAATTCTACAATTTTGGCATCTCACAACAACATTTAAGAAAATATACATTTATATAATTTTAATATCCCAAACCAAATGCCAGTTATTTAAAAACTTTGATAATTTTATTTTAGTCTTTTATTAGATAATTTATTATGAAATTAAAAATAAAAAGCACAACAGTTTGGCATGTGGTGACCTAATTCCCAATGATGTATAAGAAGCAAATGTTGAATTCTTTTTTATATTCCAAAAGATCAAATTACTTTTATAATTATGTTACAGGGCATAAAACATAAAATATTATTTGGGAAGCTACTGTCGGAAGCTGAAATAAAGCTTCTTTGTGTTTTTTTTTTCTTGGAGTTAAGATATACTATTTTCTGTGATGTACTGGAAATTGCAGAGTAAATTACTTGTGTATAAGGAAGAACAAACAAACAAACAAAATCGTTTTTATACAGAATCATTTTTTGAAGTAATTGTATCTCTGCTTATGTGAATTTATCTATTCGACAATTTCAACTTAACAATATAGTACATTTATGCATTTCCAAGATGCATTGGAAGTTCACATAATTGAGTGAACTGGATAGTATCTAGTATTATATTTAGTATCCCGGCAATGAATTCACTTTAAATACCAACCTGTTCATGTAAACTTTTAATGCATTTTATCTTAGAAATGAATATATTATAGGTTTGATCGTCATTAAATCGCTCGGTTGTTTGTTAATATCGAAATTAGAAACTTTCGAAATTATAATAGTTAATAAAAATGCCATTTGACTAGAATTTAGTGTTACATGTATAAATAAATGTAATGGCCAACGTTCAGTTAATTTAATAAAACAAGGGATGTTAGGTAAAATAAAAATGTACAGTACTTTCAACAAAGTATTGTTTCTGGTTGAAATATCTTTCCTGGCAAAGTAAAAACTAAATCTGTTATTTAAAAAAAAATTCATTTTTATGTTAACTTAAATCCATCATTTTATTGACTTAATAGGTAATGTTTTATTTCTACCTGCAATGTTAAAATGGACTTCATAATACTATCTTTACAATACAAATAGGATAATAAATACAATACAAAGTGAGGATAGAGGAAACAAGATACTGGTACTTTAAATCCCAAGAAGAAATGCAAAAGAAATTCATAGAGTCGTTAACAACCCTTAACTTTAAATAAGGCTAAAATAAAGTCTTCTTACCCCATTAACTCCTCCTTTCCCCTTTTAATTCCAAAAAATATTTGAACCCACTTTATCAATCATTCTCTTTGATAATAAATACATCGAAGCCAATTATAATTCACTACCTAAAGCAGTGCTTAATAGAATGGTTAAATATTATTGCAATAAACACAAATTTATTTCTTAAAAATTGCTATGTGTGTCTTTAAATTCAGTACTATGGATAAAAATGACTTATGTTTATACCAAGTCAGATATTAATGTATAAGTTGCATATCTAAAATATATGTCTGTATACTATTATAAGCGTAAGGAAGACTACAGCAATGTCTTATACTGTTTTAATAATACTGTGTAGTTTTAAAGTTGGTTCAGCACATGCATTATACAAACTTAAGGAAGTAATATGGAAGCAGCGATAATAATGAAAGTGCTGTGTAAACAATCTCCGGTATTTAAAGGCTGAAGTGTATTATGAAATGTTGAAATTGTTGTTCCAATGTTCCCACTTCCTTCAGTAAGATCTTCATCATCGTTCAATCCTATACTACTGATGGTAGATCTTTGAGGCAATTTGATTCCATTACAAAGATCAGTAATACAATAACAAAATTCTTCACCATTTAGCACTTGACAACCTTGAATTTTTTGGTCTTCACAGCTCATACTGATAATACTATTACCTAAAAATAAAAAATATAAGTATCTAATTATTTAGAGTGAAGATAATATAAAAATTTTAAAGTTATATAGAGCACTCCTGGTTTGATCTTCCTTTCAAATTCTTACGTTCAGTTTTGTGATTCCAAACAACTTTTTATATAACGTTACTTTAAGAGGAATATAAGTAACAAACACCTACTTTTACTTTTTTTTTAATTTCACGCCTACACTATGGGGGATCCAACAGCTAAGGTCATCTGTCCCCCATCTAACATGCAACACGAATACACGACCCTTGGAACACGAGTGATGCACTGACACCACTCGTCCACCGCCGGCCCTATACTTTTACTAGTTATTGAATGACATTTTTAACAATATAAATGTACAACAAAGATAAGAAAATAGAAGTTTACAGTTAAATGTTTGTATGTTTATTTATCTACTTATTTTAAGGCTAGCAGTCTAGCAACATCTTGGGATTACAGAGAACATATTAAAGCAGTACTGCAGTATACATTATCACTGCTACTTTGCCAAAGCTTAAGAATTCGAGGGAGCGAAGGAAACTTCAAGACTTCATGAAGAACGAAGTTTCTAAGTCTTGGAAGACAACAAAGTTTTGAAGCATTGATGATTTATGACATTTTAGAGAATCAATATTTCAATTTTTTTTATATTTTTACAGTTCGTTATAATGTAACACTTTCTTTTCAAAAGATTTAATTAACTTAATGTTGATTTACTTTAAAATTCTTAATAAAATAATTTCAGAAGAAGATTATCCACAAATGTTTTTTGAAATCTAAAAAATTATTAATTATCATTAGTATGCATTCTGCTCTGATTTCAGATTGTTTATATTTTAATACAACTTATATTAAGTATAAAAATTATCAATTTACCACTACCTACTATAATATCACTAGTATTTTCTAAAGGCACAAACTCATAAGCCTAGGAACAGATTATTCAAATTGAATTTAATCGTTTTCTGCGCATCTCTATGCTTTTATGCTTCCATTTAATACAGTCCAATGGCTGAAACATATGTAACATAATGCAACTTAATGAAACGGAATCATAGGCAACCATTACCCAAACAGATCAGGAACAATATGAATGTCTTTACAGCAAATACAATACAATTTAGAATACTTGTACAGCTGTTTTAACATTTAATAAAAAGTTTTATATATAAAAATAAAATTATTAATAGCAATATCAATAGAATAAATTTACTTCCAGACAAAAAACAAAAAGTCACAGAAAGCAAGGCATGTGCTTAAAGGTTATTAATTATGCTTTATTCTACTTACTTCGCTTTGAGAGCAACCCTATTTTAATAGAAAAAATCTAGTTTTATTACAATTACAGATAATTGTCATAAAATAGAAAACAAATTCAATGGTAGGAACCCTTATTCTAAGCAAACAATGTTGTACAAGCATCTGGTGAATTCCCATTAATTAGGAAGTTCTATACAGTTAAGTTCATGTCGCGCAACCCGCTAGCAGACTGTGGCACTGTTTATGCTTATTGTTGCTAAGATTCACGAACACGACGCGACAAACATTTCTATAAAATTTGGATCGGAAAAGTTTTTTACAGCAATGGTTTAGTAAATGTACATAGAATATAAATTGATTAGAAAAATGTTCCTACTTGATAGAGAAGTCATAAATAATTTATTATAAATTGCTTATTGTTTATAAGAATACCATGTTTGATAAAAAATAGTAACTTCTTCCCTTATCTTTATTCCCTTATGCAGAGATTTGCCAAAGAATTTTGATTTTAATGTTTTCATGCTTTAAAAAAATTAATTTTTCTTAATTGTTGCATAAATATGTTATTGTTGTTAATAACTTTTGAAAAATCAAGAATTTTATAAAATCAATTAAGGATTCATATAAACATTGAATATCGTACCACTGATAAAATACAAGGTCCAATTCACGAATTTTGTGTCAGTAACAATCCATCCAATAAATCAAAATAAAAATGATTAAGTTTATTTGTAGTTTACCATCCGTCATGTACTAAGAAGAAATTATTCACATAATAATTCAAACAAACTTGATAATGCCTGCAAGCCTACAATTAATTTCCTAAAAACCGCATCTTAAAATATAGATCTGTTGCAGAGATATTCGTGCTCCAGACGGACAGACATTATGTACTTATAAAGTAATTTTCACAACTTAATAAGTTTTGCGAGAGTCGCCGCAGAATTAAATTATTAATCTAATTTAACTACACCACTGGTTGATGTGACAGGTGCCAAATTTACTTGTAGGTTATGTCAAATGTCACATATAACCTAAAGATTACCTTTGTCGTTTTTTATGGTAGATTTAATAATACATGCTCTAGTACTAACCCATCCAATAAATAAAAAAGAATGATTAAATTTACTTCTAGATTATGTCATCCGTCATGTATTTAAAAATATTATAAGAAAATTAAACAATCCTGTTGATGCCTGAAAGTCTACAAAATATTTCCAAAAACCACATTTTAAAATATTGAACAGTTGCAGAGATAATTGTGTTCCAGACAGACAGACATATCCCCTTATTCTGTAAGACTTCGTTGACAAGATAACGAATGTTAAAAATATCGAAATTCGTTATCATGCAATCGATATTTTAACAAAAGCTTCTTATTGTTACGCGGGAGCTGAATGTTATAATTTGTATGAATTCAAACGCGGTTCAATTAGAAATCAGGTTTTAAATTAAATTTCAGAAAAATTTCCCATTATATGCAGTTGTTTACAGAAAACGAAAATTCTTCTAAATTTCATTCGGTATCGTTAGATATGTGGTTTTTTATTTGCTAAAATAGTTTTTTATTTTATATTTTACTTTAAAGGTTTTTAAAATACTGACAAAGAAAAAAATGAGAATTGAAATTTGAACAGGAATGAATTACGATCTGGCCTGCATTTGCAACTTCTGTTTTTTTTGTGCAAGGTTTAACACGTATATTTTAAAAAAGTTTTTTTGTTTACGTTTTGCAGTTCTTTCACAAAAACACAGACAAATTCTTGTAATTTTCATCCCTGGTTCAGTACCTTTAAGCATACGGGATTCGATTGTATTTAGATTTTACCGTAATAGTTTTTAAAAGCCGATAAAGTAGGGAATAAGGGATTAAACATAAATTATTACTTCTGACCTTTTTTGTAAAAACTTGAAACATACCTACTACCTATGTAAACATTTTAAAAAAGAGTTTTAAAGATATTTCTAATTATAAAATAGTAATAACAATCACAATATTAATAATAATAACAATCACAATATTTAATAACACAACCAAAAATATTAAGAACAAGAACGAAAGCTAACATAAAGGACCCGGATTCCGGTCAAATTGGCTGAAATCTTGATATGTTGTAGTTTATATCATCCTGATCAAAAGTCCCCGAAGCTCTAAAATTAATAGTTTCGGAGTTACAGAGCACGAAAGGCAGGAAAAAATTCATACTTCGGTTTATGGATTTTTAACACGTACAGCCTCGGTAACGTCATTTTTTGTGTATATTTTTAATTTTTATTTTGATTAATATGGTAATTATGTTGTTTTGCTTTCTAGTAAACTATGTGGAATTATACCGGGTGTCCCATTATATTTTGCCCCCTTTATAAACCTATATAGCTTTTGAATTAATTGAGATAATGACATGCAGTGTTGACTAATATTCTTATTTTTTTAAGTTTTTTCTGAGTATTTGTCTTTTTTTCTCACTTCCGGTTTAATCGGAAATGACAAGGCATATTTTTGGGGATCGGACAACTTTGCAGTTTCAAATGGAATACCCTGTATATTTTTTCACAATTGGAAAGCCCATGTTTCCCCCTTTCAGAAAATGCCGTATCTGTCATGGTTATTACACAGGGTGAAGGTTTTATAAGCTCTTAAAATGAATACTGCATGTTATTGAAATAACATATATATAATAACCATGACAAGTCTTGTTACTTTTGGAAAGGGGTGGCAATGGGCTTTGCAACTGTAAAAAAATATACAGGATGTTCCATTTCAAATCACAAAGTTGCCTAATCCCCCGAAAATACGCTACGTCATTTCCGGATAAATCGGAAGTGGGTAAAAAACTGATACTCAGAAAAAACTTTAAAAAGTAAGAAGAAGACTGGTAAACACCGCATTTCATTATTTCAATTAATTCAAAAGTTATATAGGTTTATAAAGGGTCAAAATATAACAGAACACCCGGTATAATTTCACATAATGCAAGACAACATAATTACCTGTGAAAATTAAAACAGAAGCAAAAAATATACACAAAAAATGATGTTACCGAGACTGTACGTGTTAAAAATCCATAAACCAAAGTATGAGTTTTTCCTGCCTTTCGTGCTCTGTAACCCAGAAACTATTAATTTTAGAGCTTCGTGGCCATGGAGACTTTTGATCGGGATGATATAAACTACAACATATAAAGATTTCAGCCAATTTGACCGGGATCCAATTTCCATAAGAAACGTGCGGGATCCTTTGCAAATTGGCACAAAAACAACACATTTAAACAGAAACACAACCTATTTTAAATAACATGATCATAGTCACAAATCAACAAACGTACTACAAGAGCCAAAAACATGAATCATTCGTTATACTCGAGTGGACCACAACGAAGCAGATTACAGAATAACAAAATAACAAACTTCGTTTGGAAGTACACATCTTGTCGAAATTCGATATATAAAGTTCGAAATATATTGAAATTAACAGAATAAGGGAGATGTTTTTATAAAGTAACTTTCACAATTTAATAACTTTTGTGAGAGTCATCACAGAATTAAACTATTAATTTAATTTTACTACACCACTGGTTGTTGCTGATAGCTTTGGTGACAGCTTACAAAATTTACTTTTAGGTTATGTCAAATATCACATATAACCTAAAAGTAAAATGATTTATTATAAAAATGTGACCGTTGGGCCTATCACCCTCTTGGGGGGGAGGTAACTACCTTCAAGAAAATGATCTAGTGCTTTGACCTAGAGCTCCTAAATATGAACTGAGCACTGTGTTATTTAGAGTTAAGTCATGCATGTCAAATTTTCCTAATGATATTCCATATTTTGAAACTATTAGAAGGTTGGTAATCATGAAATTTGGTTTAATAAATGAAACTGTCAATATGACAATTATATAAATCTGAAATTCGGTACAGTTAATACTTTATTAAAAGCTGCCGTGAAATTGATATATGTACTATAGTAGTTTTAAAATTCTCTACAAACATTAAATAAATGATAATGTGCACATTAAAAAGTTTTACATGCATAAAAATAAACATGATAGCATAACCTAAAATTTAGAACTGACAGCTGCTGAATGTTGTCACTAAAATAAAAAGAGAGAAAAAAGTATCTCTGTTTCAGACAGCTTAGTTTTGTCCTAGAAAGATATAGATTTTGATATCCATGTCCTAACTCTAAAATAACACAGTTAAAGTTTTCATTTAGGAACTCTACTTTGGTCATGCAGGTGGATAGTACTTGATGAGTTGTTGCTACTGTAGTGTAGTGCAAAAAAAATTTTAGAATAAAAAAATTCTAAGAACAATACTAAAAACCGTACATTTTTAAGATAACTAATAACCGAGATACAGACACTAGGAGTTTGTCCAAGTTCACCGACACAGAGCCATGAAACCTCAATAGTATTACATGCATTTTAGATGCAGTGCACTCTTAGCGTTGATTGTATATCTTTAACAATGGCGTTTGGGTTTGAGTCAAAATATACACAGGCTCAATTAAGGCAAATAAAGCAATACAAATAAAGAAAAGATGAAAATCAGTCGAATATTACAAGATTAAACAATCTAAATTGGTGCAAACGCAATAATAATTGTATGCTTATGTTAATCATAAGGGGATGCATTTGTTGCAAGGAAAATGGAGTAAGTGAAGAAAGCATGTGCATTATTCTTCAAGAATCATTTGTAAATGTAGTTTTGCACTTAGATAGTTTAAATATGGTAAGGCACAACTTACTTTTAAAATGTAAAACGGAAGAAGAAAACGCTAAAAACAAACTCAATTATTATAATGCAAGGGTAAATTAATAATAATATGACACTTAAAAAATGCTGCGCGGTAATTAACGTGTGGATCCACAGTGTGCATCACTTCTTAACTTCAAGTCAAGGCACACGTGTCGGTGTGATGTCACACTAAACTCTCTATACTTTAGGAGCCGACATCTACGAAACTACTATCACTAGACAAGTGTGGTTTTTATTTTACTTCTTAGAATTTTATTTTCATATGATGAATAAAAAAAAGTTTTCTGCGCTACACCCACTTTAACATCATTTCAGTAACCCATTTATGAGTTATGAAAAAGTGCCCTATTTGGCACATTTTACAATCTCATAACTCCTGGAAATGGGTCGACCAAGGCACATGGCTACACGATTTTATTGCTTAAGAATAGGATTATTGAACGTCGAAAATTTTAGCCTGATCCGTCTAACCACTTTTGAGAAATCTACCTTTGTTTTTATTCAATCCAGTTAAATTTGTAGATAAATATAGTCTGCAAAAAGTAACAAGTATATACAGGGTGTATTATCGGTTTTGTTACGTAGGCGAATAGCATGTAAAAACACAATTTCTCAAATATTGGCTCCCCTAATTATTTTAGAGGAAAAGTCACTATTGCAAAGTTGTAGATCTTATTGAGTACTGTTCAAAACATTTATGTTCTGTCTTAAATAGTTTCCAAGATATAGGTGATTTTCTGGTATAGGAAATTAACATTATCAATCAGAAATTCGCTAATAGCAATTACCACATTAGATTTAGACTTTAGGTGTAAATACAAGAATTAATAAGCACTTAAATTAAAAGTAAATTTTGCCACCTGTCACAAAAACTAAATTAGATTAATAATTTAATTATTTGATCGTTCTCGCAAAATTTATTAGATTGCGAAAGCTACTTTATAAGAACATAATTTCTTTCTGTCCCGAGAATCATTATCTCTACAACGGTTCAATATTTTAAAATGCGGTTTTCGCAAAAATAAATTATAGGCTTTTGGGCATTGTCAAGTTTATTTTAATTTCTTTTAATACAATTTTTTAATAATTTAAATTTCTTTTAATATAAGTTCTTTTAATACATGACGATACAGATGACGTAACCTATAAATAAACTTAATTATTTTCTTTATTTATTGGATGGGTTGGTAGTACATCAGAGGCATTTTTTAGCGTTGAACCATATTTATGCATGTTTTTAAACTTGGTCTGAATGAGTCATCATTTGAGAGTCGCTGGAATGAAGCATTTTAATCCACTGCTTTATAGGCAAGGTTTATACAAAAACCCGTAAACATATAAAGTACAGCCTCTAACTTACCAATCAATATAACTTTTCTGTAAGTGTGTAATATCTAATATGCAAATAATTTTATTTTGTCACAAAATACTGGGCATTAAAAGTGTCATGTCAACACAATTGATAGATAATTAGTGTTTTTGATTTAAGAATTTTTGATTCTGTTATATGTATTGTTATACAACCAAATCACTGCCAATCATGTCACAATCAAAATGTTAGGGCACAAGTTACTGGTTTAAATATATCGGCCACTGAGGTTTAAAATTGTTTGAACCTATTGTATGACGTCATCGTGTATGATGTTGCCATTGCATCGATAAAATGACATATTGGGCATTTACGATAATTGAATCGGGTTACTATTTCTGTCACTGTTATTGACATTAAAAAGAAAATGACAGAAATAGTGACCAGACTGAACCTCTCCAATTATCGTAAATGCCCATTGTAAACACAACAGTAAATGGTTTATACCGTTTGATCGCTAGAAAACGCCTCAGGTATTACTAAACCTGCTAAAATGTGGTTTTCAGGAAATAAATTGTAGGCTTTCGGGCATCATCAAGTTTGTTTTAATTTACTATAATTTTTTTTAATACGTCATGAATGACATAACCTACAAAGAGATTCAATCATTTTTTTAATTTATTGGATGGGTTGGTACTACATCACGCATTATTAAACCTGCTATAAAAAAATGCCAAAAATAACTTTTGGCATAAAAATAACCTAAAAATAAATTTTGCAAGTTTTCACAAAAACCAGTGGTATAGTTAAATTAAATTAATAATTTAATTATTTGATGACTCTCCAAAATCTATTAAATTTGAAAAGCTACTTTATAAGAACATGTCTGTTCGTCCGGAGCACGATTATCTCGGCAACAGTTCAATAATTTAAAATGCAATTTTTGGGAAATGATTTGGGGGCTTTCTGGCATCAAGTAGTTTGTTTTAATTGTGTTTCGTTAAAACTTCTTCATACAGCTTGGAGGTCTAGTTTTGGCGGTTTTACTTTGTTTTTTGTTTCGATTTGTAGCTGCTTGCACCTTCTAAACCTTCAACCCGGTTCTAATTTTAACTTTTTGAACATAGACTGCAAACATATTAATCTTTTTAGCAACGCTACGTACTGACAAGTTTGGATTCCTTTTGAAGATCTCTACAACCCTTCTGTCTTTCAGTACACTTATTGGTCTCCAATTTTTTCTGCTACTAGGTTATTTTGCAGTTGTCAGCTGTTCTTCAAAGCGTTTTAAGACGCTAGATACAGTGCGTTATCATACGGTTGACTTCGTAAGTTCGAGATATTTTTAGTGTTCCATGCCAGACAATTTATTTATTATGATTTGTTTATTTATTGCATTTAGTATTTGTTAAATGTTACTTAGGCAATGTAAATCTGCAAATGAGGCTGCATTTACAATTGCTTATATCGAGATGACTGCAAATTCGGCTGCTTCGGTGCAAACTTCGAGTACTTCCAATACATTCGAATCGCAACAATTTTGTTGTTCAGTTTGTAAATATTATTAGATAAAGAATTTTCTGCATATAGTTTTGAAGAAAAATTAGAAATTGTTAAGAAATACAGACCAAAACCAGAACTTCCAAATTAAAAAAAAAAATTAAAACCTGCACCAGGTATTTTAAAATAACGCTTGCAAAAATAATGAAAAGTTATTCTTTAAAAACCTCTTAACCTTATTAATTATAACACTGTTTTTTATTGTACCGAGGTGTTTTAAAATTAAAATCATGGTTGCTTTCCTTGCCTAGATTCTTATCGCACACCACTGATACTTGATGTAATATCAACCCATTCAATAAATCAAAAGGAATGATTAAATTTACTTCTAGTTTATGTCATCCGTCATGTAGGTATTTAAAAAATATTAAAACAAACTTATTGACGTCCAAAAGCCTACATCTTAATACGTTAATTAATAACTAAATTATTAATCTAATTTAGCTATGCCACTAGTTTTTGTGACAGCTGTCAAAGCTTACTTTTAGGTTATGGCCAAATATCACATATAACCTAAAAGATATTTTCGACTTTTTTTATAGCAGGTTTAATATGTGAAGTAGTACCAACCCATATAAATCCAAAAAAAATTATTAAATCTACTTGTAGGTTATGTCATCCATCATGTGTATTTAAAAAGAATTATAAGAAATTAAAACAAACTACTTGTTGCCAGAAAGCCCCCAAATCATTTCCCAAAAATTGCATTTTAAATTATTGAACTGTTGCCGAGATAATCGTCTTCCGGACGAACAGACATGTTCTTATAAAGTAGCTTTTCAAATTTAATAGATTTTGAAGAGTCATCAACTAATTAAATTATTAATTTAATTTAACTATATCACTGGTTTTTGTGAACACTTGCAAAATTTATTTTTAGGTTATATCAAATGATATGTATAACCTAAAAGTTATTTTTGGCATTTTTTATAGCAGGTTTAATAATGCGTGATGTAGTACCAACCCATCCAATAAATAAAAAAAATGATTGAATCTCTTTGTAGGTTATGTCATTCATGACGTATTAAAAAAAATTATAGTAAATTAAAACAAACTTGATGATGCCCGAAAGCCTACAATTTATTTCCTGAAAACCACATTTTAGCAGGTTTAGTAATACCTGAGGCGTTTTCTAGCGATCAAACGGTATAAACCATTTACTGTTGTGTTTACAATGGGCATTTACGATAATTGGAGCGGTTCAGTCTGGTCACTATTTCTGTCATTTTCTTTTTAATGTCAATAACAGTGACAGAAATAGTAACCCACTTCAATTATCGTAAATGCCCAATATGTCATTTTATCGATGCAATGGCAACATCATACACGATGACGTCATACAATTGGTTCAAACAATTTTAAACCTCAGTGGCCGATATATTTAAACCAGTAGTTACTGGTTTAATGTGCCCTAACATTTTGATATTGACATGATTGGCAGTGATTTGGTTGTATAACAATAAATATAACAGTATCAAACATTCTTCATCATTTCTGTCTCTTATACGCAATTGATGATGATTATTGGAACACTAATTATCTATCAATTGTGTTGACATGACACTTCTAATGCCCAGTATTTTGTGACAAAATAAAATTATTTACATATTAGATATTACACACTTACAGAAAAGTTATATTGATTTGTAAGTTAGAGGCTATACTTTATGTTTACAGGTTTTTGTATAAACCTTGCCTATAAAGCAGTGGATTAAAATGCTGCATTCTAGTGACTCTCAAATGATGACTCATTCAGTCAACCAGGTTTAAAAACATGCATAAATATGGTTCAACGCTAAAAAATGCCTCTGATGTACTACCAACCCATCCAATAAATAAAGAAAATAATTAAATTTATTTATAGGTTACGTCATCTGTATCATCATGTATTAAAAGAAATTAAAATTATTAAAAAATTGTATTAAAAGAAATTAAAACAAACTTGACAATGCCCAAAAGCCTACAATTTATTTTACAAAAACCGCATTTTAAAATATTGAACCGTTGCAGAGATAATTATTCTCTGGACAGAAAGATGTTCTTATAAAGTAGCTTTCACAATCTAATATGTTTTGTGCGAATCGTTAAATAATTAAATTATTAATCTAATTTAGTTTTTGTGACAGGTGGCAAAATTTACTTTTAGGTTATGTCAAACGTCATGTATAATCTAAACGCCACCTTTGTCATTTTTTATAGCAGGTTTAATAATACCTGATGTAGTACCAACCCATTCATAAACAAACTAAATAAATAAATTTACTTGTAGGTTATGGCATCATCATGGATTTAAAACGAAATTATAAAAAATTAAAATAAACTTGATGATGCCAGAAAATCTACAATTCATTTCACAAAACCCATTTATAAAACTTGCCACGAAGGCATTAATGAAAGTGGAAAAGATGCTGTTATTAAACAAAGTATTGGGCAATTTTATGGAAACAAAGTTCATTCTCATTCATTCATTCTTATCTCAGAGAAATCAACACTGAAAGCTTTTGCAATAGTTGAGTTACTTACTCTCTCATAATCTTGCAACTGGAAATATGGTGACAAGAAAATTACTACAATTTTTAATACCCCCTACAATTTCTTAGACCCTTATTATAAAACGAATCCTATTTTTTATCAAAAAAAGCAGAAAAAAGCACATATCTTTAAGACGTCGATTATAAGACGACATGCAATTTTTTTTTAAAAAACTCAAACCTCAAAAACTTTTCTTGTAGACTGTGCATTTTATAATTAATTTTTTTGTTGTCACCATCATCTTATATTGCATTCTGTTAAGCCAGCTACTCGCTATCTGTGGTTCACAAATTCATCAATAATGCGTACACTTGTGTGCTTTAAAATTTGATTCGTTCACATCAACGTGTTGCGGTTCACCCACTTGGCGGAACACTACCCGCATCAAAGGAATTTCTTGGTCACGAATCACGTACGAACTTAGTGTGCATAATGTATAATGAATAATGTCGCATAGTCTGTACACTATGCCTATGTTACCTTCCTTACTCATGACAAACTACGTATCACAAATTGCGCATTGACGCATAGTGAGTATCCGGCTTTATGCTAAACCTGTTAACCTAAGGCAGAAAATTCCTGCAAATCAAAAGGTCCAAATATAAGACGACCCTTGTTTTTTAATGACAGTTTAGGGAAAAAACCTTGTCTTATATTCAGGTTTATACAGTATTTTGAACTTTAAAAGGTATAATAATATACGAAACAGTCAAGAACAAACATTGGTAACAATTACAATATGATGGTGCCTGTTGATGTAGAATAGACCATTATTAAGTCATTATATAAGTAATCCTAATATACAGACAAAGAAACAAAATATTTAAATATGACTAGTGAAAATTATAAAAGTTACATATTAGGGTGGTTCTTATTTGGGTCATGTTGGAATTTCATTTTTACGAAATGCCCATTTAATTAAAAAAAAACTGAAAATAGTATGACCAATACGTACTTCCTATCTCTATTCTAATCATTCGCTGTAATGAGGAGAAAGTTTCCCATTTAAAATACACGCTTTTAGAATAGAGATTAGAATAGAGATAAGAAGTTCATATTGGTCTTAAAATTTTCAGTTATTTTTTTTTGATCAAATGGGCACCCAGCAAAATCGAAATTTCAACATAACCTAAATAAGAACCACCCTAATACATATGTATCATACAATTTTAACAGGTAACAATTATTTGTGTTAGGGAGATACATCAGAAATCATATTTTTGCTATCCAGTTGGTTCACTAATGAAATTATTACTGACATCACAAGATACTCAGTTATCCTTTAAAAATTACCTCTAAAATAAATAAAAATAAGTACCTTTCTGAATTATTGGAATCTAAAGTTATATCAATACATAAATCGGGAGACAAATCAAAAGTAATAAATTATTGTCCCATATATATAATATCTGAGCCAACAAAAATATTTGAGTAAATAGTTTATAACAAAATAGTATTTAAAAAAAAAGATATAACGTACATCAAGATGGCTTTATGAATAGAATTGACACAAATTTGATAACTTTAATAGAATAATAATAAGTGGAAGTGGCTTAAATGATCACCTGCTGAACTTTTACAGGTTGAAATTTGGCATGCAGTTTTCTGGGTACCAGAAAATAATGCCAAAAATCCTAAGCCTAGAAAATCCAAAAAGGGGCGAGCTTATGGCTTTAAAAATGTCCCTTGCTATTCTAATAGACCAAAAAATTAAAGTTTGTTCAATTGCACTGAAGATTAATATTCAGGAGTTTTTAATACTGCTAAACACAACTTTATTGTACAGTAGAGTTCCTGAATGAAAACTTGAACTGTGTTATTTTACAGTTAAGACACGGATGTCAAAATCTATCTCTTTCTAGGCCAAAAAACTAAGCTGTCTGAAACAGAAATATTTGTCTCTTTTTGCTTTAGTGGCAAAATTCAGTAGTAGTCAGTTATTAGTTTTAGGTTATGCTTTCTGTCATGTTTATTTTTATGCATATAAAAGTTATTAATGTGCATATTATCATTTATTTACTATTTATAGAGAATTTTTAAAACTACCACAGTACATATATCAATTTTATATCTAATAATAATCTACAACAGCTTTTACTAAAGTTTACTCAATTTCAGATTTATATAATTGTGATATTGACAGTTTAATTTATTTTTCATGATTACCAACCTTCTAATAAATAGTTTCAAAATATGAAATATCACTAGGAAAATTTGACATCATGACTCAACTCTAAATAACACAGAGCTCAGTTTATATAACTCTATTGTACAGTATGATCACGATACAGTGTGATCAATTATAATTACAAAAATCGTCAAATCTGCTGAGATTTCACAGCTTCGCGTATCAATGAAAGATCAAGATTCGTATCATATGTTATTTTACCGTCGCGACCTCTGTCCAAATACTACCGAATACGATTTACTTCATGTTTTGATATACTTTTCAAAATCGTATTTTAACGTGATTAACTTGTGTGCTATGTATTTATTTTTGCTTAGCTAAACAGCTGCTTTTATAAGGTGTTCATGGGAACATTTAGGTATATTAGTAAAAAAAAAAGTCACTTATATCAACTTATATCGCTATCATGCATGTACGCACACTTTAAAGCAACATGCGTTGCATTACAGCAGCTCTGATTTTTCGTATGCAGTAGCCGTAACTGATTATGATGCTTGTTATTGAAACAGTCAAGGCATATATGAGAACAGTCAACATAGTTTTCACTACATTGATTTGCTAGCTCAAGAAGTTGCATTTTTAGTCTTATTTCATATTCTAAGGTTTATTTCCTAATTTAAGTGTTTCAACAGTTAACCCGGGCTCATATTGAGATGCAGGCCAGCGCAGCACAAGTTTTGTTTTCAATAGCTTTTAATACACGTACACAAATTATGATGCAAGATAGGGCAGGGTAAAACGATGTCGCACAGAACTTGCTTTACTCAGTGTTTGAAATACAGTTACCTGGCCAAGTGTTTGCAAACCTTTATTAAGTTTTTAAAAAATTAAAAGAAATGCATGGTCAACTTATTGAAACTGTTTCAATCAGAATTATTTGTGTCGTATAGGGAAATGTGGGGCAAAACCGGGACCCCAATTTATTTTGCATATTAAAGTCAAGAGAAACAACAACAAAAACACAATAACATATTGTCATCTTTGAATAAACCTTAAACAATTATAAAATACGTTTTTTTTTAGTCTAAAAATATATTTGGTTATGAACCAATCAGTTTTTTCCATAAAAGGTGAAGTACCCAGTTTTTCCCACCGGTTGGGGTAAAATCGGTTATATATTTAAAACACTGTAGAAATTGATAAATAGCAACATTTTTTGTTATAAATTGTATTTATTATTATCACATGAATTTAAATACCAACTGCTTGATTACAAAAATAACGAAAAAAGGAAACGGAAATTAAATATTATTTTATGAAAAACGATTTTTTTCATAGCACCCAAACCCCTCCCTGCAACTTTATGATGCCTAGATGCTCGGCTTTGCCCCAATCTTAGGTATAATCGCAGTGACAATTTAAAAAAACTTAGTGTTTCTATAAACAACAGTGCACAGTAAAAAAATTTATAAACAGTGTTTATGGACACTAACGAATGTAAACATGCACTTACCCAATTGGATTGCATTTGTCTTATTGGAAATAAAATAACCAACGTTTCACTAAAAACCATAACTTTTAATCCAGATTTTATTATATTTCATACATAAAACAAAACACATCTGTTTATGTCTATAATTTAACCCAGAATGGTTTGTCAGTATAGTAGAATACTAGTACTATGCAAAATTTACCAGATGGCTGTGTTGTCATTAAAACAGTACCCTGTTTGACTTACGTACCCGTTTTTTTGCATTCCCCTATGTATAATTATAGGTATGACAAATAATTAAAAATTAAATTAAAAGCAAACAGAATTGAAAAAAGATTTAAATTGAAAAAATGACTTTTCTTTTTTTCATATATCATACAGTAGTAACATGTTTGTATCAAATTATCCATTATAATGTAATTCAGAGCTTAAGACGTTCACGACCACTGTCCAGTAGTATACTGGACGTCCTGGTTTCCTCTCGAGTACTGTGTCCAGTTTACTGAATGATCTTTTCCACGGCTTTAAATGCTGTGCATTATTTAGATGGTACCTCGATTTAAGTCTAAGTTACTAATACTTGGGTACAGGGTTAAGCATTGTCGTAGAATGTGGCACTATGATTATACTAATAATTAAGCTTCGTTACATTACCACCTTTCATCCTTTTATTTTTTTTCTTAATAAATATTTCTAATCTAAATACTGATATTTAATTAACTGGACGGCCAGTATAAATGGACAAAATCTCTCTGCTACAGACCTGTGTTCAATAAGCTGGACATGTGCTTTTTTCTAACAATTTTGGTAAAAATGGCATTTCAGTAGTATACATAAATATCGGAAAAGCATAATTTAGCTGCAGTAATCAATCAATTAAATCAATAAGTTAGCCATAATTAAACAATAAATAACAAACGTTCCCGACATAGCAGACAGAGAACCGCTTGGCAATGTGCGCTCACTCTACTTGTGAATTCTGTGCTGTGCTGTCTTGCATCACCTGTATTTCAATGTGCACCCGGGTTTAAGCTGGAGGGGGGTACTTTAAGAATGCTGTGTATGGTGTGGTATACCGAGTGTTGCATGGGGAAACACGCCCTACAGAATACAACAGATGTATTACCGTCTCAGTTGATTCAACTAACGCTGGACGCAGACTTATCTAGCAAAACTGCTTTAAGCAGCAACATTTTTGCTTAAATATGCTTAAACATGTTTTTTCAGTGATTATTATAGGAATACCGCACACTTATCTAACGTGATTACAAAAATAATGTACAGCACGTTTAGAAAATCTTTAGCATGATCAACAAAAAGCAAAAACACTGTACAGCATGAGTAAGCACATTTAAATATTATTGAGCAAAAAGCAAAAACACTGTCTAACACAATACAGCAGATTTGTTTCAAGACAAAACACTTGCTTGAGGGCATGTACTTTCAATGCACGTGTCCATACTGAAGTAGTTTGCAGTGTGTGGAGTTATTTTTAAGTTATTAAAAATAACTTCATAAATGACTTTTTTATAAAATTAAGTGCAGTGTTAATTGTGTTACAATAAAATTTTTGTGAATGCATTATTATTAATAATAATGCATTAAATTAAATAATAATATTATTATTAGTATGAAAATAGACGCAGAAAAATTAATTGTTTTGATTGAACAGATACCAGCAATTTATAATTTATACGCTGAAGATTCATCATAACAAAGATCTGATCAATTAAAATTACAGCAAGTGCTTTTCAACAGAACAAAATTGTTCTTGGTTTCAGCGAAAATGTTTTGCTAGATAAGCCTGTACCCTGACACAACAAAATGTTTTTGCTGAAAAAAGTTTTATTAAAAGAAAAAAGTTAAAAAATTTATTTCTTACAGACAAAAAAAAATTATGGTTCATGGGTATCTTTCTTTAATTTTCTTCAATGCATTAAAATTGGAATTTTAATTTTGGAATTTTTCGAATGAATTTAATGAAAAAAATTTTTTAAAAAATGCCAATAAATCTTACATTTTTTTGTACTTTTGCAAAAATATGAAATAGATTTCAATGGTACTATTTCAGCATCTGTATGCGTGCTTTTCCTCAGGCAACACCCAGTATAAAATATTCATATTTTATTTATTATTATATTTATTTATTAAATAATTATAAGCAATTTTTTACGTTGAAAAAAGATTGTCAAAATATTTAAAATGATTTAGGCTATGATTTAACATTTTTGTAACAGTGTACCAAAACATCCTCACTAAAGTTACTAAAGTCAAGTATTGAGCTTAGAGGTTAAGTATCTGTCACTCATATAATTTGCAATATAATTTTTAAAAACTGTCAAAGGAAAGATGTTTTTCAATAAAGTTATTTTTTTTAACATTTTCTAGGTCTAATTATTAGCTTTGTCGACAAATTATTTTCTTTGATAGAAATAAATTATTAAATTATTTAGGAATTTAGTGATTTTTTTGTTAAAGTTTCTCAATCTGAATTTATTATACACTCAAAATGAAGTAAAATCATGGCCTATTCTAAATTCTATAATTATAATTGAGGTCTTTGTGTATTATGTAATAAATTTAAGTTTCAAATTTTTATTCTATATATCTTCCTTCATTTTCCTTTAATGTGATTGTCCTGTAAAAGGCACAATTGTATTTCTATTGTTTCTTTAAATTTTATTTTGTTTGAAAAACTCAATTGTTTTAAAATTTAAGCAAATGCATTTAAATTTTAATTAAACAATAATATCTTTAGCATAGTCAGCTTTTATTTTTTCTGGGAAATTATACTCATCATCTAAATTACTTTTTATATTCCGGGATTCTCATAACATGATCGGTCATAGATAGGACGTTCCGGTGAATCACAAACAATTGATAGTCTGCATCAGAGCATGTACTATGAATTAAGGTAGTTCGTTTGTTAATATTTTGGCGCTCTTTAAAACCTTTAATAGGATTGAATGGAACGACCTTGACGACGGACGAATCGACCAATGATTCACGGTCGTTCATACGCCGTACTATTATAGCAGCGTCTACCACACATGTTTACTTTCTCAACGTGTTGCTAACCTTTGGTTTGTGCACTACACGAATTAGACCTGGGAGAGCATTTTTTGGCATAATTTTCAATTGAAAAATTAATATTATCAATATTATCACAGTTGCTAGGACTCTCCTCCGAGCCACACACGTAACATTTTAAGGATGTGACATTCTTTGCTAAAAAAATTAAAATTATTCAATTAAAACGGCACGAACTATTATAAATTAAAAATGTTATTACCCAACAATAATGTTATGAACACATTTATTAGTAAACTAGAAACAGAAATGCGTTTTTGATCATGACTAACGTGCATGTTACACGAATTTGTTAATGCGCGAAAACTGTTTTGAATAAAAATACTGTATGTATGTATAAACCTAATTATGTAAAATACTCTCGTTCGTAGGGTTTCGTAAACACATGCAGGATACGCTCCGTACGCGGTTGCGCTGTTCTACTAGAATTATACAAAGGCGCATACGACATTTGACATTAGAATTAATTTTGTTGATTTCCATGGGACGCATTTACACATTCAAAATAAAGGATAGAATATCTGAAAACTCCTGTTAAGAGAGTTAGATAGAATTATGTCGAATGTACCGGCAAAATCTAACAAATCTATTGTCTGAGATGATACTTTCTTTAATTTAATGTGTAATTTGTAGTTATAGTATTTTAACTGATTATATACTTATCGTCATATGAATAATCTCAATTTTATCTCAATACTTTGGTGATTGTAATAAAAGCAAAACAAAAAATATATACCTACTCAACTCATACTCAACTATTATATATCTATAACTATAACCATAGGCGCCGACTTTTCTGAAATAACTTGCATATATTTTTTTTCTTTTCAGTACAAAGAAACTATTTCAAGGATATTCCTATTACGATAATTATGTATTAATATTATCTTTTAAGTACTATCAATATTAGAGTATTATATATAAATCCATCTTTTGATTTAAATTAATTACACGTTTAAAGCAACAACACGTCGTCTGCGTTGATTATTTATTAGTTTATTACTAATATTAGATACAACTTCACATTAGAGATGTACACGTTCAGGTCGATTTAATGGGGAAACACAACCCACCCGTACCCGCTGGCAGCGGGTCGGGCTCGGGGGGTCCTTTGAAAATGTTCGATCAAGCGGGTTTGGACGAGCTTTCGCCTAATGTCTAGAACACGGACGGGCGGGCCAGTGTTCGGAACTGGGAGGGAAATTTCCTTTTTGGGGGATTTTTTTCAAAAAAATTACTATAAAAGAAGTATTTTACTAAAGAGAATAATCATCAAACTAATTTACTAATTTTTATTAAATAATACAATATGTTTATTAATCACTTTCTAGAATCGTTTTGGTCAAACCAAGTACGTACTTAATATATTATTTTAACATCAGTTTAAAATCTTAAAAATTCTTAAAGGTAAATTACTTGTTCAGAACTACACCCGTAATTTATTCCTCAAATAAGTGAAAATAAAAAGTAATGATTTTAAATTAATTATTGTTATGCTTTGTTGCCATATAGGTAGGACAAGGCGACTATTCCTCTTTTTCATAACTGCAGATCAAGGTTAGACTCTAGTATGGAGAGTCTACACTGAGAAAAAAGAAAGTTTAGAGCAAACATAAATCTATTTGCTGTAACCAGATTTCGTAGTAATATTTGGCCCATCTACTTATTTGGATGTGCAACCAGATCACTGTTGCTAGCACATCCTTGGTTGGAACTATGAAATCTGGATGTGCTAAACAGATTTTTGCTGAGTCTACATACAGGTGACTGGGACATCAACAAACTTAGTTACAAAGTTAGCTCAACTTAAATCTGGTTATCGCAACCAGCAGGGCCGCTGCGAGGTTTGTTCAGCACGTTCCCAGGAACCCGGCTCCGCACTTTATAAGGCGTCACGTTGCAACTTACAAATACTCAATGTTTGCGCACTCGTGCTTCAGAAAGATGCAGAAAGCACTGGCCCTTTTAGGATGTTTAAAAATAATTTTACTTAAGTAATGATAATAAAATTTGGAAAAATTAAATAATTTCCCCATAAAGCATTTTTTGACCAAATTGGTCTCATTTTAACGGAAATTCTATCCTGATATAAATTTGTAAGTCATTTTTGGGGAAACACCCCTAAGCCTCCAAAATTGGTTGCTACCAACCTAACCTTCATAAAAACGCCACTACTTAACCAAAACGCTATGCAAAAGCAAATTCGAGTTTTTTCAACTTAACCTAACCTAACCTAATCTAAACTTAACCCAAATTAAACCTAACCTAAACCTAGACTAACCAAATCTTAATATAATTATTATTCATTTCCCTGGAGATTAGGCTTTTTTTTTTTACTTTTGAATCCCAAATTTGGGGCGCTCGCTTCAAAAATAATTTACATATTCGGAATTAGTATTTTTTGGAGCAAACGACCCTAAGCCTCCAAGATTGGTTGCTACCAACCTAAGCTCTACAAAAACGCCACTACCTAGCCAAAACGCTATGCAAAAGCAAATTCGGATTTTTCTCAATCTAACCTAACCTAACTTAAACCTAACTGAAACCTACCCTAACCTATACTAACCTAAACTTAACCTAACCTATCAAACTGTAACTGTAAATTACACAATTTGGCAATGATAGAAACTTAATATGCTTATTATTCATTTCTAAGGAAATGAAGCATTTTTTACTTTTGATCCCCAGATTTGGGGCGTTCGTCCCAAAAATGGTCTACATATTCAGAATCAGCATAAAATCCCCATTAAAATGATACCAGTTTGGTAAAAAAATGTTTGGTGGTGGGAATTCTTTAATTATACCTAAAATTTAATTTTGAAACCATTTGGGTATTAGAAATGACAAAATAAAGATTAATAATCGATAATAATTCTACTGACAAATGTGCGAGCGCCATCTATTGGCATCAAGAGAATGCTATTGCCTACTTGGTTTCATGTTTACTTTGAATTCGAAACAGTATTACAGATTTTGGTTAATTATGTTTTTTCATTGTTGTTGCTCAAGTTCGTTTAAAAAAATTGGGTGCAAAACTCGATGCGTAAAGTCATCTTCGACGCATTCACGCAAATGAATTACTCGCTCCTTCGTCGCTCGTGCTTAAAAAAATGCGCTCATACGCGACTTCTCGTTTTCGTAAATAACTGTAATGATACTCGATGATTCTATTGTAATATATAATAATGTGTGTATAATAAATAATTTATTTAGAAGTTGTTGTAGGCTAAGTGCACGCCGGCCCTGGCAACCAGCTCACGCCAACTTACTAAACGAGGTTGGAACAACCACGTGCTATTTTTGGACTAGTTATTGAATCAGTTGGACTTAACACATATGTAGTTGACACAACAAGGTTGTCTAAAACCGGATCATTTTAGTTCGGTTCATCAATTTTTTTTCTCAGTGTAGTTAAGTCTAACCCTTGAACCCCTAACCACTGGCCTATGGAAAACTTGCCGTCAGGTAGTTTTCTGGTGAAGTCTAAACTGTGGATCAGATACTCAGGGTTCGATGGGAGACGGTTTTACCATCCTTTAAGTGGGTTGGGTTACCCAAGCGCTAAATACCGAGGCTGAGCCTAGTAAAGTTACATATAGCCTCTTACACTTTAGATAACAACACCTCCACGCAATACATACTCAGTCTTGAGTCGAATGGGGCTCTGTAGAAGGCCACCAAGCCTGGTAAGTCGCGGTGAGCAAATCTTATGTCTAAGCCCTGCCTACACTTGGCTTAGACTCCATCAGACTCCACGCAATAGATACCCGGTTTTTACTTTAGATCTCTATCTAAAGTAGAGACCGGGTATGCATTGCGTGGACCTGATGGAGTCTAACCCAAATGTTGGCAGGGCTTGCACCTAGGATTAGCTCTTCGAATGGGACTCTGTCGAAGATCCCAAGCCTTTAATTTAGTAAGTCGAGGTGAACAAATTCTAGGCCCAAGCCCTGCCCAAGTCTGCATGCTGGACTAGGGGTGAAAGGTTTTGCTAGGGCAGGCTGAACCCGACAAGTGAGCACGTAAATAGCTTTGACACTAGCCTGGTTAGCTAAGTTAGTATAGGGTGGATAACAACTTCACCCCTACCAGCGTGAACTGGCAGCAATCACATGAGTAAGTAGCGCGCTAATCGAGCGTGTCCCAATGTCTTGTCCGTAGCGGTAAGCCTTTCAGCCAGGTATGTCACGTAAATCCGCAATACGACATAAGTGTTGCTACGTAACGCACTAACCATCTGACTTGATTTTACAATAAAATGAATTCTTAATTAAAAAAATCAACTGACATGCGTCGTGATATAATAGCAAATTAAAATGTTTCTACTTTACCAGACTGGGTCCGGTAAAATATCACCTTACCGGACGCTCCCAGTAAAGTGATACTTTTTGCATTAAAAATGCTGCTGATAGAATTCATTTTAAGAATAGACGCAAAAAACTTTATTTTTCAATACTTGATAGTCGTCAGTCTCTATGCCTGATAATAAAATACACGTTCACACTGAATTAAAAACTTACGTAAG
Organism: Agrypnus murinus; assembly: GCA_929113105.1. Taxonomy (NCBI): domain Eukaryota; kingdom Metazoa; phylum Arthropoda; class Insecta; order Coleoptera; family Elateridae; genus Agrypnus; species Agrypnus murinus. The sequence goes on along the minus strand of OV816023.1, from coordinate 29,925,180 downwards.
TACAATGAAAAAGTACATTAGGATAATGAATAGATCGTTTATTTTGAGCCGATGAAAAAAGTTTATTGGGTCAATGAAAAGTTGTTTATTGAATAGATGCACAATTATTAATATTAATGAATAGGCTTAGGAGAATTATGCATTTTTATGGTTGCATATGCAAATGCATATTTTAGACATTTCTGATGATAAATGCATATTTTAATCTTTAAATAATTTTTTTGTCAAGTAGCTTAACTTCAGTCACTTGTGCATTTTAAATATCTCCTTGGGCCTTATTTAATGATTTAAGCATTTGCATTATTACCCACCATTTATTGCAACTGAAATATTGGAATTCTCAGAATTCTCTATTGCCAGTTCTATACTTTAAATACTTTCTTAATAGTTAAATTTCTAATAAATGCTGAGACATAATAACAGGATTACAATGTTTTGAAGGGTTCATAGTGTACTTACTGGTACCTGGTGTTACCTTGTGTACCTGGTAGCACAACTTTCTAAAACCCAGAAATGTATAGAAAGGGGATTATAATGTTTGGAAGGGTCCATTGAATATTACCTGCTGTTACAACTAATTAGGAAAACCCAGAAATCTATGGAACGCAAAAAGCTTGAAAACACTAAAGTCTTGCATTCATACAATTGTACGTTTTAATAAAGGAGTAAAAACTGATAATAATGCAAAGCTGCTTTACGCTTATTTCAGAATGTAGTAGGTACATTAAGATGTAATAATAATAATAATAATAATAATATTGTCTTTATTATTTAGTTCCTTTTTTTATATATACACAAATACAGAAATAAAAATATATTATTGATTTTATTTTACATATAGTTAAAGAAAAACCTTTTCATAGGCGAAGTTCAGCTTAACGACAAGGTCGTGTTGCTGCTCTTCCACTTAACCTACAACTTAATTATTTAATAAAAAATATAATTATACAAAGCAAGTATACCGGCATGGAGCCTACTGTAAATACGGTTATAGAGAAAAAGAAAACAAAGAAACAGATACAATCCGCTATAGATTACGAACAAATTGCAAATTCACGTATATTGTTCATCAACCAGCAATTCATATATCGTTTTTTTAAAACGATAACTACTTAGTGATAAGACTGTGTGGGTATATATTTTATTGTAACATTTAACGATACAGTACGAAAATGACCTTTGGAAAAACTGTTTGCGGTAGATGGGGACAGTTAAAAGACCTCTGTGCTAAGATAATGCATATTTTTCTGTAAGTACGTTGTATGTACGTATGTTTCCCTTTTTTGTTATATAATAAAATTTTTATTTTTGTATTATATTTATGACTTTTATTTCATTTACTAAGGGCGGGCAAATATCTAGAACCGGTCCTGAGTATATTAAAAAAAAAGTTTCGTAAAATCTCATTCCGATGAATGAATTGAAGTTTGAGATGATCTTTCATTAAGGGTTAGAGAAAGAACAAAAATAATAATTAATTCAATATTAGAGCAGGAGAAGAAAATATAAAAATAGGCAAAATCTTCGAGAAGGTCACATCAGTTATTTTTCAAGGGCCTCTCGAGGTCTTATGAGGTCTTATCGAGTGTTATGAGAGAGTAAGAGTAAAGTAATGTATGTAAGAGTCAGAAAGAGTAACTATCATGAGTAAGCATAGAGTGAAAGATCCATATCTTTATAATTATCACATTATTAATTGTTATCGATTATTTATCACATATGGAATGTAATAATCATAAAATCTAATCGCATAAGAATCGATACCTTCAGTTGTTCAGTTAGTTTAGAACAATAAAACCTTTTTGAATCAATTGATGTATTTCCATTAGATCTAAACTAGCCAGTACTGTCGAATGAGTTATTCGAAGAAGTCTATACTACATACCAAGAGTGCTTTTTGACTTAATTAGATTGCTAGATCTAGATATAGTTATTGCAGATTGGAAACAGTAACAATTTTTTAATTATGCCAATGTTAAGAAGTATTATAGTTCAGATATTCCATCTATCTAAATAAAATTCTTTGCTTTTTGGAGTTAGTCTTACTTTTCAAGATAAAACGAGGCGCAATTCATGAAGATCAAGACGAATTGTTCTTTTACGAGCAGCATTAGTTCATTTAACTCGTTATCTTTAGAAAAGTAAGCACTTATGGTAGGTATACGCTTTTACATTCCTGGTGGTTTTTGAATTTTGATAAACAATGCAGTTGTTACGGAGAAAAATAGGGAAACAATTGCAATGCACTGTAAGAATGATAGTCGTAAAGCCGTGCTGGATAAGTTTGACCTTAAAGGCATTCCGCCCTCTCTGCGGACACTTACAAGCCGCATTATAAAAACTTTTGCATATTTGAAACTCTAATTTATCATATATTAGTCAGAAGTAAACTAGCACATCTTGGCCTGCTGTGTTTGCGTATTGCATCAAAACCTATATATCTAGATATTCTGTCGGTCACTGACCAAAAATGGAATTTTTGTGCAAATAATTTGGCATAGATTAATGTCATCATTACCAAAAATCTGCAATATTAACCACGTTCGGTACTTCACATCTGTTTACTCCAAGAGCTCAGTTTTTATCCATTATTGTAAATAATTGTAACTATAGCACTAGAGTTTCCCGAGTAAAAAGAGTTGAAATACCGAAGAGCAAATATATTTATCAATTATCATCTATATTATAAACAATACTTTAACCTAACATGCATCGACTGTCAGTTATCAAGGTCATATTTGTTTGGAGATATTTGGAGCTATATACCAACATAAAATGTGACGTCATTACTTTTGCTTCCGGAACCCTTATAATAATATATAATAATATAATATAATATAATTGCTACAACCCATAGCCTGGAAACCAGGCCCCAGATACTATAAGCTTGTGCGGGAGGGAGGGGGCGATTATTATTATTACGTAGGCCCTAAGTGCGGCTGCAGCCGACTTACAGATGGAACAGCGCAAGTCCCACATTTGTGTCACAGCTAAGGAAAACTGCAGAAAACCTTAACCAGATCTGCCGGCACCGGGAATCGACCGCGGGCCGCTTGGGTAAAAGTCCAGCAATCTAGACATTACACTACCAAGGCTGTATTTATGGAACCTAAAAAATCCTGGAACCGGAACCGGAACCTTAATGTTTAGAAAATTAAAATTGGAATCGGAATCGAAACCTTTATTTTGAATTTTCAAGAACCGGAGCTGGAACTGGAACCTATATTTGGAAAAGGTTCCAGTCTCTGGTAAGTACACGGATGACTGACCCATCACCAAAAACCGGCATCAACCTGATCACCTGTAATGATCTGTATCTTGCTAATCATTACAAACTATTATGCACCGAATTGGCGTAGAAATCGTGTGTGATTTTGGGTGGTGTACAGTAGGTGTTCATCGAATTTGAAACTTCTACATTATTACATTAGTTTAGTACAACTATTGAATAAAACAAAAAGATAACTTATAGTTTATAACATATATTTGATTGAATCTGAACACATTAATAATTTTTAATATGTATACGGCTAATATTTTGTACTTCCACCCTTCATTTTAATTACTCATTTTACACGACGGGGCATGTAAATTAACTACACTATGTAAACTAAACTATTGTCTTTTCACTCTAGAATAATCGCAAAAACATCAAATTGATGTAAGGACTATGTTCACAGTACTAATCACAAAATAAACACATCTGTGTTCATTGACAATATAACCCAAACTGACCATCAATCCCTTAATATCTGAATTTTACCTGTTTTCAAAAACCCCATTAGGCCATATGATAACAAAATTGTAGGAATTGTAGAAAGCGACGGAATTTTCTCGTTGTTCGCAGCCCGTGTACTGGGGTTTTCCCATTCATTACAATAATAAACTACACGAAATACAAATATATTACAGAAACAAATTAATTCTAGAACGAAGATAATACGTAATTGACAGTACAGGAATTTGAAAACGACAGAAGTAAATGTTTCGACAAAGGTAAACCGAAAAAGGTAAGGAAAAACCTTAATATTTTTAATTCAAGTAGGTAAGATATACTGTATTGCATACACTTGCATATACTGTAGTGACAATTTATGATGAAGTAACTGCATTGTTATAGTAAAATTCCTATAACTGGTATTTTACTCTTGACTAATTTCACATGTTCTTATTTTCTAAACATCCTGTAAGTTTGATTGACAGTCTAACTATGACTAGAAATTTAGCAAAATAAACACATTTTTTATAAAAAATGACTTTTTCTCTAAAAAAGAGAAATAAGAAATTTACAAGTATAATTACATTTATCCATGAACACACTGTATATTTTAATTTTTAAGTTAGAAATTGTAAGTTAGAAAGGCGGCCTTCGTAATTTCGAAACAAAAAGTGGTAAGTTACTTTAACGCAGCTCTATCCATAATGTCCCTCGATTCGTAGAATTGTAACGAAAAGTTATAACAGCTATGGATGCAATGTGGGGCGAAAGATAGGGCAGAGCGCGCAAGTCCTATAATCAAGTAAAATAAATAATATTTACCGATTTTTGTTGTTCATATGTACTTTTTAAGTTACAGGAATTGATATAACAATGTTAGAGCATTATTCATTAAGTGCAATTAATAGTTTATATCATTATGTTTCATATTATTTAGGGGAAGTTTATCTGTTTTCTTCATTATACCTGCAGCTTATTAGAAAAAGTAAGAGGATTTATGTTATTTCAGCAAAGGTGTTCTATAATATCTCTGTTGTAATCTTTTTAGAACTACGTGGGAAGACGTTCTAAAATTAATAGGGTGGCATGAGTTTTTCAAGACACGTAATTTAATTTTCAATCACTTCACCTCACCTTAAGAAATAACAGTACTTGCAGGGCTGCGCCAAGCCTAATGGACGCCGTTGTGCAAATTTATGTATGCGTCATCAATCCATCTATCGTGATTTCTTTTAATAGGATAATGACAGCAAAGCAGAAAATGCTTCTCAAAACGTAGAGTCCCTAGGTAGTCTGATGTGTGAAGCACCACCACAGTATAATAATAACTAGTAGGTTCACTCTCGCAAATATGAAAGCCGTTTCTAGGGACGTTGACAGCAGTTATGCTTGATACGCGCCAATAAAGTTTGCCAAAAGACTCTATTCCTGTTATTTTTCATTCGTTAGTAGGATCTTTTAGTTATGTTGAACCAGAATTAAATTATCGGAAATATTAAATGTTATTATTGTACTAATAATAAAACGAATAAAAAAATAACAAATAAAGCTATAAGTGTATGCCAAATGTAAAGTAGTACATGGTCTTCTTTTTATTATAATATAAGCTAATTTCTTAGATGTGCATGAAGTAAGCGATACAAAAAGTAACTTGATTACTTTAAAAACGTTTTTACATTGCATTCTATAAAAGAATTTAATCTTTAAATGTCTCTGTACACTTCGCTTATTTGAAAATCGCTCGAACTGATACGGTACGTTTTGATGTTATTATAAAAAGATTGTAACTAATGATCTTTTAAATTTTCAACAAATGAAATAAGAAAATCTCTATAATGATAAAATAAAAATAAATTTGTACACCCTTACAAATATCAATGTACTCTCTTTTATTTCAGATCAATAACTTTTAACTAATAACTTCTTACTAATAAAAAATAATTTGAAACCGCCTACTTACATTGATAAGCAAAACGTAGTTATGTCTTATATAATATAATGTTTTATTGGCAACTAGTCCTCAAAAAACTCATTAGTCATTAGTTAAATATGGAGTGAAAAAAATTATTTTTCTATGTTGACGAACTGATGTTTGAATATACTAAATTTAAAGTGGCAAAAAAAACAATTGTGTTAATTTTTATTTTTATAAATGCAGGTATCTCCTTAAATACCTTAAATTTCAAATTTCATGGAGGCATATTTTTTATTTCCTCAAATTATAATGTCGCGGTGCCTTGTGGCGCCATTCGGACCCTGGCGCCGTCGTTCGCCGAACGACTTTGCCCATATGGAGGGCGCGGCGCAGCTCTGAGTACTTGTAACTTTTTAATATAATTACCAATATTTACTTTACAATATTTACAATATTTCTGGTTACTTATGTCGAAATTTCTAAGTGTTTGTCCAATATAAACCGAGTTACAAAAAGAACAATTTAAACGGTAAATACATGATTTCATGATATCTTGTGTTCTGTCTTTAGCGTTGAATAAAAATGAAAAGGTATTGGTGTTAGTTTTATAGGTTATTTTGTAATTGTTGGTTTTTTGTATTATAGTTGCACTTTGTTCTGATATCTTGTCAAAGTATGGTATTGATCTATTGATATGTAGTTTGTGTCTTGTATTTGAGTGTCAATTGGAAATATTCTTTTGATAGCTAACCTATAATCTTTTTATTGAATTAAAGTTTCAATGATGATATGGTTATAATGGTTTGCATGTGCTAATTGTTTGTTGATTGAAATTTCTTTAACATAATATGACCGTTTCATTGGAGTAGTTAAGGCTCGGTGTATTAAAGATCTATAAGCCGCTAGTTTATGTATTTAATGATAACATAAATCATAAGGAATAGTGACGTCTGTGTTTGTAGGTTTTTTGTATATGGAAAATTCAAATTCATTGCTTGAATTAATTGTAATAGTTAAATCCAAAAAATTAATAGCTCTATTTTGTTTTGTTTCTAGCGCAAACGTGATGTTTGTGTGAAGACTGTTAATAAGAATTAATCATTCATTGATAACTTCAAAAGAACTGCCAAAACAAGCTAAAATGTCATCAGCATAACGAAACCGAAAAATAATGTGTTTAGAAAGATCCAATTCAAATATTTGATCTTCTAAATTATCCATAAATATGTTAGTTGACTTATACCCATAGGTAAACCATCTTTTTGTAAATATCATGAAATCTGGTATTTACCGTTTAAATTGTTCTTTTTGTAACTCGGTTTATATTGGACAAACATTTAGAAATTTCGACATAAGATACAAAGAACACGTACGCTCTTATAAACATAAACACCCAGAAAAATCAAATTATGCTAAACACATTTTGGAACAGAATCACCCAATGCCACCTCAAAACAACATTAAATTATTACATTTTTGCAACAACAAATACCAATTAGACATTTTAGAAGCTTTTGAAATATACAAACATAAACGCACAGTACCTTTAATGAATAAACAAACTGAGCTTAGTAATTCTCCTGTATTAGAAGTGTTAGATATTTAGTTTTTGTATGTATTGTATCTAGTTACTTTTTTCTGTATTTATGCTTAACAACGTGTTTGTTTATCAATATTATATCTGCCTTTGATAATGACATTTAATGTCGAAACAATATTGTCAGGTTAAGAATTCAATAAAACTCGTGAAACTTTAATTAATCTTTGTATTTATATTTTAGTTTAACATTTTAAGTTAGATCGAGTTGGATTTGGTTTTTGTATGAAAATAACCAGGAAGCTTTGGCTTTTTTTTCGACATAAATTTTAAAGCGGCATATGCGGGCGTTTTTTTTCTCAACTCCAGCAAAATTTGAATTTTAGCATATAAAAAGTTCTTACAATTTAGGATTTTTTTTAAATAAAAACTACGAGGGATGCTCTGTTAATAGTTAGTAGCAGGCCATGGAAGCTCAATTGCCTAGAAACACTTGCAACTATTGAATGTCGCATTAGTTGACATTCGTTACCCACAATTGCCAAACGTTCCGATTTCCTTGTGAAACGTAGTTAATTTTGTAAGATAAGTAGTTATACATTTTTAATTCAGTTAAGATGAGCATTCCGCTAACTGCCTTTAGAGCTATGATTTCCTACGACTATAAAAGACAGTTAGGATACCAGCAAAGCCATGAAAATTTGATAGCAGCTTTTGGCGATGCTGCCCCTTCCTTACCCGCTGTAGTCATTGGTTCCGCAAATTTCGACGAGGGCGAGAGCTGCTAGAAGACGAAGTAAGATCTGGAAGACCTGCGGAAGCTGCCTGTTCAGAAAATGTTGATCGTGTGGCAAGCTTGATTCAGTCCAATCGAAATACTACTTACAGGGAGATTCAGGAGGAAGTGAAGATTGGATCCTCGGCGGTAAATACCATTTTGCATAAACATCTTGGGGTAAGAAAGCTAGCAAGCCGTTGGATACCGCATTTGCTCTCAGAAAGTCAAAACCAGGCTCGAGTAGACTGGTGTAAATTTATGTTGCAAAAATTTGACGGAGGAGCTTCCAAGCAAGTGGCATACATTGTAACTGGTGACGAATCTTGGATATACAGTTACGACCCTGAAACTAAACAGCAGTCTAGTGTTTGGGTATTCGAAGATGAAGACTTGTCCACAAAAGTAATTCGTAGCAGAAGCGTCAATAAGAAAATGATTGCTGTTTTTTCCGCCGAAGTGGTCCTGTTGCTGTTGTTCCGCTTGAAGATCGCAGAACTGTTAATTATGAATGGTACTGCGAAGTGGCTTTACCACAGATGTTTGCAAAATTACAGACGAGTCGCCAAGGGACCGGTTTGCGTAACATCTTAGTCCATCATGACAACGCATCCTCCCGCACTGCTGCCAGAAGATTGGATTTTTTGAAAGATATGGGAGTTCAATTGGTAACTCATCCTCCGTATAGCCCAGATCTGGCGGCGTGCGACTTTTTTTGTTTCCAACTGTTAAAAAAATGATGCGAGGTAAAAGATTTTCCAGCGCAGATGCAGCAGTTACAGAATTTCAAAGAATTTTTGAGGACTTTTCAGAAAATAAATTTTCAGAATGTTTTAAAAAGTGGTTTCAAAGAATGCACAAGTGTATTAGTCTGAATGGAGATTATTTTGAAAAACAATAAAGATTTTTTGTTAAAAAATGCAACGGTCTTTTTATGACTAACAATTTTCAGCGCAGCCCTCGTACAAGACATTTTCATGTTTTTTTAAGTTGGTTATTACACATACTAATGTCTCTTTTTCATTTTTAATTTTGGTTTCAATAAATTCCATACAACAAAAGTAGTTTAATTTTAAATCTCAGCCTGGAAATGTTTAGAAATTGTTAGTTCAAAGTAGGGTTCCTAAATATGAACTGAGCTCTGTATTATTTAGAGTTAAGACACGCATGTCAAATCTTCCTAGTGACATTTCATATTTTGAAACTATTTATTAGAAGGTTGGTAATCATGAAAATTGGTTTAATAAATTAAACATTAAACTGTGAGTGTGAGAGTTATATAAATATGAAATTCGGTGCAATTAATACTTTATTAAAAGCTGGTGAAAAATTGATATAGGTATGTACTATAGCAGTTAATTATAGTATAGCATTAATGAATGAACAAACTGAGCTTAGTAATTCTCCTTTATTAGAAGTATTAGATATTTAGTTTTTGTTATGTATTGTATCTAGTTACCTAATTTCTGTATGTATTTATCCTTAGCAACGTGTTTGTTTATCAATCTTATCTACCTTTGATAATGACACAAAGTGTCGAAACAATATTGTCAGGTTAAGATATTAATAAAACTTGTGAAACTTTAACTAATTTTTGTATTTATATTATATTTCATGATAACGTGCATATTAAAAAAATTACATGCATAAAAATAAACATGACAGCATAGCCTAAAATTTATAACTGACAGCTGCTGAATGTTGTCACTAATAGTATATTCCAAAACTTAACCGAAAGTAACCGCATTTTTGGTTCTGGTTAGTCTTTGGTAACAAATGGTTGCTGAAAAACTTACATAGTTTTGAAACAGCTTAACCTTGTAGTGTGGTGTCAAATTTGAACGCTGCACCTTGACATCAGAAAATAACATTTAAGGGCTCTAAAGTAAGTATGCAACATTTTATACAGTTAGTTAAAATAACGGCAAATGAATTGTTTGCAACAAACACCGCCAAAAACAAACTTTTGTGAGGTTAATGCCATATAATCATACTAGAGACCCTGAAGGTCGAACACAAAATAAAGGCGCCAATTTTATAATTTACTTGCCGATAGCCGGTAGAAAATACCAACTTTAAATCCCCTGGAAAATAGATGTCTTTTATGTATATAAATTAGTAAATGCTTACGGAATAGTACGAGTTATGAAAGTAATACTTTTTTCATGAATTTACAAGTGTTGTGCACGATATTTTTTTGCTTATGGTAAGTTGAGAAATTTGTCCTAAAAGGATTTATGCAAAATGTTAAAGAAATCAGAAAACCGTAGTATTCTTTTATGGAGTGGTGGTAAACTAACCGCAAGTCACCGCAAACAACCGCGATTTCACTGCGGTTGCAGTGGTTACTTGTGGTTAGCGAAAAGAAACCATTTTTTCAGGAACCGTGTTCCATAAATTAACTTTTTTAAGTTGAGTTACGGAATATACTATTAAGTAAAAAGAGAGAAAAAAGTATCTCTGTTTCAGACAGCTTAGTTTTGGCCTAGAAAGAGGTAGATTTTGACATGCGTGTCCTAACTCTAAAATAGCCCAGTTAAAGTTTTCATTGAGGAACTCTAGTTCAAAGTAGTGACAACTTTAAGCATTAAAATCTTTATCAGTAACAAATATTTTAAAATTTTGCCATGTATGTATGTGTTTTTTATTCTTTTCACAAGTTGGATTTTTACCTCAGTAAGCGGGATGGTCTATTTAGGTTTAGTAAATTACGCCGATTTAGAAATAGTAAGTGATCCCGTATTTATTGCAATTCAATTGATGAGTCATGAGTATGGCATTTGGAAAATATATTTATTTATCTTTTGTGCATTAAGCTAGGTATTTGTAAAGTTACTAACAAAATTCCCAAGATTATTGTTTAAATACAATTAAAAATCGCTGGAGGGTCTACTCTCTTTTAAACAAGAAAGTGTAGTAGTAAGGGATTGTGACGTCACGTGTAGAATTTTTAACATTTTATAATGAATTAAAAGTTTATTTCTAGTATAAATATTTTGTTTCAAGAGACCTTGAGGTTTATTTTCTAAAAATTTTAATTTATAGTTTGCTTAGGGATATGAAACTAGCCTTGAAAAATTGTAAGTTGTAAAAAGCATATAAAAGCAATAACGATTGATTCTCAATCGTTGAAAATATTTAAAAAATATATTTGCCGAAAATACGTTATTCAAATATATGCGGGAACCCCACCACGCAATGACAAAACGTAATGGTCGAGGTGGGGAAAGCGCGCCCACTGTCCGCATGGAGTTGGCGCCTATGGATATAATAGTGTAAGCCAGTCTTTTTATATCGTCCAAATTAATTTCCACAACCTTTATTCTTATTATAATAAAAAATGCGAGATTGTTTATAATAATCGAGAATGAATGATATTTAAAAATTTGACCGCAAAATCTGATGTAAAATATATTATGTCAAAATGTTGTCTCCCGATTGAAGTGTCGCTCTTGTTCTGCATGAATCAGGCTTCCTCCACACAGTGATACGGATGCAAAAGGTGAACGCGGGGGTGCAGTGGAGACAAGGGGTGATGGTTGATGTCTGCTGGTCTGCGTTCCGTGGGTGTTATATTCATCTAGTATGCTTATTTTATCAATTAAAAATAAAGGTAATTCGTTAATAACGATATTTTATTTTATAAAATCACTCCTTACCGCTCGTAAGATAATGGAAGCTGTACCGCAATATCCTTTTGTCCATATGACAGCTACATGTTTATTTACAAGTTGATGATGTATGACATTTCTTGAAGTGTTATTATGAATTCATTCTTGTGTATGTAAGCATTGCACCTAGTTCTGAAATTTACAAGATCTTCTTTTGTTCTGACTAGTTCTTTTGTTTTCAGGTTACTTTCAGGCATGGATGGAGGCCATGCTTTATGTATGTGTGCGAAGTACACATGCAAAATTCATCAGTTATGAACACTAATTTACAATTTTAACCTTATCGTAATTAGACTGAAATTAATTATTAAATTATGAAGTGTGTATAGTGTAAGTGATGCGAAGATGGTGGCGTTTATAAAACACAACAAACCCAGTGTCAAGTGGTCATCTCGAATATGTTTATAGCTGAATACAAACGCAGGACTAGGGGTATCGTCAATCTACAAGATACAACTCTTCCCAACATGTCATCAAATGTCGAAGTTAAAAAAGTACCGAAAAAACGTAAATACAATCTTTCCGAGTTGGAAGAACCCGATAATGTGGTATGTGTGCCTGTTTCGGTGGTGCAAAGTACACTTTCTGCACCCCCTCAGGTTGCTGCCGTAGATTACTCCTGTTCTATGCGGTCTGTCGATGAAGAACCTATACGTAAACAGTTCGATATAGATTTAAGTGAATGGTGTGATCATCGAGTTTTGGCTAAACAGGGTGACTGGTATTATCCTGGTGTTATTCGACAGGCTAGTGGAAGTAATGTAAGTTTAATTTGTCTTAATAAAATCCCTCCTAGTGTCATTTAAAAAACAAAACTAATATCAGATTTTTTTTCTTGTTTCAACTTTTTTTTTAACAATTAAAAACCTGAATGCCTAACCTAACAAAAGACAATCCCATTATATTTTTTTCTCATTAATAAATTTGAATCTTAACAATAGTCTTGGAAACTTTCTGCCTCCGCATTTATTTAACCAACACCACTTTAAAGAACTCCTAGAGGACTTTAAAAAAAATTATTTTTTCCGATGATAATCGTTTCAATAACACCACATCTAAATATGGGTTTTTATGATTGATTTTATGAGCAATTACTCGAAGACATTCTGAGAGAAGGCTCTTAAATTATGATGTAAACATTTTATTATTCCTATTGTTCTATAAGATTGCAAAATAACCGTTAAATGTGACTCCACTTAAGCATAAAGTCATTTTACAACTTACCTTGAGTAACTTGATAAAAAATAAACTACTCAAAATACTTTATATGTGCAGAATAAGAAACAAAAAAAGTCTTCATAGAACTTCTAGGAATCCCCCATTTAAAAACTTCTATTAGAAAAAAGCTACCTTATTCTCCCATAAGACTAATCAGAGTCCATTAACTGTCTACCTAGCAACAAACATCAGAGAGCAAAAAATAATTAATAAGAGGACAAAAGATAAAATAACAATGGCTACCAAGAGTTTCCGAGTGGTATTTATACAGAAAGAGATCTTGATACAGAGTACTTTCATTGCCAGAGTCAATAAACAAAGAAAGATTTCCAAGTTTGCACTATGCTATATTGAAAACAATAGACGAACTCATCAATGCAGTCATTCAAGTGTTTCATCAATTCTATGGGACTTCTTCAGAAGAATGTAAATAAAAACACCTAAGAGAAAGGTTTTAGTTTTCTTAGGCACTTTATTTAATTTTCTCCTGAAGAAACCCAAGCATTTGTGGATGAATCCACGATAATTGACTATTTGTGTGTTCAAAACTTCTTGGATCATGTATTCTCCAATTCACGTCCTTTCATTTTAAACTTCTGTATATTGACCTTCGCAAAGTTGGCGCTCCCACTTTGACAAAATCAAAATATTTTTAGCTGTAGATTATGAGCTAATTTCGAGCCAAAAGTAAAAATTTTGAGCTCCAATATTATAGCTATAAATTATATATTTTAAGTGGGGGTGCTATCTTGACGTCAGCTCAGCACCCCCACTATACAAATTCAAATCAAACTTTAGATTTTATTACATGAGAATTATGAGCTAATTTTGAGCCAAAAGTTAAAATTTTGAGCTCCAATATTAAGCTGTAAATTATATATTTTAAGTGGGGGGGTGCTATCTTGACGTCAGCTCAGTATCCCCACTATACAAATTTAAATTGAAATTCAGTTTTTACTATGTGAGAATTATGAGCTAATTTTGAGCCAGAGTAGAAATTTGGAGCTCCGATATTGTAGACGTAAATTGTATATCTTAAGTGGGGTGCTATCTTGACGTCAGCTCAGCACCCCCACTATACAAATTCAAATCAAACTTTAGATTTTATTGCGTGAGAATTATGAGCTAATTTTGAGCCAAAAGTTAAAATTTTGAGCTCCAATATTAAGCTGTAAATTATATATTTTAAGTGGGGGGTTATTTATTTATTTTCTGGAACTTCTGGGTGTTCCCTTTCCGTTCAAAGACACGAATCGAGATACGCTCAATTAGCGTGCAGTTACTATCAGTACTCACTCGTGCTCACCTGTCGACGTCTCTTCCAGCTTTGGATTATTCCCCATAGTTGGGGGGCCACTGCCCGATCAAATCCAACTTCAATATGGTAGGACTTGGTTTTATTTGCTTTGCCACCCACAATCTCCCAGTTTATAGGCCTGGTCTGCCCTTGACAGTGCTTCGTTCTACATGTTCTAGACTCCCGGTGTGTACCCGTTAGGGTGAAGTTGTCTTGAGCGTGAGAGGCTATGTGTTCTCTTCAACACCCCTTAAGCATAATAGATCTAGAGCTTTTTCAGGTCACAGGACTTGGATTGCAGTCAAACAACATACTGCCTGGTGGCATGCAGTTTCCCATTACCCAGAATTTATCCCTTCCAACTGCGATAAACCTCACTTCAATTTTCCTCCATAAGATTCAGTCAGTCAGCGGACGGTGCACGTGGATCAGTTTTTCGTACTACTATTGGTATGGTGGTGTGGTGGGGGTGCTGAGTTGATGTCAAGATAGCACTCCGTCGTTTGAAGATCTAATTTCTGATTATGTTATTCAAGCTCAAAATTTATACTCTTGGCTCAAAATTAGCTCATAATTCTCACATGGTAAAATTTTAATTTAAATTTGTATAGTGGGAGTGCGAGCTGACGTCAAGATAGCCTCCCCCCCCCCCCGATTGAAGATCTAATTTCCGGCTATAATATTCGAGCTTAAAATCTGGGGATGCTGAGTTGATATCAAGATAGCACTTTTTACTTTCGACTCAAAATTAGCTCATAATCTACAGCTAAAAATGTTTTGATTTTGTCAAACGTTGACTTTGCGAACGTTGTCTATTGCTTTAGTAATTTAACTTTTAAGAACTATTTTGGCCAAAATTGAGAGTTGTATGAGGTGTCCTTATTGGTAAATTATTTTTCCTGTAACCCGTGGTGACCTCTCAAAGTTACAAAAAGAGCCAAGTTGGGGAACAATTTGGCAGCCAAATTGAATTGGGTTTCCTTTCTTTCATTCTTCAGCTCCAAAGGAAGTGACTTTTTTCCCCCCATCCTTCAATAAATACCTACCATTGAAAAGTAGTTTTTAGACTAACATTTATATCATTTCTATCGTGAAATACCAAGATCAAAGGTCAATGAAACAAAATGGCAACAAATTAATCCAAATCATGGAAGGTTATACATTTGAGGAAATAATAACTATAAAGTACGATATTGAATATATATAACTGTATACATAAACTGAAGTAAATGCTTTTACTTCTATTAGTAAATGGAAAAATATGTGATTTTTAATTAAACCTTGTCTGAAATAACCTGTCACAAGACAAACAACCATAACCGATGATTATTGGTCGGCACGCAATGGTCTCATTATCACTTAAGCTACTTTACCTAATGTGCAGTTGCATTTGTTTTGTAACAGTGTTGTGTTTGTGTAAGTGTTCAAGAATGGCAAAAAATCAATAAAACATTTAAAGGAAACAAGTCGCAATTTCCAGACGCGAAAAGTAACTATATGAGGTTTATATAAAATTTCTTAGTTTTTCGGTTCGCAGAATAAAAAGATTATTTGCCACTGATGCTGTTCAAGAATTGCCCCTTTTAGGTCAAACGCCTCTTTTAAACTAGGCTGACGAGTCTGATTTAACTGTGGTGCATTTAATTTTCATCAGTATCATTTTCCATTCCGTGTTACGCTGAAACCTTAAGAGTGAGTTAAGCACATTTAAGAGTCAGCTGATTGCAAGTTTGTTTACGTCTTGCGACAGGTTATCTCAGACGTAGTTTAGTAAGAGTGAGATCAACTTATAGTAGCGTTTCATGCATACTGTAGATTAACTTATATTTTAGCAATTGCATGTTCGAAAAACTTTTGATTTGAGATGCTTTCATAGTTTATGATCTATGACCTGCTAGAGGATGTGAAGAAAAAACATCACCTCCTTTTGACCTAAAGAGTGAAGGAAAAAACCTGACTTAAGATAATTGTCAGTCCGGAGAGAGGTCAGAAAATTTAAAACTTTGCCAATAAACCTTTGCTAATTCATCTTATTTTTGATTTGAAGAAAAGTTTTTTCACATCAGCTGCACTCAATTGTTTCAACTGCCTAACTGTCGATAATTTTTACATGTAAATGATTCATTAAAACTTGCTACTATAGAGGCTTATTGTTACCATCTTATGAACATTTTTTCACATAATGTTTTATACTAATGCCATGGTAAATTTTACGTTCTCAAAATCCAATTTGCTCTACCTACTCTTTAATGAAGACTAAGAAACTTAAATCAATTTGGATTTTGGCTTCTGTAGAGATTTATTAATTCAAAGCCAAAACCAAGACTTGTTTTTTTTCACAAAGTTGTTACAAAATCAAAACCAGAATTTATCTTGATGTTGCAAAGCATTCTCATTTTGTTTGTTTAATTATAAAAACTGAGACCATAACTAGGAATTGGAAGAGGAAAGATAAGACTTATTTGGTCTTTACTTATGCACTCTTTGAAACATTTTTGCATTAATTTTGCTTCTATAGTGAACAATTCTTATACAATGAAATAAAACCAAGACTCTTGATATTAGGGACTATACTTTAAAGGTAAAAAATCCACAAAAAAGAGGCCACGGTACGAAAGATTTCCTCTTCAATCTTGAAAGACATCAGACTTGAGTGTCACTAGGAAATGCACTAGAACCAGTTTTTTACTTATTGTGCACTAGTGATTTGTTGCAAGCAGAAAATCATTGGCACTTTTGCAGAGAACACTGAAATCCTTACAGTCGGAGACAGTTTCGAGGAAAGCAGAGAATAACTTCCAAAAGCTAAACGAGACTAAGTAAGTGCACACCAATCTTTCCAACTGACAAACTTCAAGGTACCAGTATTTGTCGATAACAATCGACATTGTTACAACATACATTCAACAAATTTAAAAACATTGAGAAACATTCAAAACCAACCTTCATAGCAACCTGAAAATAGTAAATATAACAAAGTTTATGTGGTTACCATTTACATATCTATTTTTATAATTTTTGTAGTAAATCAGCCAAAACACAGTTTAGAAGAGACTTTCATATCTACCATGCTGTAAGTTGTTCTTCTGCATAAGCATAAAAACAGATTCATAAATATGACACATTGAAACATTCTTGCTACTCAGTTAAACACAACATGCCACAATAATATTGTAAAAGGTTAAATTTGCTGATATGGTACAGAGTTATAGAACCAAATTATTTGACTGACTGAAACTTAAGATTTGATCCGAACTGATGATCCAACTTCTACAATAATTCCATCATGTCGGTTTTCTAGACATTCTGAAGTTAAAATAAAGATTATGCTTCTGCTATTGATATTTATTCCAAAAAATTGATGTTTGATTAAAGCACTATGGGCCCTCATGGCTTAGTGTACTACTTTCATACATTGCCTTCTATCCACTGCTTGCTCTAATGTGTTAATGTTCTCACTTCTTAATACTCCTTTGACTGTTCTTTTCTCTGGTTGACATATTACATGCCCTAATCAGAATATTCTGTGGGCTTTAATACAATTCGTGATGTTGGGGGTTCCCAAAAAAGTTTGTAAAGCTCTTTATTTGTTTGTCTAAACCAGGGGTTCCCAAAGTTTTGCCTAGGTGGGCCAAATTGTGAATTATAAAATATTTGTCGGGCCAAAACAAAGTTTTATGGAAAAATACGTTGAAATCAATAAAAAGGCACAAAAGAAAGATTTATACTAATTTTATAGCATAATCGTTCTTTACTTATAACAATAATTACTTTTTATTTCAAACAGTTTATTAACACATTTTAAAAATAATTAAACAAAAATAACTAAATAATTTAAAATAAAAAACGAAAAAAATAATAAACTCATCAATCTGAAGTGTTTTGTGTTCTTTTAATAATATCATTGAGCCGGCGGTTCTAAGTCAGTTTGAATGTATTCTTAACACTGCTTGTAAATGTTCATCAGTTAATTTTAATCTCAATTTGGATTTATTAATACTAATGAATGAGAAAATTTTTTCTCAATTTTGGAAAATCCTGTGAAGATAATCCTTTATAAAAACCAATTAAGGAATTGTTGCGATAAGAATTCTTGGCTTCGGCATTTTCCTGTAATCCGATTAGTTCAATAAGACAAAATACAGTGAGATCCATATTGAGTGAGGGCGGTTTGAATTTTGCGCCTTAGGTTATAGCTTATTTCACATTGTTAATGTAGCACTATTGAAATGTGTTGCATCAAGTTACAGCGTCACACTTTCTCGTTTACATTGTTGTGCTTTGCCACATTGTTCTGGATTTTCATTGAATTTTTGCTTTATTTCGCTTGTTTTCTTATCTTACAAAACAGTTCTTTTCAGAACTACGGTTTGTTAGACGATTTTATTATCAAGTTAAGTTTATTATTTAAAATTAATGAAGTTTATAAGTCGACAGTACGGCAGAGTGGTTATAGTGGATTTCTATCGCTTAACATAGTTAAGTCGAGTTTGTGGCGGTCAGTAGTTGGATGGGTAAACCACGAGCGCAGTGTACTTGCCTATATGGCTCCGCTGCATCATCTCACATACACAAATCCACTCTACGGCTCGGTGTGTCCGACACTTCCACACCGAAAGGTATAAGAAGTTAAAGATTATGTATGTATGTATGTATGAAGTTTATAAGCTATATTATTTTTGAGACGCCACTGTAAAATAAAAGCAAGATAAAAATGTCTAAAAAGTATTCATGTTGCCAACGCGACAATAATTTAACGTGGCGGTAAATTCAAAGTGTCTTCAGTCATTTTGGATCGCCCTGTATATACAAGCTATATAATAACAATATACTTTTTACATATAAAATTTAGTATTTTTTTCAGTGAACAATTTTTAATTATAATATGATAAAATTTATTTATTTTAAAATGTAAATTATTTCAATGAATTCAAGATATCGGATTATCTGACATCGCGGGCCACATTTTTAGGGTTTGAGGGCCGCATTTGGCCCGCGGGCCACATTCTTAGGGTTTGAGGGCCGCATTTGGCCCGCGGGCCGCACTTTGGGAACCCCTGGTCTAAACCATTCTCCATTCACTTGTTTTGCTCCAAAAATTCTACTTAATATATGCCTCTTCCATATTTCCATCTTTTCTTGATCTACCTTATTTAGGGTAATTTACCATCTCAAATGATTGAATTTGTCTGAGGTTTTGAACATGACCCTCTTTGATTTTATGCAAATTTTGCACAACTGTTATACTCCTAAAGATAAGTAAAAATCTAAAATATTATATTTTTTATGCAAATGGTTCTTGAGTTACACCCTTCTAAAGTGTACAAAAATGAGGAATTTTGACCATATGTTGGCATTATGTTTTCCTTTATAACTTTTGATACAAATAAGATAAAGGAATGCAGCAAAAACTGTTTTAAAATGCATGTTTTGGACTTTAAAATAATGGCATTGGCATACTTTAACACGAAGAAGTTTTTTTATTTCGGCCACTGAAGTTTTTGACCTTGAATTTTTCAAAGAGAAAAACATTTTTAAACATTTTAAGGATGTGGCTTATACTGTAAGTATGTACGTCTATGTGCACATTCTTCTTTATTAATTAACCGATTGACTTCAAACTGGTTCCAAAATATTTCTAATTTTCTGAACTTTCCCTATCTATCTCACATTTTCGATATTCCCCATTTTTTGACCTACATATTTTCCTATATTTGCCAGATCGCCTTGGGATCTCTAACAAAAAGATAGAGAAGGTCAAAAAATGTTCAGCGACCTTTTAAGCTAGGGTCAATGGTTTGATGAGAAAACCCAGTTTTCGATTGGGAAGAGAGGTAAGTTGGGTGCAAATCGGGTAAGGGGTGAGTGGGCACATTGGTAAGTGAGAGGAGATTGTAAGTTGGAAGTATGAGTAAGTCAGAGTGTATGAGAGGGTAGGTCGGGATAGGGATAAGGTGAGGGGATGATATATAAAACAAAACTCTAATTTTCCCAATATTGAACAGAATAATTACGTTAAAATATTGAGCATTGTTATTTTGTTAAAATAATTTGGGGCCAATCAAAAAGAATGTTTGCGGAAAAGGGGTGGGAGGGTTCATTCAAACCGAAGTTAGCTTTTGTTAGTTAGCTTTAGAAACCGTTTTTAGCTTTTGGCTTTTAAACTGTAACTTTTGTTTTTATCAGACGATACGTAATAAAAGGTACCCATTTTTAGAGACAATTTCATTAAAAGTAAGTTAAATAATTTTTTTCTCAGCAAAAACAAAAAAAAAACTAGAAATATAATATTTTCCTGTTATATGTTCCCCCACTTTTTATGAGTTCTGCCATTATCTCATTTTTTCCAGGGCTCATTATTATTCCCCATTTTTTATAATTTATTTTATTACCTCTAATTCTGGTTTTGTAGTTTCTTTAAATCGTATTGTCAGTTGATTCATTGTATCCCAACTCTTCTTGTTTTCCTGTCTCTCTCCTATCAAGTAACCATCTTTGTCTTCATAGTACTGAGCTTGTACTTGATACTCTCTTTTTCCTTTCTTATATTTTCAGAAAAATGTCGTATGTCCTTCTTTCTGTATCTTCCTTCCATACTTTCCACTTTTAGTTTCATAAATACTCTTCTTTTTCTGCAAATTTTGCTTTAATTCTATTTGTTTTTTTTTGTACTTGTTTCTATTTAATTCTGTGGGGGTTTTCAACATCTATTGTTCCCACATATTCACGTTCTGTTTAATCTTGCCTACATTTCTTGATAGTCTTTTGTTCATTTTAAGATTTCTTATTTTCTTCTCGTACACTTGTAATACTGTCCTTGCTAGTATCCTCTTTTTTTTCCACAACCATTTTCATTTCCAAATTCTTCTCTGTTGATCCATCTTCTAGTCATTTGACTGATATATAACTGTTTCGTCCCAATCATACCTTACATCATTTATAATAAATTATGGAAGTAACAATATGGTAGAGCTTAATGGAAGGATGTTCAAAATTAATATTCTAAATATCATATTAAAAAAATTGGTATTCTTAGTGTAGCAGTAGAAGATCAAAATGAAAAGAAAAGATTTAAAAAAAATTATCTCAAAAGTATCAGAAATGGAGCAGCACATGACATAAAGTTTATTGTAGATGATTTCAATAAAAAAAATGTCAAAAGGAAGGAAATAAACAATCCTACATTGATAATTACTACTTACACAAAATAATGGACAAAGATTCCTACAACACAAAGATATTCACAAGGATACAATAAAAGCCCACGACTCTGAACCAATTCTCAACTTTGAACGTATTGTTATTTTTGTAGTTTGCGTGCCCAAAAGGCTTTGTTTTCACATCAATTTAATGGTAATATGAGAGTATATTACTAGTCAATAGAGCAATAAGACCTTTTAGCCTTATTGGCCTTTTGCTAAATAGTAGAATTTAAAAATTGTCTACTCTGAACATAGTTGAAAATATTTTTCTAAATGTCAATGAAAGAATATTTTTAGTATCACATTTATCAAGAGCTCAGAATTCAATGTGGGTGTTCAATAATGAACATTACTTTATTACCGCAAGCACAGCATGATCAGTTAAAAAAAGAATGATTACTAATATTTTTAGATATTGTGCTATAGTAACAAGTGTCACATTGCGTAAGAAGGCAAAGGCTAATTTTTACGTATATTGTAGTTCACAATATCTAGAAATGTCTCGCATGCCCAAAGTTCTGTAATGAACAGTTTCTGAGTTATAGCTTGTTAAAGTTGCTATGTTCATGTTCTACAAATATTATTAGGATTTTAAGTACATTAAGATTTCTTTGAAAGTTCTATAACTTAGAATCATCCTAAATTATACAGGGTGTCATACGAGGAGTGTTAGCATGTTGCAAATTAGGTGGCACCACCTTTATATCTTTTTTATTTTTAATCAAGTTTGAACCAAATTGTCCTCAAAGATAGAACATTTGTGGCCAAAAAAACCATTCACCCCCTTCAAATGCATATCTACCTGCGAAACCAAAATAAACAGAAAAAATTATATTAAGGCATTTTTTATTGGAAAATCTTACTAACAAAAGTTGTTCAGAATTGCCCAAACAGCTTAAATTCAAAATTTCATTAAAAACAAAAATTTTTAATAAGTTCAGTAAATTTAAAAACTTAATTAAATAAGTAAATTTAATTAATCAACAATTAATATTAATTCTTTTACAAACGCTGTTTCTGGTATCACTGCCTCAAAGTTTCTCTAAATCTATCTCTCTCGAAAAATAATGTATAATGGGAGGTCTAGTTCGAAAGGTTCCCCTATCGTTGTCTTCTTTCTACTGCCCCCCCAGCAGATGGTTCAGGACTGAATATAGCCTTAAAGATTTACAAGATGTGTAAAGTGTTAAAGAAGAAGAAAAAAACCAAAGTGGTTATAAAGTTTGGCAGATTGCTATATAGCCGCTCACAAGGGCATTAAAATGAAGAATCATATGTACAAATGCAATTTTTCACTCTGGCAGGCCTTTAGTTTCACTGATTAAAAGATTCTCTAACATTTAACCCTAGAGAAATTTGGAAGAAAAAAGCTGTTGTGGTTTGAAAAGTTTACATTGCTTCTGGCAGGGAACAATCAACAGAGGTACATGGTTGAAGAGTATCTAAGGGAATGGCTCTAACCTCTTATTTGGAAGCACACCGTCCCTATGCGTTATGCGAAAGACAGTTTCAAATTCATGACAGTCAGTATTCCACCAAACACTTCAGAGCTGAGAGATATTGGATTCAGCAAATCATATTTGCGTACAGATGGTCTACATGCAAAAATCATCGACTACCTCAAGAAATTCTATTTCAGTGATATGAAAAAAGTTGAGCAAAATCTGATAGCAGGCATCAAGGTAAAATTCGGCAGTTTGAGCAACAAGAACCGATTTGCTTGTTTAATGTAACCATTTAATATGAGTTTATAAAATATAGAAGTTTTTTTGGCAATCTTCTTTTGTTATTTGTGTAGGCTTTCTCAAAATCGTATCCATACTTTATCCAAACCGGGGTAAATAGAACATGGGGCTATAGGAAGAAATTGACATAATTTTACCAAAAATTGCAAATTTGAATCAATTTCACTTGTTTTCTTTTGT
Organism: Agrypnus murinus; assembly: GCA_929113105.1. Classification (NCBI taxonomy): domain Eukaryota; kingdom Metazoa; phylum Arthropoda; class Insecta; order Coleoptera; family Elateridae; genus Agrypnus; species Agrypnus murinus. The sequence goes on along the minus strand of OV816023.1, from coordinate 29,901,922 downwards.
ATCATCAATCTCTTCATTAACTAGTAACATGTTGTGTGAAACGTGAAGGCTCAATGTGCTTTCCACAATGGACCTTCAATTGTGTTGCATTATTTTTTTTGACACTAGAAAGATTTAAAAATAGTAATTTAACGAAAAAGTGCCTTTTTTAAAGAGTATTAAATGATTTAATTGAATTTATGTATTTTATTGAACTCGCACTGTATGGCTCGACTTATATAATACATGGAAATAAGTAAAAGTTTTCTTACAACTAGAGACTTACTTGCACAACTATTTGATGAAAGATATTACTAAACTTGAAGACTGTTCCCCATATGTGAAATGATTATGTTGTGGGTTACCTTCAACTGTTATACGTAATTTATTTTTAACAGATTTAATGAAACTGTTTGTACCAAATAAATACAGTTTTTTTATTTTCTTATTACAGTTAATGGTAGAATTTGATGGCCGAGAAGGGAAACTTGTTCGCTTTTCGGATGTATTAGCAGCAGAGTGTTACGATGTCATAGGTGATGCCAGTCCATATGTTAGTCAATTATCATTAGGAACAAGAGTTTGTGTACGGCATAATCAAGCCATGTTTGTTGAAGGGGTTGTATGTAGTATACTTGAAGGAGGACAACCTATTCGTTTTGCTGTAGCAGTACTGGGCGATCATCCTCGTGAGATTACTGTAAAAAGAGCAGATTTGCGGTTATTAAGGCCGCCTTGGTGGGATGAATTAGAAAATTCTAGAAGCTCGGTACAACTACAAGATGTATTACCTACAATACAGACAGATTACTTTCGTACAACTGCTACATCACCGCCACCCGTATCTGTATGTACACCATTATCAAATGGTCGACACTATGATGAGTTTTGTGAAAGTGAGGATGAACTGAGACAGGAAGCTATAATGTTTCCTTCAGAAGTGGACGGTAATAAATTGTCGGGTAGTAGTAAACGGAGTAGTATGCAAAGTCGAGCTAGTTCTTCTAGTAGTGTCACACCTAGATCTCAACCAACTACACCTCGTAGTCAGGCAGCTACTCCTCATAAATATAAAAAGGGAGATGTAGTTGCTAATCCTAACGGAATTAGGAAAAAATTTAACGGTAAACAGTGGCGGAGGTTATGTTCAAAAGATGGTTGTACAAAAGAATCACAACGGCGAGGGTATTGCTCTCGCCACCTAAGCCTTAAGGGTAATTGTCTACGTAGTGGTCCTTCATTTCCTCGATCTAGCAGCAAAGGTGAAGGGGAAGACACCTCTCGTGATTCAGAGACTTCTCCTAATTGCAACGAGCGGCGAGTAACTGGTCGATTTGATCAAGATGAAACTGAAGCAGCAAACATGTTGGGTAATGTGTTTTATTTAAGAATAAATAAAAAAATTTAAAAAATATTTTAATACTGTTTATTATAGTGTCTTTAGGTAGTTCACGTTCTGCCACACCAGCATTTTCACCCAACTGCCAAGGTTCATCACCTTTAACAATGCAATCACCTATCACTGTAGGATCTAGGCAGAATGTTTTCATGCCTATTAGTAATCATTCTCATGGACTTCTTAAACACATTTCTCCAGGACCACCGAATTATAATATACCCGCTTCGTACCATCAACCTGTCATAAGGTAAGTTATATTTAATAGTAAATTAATTTTATTTATTTGTATATCAATTTACTTTAGGCCGGAACTTGTACGACCAACGCAAGGTAGCACAAGTGTCATTAGAATTTCACCTAATCCTCGACAGTGGACTGCACCAATTGTTTCGGAGCAACAGCAAAGTGTTATTTTGCAACATGCACTGACGACTCCCGCAAGTCAAACCCAAGGTGAATCTGAACCTTCACCAATTTCTACAAGTAATATTTCTATTTGAAAATAAAATTACATATATTAATATGACAATATCTGCAGGTACATTATATTGTGTTCTACCACCATCACACGACAAAAATTTAATGATTATTAAAAATGAATGCAAACTAGAAAGTGAAAAATATGAAGATCCTCAACATTCGTTTCAAGCTGTATCTCAAAGACAGGTAGGCTATTTTATGAAGGTGATTACATTGAGGTAATCATATCAATATACCAATAGATAGTATTAGGTATTGGAATAGAGTTTTTAATTATAAATACAAGCATTGCTATGTTGCTACATATGAGTATGCTGGTAAATATAGATCCTCAAAAATAAATAATTATTAAGAAGTAATGATTCTGATACACATTGACTTATACCACTGTAAATAACTTCTAGCTTATACAGAATGACACACCTCAGGAATCGCAAACTATCCGGATTACCTCAAATGAAAATAGTAGTGGAGCAGGACTCCTACCCGTAATAGTTCATCCCACACAATTGGTACCCGTGTTACCTCCAGCATCACAATCCGTAGTTAAGCGTGTACTTCATACTCCCACATCCACAGGACCAGTAACACCACCAACTGCTCCACCAGTTATAGTAAAAACCGAACAAGGTGAATATTTTGTTTATTATACAAAAGATTCAACATTTATTGTTTTTATTTTTAGTTAATATAATAAGCAATAAAGAACTCCAAACTGCTCGGGTGCCACCAATACAGATGCAGCAGCAACAGCTACAACAGCAGCAATTTCAAACTGAAGTATCACCTGCTATAACTACGACAACTATAGTGTCTAGTGCTGCAGTTTCACAAAATCAAGTTCAAAATTCACTTCAAACTCCCCAGACACAACCAACATTTGTAATTCCATGGCATTCAATTGTTCCTGTCCTTACAACACCCTCTAATTCGTTTTCTCCACCTCCTCCCGAATTAATAACACCTTTATCGGCTCCCCCTTTAACAACTAATTCATCCCAAGTGCCTGCTCCAGTTTTGGACCTTATTGATGATGAAGACAATCCTGAACCAATTCCAGTTACAACTGAAGATGATGATGATGTGTTTGAACCAGAATCTTCAGAACCTGGATGTATTACTGATAACACGTTAGGTAATAAACGAAGAAGTCAGTCACTGAGTGCTTTACAAAATACAGCAAAAGACACTAGTTTAACAAAGGTTTGTAAAAATAATAATTATAATTTACCCAGTATTTATTTAAATTTATGTTAGAACAAGGATCGTATAAGAAGACCAATGAATGCCTTCATGATATTCTCAAAAAGACATAGAGCATTGGTTCATCAACGACATCCAAATCAAGACAACAGAACTGTTTCTAAGATTTTAGGTGAATGGTGGTATGCCCTTGGACATGAGGAAAAGAAGAAATACCATGAATTAGCCTCGGAAGTTAAAGAAGCTCATTTTAAAGCTCATCCTGAATGGAAATGGTAAGTAATACAGTCGGGGTATAATAATATAATTTGCTAATTAGAAACAATAATTAGGTGTAGTAAGGACAGAAGAAAATCTTCTACTGGCTCAGGTCGCAGCAAATTGAGTTCTACTGGAGAAAGTGTAGATACAGGAGAAATTCCACTTAGTCCTAGGACTCCTCATTCTCCCCCACCAATATCAGAAACGTCACATGTACCAGTACTACAAGAGCAGGATACATTAGCTGATGTTTCAGATGATGATCAAATGGTCATATGTGAAGAACCATCTTCTGAAATTGATTTGAAATGCAAAGAAAAAGTTACAGACTCCGATTCAGAATCACATAGTGATTTTGAACCTCCAATAGAAAACCGTGTGTTTCCTCAACAACGCTTTAGTCCGATGTCTACAAATAATTCTACTGAAGTTACTTGTCGGCCGAAACCAATTAAAGCACTCCTTCCTTCCACTGAAACTGTAACAAAATTCAATCCTACTGCCGTCACTTCAACCATGTTAAATTACCCTTATCATTCACCTGTTAATCCTACTGGAGTCAGTGGTTTTCAACCAACAGGTGGTGCATTTAAAACTATGCCTGTATCACCTAAAATAGTTAAAGCAGAACATAAATTTGATCATACAGAGCCATCAAATTGGACAGGTGGATCATTCATTGTAGCTCCAAAAGGTGATTCTTCAGTAAATAATACTACAGTAAATAAGCCAATTTCTGACAGTGGTACGCATTGGATAACATCTTCTCTTGCTCAGAACAGTAATATTTTAAATAGACCTACAACAACCCTTGCGATTCTCAAATCTCAAGTTAAACCAAGCAACGTCATACAAGTTAGTGAGCGTACAAACCATTCCAATCAAATTCAAGGACAACCTGTAACTTTGACACTATTGAACCCTACTCTTAGTGGTCAGTCAACCACTCTTTGTCTTTCAAGTGATGATTCAGAACGTCATCCTGTTCTTGTAGTATCTTCTGCTTCTGATGTTCAGTATCTCTATATGCAGCCATCTTATCAAATTCCTGCGTCAACTGCTAATGTGGCATTACAACCGTTGCAAATTATACCTAAATCTGCAGGTGCCACACAATCCGTTATTGTCAGCCAAGCCCAGAATAGAAGTAATCAGAATTCCTCACTGTATAATGTCAATATGGCTACTTCACTACAAAATATGAATGGTGCAAATAATTCAAGTAATGGTAAACAACATAATTTTTCTTTATCAACATATATTTAATTAATTTTTAATTAGATACACTGATAAAAGAAGAATGCGAGATGAAGTCGTCCAATGATAAAATACTGATAAGTTCACCATCAGAAGTGCCTGTACCTTCACATATTATAACAACTTCTTCAGATACAATTTCCATTATAGAACCAGACAAGCAATTTAAACTAGCACCCACGCCTGCACAGTTAGGTAGAGCACCATTACAAAGACGACAATCCATGGGTAAGAAAAATTAAAACTTATTAATAATTGATTATAAAGCTTACACTCATTTTTTGCTTAGCTATAGGAATTAATAATGCTACTACAAGTACAACTGAAAGTATTTCTATAGCCTGTACAGAAGATAATATCAGCATAGCTGAGGCATCGATGATGTCTCCCTCTACCAAGAAAAGTTTCTTTAAAAAGAATATTGAAGACGGCATGGATAGGTAAGTCATATTACTGTATTCAGTTTATTTAATGGATGTATAATTGTAAAATAATGGTAGTAATGTAGATTATAAACTTCAAAAAGCTGCATCAAACAGTTATTAGATTATACTTTTTTAATATCGGTCAGTTTTGATCTATTCTGCATTAATTTTAATATTTCTGTATATTAAGTTATTAATTAGAGAGTTATTTCAAAGTGCCATGTGCAGAAGCAGATTTTTAAATAGATATTTCAATTTTGAAAAGAGGTAGCTTGAGCAATGGTAACTAACTTACGGTGCAGAAGTAAAACAAGTTCTACTAATCTTAAATAAGGCTAGTGTTGTTCATTCCTTCTGCTCTGTTTGGGCTACTGTTTTTGTTTGACTTTGGGTTTAGGCTTTATTGAACTTATTAATGAAAATCTAACCTTTAGAGACACATTTTTATTAAGACTTGTTTTTCAAAAAGAAGAGATCCAAAGTTCCAGAATTTTTTTAATTTTTGGTTTATTTTCAGTTAAAAGATTTACTAAGAAACTACTTCAAAAAGCAAGGTTTTTTATCACAATTTTACCTTCAGCGTTCTTGAATAACATGTGATTTTTGGATTTTTTAATTTTCACTTTACCAGAAATATCACATTTTGCAATAAGTAGCAAAATTGATGATATCTTTTTGTCTCATTAACGATACATATTTGACGAGCTTGTGTTTGATTATTTGAAAAGGTTTACAGTAAATTTTTCTGCCAAACCCTTTAAGACAATGATGAGTTTAATCATTAAAAAAATAGGTCATTAGCTGTACAGTTTATGAAACTATTGCAGTTAAGAAGTCGTAAACATGCTGGCGAATGTCCCATTGCCTATCGCAGAATGATCATATTTTACATTTAAGTTTCAGATATTTTGGTGTTTTGAGTCTCAAGGCATTTTAAAAATTCAGTTAGAAATTCAAAGTTATAAAATGTTTCTGACTTTTATATTCTAGATCTTTAAAGCTTTGAAGTGTGTTAAAAGTCTTTGATTAACCATAGTTCTCCATCCAGATTCATAGTTTTACAGTTTCAGAAATTCAAATTTTAAGTGTTTCAATTTACAGATTGAGGGCCAGAAAGTCTCAGTAGTATATCTGAAATATTTGAATAATTTTGATATACAATCAAACTTCCATATTACGAACTTCTATATAGCGAATTTCTCTATATAACGAATTTTTATGCTGTACACTGCCCTTTTAGAAAAAATACATATAAAAGTGTCTCTAAATAACCAAGTAAAATTTCTATATCACGGATTTTTTAGGCCAAACTAAAATAAATTTTTCCAGGTAAATGTATGTATTATGCATCAATCTTTCTTAGCAGTAGTAAAAGATTATAAATTTACCCATCTTCCAAGAAGCCTGCACACATTTTTAAAAACCTGTAATCCTTACAAAAGGATTTTGTAAATTTGTTTGATTGGGAATTATAAGAAGGATTACAATTGTCATTAAAAGGTTTACAACTGGTTTATCTTTACATTCTTACTTTTTCAGGGGAGTTCCGAAAATTTACCTGAATGAGAGTTTTAGGAAAGATTGAACTTCGATGTATTATACACATTGTTACTTGTCTAAATGGAGATTCCACCCCTCTAAGAAAGATTAAAATGCATTTAGCATTTACGTAAAGTTCAAAACTTGCATTGCAAATTTTTATTTTAACTTCAGTTTTGTGAGTGAACAGCTCTACACTAGAGTATAACAAAAATCATAGCGAAAGTGTTTAACCATTATTGAGAAAAATCAACGTGTTGTGGGAAATTGATAACTATACAAAAAAGACAAACATCGCGGCTAGCGGCAAAGTTTGGAATTCCTGCCAGTAGTTTATCGACTATAATAAAAAATCGCGAATCCATTTTAAAATCAGTTGGTGAACTTACAGCAAAACATGCTAGAACTTATGTTTACGACTCCGTAGATGAAGCAGTTTTAAAGTGGGTGCATTTAATTGGTGACAAAAATGCACCATTATCACAATTAATTAAACACAAGGCATTACAGTTTGTGGAATCACTCGAATTAAAACGAAAGCATAAAAATAATATTTACAAAAGATGATATTTCTTTATAACGAAATTTCCCTATAGGGAATTTTTTTTCAGGATTTACCGACTTTTTTATATAGAAGTTCGATTGTATTTAAAGTTGAAAATTTCATAGATTCACTTCCATAATAAATTGTAAAAGTACTGAGTTTTCAAGATTTAAAAATTTGTTATGCGACACATTATCCGCACGATGCCGTGATCTAAACTGTTTACTATAGCATCGTGACCACGTGTGTGCATAAAGCATTTTTTAATTTTCTGTCCAAATGTTATTGAAACACAGACAATAAAAAATGCTTTTTAGTACTAAGACACATTAGACATGAAGCGATTAAGTAAGTAAGTTATTCTTTATTTAGCACTTAGCTAAGGTAATACTATTGCAGAACAAAGAAAATTCTAGGGAATTAACAAATCTACAATTAACAAATTAGTATCCTACCATTGGCATCAAAAATCCTTGAAAAAAATAGTCCATAGTCAGGCTAGTTCAGGCGTCGTCAACCTATGACCTACGAATCACCAAGTGACCCACTTGAGTGCAAAATAGGTATATAAAAATAAATTATAAAACATAAACCTAAAACGAACACTTTGAGAAAATTTAAATAATAAGATTAACATTTTGGTTTGATTACCAAGTTGCAGAAATAAACATAGGTGGAATTCAGCGCCATTGACCGAAATGAAAGTACCCACTGACTCGAAACGTCTTCTTAATAGTCACATTTTGGTTGATTTTGACCTGCAGCTAAAAAAGATTGTCGACGCGTGGGCTCGTCAATACATAGAAAATAATATTCTTTTAGATGTACAGTCAAAATTTCAGAAAGCCTGTGACACTAGCACAGCATTGGTAAAAATAGATGATGATATTTTAACAGCTTGTGTCAACAATCTTATAACCATAATAGTCTTATTAGATATGTCCAAGGCCTTTGATAGTGTGGACCATGAGTTGCTTTTGTCCAAACTTACTATTGTGGTTTTAGAGAGATCTCTGCCATATGGTTTGGAGACTACCTTTTCTAAAGAAATCAATGTACAGAACTTAATAATGAAAAAGTATCAATGCTGTCACAGTCTTTGATCATTCAATGAGGGGTGCCTCAGGGAGCCATCCTGGTGCCTCTTCTATTTAATATATTTGTGGTCGACCTAATGCAACACATCAGGCACTGTGCCATACGTTTCTATGCGGATGACATCCAGTTAATACTAAGTTTCAGACCAGATAATGTCGAAACAACTGTAGCAAAAATGCATGAGGACTTGGGTGCAGTTCTACAGTGGACTAAGGATACTGACCTAGATTTAGTGAAGGGAAAAGTTTTAATTGATGGTTCAGCAATTAACATAAGTGAAAAAGTGAAAAATCTAGGCTTGCTAATGGATCAAAAGTTAAATTTCAGTGATCATGTGATGACCACAACCAAGTCTGCTTATTTGACGCTAAAAAGTTTATACCATCTTAAAGTCTATTTAATAAAATCTGCTAAAATTAGACTATGCGATTCCCTTGTGCTATCTAAATTAAATTTATTGTGATGTAGTTTATGGACCCTGCCTACGTGTTGAAGATACCTACAGAGTGGAAAAGGTTCAAATGTGTTGTGATAAACCCCTATGTTTATCGTTTTTATTGGTCTTATTGATTGTAGATGTTTGTTTAAATAATACACAACTTGTATTCCATAATTAATTGGTTTTATTTATAAAATAGAAATTTGATACGTTTTTACATGTGTACTCTTCGAAACTCTGTCATCGTCTCTTTTATTAATTTAAGTCATTAAACTGTTACAACTATTATACAAGCATTGCATTTTTACTTAACCTAGTTATTGCTAAAAGGAATTTGATGAGCTTTACGCAATTGAATTTATTGAACTTTATTACCTAAATATTTTAATCTTTCAAAAACACATAATATAAATTTTGATAATTTCTATATTCCTTTACACCTTCCCAGCGCGAAAGAAAAAAAAAGAATTTTTTTTATGGAATTGTTTTTTTTTCTAAAATTTTAAAATAATTTTATAATATTTTCTACGTATAATATAACTTAACTCTATTTTTATGTACTATAACTAATTTATTATTGATACTTATGACTACATTAGGATGTTGGTCTTCTATAACATCATATGGACCTTTAAAGATTACTTCCCTTTTATCATTAGAAGTGTTTCTTAACAATACTTTATCACCTACTTTAAAATTAACATAATTACTATTGACATCATATCTTTGCTTTCTTTTAACTTTTGATGCGATCAAATTGTTTCTCGCTTCATTACAAGCAACTTGTAGTCGATACCTTAGCTCGTGCGGATAGTTATCAAAAGTATACAAAGGATCTACGGTTTTGCATATATTAGTTGGTAAACTACTTAGCTTTCCAAACACTAACTCATAAGGAGTGAAGTGAGTTTCGGTATGCACCGTATTATTGTAAGCAAACGACCAGTAAGGAACCCAAGAGCTCCAACTGTCGGGATGTTTTGATGCATAAATTCTCAGGTAAGCGCCTAAATTCTTGTGAGAATTTTCAAGTGCCCCGAGAGTCTCGTGATGATATGCAGTAGAATGTAAGTGATTAATTTGCAAAAGTTTGCAAGTTTCTTAAAAAGTAGAAGCTAAAAATTCTGTTCCCTGATCTGAAACTACTTCGTTCGGGATTCCATATCGGAGTATGAAATTTTCGACAAATGATCTTGCAACAGAGACCGCTTCTTTATTAGGAATGGGGTAACACTCTACAAATTTACTCAATTCACATTGTAACGTTAAGATATAACGATTATTGCTTTGATCTAATTCTAAAGGTCCGACTAAATCGAGATAAACCTTTTGAAATGCTGATGTAGCTGTTGTTGTGATTTCCAAAGGTTGTTTTACACTTGGTGAATATTTACACGTTTGACACTCTGTACATTGTTTAACAAAGTGTTCAATGTCTTTACGTAACCTTGACCAAAAATAATAACGTTTAATATTATTTCACATGCGGTTAATACCAGCATGTCCTCCTGTCGGTAACATGTGGAAATCGTTTAGTATTAATTGCTGCGTTTCTCTATCGGTTATACGGTGTGTATCTTTAACAATACATATTCTTATACCGGTACTTTTGATTTGATTGTGGGCCCTACGTAATTCTTCTAGTAATTGTGAATTATCTTTGTTTTTCATTACTAATAATTCCGAAATTTTGAACTTTTCACATATACTTTTCAGGTCTCTCAACGACGCTCCGAAGGCTGACGCTGATCGAGTATCCTGTACTAAATAAATTATATTTATATTTCTATCAAACCATATATTTCCTAATTTATAGAAATTAGAGTCGCGACTTGTGGTTGATAATTGATTCAGTTCGGTTTTACTTAGATTTCGTAGTTTAATGCACTCTAGAGGAGGTTTTAGAAGCTCCACGATACCAGGGTGATCAGTCCCGCTATCTTGTGATTTCCCAAAATCCCTCATAGGGTGATCCTTCTTACGTTTTGTTTGAGCTCTGGTAAGAACACAAACCGTGTTTTCACTCGAAATACGCGATAAAGCATCGGCGGCTACGTTCTCCTTCATAAAAGAACAGTTAAATATGATTGCAGTATTTTAATAATTTATTCTTAATCTTGAGCGAGGAAGGATGGATTTAAACTGACACAAAATAAAAGGCTAGTTCTGTTAAAACCCCTGGGAAAATAATGCTAGCCCAGTTTAAATACATCAATGCTTCAAGTTCAAAAGGTGATCAAATTATTTAGTTTGATTACAATGGGTTGTGTGTTTATACAAGGTATTTGTAGGGTTGTAGCAATTATTATTATTATTATTATTATTTATAAATAGATAAAACGTAAATCTCTCATTGACATAAAACATTAAACGTAAGTGAAATTGAGTCAATCTTGTAAAGTTATGTACAAACTAGAAAAGGTAAACGTGCCAATTTAAAAAGAATGCACAAGAACTACTGAATAAAGTTTATAATATATTTGACTTAGAAACATATACTTTGTGACCATATACAGGGTGTCATGAGATATAAGGCATTAATTTTAAGGGGTGATAGAAGACATCAAAAGGAACAAAAAAAGTCTTAATAATTTCTTTTCTATGTTAATAGGCTAATAAAAGTTCTTTTGCTGAAAAAGCTAAGTGAAGCACGTTTTATAGCTTTTTATTACAAAAGGTTTTTAAAAACAGTAAATAAGAAATCTAGGTCAGGATATGATCAACATCTGTGTAAATATGAGTTCAGATCAGATTACAAGCAGCACTTTTCTCTGGTGCTAATTTGAAATAAATAATAACGCCAGCGGCGGCGTTATATGGACGAATACTTACTCCCAAATAGCGGGTTAATTAAAAATGCAATTGTTTTAAGTGCCATAGTGCAATGAAGCCATTTAAAGAAACGTCTGTAATTGCGTATTAAAAAACAGGGGGAATACAGAAATCTATTTAACGAAAACAATACCGTATTTGATTATACAATTTGTTAATTACCATTATTAAGTTATGGGAATTTTTAGGGCAATATTCAGTAAGCGCAATTAATAGTTTCCAATAGGTAATATTTTTAAGTTGGCATTTATAAACGAGATTACCATCCCTTAAGAAATAACAGTACTTATAACGTTTTACAATAATTGCCAATATTTCATTCGTAAATAATCTCCATTTTACTAAAAGGTTTCAATCATGCTGTCTGACATGAGTTATGATGCTTTCAGCTTCGTTAAATTTTTATTGCAGTTATTAGAAAACCCCATTCTGTGTACGTAGGGATCATGGTAACACTTAAAAAAGCCAACTTCTTAAGGCGTGGTATTTAGTTGTTTCTAATAGTTGGGTTCTCTTACATGGCCTATCATGGGTTTTTTTTTACCACCGTGAAGATTAATACACTCAAATAATAAAGCAGTTTGTACCTAAGGAAATAACCTCTTAGATCCGTTTTACACATCAGAGAATTATAACGAAAATTATAACCAAAATTTTCAGTAAAATTCTTACAATAAATTTGCAAATAATATTTTGGTGCTCTCTTTTATCACGTTCACGAGAAAATATAAACTAAATTATGGTCATACGCACGCGTGTTTGCAACACAGCTGGAACATTTATTGTAAACACAGAATGACGTCGTATAAAAATAGTTGGTGTATTCAGAGAAATCTTGTTGACTCATAAATTGTAATAAGGATATTATTGATAAACATGCATGACATTTTCATGTAATTTATTTTAAGGGTTTTAAATATACTTTCTATACAATTATAAATAGTTAATTAACCTTTATTTTAGGATACGGTACAATTTAACATCAAATTATAACATACAATAACAGATTTAACGAATTCCGGAGTCACTGTAAGCAATATGGCCGTTCACATTTTATCCACTTGAATAAATAAAATATACCTAAAAACATCTTGCACGCTTAGCGATGGAATATTAGTAGATTTTCAGCATTATTATAATTGCATGTATGTTTTATTAATATTTTAAAATACAAAATAAGCATTTTTATAAACAAAATATATCAATGTAGTGCACACGCCCACTACACGCGTTTTGTGCCCACTTTCTCGCGTTGATTCTCACCAAATCTCTTGACAATATTCGACGAGTTGAATATTATTCTAGCGAAAATTTTCGCTATAAATTTCGGAGTAAAAATTCTGTTTGACACTTCAAAGATTTCTCACTAGAATTTTGCTGAAAATTTTCGGCAAAATTTTGGCTAGAATTTTCGTTATAATTCTCTGATGTGTAAAACGGATCTTAGTCACAAAGTATATCATTTAGTTAGTTAGGTTAGAAGATCAACTAAAAATCAATAAGTACTGACAGTGAAACACATAAAACACATAAGACAGATAAAACGGTAGTCGTATTTAAGGCACGAATAACCTGTCCAGTTAACAATAACTGTAATTATACTGTAAACGTTAATAAATAATTGCTTTCTAGTAATATTTACCTTCATAAAGGGCAAATTTACAAATTACTATGAATTATTAAAAGGAGTTTTTAAAATTAGTTACAATTTATATTTTGACATAGATTCAAACGAGAGATTCGGGTTTCAGATTAATTAAGTAATATAGAACTCGCATCACACAACTAGAATCTAAATAAAACAAATAAAAATGACTTTCATGAAGAAAATTACTGTAAAAGCAAAAACCAAAATGGCTACCTACTTCTTATTAAGATTTTATAATCATCCTTTTTTAAAGAAAAAAAGCATTGTACCTAACTACAAAAAAAAATCAAACTACCAACTTTAAAAAACCTGTAATAAACATCCCTAAACATTTTATATTTAACTAAATAGTTCTTATTTTAAAATCAAGTATATATTTAGCCTGTACCTCTATGTAGTTAATGTAAGTAATAAATTAAACACAATAAAAATTAACCTTCATCCAAAAAAAATGTAATAACTTAACTAGGTAAATCTATTTTAATGCAATTTGTTTTGTGATTAAATGACTTGCTACAGCTACTTCGATAATTTTGGTTGACTGTAGGCCTGACCACTACAAGATGTAGTAAAAGCAATCAAAGTGCAGATAATTAGCTGGTTAGGACACATAGAAAGAGCAGAAGCGAAAACAATTTCAAAAAAAATTCATAAATTGGAAACCAATACAAGGCAGACCGAAGAACAGATGGCAAGACGAAGTACTACAAGACATGAACACGATAGGCATGATTAACTGATTAACTTAAATATATTCCTCTATTAATGTATTTTTGTATTTATTCAATATGTCTTAATCTCAATATCTTTATCACTTTCATCATATCTGATCATTAGTAATAAATAAACGACGGTGTAACACAAAACTTTTGAAAATTGAACATCAAAAACCATCAAATTTCATCTATCATCAAAAATCTCGTATCCTAATTTTGGACGGGACTTTAAGTGCAGAATTATCGGTCAGTAAACGCACTGTAATTGTACTACTTGAGTAGTGACTTCTTGTGTTTAATAGTAAATTATCTGCTCAAAATGCACCTGAAGCCTATAACTACTAGGTGGCAGCACCTTGCAAGGTGATTTTGTTCGACTTTGTTCAGAGGTTGCTTTCTTACAAGGAAATCCCAGCCATAGTAGGAAATAAAAAACAATAAGAAACACGTTTTAATAAAAATAATGAAAAGGTATTTAAAGAATAACAACAGAAGTACGTGTTGAGGAAGTATAACAATAGCTGCGTATATTTTTAAAAATGTGTTTAACATGATTTGTAAAAGTCATAAGGTAAAAGAATAAGTCGAGTTGAGTTGAATGTCAAATAATTTATAAGTGAAAACTTATTGAAGACTTATTATTGAGGTTTTGAATTTTGAATTTGTTTCTTGGTATGTAACAAACTGTCTTCTTTTGGATAAGTATGATTTAAATCGGTCATGATAACAAAAGTTACAAGTTTTAATAAAAGAAAAACAATATAATAATATTTGCCTTATACCACTTTCGCAGTTTATGCAACATGCAATGCATTTTAACATAATTGATGATGCATAGTATGGTTTTATATGACGATAGTGTTTGTGTATGTCTTACTGGAGAAGGAGCGTCAGTAAATTGGGAATGCGAGTTGATGAGATATGACAAATGATTCACATACATTTAAATGTAATTTTTGTAGTTGTCTTTGAATATTCTGAAACTTGTACTTTAAAAATTTAGTACCTTTGTTAATAAGAATTAATTACTTATATGCTCATCAAGAATCTATTTTATTAATTTGTTCGGCATTAAATGTTTATTCTGTTTATTTCATTTTCAGAGTATTGGAGCAAGTAAATTTCGAAAAGAAATTTTCATCACTGCCTCAGTTTAAGCCCGAAGAGTGCCAATCTCCTAGTGCCATAGCTGTCCCTTCCAGCCCTAGAGTATTTTCTAATTATCATAAAAAGAGAAATTTAACACCGGGACATCGATCATCCGTTGAGGAAGAGAGTGAAATTGAAACACCACTATCCTCTGCCAACAATAAGTCTGGTACAAGAATTATTGGTAACACATTTTTTGGGCCAGACTTTAATGTAGACTCAATAAAAGGTAATTAGAATCTGCTGTATATATTATTATTACTATGTTGAATGATAATTATATGATAAATTGTGTTTGGAGATTAATTTTCACCAACTAATCATTTTATTAAAACTGAGATTTTCATATTTTTAAAGTTTTTACATCACCATGTCAACTAATTTCTGATATGAAATGGAATTAAGGATTGAAATGTCAAGAATATGCGCTTGAATTTTTATTACAAAAGTCATTTGATGTTATACATATGAAACAAGTGATAATTGCAATAATTAGCCTTGAACAAATGCATAAATATTAAATAATCATGTTGGTTTAACAGGATACACTAATTAGTTTATATGAACAATGCATTTGTTGTCATTATGTGTGTTTCATTGAAAGTTGAAAGCCTTGATTTTCTGTGCTTTGAGATTTAATTTAAATTGATTTCGTGATTTTTTTTATTAGATCCATTTTAAAATACTAGAATACAATGTTCATGCCTTCATTTGTTATAAGATCAGAATGATATTAATGTGTATAAATATAGAAATAATATTTAAAAACAAAAGCAATATTATATGAATTGTCTCAAATATTCCAACCTTTTTTTGATACATCATCAAATTCAAATGTGATAGTAATAGTGTCTCCAAATGGATAATATTCCTTTTATTATTATAGATCAGATTTAATACAGGTCCCAGAATTAAGTCTTTTGGAGCATTCTGCTTCTTATCTACATCTACTTACATTTAAATTCTGAAAATGAACTGTCGGTATTATTATTATTTGGAATTAACCAGGTTATGACTTTGGTAACTGGGTAGTAACAATCTCAAAGGCTATTTGTAACCATACGGCTACCAGGTGCCAAAATGGTAATTTCGTACTTAATCATAACCACAAATCTAACAACAAATTTGATTCCTGTTTGAAAAGTGTATATTTTACTAAACTTTTTGCATAAATTGAGCAATACCGAGAGCAACACTGACTTCGGTTAAGAATTATTGGAACTAGATCCGTTCAAATTGCACCAAAACATGGTTAAATGCTACCAGGACCAGGTAATATTCTTTTCTCATTCTGTTTCCAGGTACACCTTAAAATACACCTATTGTATTAAACTTACTTTTTGAAGTTCTACCTCAATTATATGAGCTGCTACATCAAAATAATACGAGGCATATTCATAAACTAAGTTTCAATTATTCATAAAAACTACAAGAATTTTTTTGTTTCAAATCTTTATTTGCTTTTATGTATCTTAAACTACTTCTCAACACAATTGCCATTTAAATTTAAACATTTGCTTAATTAAAACACTGCTTTCACTTCATGATCAGTGTTGCATCACTGAGAAGACCCGGTCTTTTTTCTTTATGACTGTTCTTAGTCTTTGTAGTGTATCACAGCAAGTAACTGCGCTTATTGTTGTTTCTTGCTCCATGAAATCCACGAGCAAAATGCCATGCCTAACCCAAAACACGGTGCACCTGACCTTCCATTGGAAAGTGTTTGTTTGAATTTTTTTGTTTCCGTTATCCACTGTGTCAGCGTTTCTCAACCTGTGGTACGCATAGCCCCAGGGGTACGTGAAATGGTCTCAGGGGGTACGCAAAAAAAAGATGTAATGGTGGACATTGATAGATAGATTGAACATAAGAGAAAAATAAAAAGTTGTAACAACTGGCATTTCCAATCCAAATTATATTTCATTATGAAAAATCAAAATAATTAAATTGAATCTGAAATAATTTTAATTTAGAAAGAAATTAATGTTTTAAATTTAATTTAGGTATATATTTTATCTGCAGGATCAGTACCTGTCGAGAGGGATAGGACCACCGGCCCACACCTGACAATAATAGGTATATTTTAGAGTTTCTGACTCGAGAAACTCCCGAGACACAAGTCCTGGGAATTCCTCAATTTTTTGTTGTCTCGAGTCCCGGGAAAAATAATTCGAGACACGGGACTCAATTAAAATTCTTACTTTAAAATCAAGATTTTATTTGTTTCAATTTCTTGAGCAAATTATTAGTTAAAAAATGCAGTTCTGAACAAGAGTGTACCCTTACACAGTTGATTTTTTTAACCAGTTTTTTTTGAAAGAAACTAGTAAAAACCATTTCAAAGACATACAAATTATTCACAACTTGTCTATAAATAATCAATACAAGGAAAGGAATTAGTTTCAGTAAGAAGCTTCTGTTAGGTATCATACCTGGCCAAGCAATTCAATAACTAAACTGTACTTTTTATTCAACTGTATTCAAAAAGGCTTTTAATCTGGAATTTCCTATCTTATTTATAAACAGGTTAGGTACTAATATTTTTAAATAGCAGTCTTTCTAAAGACCTAAAGAGAATGTTTGTATTTAAAAACTCATGTTGAAGTATTTATAACCACAATAAACCAGAAATAATAAAAAATAAGGTGCAACCAGGTTTTTTTCCTAGGAAAAAGCAAAGTGGTTTTGAAGGATGAATGTATTTAAAACTATTTTGGAAACTTCAAATAGATATTTGAAATAATACTTGCTTGGTTAAGTCATCCTCATATTCAGGAAGAATGTTTTGTTAAAGTTACCTACTTAAAACTTTCTGTCAAACAATGAAACACACTAAACATGAATGGTTTTGCCATAGAAGAGAAAAGAAAAGAAAAGAAAGAATTTTATGACAGGAGAATCTATTTATGTATTGCTGTGCTTTTAATTAAATATTATTTATTTTTATTAATTATTTTAGTCAAATATTATTATTGTTATTTATTAGTTATTTTCCAATGGGTACTTGGTGGAAACTGATTAGAGTATTACTTACAGCAATTTTGGACCCCTCAAAATTTTAAGCTATATAAGATATTGAACATTTTTCATGTGTCCGCATTTGTGCTCGTAATTATTGAGAACGTCCCTAGACCTGAATGTCTTGTTTGCGGAGAAGTACTGTCTAACGGTAGTATGAAGCCTTTTCACTACTTACTAGTCATTTGCAAACTAAGCACTCAGGTTTCAAAGATAAAAATTTGACTTTTTTTTAAACGTTTGCTCGAAAATAAAAATAAGTGCAATATAGTTACGTGCTTGTCTTCTGGTTGTACTAATGAAGATGCTGTTGAAGCCTCCTACACATCAGTTACAGTATCACCAGAAATGGTAAAAATCACAAGATTGGTGAAAATTTGATTTTGCCCAGCATTAAAGACATGTTCGATAATGCGTATGTTCACAAAATTAATGCTATCCCTGTCTAAAATGACATAGTCTCTCGTAGAATCAAAGAAATTTCTGATAATATAGAGGAGACGATGATAGAAGAAATCAATAACAGTAAATATTTTTCCATTCAAGTTGATGTGAGTACTGATGTAGCATAATTTGCCGGTTTGATAGTTGTTGCAAGGTACTTGAAAGGAAATGAATTTGCAGAAGGACTTTTGCTTTGTCATCTTCTTTCTGAACGTACGACAGGTGCAGATATTTTTCATGCCATTAATTCCTACTTCACTTCCCTTTTTAGTAAAAAAGGGAATAAAGTGGCCAGAGTGCTGTGGTTTGAGTACTGACAGTGGCAAGTTTATATCTGGTTGTTACTCTGGTCTCCTCGGATATGTCAAAGTAGCAGTTCCTTGGTAAAGTGCACACATTGTTGCATCCATCGACAAGCTCTAACATCAAAGCCCCTTCCTACTGGTATGAAAGACGTTTTGAGTGATTCCGTAAAAGTGGTCAATTTCATCAAATCCCACTACACGAATTCTAGGTTATTTTCATCATTGTGTCAAGAAATAGGCAGTATTCACAAAACCCTACTCCTTCATACAGAGGTTCGAAAGCTGCCTCGGGGTAAAGTTCTTACACATTTGTTTGAGCTTAGACATGAAGTCAAAGTGTTCTTTGAGAACAGCCATTTTCGACTTTCATTTATATTATATGATCATGAATGGCTTCATAGCCTTGCATACATGTCCGATATCTTTTCGAAATTAATCCAGCTAAATTTGTCCCTTCAGAACAGTGCAGTAACTATATTCCAAGTTACCGACAAAATAGAGTCTTTTGTTAAAAAACTAGAATTTTGGAAGTTATGTATTGAGAACAACCAACCTGATGTTTTTGACACGATTTTCTCTCTGAAACGGATGTTCACATATATCAAGAAATTAAGAAACAAATTATACAACATCTGAATGGACTGAAGGCAGCTTTCGAAAAATATTTTCCCAAACGTGGAACAGATGACCACTGGATTGCGTACCCTTTTAGTGAAAAGTATTTCCAGTGTGCATCTTTATCAGTTCAAGAAAAAGTTAAGTTGACTGAACTGAAAACGGATTCTTCACTTAAGGTAGAATTTGAAAAGAAATCTCTCATCTCATTCTGGGCTGACTTTAAAAGAAGAATATCCTGAACTATTTAACAAGGCAATCACTATTTTGCTACCGTTCACAAGCACTGTATTAGTTGAGAGGGCTTTCTCGTCCTACACTTACTTAAAAAATTAGTACAGATACAGATTATCCAGCGTAAGTTCGGACTTGACACTGTACTTGTTATCTTTCGATCCGTTTGACTAAAGAAAAGCTGCATAGCAAGTAAAAGCTCCAACCATCCAATATATGTGTTACACGCCATACTATTAAGACTTTGCTAAGGTGATTAGACATCCCGTTTTTGACGGGACGGTCCCGCTTTGGCTTCACCTGTCCCGGTGCCCAAAAAATCTTCAAATGTCCCGCTTTTTATGGATAATCACGATTTTACGAACATATAGACAGCAAACCAACTACATTATGTTTACTGGTTGAAACAATAAACGTAAACGAGAACTTTTTAATTAATTTTCTTCTAACTTCTAAATTCTAAATTGCAGTAAACTATATTTAATAATGGTATCCAATAGAGTATCTTCTTTTACTTTGACCATGCTAATTATAAATATCCCACACTTTATTTGGGTTAAAATACAAACACTGAATTAGCATTCATTACAACAGATAACCGTAGCAGCATCTATATAATGCCAATCACATTTATTATCAAACAAAAGTAAAATCTGTAAAATAGGGGAAACCCACTCAACTAACAACAGGTTTTCTTGGCAATGATGAAGACATGAAAAAGATGTATTTTTTACGCATTAATTTTAACGCGCTAAAAATATACCATGAGGCACGTAATTATTACATGCCATTGAACATCACTTTGGAATATTAATTGTAACATGCAAAAAGAATTAGAGGCACGTAATTTTCATATGAATTTCTATCGTAGCGGTACTTGGGCACAAAGCATCTGCCTACCGATAAGCATAAGAAATATTTAAATGTTACTACCTCTTCTTCTAAGTTAAGATTTTTTCCATAAAACTAATTTTGGAAACAAAGAAAAGCAATTAGTGTTAGCTGAAGGACTGTTTGAAATTCATACTATTAATAAAAATCAGAGTTTCTGGTCAATGAATTGCACATGTAAAATCCATCCAAAAATTGTTTGAAAATCTTGCTTAATAAATTATTTATGGGGGAGGGGAGCGATTTACAAATCTGGTCACCTTAGGCTTCGCTTATAGGAGAAAACAAAATCCCTTAGGATTAAACATCAAACTTACCAAAGGGTAACGGGGCTTGCATAACTGGAAAAAAAAGGTGTCTCTGTATTATAGTGTTATTACTGTACCTATATGTAAATGTTAGTAATTATACATAATGTGGGTGGGGTTGGGGTATGTGGAGCAGTTATGATAGGTCAAGGGATACCCAAATAAAAAAAGGTTGAGAAACACTGTACTATGTCACCATTGCATCTTGCAATGCTTGCTCTCTGGTGTGACACGAGCAATCTGGGTTTCATTTCTCATCACAATATGGTCCAAAAGTTTGTCACCATCAACAATGTACCGCTCAAAAAATGCCATTGCCGCTGCCATTCGCTTTGCTTTGTGTTCCTCAGTGAAAATTTTTGGTACTTATTTTGCACACAACTTGCGATAATCCAATTTTTCTGTCACAATTGCATGCAACAAAGTTCTTGAAATTTATGGAAAATTAGTGGCCAATGCAGAAATAGTAAACCTTCCTTTATGCTAAATTTTCTCATTTACTTATTGAACTAAATTCTCAATGACTAAACATGGCTTCCTTTTCACGTTTGTCCTGCCTTTTGTTAAACTGTCTGCACCATCTTCTTACCATTCCTTTATTAAATATACAAATTTGCTAAAAAATTTCTGTGGGTTGAAGATTTTTTGCATTCAACAATTTAATCAGGGACAGTATCTCACAACTGATGGATTTTGTTTAACTTTGTTCATTTTGACACAACATGACAAGTCTGCGTTAATGACGTATGAATCATTTATTGTCCAGGGCTTTTGTGACCAGATTTGCCTCAATCGCACTATTTGATCAAAACATATCCACGATCAGAACTTAGTTTGTAGATATGCCTCGTAGTAGCCTACAGATAAATAAGTACTACTAGCATTGTCATGTAACTTGTCAAAAAGCAGCTCATGCTGAGCTTAAACGAAATCCTAAAAGTCTATTTCAGGTGCGTTCATAAATAATGGGAAATTATAAACACAAAGACTTTCACTGCCTGAGGCAATGAACAAGGAATAAGTTCCGGGTTTGGACTGTGACATATTGAGGACATAGAAGGAACTCAACCTTTTATCTGAAATTGCATGGGACTTCTTCAGGAGACTGATTAAAAATGCTTAATAGAATGTCTGCATAGAAATAACACAAAGACCAAAACAAATGCAAAAGGAATGAATTCATCTCTGATATGGCCTCACTACTCTTATTTTTGCTTAATTTTATATCACTTGCAGATATTCTCTTAGGTCCTTTAATTAGTCTCCTAATGAAATCCGATACAATTGCAAGTGAAACATTTGAGTTCCTTTGCTATTCTCAATATGACATGGTCCAAACCCGGAAGTTGTTGCTTGTTCAGTTAAACAGTGCCAGTTTTGCATTGTAAATAAAAGATATGGATATTTAGCATAGTAATAGTAAACGTACTATATATATATTATAAATAATTTCACAAAGATACTGCTTGTATATACTTTAACTTAAAGTTAAATAAAGGGGTCGGAAGTGTTGCGTCCATTAGTAAATACAATATTTTGGATGTCCAGCCAAACTTATACAGCAACACTTATACGACAGTGTAAGAATTACCAGCACATTCACTTAGGTGTCGCCTCTTTTATCTTTTTCAGCCAGTCTGCAATATTGTACACACATATTGCCGAACTGTGCCAATGTGCTTGCGTCATCATAATAACGAGCAGATACGTACTTCATACATATAGGTAATGGAATTGTTTGTAAAAATAAAATTGATTGATGCCTTTTAACAATTAGTTTTCTGTTAACTTAAATAGGTACATAATTTAGCATTATGTAGCAGGAAGTAGGTACCTAATTAAAAATATTACACCATCAAAGGACCGGCGTTTAAAAATATAATCCTTTATTGAATGCTATACTAGAACATTTTTAGAAAAACGTGTCATTTTACTTTCTAATTTTGATTGAAATAATTGATTTTGCAAGTATAATAGGAATAAAAATAGTTTCCTTTCTTATGAATTTGACTGCACAAAAATGAATTCTTAAATTCAACAGCATTTTGATGAAAACATTTTGTAAAAAGTATATACGACAAAATGGCACATACCAGTTTTATTATCCAAAGGAAGTATTTACATAACACATCGCAAAATTTATTATTACCACACCATAGGACCACTAAACAATGCAAAACTAAAGTTTATACAGCTCTGTTGTAATCGAAGTGTTCATTGGGGATATTATTCTGCAACTGCTGCTGCATAGTCTGCCAACAGTCTGAGAATAAATCAAGGTCACGCTTGGCGGCTGAAAATATTTACAAGAGCTAGTTATTCTTATGCCGTGCTTATACAAGGAATTGTTTTCAATGTGATGATACATGAAGCAATTTGACTCATTTGAAATTGTATCATCACATTACTGTAAGAGGTTCAGAAACTCAAAAAGAAATGAACTTGTAAGGAAAACGGTATTATCTGTATCTTGTATTTTTATTTGCATTGTTGTTTTGCTTTAAGGAATTTTTTACATAAATATTTTTTCCCCTCTAGATTTTGCTGATGTAGGAGAATCGAGTTCGCCTCGGACTCCTAAGACACCAGGAACAGGTAGAGAGACTGAGAAAGGTCATAGAAAAGTTTTAGAACAAAGACGTCAATTAGTCATGCAACTTTTTCAAGAACATACATTCTTTCCTTCATCCCAAGCAACATCTAATTTTCAAGCGCAGCATATGGATATCTTCCCAAGTAAAGCAAGTTTACAATTGAAAATACGTGAAGTGCGACAAAAAATTATGGCTCAGAACAACCACACACCCCTTAGTGCAAACAGCATTAGTAGTCCTCTCACCCCTACAGAAGCTGCAAAAGTGTCCTCAAGCAGTTAGTTGTGTTTTTAGTGTGCAATAAGTTGTCTTCCTTTTTTTTAATTGAATTTTGATTTTTTATTTTATCTGTGACATTAATTATAAAATTTTAGGACATTTTTAACCTTACGTCTTTCAAATCCAGTTTTGCAGTTTATCGTTGCAATTGTTTTAAATTCTAATAGTGTTAAGTGTAATGAATTTTATCTTCTGCAATCTAACCAACTGTAAATATTGAATTAATTGGCTGTATATTTTTTGTATAAAGTAATTGTATACGTATAATGCTGTAAATAGTTTCAAAAAGCTCTTATGTTTATGTACTTCTAAGTATTTGTCGGCTTTTGTTAATGATATTTATTATTTTGAAATTGTAGTTCGGTTTTATAAGATTATTAATAATTAATTCTCTAAACCAGAAATCGTTGTTATTTTTCTGCTTGTTACAATGTGTCTAATCATATCAGCAAATTTTGTTGTTTTATTTTTACTTTTTTATTATTTATTATTTTTATATTGTTTTTACACCCATTAGTCAATTTCACAAGTCTAATAGTAGCTGGTATTTGTTTTTTAGATCTTTTTCTTATTTTGTTTTAGCCATTTTTAGCTGTAAGTCATGGACCTGATCTTTTGTGATGACTATAAAAAAGCAAACTATAATAATTAGACATTTTATTGAAAGCGATCCTATTTTTAAAGTATACTTTTGTGCTTTAGACCAACACAGCAAACTATTTTAACTATGAAACCATTTCTAGATGGGATTAATATAACATGATTCTCATACAACAGAAATATCTATAGGGACAAACGGGGTAAGTGTGGAAACGAGGTTAAATATGGTGCTAGTTTTAAAATAAATAATAATTGAAACAAAATTATAAATATATATATATATATGTTGTTATAGTTTTATTATTTAAATTAGGTTTACTGGAAGTTTTTTAAATTGTTTGTTAAGAAATACAATTTTACGTGGCACATTCTCAACATGGTTTCAAATACATGCTTGTTTTTTAATATAAAGAAATCTATATATATATATAAGTCTTATCTATTTTTAACAGATTAGCCGGCGATGCCACACTTACTTCGTTTTCCACACTTACCCCAGTTGCCCCTTATTGTATTATTGTTTTGTGACTTTGGTTGTTACGCATTTTTTTAATATAAATCTAATTATAATTAGATTATTACTAGAATTTTCTTCTCACTGTTCTAATCAATAATCAAATTATAAATTGCCAATGTATTTAAACCAGTTAGCGATATGTAATAATAAGAGTGTACTCCTTCTCCCAGTTAGTATGTGATGAATCAACTAATACAGGTCTTCTATCAAAAGTATCATTAATAAATTATCTTCCAATAAAATGTTACCAAAGTACAAATCTTCTGAATGTTATAAATTTAAAATAATGTTTTGAATTATTTTATTAATAACAAAACCATGCAAACTATAATGCAAATTAAACAGCAATACTTGTATACTCGTACAGTCCAGTGATTTATTTTGAAACTAGACCAGCTGCTATTAATCCAGTTGTTGAATACTCAAGCTCCAATTGAACCTTGCTGTACACAACTGACATTTTTTAATGACTTTTGTTTTTTGATGTGTGTATCATATGTCTGTTTTTTATGTTTATAATAGTCTGATACAATTTTGTAATATTAATAGAAAAATTTATTTTGCAATGTAAGATTTAATCTATGAGTAAACACATTGTATATATGTAAACATATTTTATGAAATAATTAGCATTAAATAAATAAAACCACAATAGTTTGCCACACTTTTTTATTCCCCTGTTAAATTTTATATTCTATATAACTGATTTGTGTCATTACAATTCATTAGCTTTCTTAAAATAATTAAATAGATATTAAAAACTTTTACTAAATTTCAAAGGTATGTGCTTGTGGTAAAAAACTATTCTGATTTTATTTATTTAGTGTTAGTTAATTATTAATTACCCAAACAAAACTGGGTGAAATGTCAATTTTATAATAAAGTTTGCTTTAGGAAAATCAGATATTCTAAAGTAATTCTTCAGTTATTGTGTTTTTTATGTTTTCATATAACAGTATCGCCAAGAGAAAAAGTTTGGGAAACACTGTATGCATGAACAAATTTAAAAAACAATTTTAGAATGGTAAAAGAAGGATATTAGTTTAGTTGTTATTTGGACGTATTAATCTTGAATATATTAGTTACTTGCATTAAAAATTATATTTATTTTTTTATTGATAAATAAGCAAAAAAGACAACAGATGTTGACAGTCAGATTTAAAAGACGTTAATTGCAATCTGCTAAACACTTGACATTTCATCTTTTACAGAAGCCGAATATTATGTTAAAGTTTAGTTGTGCTATTTTATTTAAAGAAAAAATTGTATTTTTCACGGTGCTATATGTGTTAATTTTGTTATATACATTTTAGTTCTTAGTTACATCTGTTTGTATGCAGGGTACCAATTTAAAAGTATTTATTGAAAAACATCTTGAAAATGCAAAAGAATATCAGGAATCTAGAAATCCCATGCCTTAACTTCAGGTTAACTTTAAAATCTTAAATGAACTTTGTAGGTATTGTTTCTGCATATTGGAAACACTGTTTTGAACAGTTCTTTGTAGAGATATTATGATAAATGTTTCCTACAGATTCTTTATAGACAAAATATGTGTTACATTTAAAGTGTGAAATCAGTTTAAGTTTGAAAAGGCCAGTAAACGACCTCATTAGGTTAGTTGAACTTGAGGTGTTATTTAAGCTAATAATAAACTTACAATTAATCTAGAACAACTTAACTTAAACTAACCTAACCTAATAATATGATAGTATTTACTAGGCCATTTCACACTTTAACTAGTTATTATACTGAATACCGTATTTCACACTCTACATACAGTGTGTCCACGGATTGAGTTCACAAGAGAGGAAAAATTTGTATTTTCAGTTTTATCGAAAAATGTCATTCTTGATAAAAAGTTTTGCTTGTTGTAAGACCCCAGAAAATTAAAACAAATTCATGTTTTATTTTACCTGCTTCATTTTATAGTTAATTTTCTGTGAAACCATATGAAATTTTGCTGTTCAAAACTTTAACAATAATCTAGTGGGTGACGTTTATGTCATTATTAAGCAATAATTCTTTCAAATTGTCATTGTGTCACAATGTTAACTCTTCAACAAAGAATTTCCCTTGTAAAGTGCTGAAATGAATAAAGAAATTCAATGAGATGGGGTCTGTTGGAGATAAAAAAAAGGCGAAAAAGGCATACCGTGAAGACGATGATGCAGCTACTGCCTTAGCTATCCATTCCGTATTTGATTTACCCACTAGATTATTGTTAAAGTTTTGTACTTAGTGCAAAACTTCATATGGTTTCACAGAAAATTGACTGTAAAATGAAGCAGGTAAAATAAAACGTGAATTTGTTTTAATTTCCTGGGTCTTATAACAAGCAAAACTTTTTATCAAGAATGACATTTTTTGATAAAACTAAAAATAAAAAATTTTCCCCTCTTGTGAACTCAATCCGTGGACACATTGTATATACGTATGCATTTAATTGAGATTAAAAATATATTGAAAATGAAAGCTGATGTGAAAAACTTCTAAAAAAGAGATATTAAGAGGAACTTAAATCAGTGTACCAGTTTAAGAATTGTGTTTACCTCGTCCACCCCAACTTTAAAATCTTAATAGAGCATCCCATAATTTAGGAAAGTGAAAATTTCCAATTATTCTTATTTGAAATATTTTTGATTATAAGTTTGATATTCAATTTACTTAATAGATAGAATGGTTTACTAAAAACCGAATATCTGTATGAATAAGTTTTTCTAAAGTGTGGAATACACAGGGTATTCCATTTAAGAATTTAAAGTTGGGACAGGGATGTATTAAACCGTAAACCTTATATTATCATCTTTAGTTATACCTAGATTGCTACCAAGGTAGTTTTCTATCCTTTTTCAGTGTTGAGTTGCACTTCAAACTTTTTCAACTAGACCACATTAGTCTATCTAAAAAATAATATTAAATAGAATGTCATAAATCACATTTCAAATAATTTTCCAAGCATTTTCATTTATAAAATGATTCAGTAAGATTTTAAATTTGGGCTGGGTAAAATGGTAGAGGATAAATTTAAATCTCTATATAAACATTTTAGTTCCTCCTTGTACTGTGGTGCCTTTTTTCATTCTAAAGATATTTGAAGTGCAGTGCACACTTTTTAGATTGACACTCTGTATACTGTTGTGTTACTATCAAATTACTTTATTGTAAATCACACATAATGTACATTAACTGCAACTTATTTACGCTATGTATCGATCTATCTTTCAAGCTTTTAGTAACACAGTGCACAATTTGAGTGGTCTGACATAAATGATCTACATTTTTTAATTTAATAGTAGGCTTTGTGATTTAGTTTTAAACTTATATTATAAATATATAGATATATTATATAAGTTACAGAAATTATGGACAGTTATAGGTTTTTTTGTTAATTTCTGCAAAATAGCAAACTGATTAACTGATGTGACATTACAATTTTAATGTAAAATGTAGGTAGACCAATATAGATTTATTATTATTTTTTTGTATGTTTGATAGAGATATTAAGTCCGTATGGTCTATTTAAGATTCATGAACATTACAATGGACACAAAGCTTATGACTGTGGAACATGTTATACTGTTAATAAGTGTTATGTTGTATAAATAGCCAATGATCTCGTTAGTAACTGTTAGTGCAGTGTTTGCAGATAATATGTACAATATTGTCAAAACGTTGAAATTATGACCCAGTACACTTTGTGAACTCATAATCCCTATTAATATATCATACCTTTTTTGAATGTTACTGTTTGTACTAATGAATTAACTTGTAATATTCCAGATTTTTTAAAGTATAATTACTAAATATATTTTAATTTTATTTTGCATTTCTTTAAGACATGTGGTTGTAATGACAGGGATTAATATTCACTAGTAGAGAACTTTTTTAGCAATATCACTGGGTATATACAAAATAAATTGTTTTAAATTAATAAATCTTTTCGTAAAAAACTGAAATAAAAGACATCTAGATAGATATTAATCTTTATTTGTGCATTAGTGTACACATTTAAAAATAAGCATACGATAACATATGAAAATGTAAAATTAATTAACATGATTGACAAAGAAAGGACAATCAAACTCTTTTTAAGTAAGACAAGATGCATTATCAATGTCTGTTATATTTAGTAAATAAATTGTTACTTCTAGAGATTATGTAATCTGTTGTTGAAACAAAGATTTGTATTGTTGAAACCAGTTACTGAAAAGCGACTTCTGTAATTGAAGTAAGTTCAAGTTAAAACTCAATGTCTGGCTTTGTGCAATAAATAAATTTTTTCTAAATATATAAAGTGAATCATGTAACTAGAATTAAAATATTGCTGAATTTATTTGCTTTAAGGTATCTCCAGTTTCCAGCCTGATTACAAAGATGCTCAACTCAATTTGTGGTCGTTTTCAAACTATACAGGGTGTCAGGAGTTAGAACGCATTAATTTTAAGGGGTGATAGAAAACATCAAAAGAAACAAAAAAGTTTGAATAAATTTTTTTTATGTTAATTAGCTTTCGGATATTTTCGAAAAGATCATTGCCATATCTGGCAACCTTGCTTAAGTATAATCACAGCTGGGTATTGACCTTGTTTTAGAAAATCAAACAAACAAACTGATTATGACAGCCGTTGTTTAATAATAATAAAAATTTGAAGCAGACTTGTTGGGTGACTAATTCTACGAAAATTGTAATCTGTACGTAATTTGTACGTTAAAAACACGTTCATTCATAACAAACCAACTGTAAAAATAAAACAATAATTGACCTACATTTTATATTTATTAATTTCCGGAATATTTTCAAAATTTATTGACATATTTGTTTTTTTATTAAAAAAATACTATCATCTTATGTAAAAACAAATTTGATTAAGGCACCTAATTACCATAAAAATAATGATTTTTTAATGTAGCCAAAACAAGGTGTCAACAAGATCCCTTTACCTAATTACCTAATTTAAATTAGATAAATCTTCTCTTTAAAAGATATTCTCATAAAATCATTAAAAACTGTTATTAGATAAACAGCAACTCTTGCGTTATTAACAAATTATTATTTCAAAGTTCAACAAACTACAAACTCAGTATTATATCACTCTAAAAGGATATTATTTACACAGCTGTGATCAGACATTGACTCAACTATTCTTCATTAAATTGCAAGGTTGTAAACAAAACGTGTTTCAATGTCAACAAACTTCCACATCAGCATTTTGTGCAGATGTGGAGCAAATTTTTTACACATTTACAGGATTGTCACGTTTCTTAATTGAGTAAAATTAATTTTAATTTAAGAATTCAATTTTACGCAGAAACGACATATGATACGATAAAATGTCATTAAGGTTTGTTGTGATAGATGAGATACATCTGCCGACAAAGCACCATAATTAAAGTACCATTATTAACGTGGCAAAATGATGTTAAAGTTTCCAACTTTATTATTTTTTTCTGCAAAAGTAGTATGTTCTAGAACAATGTTGTACAAGACTTTTTTTGTTCCTTTTGATGTCTTCTATCACCCCTTAAAATTAATGGGTTCTAACCCCTGACACACTGTATATAAGAGATATAAAGATTGAGTACGCTACACCACTAGTTATGAACAGTATCTACTGTAGTACTATGTCATACAAATTTCACAATTTGAGATAAGAGAAGGTATAACAATGTTCCAACTTTTAACTTTTTAATTTGCAACGTACAGTGGTGGAACTTGGTTATAGTGTCATTGTTGGAGCCAGCGATTTCTTGATATAAAAGAGTGACATTATTCTTAATGTAAGCAGGTATGGGTATTGCTCAAATCTAGTTTCAGTAGCAATTAAAAATGATTTACTAAATTGTACAAAAAGTCAAAAATGAAAAATTCTAACTAAAAATATGTAGTTAAGACACCTTCTTACATATCGTTGGCTTCATATGAAAAGTGTGTGAGTGCCAAATTGAAATTTTAACGTTATCTGGTTAACTATTATTTTTTCTATAAAATAAATGTCAGAAATTGAAAAGTGTTACATTTCCTGTAAACGGTCCTTTCGGACTTATGCACTTTTCATGTGAAGCCGACAATATTTAGAAATTTATTAAACATGAACTTCTGGCTATCTTTAAAAGTAAAAATTTTGTTCGCCAGAAAAAAACTACAACCATTTTGACAACACTATTAAAAATTGTAGATTCTTCTTTCGTTGTGGTAACGGCTAGTAATTGAGATGCATATAATCAGGACTGGATTTGAACTTGCCATTTGTGTAGTCGACTATACAATCCCATATGGTTGTGCTTATAAAATTACGGCAAATGATGAATCGCTCAGAATTGTATTGTTAACTACACAACTGAGAAGTTCAAGGCTATGTCTGTATGTCATGTATAAAGTAGGCTGATGGAGCTATTTGCTTTTGTAAAAAGTTCTTTTTTTGTGTTATAAATTTGGCATATTTGACTTGCCCAATAAAAATACAAAATAATTTACAAAATATTCCATCATTTACTCATATACTTAATATTTAGACAACTAATTTTGTTACATAGATCAAAATAATAAAACAAGGAATTTGAACCCATCCATTAATCATTTGGAGTTTGTATTGCAGCGGGTGATAAGTACATGATTCCAGATACCTATGATGATCTTCAACACATAATTTATGAAGACTAATTTCTTTATTTAGTTGTAAAGTTGTAGATGTTCTAGTTACAGTATCGATTTATTTTTTTTACTGTTAGGATATGACCAATCGCAAGTGATTAGCAATTTCATTTTTATCATATCCTTTTTTAATATAGCTATGATTTGTTGAATTAAATAAAACAACTATATTAAAAATGTGTTTTACAGATCGATACATTTAAATATATCATTAAATTATTGCAGTTAAACGCACAAGATGCCCCTATCTTAAGTGTACAGCAGTTGGATATATATTTTTTAAAAATAATATAAGTTTGAGAGTCGTTTTTCAGTTATGTTTCATTGTTACTTATTCTATTTTGAAGTAATAATTATAATGTTAAATATGTAACGGAAGCAATAATACACATTAATTTATTTTGAAGAAGAGCTATTATTTTCTATATTTGTGCTTTTTTATATGATTTGATTTTTATATCATTTAATCTTTGAGAAATCTGGGATAGCAAATATATTGTTTTTTAAGGAACCATATTAGTACAAATAGTATAGCAGTCCTTTGTAAAATACTCCTCTGTAGTTGTGTACTTTATTTTATTTTGCATTATTCTTAAACAGAACATGTTAAACTAACTATCTTTATTTTAGAAAATTATAACAGTTGATTTATATTAATCAAAATTGTTTCCATTTTTCGTACAATAATTTATTTACGCAATCTATTCACTGTAACATAAAAAAAATATATTTAAAACAGTTGAAAGTGTTATTGTCTATAGAGCAGTAAATTTTTTAAAGCTTTGCACTATTTTGTGACTTATTCTAAATACATTGCTAAGTTCTTAGCACAAAATTCATAAATATTTTGTGAATGATAAATTATAGTAGTTAAAGTTAAATAGTTGTAATTTTGTTAAAATGAATGAATAGAATCATACTGTATAAGGAAAATATAATTACATACGCCAAATAATGAAATAGCAATCAGTTTGATTGTTTTAGTACCCTATCCACAAACTAATAAAATATAAAAAAAACTATTACATTTGAGGTTATATCAATTTAGCTAAAAGTAAAATTTAAATAAAAAAGAATATATATTCTATTCATTTGCAGGAAGAGTAACTAAAGCAACCAGATTCAATGACTTGTGGAGTAATAGTTCTAATAATAGTAGTATAGTCGAACCTTTGAAATTAGGTTATCGGCAATCATACAATGTGGAACAAAAACATGGAAACCTTTAAATATCTCTGGCAGTCTTAGGTAGTATTCAAATACCCAGTATTCTGAATCCTATTCAAGCTACTTTTGCAAGTATTCGTATTCGAATACAATCAAAAATTTAGTATTCGTATTCAAACAACTACTTTTTTTGGTTGATATTCTGTATTCGAGAAACTCTTTCTTTTGGTATTCTAGTGACAACGAATCCTGGTATTCGAATCCCCGTATTCTAAGGAACACATGGATTGAAATTGGGAGTACATGGATTCAAAGATTACATATAATAACAAATAATACCATATTTTTACAAATAAATCAGGAATGAACTTGTTATATATACCCCAGGAATATCTCAATGTTGTGGAATTAATTTTGTTTGTGTTTTAGTGTTACGATATTAATTAAAATAAAGTGAAAGAGGTTTTTAAAAAGTAAGTTTGGTAAATTCATTTGAAGTATTATTACTATTTATTAAGTAAATAATTTTTGGAAATGATTATTTGGGCAATACTTATACAGTGACAGCTTGTCTTGAAAGGTTCTTCACCAATGGAAAAGTTAAATGTATTATCAATTTCTCAGAATAATTCTATTCTTGAGTTGCTGTTTAAGTACGCGGTAATTTTGACACGGCCAAAGTTTGTGTGTAATGTATAGTGGATGCAAAATTCTAAAATATAACCTAGCATTAATTGCAAAATCAATTTTTTCAATTAAGAATTTTTGAAACAGCATTTTAAATTTATTCTAATACAAGACTTTTCTTTTGAGAATTTGTTAGTTATTATATCTGTTACCTGTGTACCTATTTCTAGTGGTGTGCTGCCAAATTTCTCCTACTAAAATTCAATTAAATTCTACATTTAATTAAAATCGAAGCAATAATAGGAATACTGACTAAAAAAACAAATACTAAGGGAAACTAAATGAAATAATAAGATTTTAATTGCTAATAATTCCTATAATTTATTGTTAAATAATTCGAAAACAAGAAACTATACACACAACTATACTAAAAAAAATTAAACAACTAAAAAATTATACTGTATGCGCAACGTAGGTTCCAGTTCAAGACTGGAGGTGTGCAGGTAGTTTAATTTAAAGGGAAAACCCCGAACCCGATTGTGCCCGTGAAATAAAGCATTTAATGGAAATACTCCGTTTATTTTCATTTATGAAACTAATTATTCTAAACAATATTCATTTAAAATGAATACATGGATTCGAATACTTGGTATTCGAATATCTTTTTGAACCCTGTATTCAAATCCATTTTTTAATAGTGTATTCAGTATTCGTATTCGAATACCATTTTTTGGTATTCGACCCAAGACTGATCTCTGGAATGTCTTACGCTTTTGAGGTGAGTCTTGGAACACCTCCTTAGACAATATGCTGAACTCAAAACTGATGTCGACAGTTTTGTTGAGATGTTAGTTTTTTCAGAAGTTTAACCTTTTTGTAATAGGACACCCTGTATATTTATGGTTATTTTGGTTTCCTTCAGTAATTCTATATATAATTTGTGTAGCATTCTCTATACATAAGTTCAACTGTTTTCGAAATATTTAACATTTTTAACCATAGATAACATTAATAACCATAATCTGAACCTTTAATTTTTATTATTAATTTTGTTATTTATTAAAATTTCCGATTTAATGTTACATGTAAAGTTAAAAATGTTAAAATATCTCAAAAACGGTTGAATTTAGGTATTCAGGATGCTACACAAATTATGTATAGAATGTTAGAATCAGAAAATGTTAAACAATGCCAAGTAAATATAAACTTGAAGGAAATTACAAAAAGTTTTAAATAACTATGTAGTTATAAATGCTTAAAAACATTACAAATCAAAAGAATCTAATAGTTACTCTTCCCGTGGCTGAATGAAATGTATAAAGTTTTAATTTCATACGTAGCTTTTGAAAATGTTTTTAATACCATTATCGGCAAATGTTAATTATTCAACAAATTTTTATAGACTTTAATTGTGCATATATTTTAGAAATATTTATTTCTAGTGCCCCAGTGATTGCAATGCTTCTGAAAGCCTGTGACCTACTAAATATTAGATACATATGTTTTGTAAACCTTTGTGGTTGCAGTGATACAGTTTCGGAACCATTGCTTTAAACTCTGTTACCTATTTAGGCATTCTAGCATAGTATAGAAAGCCTATGATGAGTATCCTCTATTTGTCATACTGATTCAGTTTAAAAACTATAACAGATGGAAGGAGGAAACTGACAACGGGTATATATGTAATCGATGTCAGAAGCTAGAAATCGTCAGCTTTGACCTCTAATGTGATCTTAGACATTTGTGGAGAGATCGTTGGTCAGAATTATTTTAGCATATAAGTTTATTTCAAGAGTGACACATGTATATATGGGTTATTTGAAGTGACAAAAACAGCTGCAGAGTCCATTTGATCATATAACCTATCTCAAGGTCACTAATTGACAAAATTTCTGAACTTTTGCACTCTAGTATAGAACACTTATTTTAAGTCATAATGGTAACTGGCTTTTTTAATTTTTATATTTGATGGAACAGCAGCAACTTGACTAATAATCAATTAAATCATATTCATGAGTCAGCTCGAACTTGAAATATATTTTATGTTTATAATTATTGAGAATTAAAAACCAATTCTATGGAAGAATTGTAATAGATTTATTTTCGCGTGGACTTTTCATGGTCTGGTTCAAGGAATTTAGAAAACCTCTTTAAGACAAATTAGTTCAGGGGAAGGAAGGTTTTCGTGTAAGTAAATATTACATAATCTTAATTTAATCTTGCTAAGATCTTGTAACAATAAAAAGATTAGAAAAATTATTACTCTAACTGGGAATCGAACCCAGGATTTACTGCTTTCCGGGCAGAAGCTCACTGCTGAGTTATCTGAAGTTCTGCCCGGAAAGCAGAAAGTCCTTGGTTCTTTCCCAGCCGGGGTGATAATTTTTCTAGGTTATTATAACATCTTAACTTTTTGAGACAGTTGAAAGAAATTGTCAGTAACTGAGGGGGATATTTCATTTTTTATGTTTCATAATTAGGATTGTAAAACTTCCATAAATAAAGTTTTTTGGCATTTCCCATAGAAATAGTTTATTTTGGCACATATATTGTTGGAAACGTTTGGAAGTTTTTGGATATATTTCTGAAGCATTTTGTGAATTTCAAAATTCCCATGCAAACTATTTCTTAATCTTAATCATTTACTACCGTAAAGCTTTCTGTTTTTTTTAGAACCATTTTACTCATTCTATACTATATTCTGTATACTGCAGAAATATATATATATATATATATATATATATATATATATATATATATATATATATATATATATGTATATGTATATGTATATGTATATGTATATGTATATGTATATGTATATGTATATGTATATGTATATGTATATGTATCTGTATCTGTATCTGTATATGTATCTGTATATGTATATGTATATGTATATGTATATGTATATGTATATGTATATGTATATGTATATGTATATGTATATGTATATGTATATGTATATGTATATGTATATGTATATGTATATGTATATGTATATGTATATGTATATGTATATATATATATATATATATATATATATATATATATATATATATATATATATATATATAAATACATACACACATATATATATATATATATATATATATATATATATATATATATATATATATATATATATATATATATATATACATAATCTTTAACTTCTTACACCTTTCGGTGTCGAAGTGCCGGACACACCGAGCCGCAGAGTGGATATGTGTATGTGAGACGAGGCAGCGGAGCCATGTAGGCAAGTACGCTGCGCTCGTGGTTTACCCATCCAACTATTGACCGGCACAAACTCGACTTAACTATGTTAAGCGATATAAATCCACTATAACCACTCTGCCATACTGCCGACTTTACTGTAGAAATACAGTATAATAATGGGGGAAAAAACAAAATTATTTGGTGATACTACAAAACAGGTGTAGGATGGCGAGTTTAGTCTGAGCATACACCTGATTTTGGGAACTTATATAAATAAATTTATAATTTTTTAGTAGTTTTTTTTTCTTGGTTGATGAAGTAAAGTTACTTCTTTTAAATAGGATACTTTTTATATTATTACATTTTTGATTAGCGCTCTTACAACAAGTTCAAGTAAATTAGGAAAATGGTTCTGCGACCTACCGATGTACGTGCTTACCCGTCAGAACCCTGCCGTTCTCTTTCATACGGGGGTAAGGTCCTTGTCCGGCATTAGGACTATTTCTTAACCTAGGTTAGGTACATCGGAACTCTTCAGCCCTTTTTTATGTCTTCATAAGTTCCTTTACCAAGCCTTAGTTGGGGCCACTGCCCGATCGAATCCAACCTCAAATGTGGCAGGACTTGGTTTTAAATGGTTTTGCCACCCCGATCTCTCAGTTATAGGCCTGGTGTGCCCTTGACAGAGCTTCCTTTTGAGGCTACTTCATAGGGCCCGGTTAAGTAGCATCTCGGGGTGTACTCATTAGGATGAAGTTGTCTTGAACGTGAGAGGCTATGTATCTTTGCGTCAACTCTCCTTAAGCTTAGGTCTCTAGACGATTTCTGGGGATTTGACGACTGGAACTGCACAGCTAAAGCCGGACCCCCATACTGTCATCTCTGAAACGATACCTGATGGTATGCAGTTTCCCATAGACCAGCGAGTGAACTCCCTGACCGAGATATACTTTACTTGATTCTCCATTTGTCTAGGTCAGACATGATTACATGATTGTTTTACGTGGGGTATCCGTGTTAACATACCCCCACGTTCCTTTCCTTAGGAGGAAGTAATTGAGATATGCCCAATCAGCACGCAATTGCTCCCAGTTACTTACTGGTTGGAGCGAGGTTGCCTATCCACCCTCTACTAGCTATCCAGGTTAATACCGGAGCGATTAACTTAATACGTGTTCACCCGCCGGCACCTCCTCGTCCTTTTTTTATACGGGATCAAGTGTCCGGTCCTCTTTCATACCATAAGCTTCTTCACCGAGCCAGGGTTGGGGCCACTGCCCGATCGAATCCAATCAGATGTGGCGGGACTTGGTTTTTAAGCGGTTTTGCCACCTCGATCTCCCAGTTATTGGCCTGGTGTGCCCCTGACAGAGCTTCGTTTCAAGGCTACTTTGTAGGGCCCATCAAAGTAGCATACCGGTGTGTACCCGTTAAAGTGAAGTTGTCTTGGACGTGAGAGGCTGTGTATTTTAGCATCAACGTCTCTTTTAAGTGTAGGTCTCTAGACGATTTCTGAGAATTCGACTACTGGAACTGCACAGCCAAAGCCAGACCCCATACTGTCACCTCCAAAACGCTACCTAGTGGCTTGCAGTTTTTTATAGGTCAGTGAGCGAACTCCCTGACGTAGATAAACCTCACTTGATTCTCCTCCATTCGTCTAGGTCATACAGCGGGATACTTAGCTCCATAAAAGACCCTGACGTCAGGTGAGATTCAATCCACCCCCACCGGACCCTCTTGTTAGCAGAGTTCCCTACGCAACATTTTAGAGTCACTGTCGAGAAAAACTTCGGTGGAACACCTAGGTGTAACTCTACCACACATTTCCTTCTGATCACATCATCCATTACCCAGACAGGCCTGGGATTGGGTAGACAACGACCAGTTCTAAGGGTGAACGCCATTGGTCTGCCCACAAGCTAGTCTCGAATCCTAGTGCTCCCCAAAAATTTATGATTTTTTAAATTTGGCCACACTATGCAACAATTTTAATATTTGACTTCCAAATCACAAAATAGATAAAATTAGAATTTCTTTGGCACAAATAAGAGCTCAAAAAATTTGCTAGCTCAAATTGAATATTATTGACCATTTACTGAAGATAATAATCAATAAGTCTGAATGGTGGGTTACAGACCTATATTCCTTTATAGCTATACAGCTTAACTAATTTTCTACAGAAATGGACAATAGTATAAGTTGAAAAGTAAATATATTCCTCGTAAGAGCGACAGAGATGGGAGATAGAGATCCATACAGAAAGTGGGATTAGATAAAATATAACATTGGTTCAACATAAGCAATCGCCTCATTGCACATGTTTTAAATTATCCTATCAGATGTTAAAATAACACTGATGTTTTTGTTTCTGTTTATTATGGTTTTTTGGTTGACCGTTAATTGTCAAAAGACAGTATACAGCTATTGCTTTGGTCATTTTTTGTTAGGTTAGCTAAACAGCTAACCTACAAGTGATCATCTTTACATTGATTTAATCATTGCATAGCTGTAAACAAAAACAAAGACTTTATCACATGGTCAAATAACAATGAAGTTTTTGTTTCTGTTTATTATGGTTTTTTGGTTGACCATTAATTGTCAAAAGACAGTATACAGGTTTTGCTTTGGTCATTTTTATGTTAGGTTAGCTGTTTTCAAGTTATAGCCAAAAAATAGAACGAAAAGTTTTTTTTCGTAAAACTAAAAAAATTTGGCTGTCAATGAATTAGTATTAGCTACAAGAAATCTAACAGGGACTTGTAGAAAATCGCTAAGAAGACAGTCTTTCTCTGCCATTTTTATACTGATTGTTTCATAATTTAATATACAGATGTTATTGTTAATTATTAAACGTTTAATTCTACCCAAACAAAAGTTAAAATTATTTTTTGTTAAAGTTAAAAAATCAAAAACTGAAAATTGATCCATTGTCGCTCACTCTCCTACAATAAAAGCAACTAGGCAGTAAAATATAGCCTTTGGCTATGTATATTTCCAAAAGTGTTCGGCAAATAATAAAACAAACACATAAGTTTAACACAGCCTAACCTATTTTGAAAGTTAAAGTAATTGCAAGACGAGAAGAGCCTGTTGACGTTACACTGTGGGGCGAAAGATAGGAAAGAGCACGCAAACCCTATAATGACGTAAAATATATAATTTTTACAGATCTTTGTTGTTCATTTGTACTTTTTAAAGTTGTAGGAATCGATATAACAATGATAGAGCATTATTCATTAAGTGCAATTAATAGTTTATGGCGTTATGTTTGATATTAGTTAGGGGAAGTTTATCTATTTTCTTCATTATACCTGCAGTTTATTAGAAAAAGTAAGAGGATTTATGTTAGTCCAAAAAAGGTATTCTATAATAACTCTATTGTAATCTTTTTAGAAGTACATGGGAAGACGTTCTAAAATTTAAGGTGACATGAGTTTTTCAAGATACGTAATTGAATTTTACTAATCTGGTACAGGAATATAAGTAGTAATACCACTTCACCATGAGTTTTATTATACAATGAAGTCTATGAATATTTAAAAAAACTTCCAAGAAAGAATTTAAAAACTATTTTTAGGTCGGCATTTATAAAGGAATTACTATCTCTTAAGAAATAACAGTAACTTTTTACAATAATTGCCAGTATTTCATTCATAAATATTCTCTACTTTACTAAAAAGCTTCATCCATGCTGTTCGTGATGCTACGATGCTTTCAGCTTTGTTAAATTTTTATTTAAGTTATTAGAAAACCCCATTTCTGCATAGGTAAGGATTGTGGTAAAACTTAAAAAAGCCAATGTTATAATATTTTCAAAAAATGAAAAACACAATGTTGCATCATCAACAACTATGCATGAAGTAATACAATAATGCCGGTAAAGATTTCTTGCAGTGCCTACAATAACGGCTTATGACATTTTAAGTTGGATCGAGTTGGATTTGGTTTTTGTATGAAAATAACCAGGAAGCTTTGGCTCTTTCTTTGACATAAATTTTAAAGTGGGCATATGCGGGCGTTTTTTTATAACTCCAGCAAAATTTGAGTTTAGCATAAACAAAAGCTCTTACAATTTAGGATTTTTTAAAATAAAAACTACAACACATTTTCATGTTTTTTTTAAGTTGCTTAGCTACAAATACTATGTCTTTCTTTCATTCTTAATTTTTGTTTCAATAAGTTCCATACAACAAAAGTAATTTAATTTTAAATTTCAGCCTGGAAATGTCTAGAAATTGTTAGTTCAAAGTAGTGACAAATTTAAGCATCAAAATCTTTATCAATAACAAAGATTTTGCAACCGGTTCCGGATGGCCTGAACATTTCATAATCAAACGTCAATATGTTTTTATTCTTTACACAAGATGAATTTTTAGCTCAACAAGCGGTTTTTGTTAAGGCTAGCCGTACAGTGCATCACCTGCGTACTAGAGGAAACTACGTTTGGACTAGTTTATTCTTTTAATAGGTGGATGTTTTACTTGTCAAGTTATTCTAGAGCGTTCGTCTTACATTAACCTTCGTCTGTCGCATAGTAGTAATTAAAAGCATTATTTGTTAGGCCACTACTGCGGTGTTAGCGCGAGAGCCACACGCATCTTTTATGATGTCAACAGCTTTTCACATTTTGCTACTATTCTAGCTACTAAATGTCTAGCTACTACTGTTTGTATTGTGTATGATATAAAAATAATATGTGCACCATGGCAGGAAAGTAATTTTTTTTGTTCATCTCTTCTTTCAAACCAGAAAACATCCACTTTCTTGCCTAGTAGCACAAATAACTATTATTGAAGTGCTACTATTTCAACCAGCAGTTGCATGCAGTCAATTCCATTGTAACTCAAGTGTGGAGGCAGAGTGCAATAAAAGCTTGGTTTTGGTAAAATTTTGTAAATGAGTTATATTTTTAAACATGTATTTATGAAGAACATGTATAATGATGTTGTTTTCTTTTAAGAAGAATTAAATTAAGAATAAATTCATAACTTCTAGTTAATTATAATAATAATACATGGAGTAAAATTCATTGCTTCCTGTTTTTCACTCAGCTTTTCTGTGGTCAGGTATTTCAATTTAAAGAAAAAAACATTTTCCTCTTATCGATGCTCCACACTAATGTATAACATTTATTTATTGCTGAGTTATAATCTAAAAACAAATTATTATTTACTCTTATGTTATCTTCTAATAATTTGCATGTTACGCTTGAATATATAAAATATATATCGCATATTAGGGTGTAAACCAGTGGTGGTTCGTATCTACCCTTTTGGATGTTCTGTTATTGGGCACCAAGCATATTAACCAGTTGCTTCGTGGCCACCTGCTCACCAATAGAACATCCAAAAGGG
Source organism: Agrypnus murinus (assembly GCA_929113105.1). NCBI lineage: Eukaryota > Metazoa > Arthropoda > Insecta > Coleoptera > Elateridae > Agrypnus > Agrypnus murinus. The sequence continues at coordinate 29,860,120 of OV816023.1, read as the reverse complement.
TACGCAATAACAACCACTAGTGTAAACCATAGCTAAGTTGTTTACAATGATGTTGACAAAACAGAATTAAAAAATCTAGTCATAACAGTTTCCTAAGAAGGTGTTTTATCCAAAATACCATAAGAACGATGGCATAGTAGGGTACCTGATAATATATAATGCATTACAGTAGACTCACGATTATTCGAGTTAATTGGAACCGAGAGTACCTCAAATACAAAAAACTCTGATAATAAAGATAATATCAATGATTAATGGTTTACAGAAATTGATGAAAATGTAACAGCAACTGAAAAACAAAGTATGTGATGGCAGGGATGCATGACTCAAACTGACTGTTGGTGAGCATGAGGTAAAAAATGATGTCAAGCGAACGTGCTCATGATGCACAAACAGACCTAACAACACCTTTTAAGCATTGGCAGTTATCGGATAGAAAAGTTCTTTACTGTATTAGACATACATTACTAAAAGTTATTAAAACAATTTCTAGCATAATTTGCCATCCTTTTCTCTCAAAATATTGGTAAATGATGGAATATGGAACATAATTTATTATACAGTTGTCACAGTAATGCAATCAAGTATGTTCTTCAATTTAGCAATCTATTGTATATTAAGTGAAGAATTCCCATACTATTGGAAGCTGTTGTAGGCAGGGACTTGGACCCAAATGTAATTTTAATACGGTTCTGGTTCCAGTACTTGCTTTAAAATAAAAGGATTCCGGTTCCAGTTTGATACAAAATATCAGTTCTTGCGGTTTTTCAGGTTCCAGTTCCCCTGGAAGTCCCTTGTTGAAGGCTTTTAATGGGAAGTAGACAACCAAAATTTTATACTGGCAGAGTTATTGCTCGTTGCTTAGTATGTTGCCCAGAGATGTCCAAGCATTCCTAAATAACCAACACAGGGTCGCTTTTGAAACATTTAAAAAAATTGGAAGTGCATTGATTTTAAATTTTAAACTGAGAAACTTAACTCGGAGAACCTAACTTGTTATTTTTTTTTGGCCTCGGTTTATTCAGGTTCTGGTTCCAGTACAACACTAAATACTATTTCTTGGGGTTTCTGAGGTTCTGACTCTGCCCAAGTGCCTGGTTCAGTGACGGCTCGTGCCTTAAGAACGTGGGTCGGCCAAAGAATAGCTCTAGTTCTTTTTCTTTGATTGACTTTTCATGTCCTGTCTTGAGGATATAGTCTGCTATTAGCTTTCGTGATTGAATTTAAAATAATTAATTTAGTTAATTAATTACTTTTACTTTTTTTCTGTAATCCATTAAATATGCCGGCCATTACTGCTGCTCCATCATATGTTTGACCCACTAATTTCCTTTCAATATTAAAATGACCGAAGTTTTGGATCAATACATTAAAAATATCACTTGCACTTCGACCTTCGCTAATATTAAAAAAACCGAGAAACCGTTCCAGTACTGGACTTTCGCAAACAAAACGAAAAATAACAGACATCTGAGAAAAGCAGCTGATATCCGTATTCTTGTCTATTTCCCACGAAAAACAAGAAGCGCTATTAATTTCGTCGTGAACTTTTTGCGTTAAAATTTTTGTTATCGACTCGATTAATTCATTTTGAATTGTCTTTGATAGCCCTGTGAAAACAGATGATTCAGACGGTTCTATAAATTTATTAAAATTTTGCTCCAACGTCGCAGCAAATTTAGCTATTTCTTTTAAGTTGCCTTGATTATGTGAATTCATTGTGTCGTCATCGCCCCGAAATGCCAATTCTTGTGTGGACAGAAAAATTACCATATTTATTAAATGCTTCAACATTTTTCGATTTACACGCACAGTTTCATTGTATTTATTTATAAATTCTTGATGAGCAGTGCCTAACACATTTACGATATTCTGTTTACCGAACAGTAAATTAATAATATTAAGTAAATTTTAATGCTGAATGAGTGTGTTCTTTTGAAATCTCATGTTTAGCTAAAGCGCGATGATTTTTTTTTAAATTGTCATAACCTGTTGAATTAACAGGAACTTTGTTTTTCGAAAAAAGTATACAATACCAGCAAAATAGCTTATTACGAATCTCACTGCCAGTTAACCAGACGTATTTATCGTACCATGTTCTAGAAAAAGCGCGATTATGACCAGTTTTTGCTTGCACTAGGTTAATCATTAATGGTTGCGGAATAGGCAATTATTTGATAAAAACTTTATCATCATAAAACAATTCACTAAATTTATTTAACAATAGATGGTCAGTTAAATCGCCGTTTGTACTTTCGGTCTCTATCGCGATAAAAATGTTTTACGCGCACCACTCCGACACTTCTACTGCAAAGGTATTAAACAAACTAAACAAATTTTATACTAGGCTTGCTACCCTTTATGTTAGCTCAATAATGCACTATATGCAGTGCAATATTTGCTACTGTCTCCCGGGTCGGCTGGCCGAGCTCGGAAAATCGAAAAATAAATATTCAACGACTTTTTTAATATATAAAGAACATCCATACTGTCCATGTATAAATTTATATATTATTGGAAGTAAAACAGTAAAAAAAAACAATGTTTTAGATAGGAAGGTATTTACTTTTAATTAAACATTTTTGTACCTATTCAAATTACATTAGCGTAAATCATGTAACATAATAAACATGTAACATCTGAACTTACATATCCATATTTATACTTATATTAGAAATAGCAATATAGGTATATAATTATAGAATACTTTTGTTGAAATAACATAAATCCTCTTGTTTTTTCTAATAAGCTGCAGATATAATGAAGAAAATAGATAAACTTTACCTAACCAATATGAAACATAACGCCATAAACTATTAATTGCACTTAATGAATAATGCTCTAACATTGTTATATCAATTCCTAAAACTTAAAAAGTACATATGAACAACAAAAATTGGTAAAAATTATTTATTTTAGTTGATTACATGGCTTGTGCGCTCTTTCCTATCTTTCGCTCACAGCGGGTCGGCTGGCCGAGTTTGGCTATTATAAATATGAATCCCAGTAAATCGCAATTTTTTTAATTCTGTAGACATTTTTGTATTCGATATTTAGTAAGCACAAATTGCATAATGTATAATTTATTTATGCTTTAACATGAAACATCTGAATTAACAGATTTATTCTGATAATTACATTAGCAATATATTGTGGCTTGCTGTAATTTTAAAGAATTACAATAATTTTTTATTTTTAAACTGGAATACTTGACTTCTTATGCATGCAGTTTCAGCAAGAGTATACTTCATTACTTTTAATTGCGATCACAAAATCAAAAAGCTATGAAAATATATAAAATAACATCGACAAATACAAAGAAGTTCGACTTCTTTTATGCGTGTATTTCAACTGCTATAAGTGCGGCCGGGCACGCTAACATATACACGAAGTTCTGCGCTGTAACGACGTCTAGAACACAGATCGTAGTTGGTGGATTATCTCATGAGTTTCAAAGCAACTACCTGTACTACATCGGCTGGCCGACCCCAGTAACTTTTAAATGCGAATCTCGCTAAATAGTTATCGGGTATAAACACTAAATTTTTACATTACATCTTAATGATTGTAATTTAATTATTACTTATTTAATTTAATTGTAATTTAATCTTTCTTATTATTTAAAATGTAAAATAAAGATACAAATATTTATTTTACAGAAAATAATATTTTTTCTTCGTACTATCATTTGGTACGGCCCGGCCTCTCCTGATGAGCCGTTACTGGTCTGGTTGTAGGTCTCCTATGCTGCCGTGTCTAGAAAGAACGCCGTATGTGCACAAACTACAGTCTAGAAATGTACTATGTAAAATGTTATTGCATGCTACTAAAAAGTATGATACATTTCCACGTTGTTGTTGTTTTAGATACTGCATTCTTGCTAAGCATGACAGCACTATAGCTGCAATTTAAAACTTCAATTTAAAATATTAAAAGTAAAATAATGCATTATACTCACCCGTTGTAGATTGTCCTGTAGACCTATCTATGTATTTTTACAGCCTGTATATGAGTACCTTAACGATCCTAGATGAACAAATTATAGTTATTGGTATAATATAAGTGTGAGAATGAGTGTTTAATCATATCAGAAGATACAGAAATGAAGTGTAGCCAAATTTAAATTTTGGCACGCATTTCTGCACATCCAATTTAAAGGGCCAAGCGTTCCAAGGTCACTGAAACTGCCTGCGAAAGGTCAAAGGCGCCAAAGAAGGGTACCCTATTACTGCGATTATTTGGCCACGCGGTATCTCATGTGCACAAAGTTGTAGGGCTCTCAAACTTTGAACAGATATAGAAGGAACAATTTTATTCAACATATATTAAAAGTGATCCCTATTCTGGATCTCGAATTATCTTGATTTTCGTGAACCTTTGTTTTGTATGGTTTTACATAGGAAATCGAACGTCTGAAGAGTTAAGCATCAATAACTAGAGTGCACAAGGACTAATTATGCTGATATTCGGTGTACGCATTACCCAATTATCTGAACGATTTTAGTGCAAAAATAAAATTGATCCCTATCACAGCTCGGCAGCAAATATAATTTATATGAATGAGTGCACGTACATGTGTGATTATTATACAGGCTCAAGTATTTTTATCCCAATGACGCTATAATGAGTAAGTAAATGGTAGTATGCTTAAATGTTTCCTAATGGGTCTAAAGCTAAGGCTCAATGCACAGGCACAGCTTGCAACGTCTACCATCCGATGTCAGCCCAGGACATGTTTTCTAAACCACGTATTTATTTTATTTATTTATTTTTTTTTAAATTTATTTTATTTACAAATTATGAGTCATTCAACAGGATGATTCAACTCCCTTTAACAGAAAAACCCTTAACATCGATCTATACAGTGTACTCCACATAATTACAAAATAATTATTACATTTAAGTAGGTAATGAAATGGAAAAGTAACAGCCACAGAATTATAACATAAATAAATTAAAACTAAACAATGCAAATTATTTATTGTTATATAACAAAATTATTTATAGTTTAAAAGAAAAAAAAATTAACTTTAATATTTATGAAAGGTAATTAGTAGAAACAAAAAAAGAAAAAAAAAGTTTTTTTCTTAAGTGTCTTCCACATAATTACATATATATATTTTACATTTTAGTAATGAAATTATGAAATGAAAATGTAGGTATCATCAATAGATTATAATCTTTAAATATGTTAGATTATACTGTTCAATTTATATAATATCATGTAACAAATGGATCAGTAAATATATTAATTTTAAATTATAAATTTTAAATAAGTTAGAAATTAAATTATACATTTTATATACTATTATTAGTATTAAGTATTACGTGAAGGTCAGGTGTAGGAGCAGCTATTGAAATGTGCTTCTGGTGGTCATGGGCTGTAAGAAAGCCCATACTAACTAGACATTTTACATACTATAAGAGAGTAAAGGAGCTTTTAATTCAGATACTTCATTATTGAAGAGTTTGAATTGAGCATTTGATTATTTCACTGTTCATAACAATCCCAAAAATGTATTCAATTCGGGTTTGACGACACCAATAGCTGATTATGTGCCTTAAAAATATTTAGCCTTAAAATGACTCCTTTTGCCAGTGCCCAGTGTCATGAAATTCTATTTGGGGGTTATCTTCCATCGTCCCTTAAAAGCTTTTGGTTACTCTGACAATTTGCAGAAACAAAGAGGGGCGGTGTGATCGACCAACTGCAATAGAATTTTATTAAACCTAGCATGGAGTAAGGTGAACTTGGACTCGTTCACGTGGACTTACTCGCTTACATACACTGGCTGGAACTCACTCACTTGAATTCACGCAATTGGACTCACTCACTTGAACTTACTGATTCGGATTGGATTCACTCACTTTCTTGGATTCACTAACTTGGACTCGCTCACTTGGATACTGACTTTGATTTACTCATTTGAATTTACGCACTTGGACTTAATCTCTTGCAATCACTCTATTGGATTTACTCACTTGGACTTACTACTTGCACTTCAACTCACGGACTTGGATTTATTCAATTGGATGCACTCAATTGGAATTACTTACCTGAACTAACTCACTTAGCATCACTCACTTGGACTCACCCACTTGGCGTCACTCGCTTGGACTCACTCACCTGGACCCAGTCAATTGGACTTACTCACCTGGTCCAAGTCACCTGAACTTACTCACTTGGACTCATCCCCTTGGAATCACTCACTTGAACTCACTCCCTTGGACTCACACACCTCGACACACTCACTTGAACTCACCCATCTGCTTTACTAACTCATTTACTTAAACTCAATAACCTGGACTCACTCCCTTAAACTTATTCTTTTGGACTCACACACCTGAACGAACTCTCCTAGAATCACTCACTTGGAATAACTTTCGTGGACTCATCTGGAATTATTTACTTGAACTCAGTCATTCTGACTTATTTACTTAGTCTCATTTACTGGGACTCACACACCTAGATGCTTCACCTGGATTCACACACTTGGACTCGCAAACTTGACTCACGCATGTGGACTCACACACCTGGACTCACTCACTTGAACTCAGTCATTTGGACTCATTCACTTGGATTCACCCTTGCACCTGAACTCACTTACTTGGGCTCACGCACCAGGGCTCGCCCACTTGGGTTCACTCATTTAGGCTTACTCATGTTGACTCATTTAAACTCAGTCATTTGGACTCACTCATCTGGACTCACAAGTACTAAAAAATTTGGAATCATTCACTTGGACCCAATTGCTTAAAGTCACACATCAGTCACTTGGATTCAAGTGATTTGGATTCAATCACTTGGACTCACTCACCAGGACTCACTCACTTGGACTTACTCACTTGGGCTCACTATCTTAGGCTCACTCTCTTGGGCTCACTAATTTGGTTTCACCCATTTAGATTCACTCGCTTGGACTCACTCCCTTGTATTTACACACCTAGACTCACTTATCTGGGTTAACTCACTTGGTGTCGCTCTCTTGGACTCACTCACTTGAACTCACTCACTTGGATTCACTCACTTGGACTCACTCACCAGGACTCACTCACTTGGACTACTCACTTGGGCTCACTCTCTTGGGCTCACTAATTTGGTTTCACCCATTTAGATTCACTCGCTTGGACTCGCTTCCTTGTACTTACACACCTAGACTCACTTATCTGGGTTAACTCACTTGGTGTCGCTCTCTTGGACTCACGCATTTGAACTCACTCACTTGAACTCACTCACTTGGATTCACTCACTTGGACTCACTCACTTGAACTCAGTCACTTGGAGTCAGTCACCTGGACTCACTCACTTGGAATTACTCATCTGGATTCACTCAGTTGAAATCAGTCATTTAGTCTCACTCACTTGTACTCAATCATTTGGACACAGTCACTTGTACTCACTCACCAGGAGTCACTCTCTTAGACTTATTTGGACTCACTTATATGGATTCATTCACTTGAACTCACTCATCTGGACTCACTCATTTACACCCCATACTCATGTGGACTAATTTACACCTACTCAACTGGACTCATTTACTTGAATACACTCACTCCATTATATTCACACACCTGGACTAAATCACTTGGTCTCACTCTCTTGGACTCACTCACTTGAAATCGCCCGTTTGGATTCACTCACTTGGACTCGCTTGAAGTCAGTCATTTAGATTCAGTCACCTGGACTCATTCACTGGGACTTACTCCTCTGGATTCACTCACTTGAACTCAGTCATTTGGATTCAGTCACCTGGACTCACTGACTTGGACTTAGTCATCTGGATTCACTCACTTGTACTCAAATCATTTAGACACATTGATTTGGACTCTGTCACCTGGACTCTATCACCTGGACTCACTCACTTGGTCTCACTCTCTTGGACTCACTCACTTGAAATCGCCCTCTTAGAATCACTCACTTAAACTCAGTCATTTGGACTCATTCACTTGGACTCAAATACCTGGACCAATTCACTTGGACTCGGTCACCAAGACTCACTCTCTTGATGAACTTATTTACTTGAACTCAGTCAATTGGACTCGTTTGGTTAAACTCACTCACTTGTACTCACACAACCCACTGGTTCTAACTGGACTAACTCACTTGTTCTCACTCTCTTGCACTCAACTCATTTGGACTCGCTCTCTTAGACTCACTCATCTGGACTCACTCAGTCGTTTGAGTCCACCCACTTAAATTTAGTCGCTCAATTTTAACCCACCAAAAACATGTTGTTTAAGGTTGATGTGAAGTTCATTGGTGTTTATTCGGGAAAATACACATTAACAACATTAAAATTAAATAGAAAAATAAAGTTTTTAATGCTGTTGATCCTGTTAATCCTGGGAACTGCCGATGAAGTTCAGTGGTAACTGGAAGATAACACTTTTCAGTAACTGTTACTACGGTTGTCGTAGTGTGTGGTTCTTGAGAAAGGTTATTAGTAACCGTAATGGGGTTATTATCAGGAACTGAAACTGCTCTTGGTGCATCTTGTAGTTTCTAGGAATTGTTTACAGGTGCTGTAGCAGAAGTCCGTTGTTGTTGATCCATGGGAATTTTTGTCGAAGAAACGACAGGTGAACTCTGAAAAAGTCGGCCTCGGGAAGCTCTTCCAAGCTCAAATTGGTTAGGATCCAATCTTGGCAGGGCTCTAACTGATTCTGATGTTTTTGTAAAGAGTGTAGTAGAATGTAATAATGTTTAATTGTTGTCAAATGGTTGGGAATAGATGCACTTTTGGAAATAAAAAATTTGGAATAGATTCTGTTATAGAATTAATAACCTGTGAATTGTGCTCTTCAAGAACTGGCCAGGTTTAATGAAACAGAAATTATCAATGGGGCAGGTGTATTTGAAACGGTATGTTTGTGTTCTGTCAGTGGTGGACAAATGACGTGTTGATTATCGTTACTTATTTGGGGGTTAGGATCCTGAAAATGTGACTGATCGCGCGAGATTTGATCGCAGTTTGTGGTTGTGAAGCTAGTAAAATGAGGAGACAGGATTTCTTCCTGAAATGGTTTAGCTAGTCCAAAAGATTCAGTGAATCATCTTGCAGCAACCATAAATCTGCAATCTCTTTGGGAGAAGCGGGAGTATTTGGTTTTGGGTTGTATGAAGGAGGTGTGTTCAAACGTGAAACCAAATAACAGTTTAATATTTCGTTCTTAAATGTCATGACAACAATGCAAACTCCTTCCCATACATGACATTTAAGAACGAAATATGAAACTATTATTTGGTTTCACGTTTAAACTGAAACCCTGATAAAATTAGAATGCAGTTTCAAAATGTTACATGACAAATTAGAAATCAAAATATTATATTTTTGGAGTTCGTTATTAATATGGAGAACGTTAAAGTATGTATCTATGAGCACCATTGACATTTGTTCATGTGAACTGTCAAAAATGGGAAATGTTATTAGATTAGCAGGTAACTTCGCCATATTGAAACGTAACCAATTAAATATAAGATACTTATACGGAAATCATATACTGAGCGTGTTTTTGTAAGAAATTATCCTGATGAGCTACGGAAGAAAAACGGCCTCGAAAACGGTAGTAATCACCTTAAATTGTTAATAACTTTTCTGCTGTCACTACGATTTAGTACGCAACTACATATATTATTCTACACACTATTTTTAGTAGGTTTGCGCAATAAAATAGCTGTTAACACTAAAGAACCAAGAACAGATACTTTTGGTTCCCTGCCGACTGGACTATATATAAAAAGTAACATTTAACAAGTTTAAAGTTAAGGTATTTTTTAAGTAAAATATAGTTAAAGTATGTTTCTGAAGGACGTATAATCATTTTCATAATACATTTTAAAATATCTTTAAAATACAGTTATGACAATAAATAACCATAGCTTACAGATGAATGTACTTTTGTTATTATTACTAATCTCACTTTAAGTTCAAGAAACTTTTTATTGCATATGAAAATGGCTCGTAGTTACGTGTAAGGATCTAAATACTGTTTTATTGGATAAAACAAAAGCGGAACCAAATTCAATATAAATTATAGATGTGAAACATCTTACTGTCAAATGTCTGGTTCGAATTCATATTAACTTGTCACATATTTTGACTTCCGCACCAGCTTCACAGGGCGAACAAGGATAGTTTTATATTTATTCATTGTCAGGTCGATCCTATCCACTCATACCCTACTTGGATGTTGCCGTTGTCGGAGGTTAGAGCATAGGACCATGGATTGTCCAATGAAACAGGTGTGCATATATGGAAAACCATAAAGTTTTCAGGAATATTTAATCACCCCCAAAGTGATCGGGGGGGGGACTCTTTGGGAACACTATTGTCTAACTATTTGCCCGGACTACAACTTCACTTTGTCAGGGTAAGATGGCTTTAAAAAACTAAACCCCGTCGCTTTAATTCTACCCTCCCCCATAATCTAAATCTTTCGGCATCTGGAGAACTGTCTTACAGGTAGGCCTTAACCAAAGGATTGCTTTAACAGACAAGATGGCTTATCGAAACTTGTACCCTACTGCTTTTCTTATGATTCAAACATTTCAGAGCCCCGCAAACTCCTCTGTTGGTTAGCCTTGGCAAAAGGTTTGCTTTGACAGGCCAAAGAGACCACTCAAATATTTTCAATTTAAATATTTCAGCCATTCGATGATCTTCCTGTCTGTTGGCCGCCTTGAGTAAAGTTTACTTTGGCAAGTGTAAGAAATTTTAAGTTTCCCGCACTTTCCCATATGAAATAAGTATTTCAAAATCTCAAGAACCATCTTGACGATAGGACCAGACTAAACGTTCACTCTAGCAGGTCTACGAAACTTTTCAAAAATCCTCCCCACTGAGCAAATTGTTTCAGTGTCTTGAGAATATCTTTTGTCATTAGCGTTGGGTCAAGGTTTACTTTCGCAAGAAAAAGAAACGTCAGAGAATTTTAATATTCTCCTTTCTTCTTGCCATATGATCCGACTATCAAAACCCCCCTACCATCTGACTTGGATATATCAACGTCTGAGAACTCTCGTGTCGGTTAATGATGCTGCGATTGAATGTTATCTCTAACAGGTCTAGGAGACCTGCAATACGAATCTTGCTGCGCTGTAATACGGAATCTACATAAATCCTACCTCCCCCCTTTCGCCATAACTTTCCGTATCATATAGATAGTCCGACTATCCGAGATTGTCTGGTCCTTGTCTACTGGATTTGGCCACGGATTAACGTTCGCAGGTTAAAATGAAGTTTCGAAAATTCCCCTACCCCCGTCATATAATCTGTATTGTTATACATATGGAGAATTCTTCTGTCCGTTCGCAGTGACTAAATTAAGCTTAAAATTCTGACCTTAAAATGACCTTCTGCAGGTCAACTGAATGACCTGCACCAGACACCTTAACACCTGACACCTCAATGAAACTTACCCTCCCCCCCCCGCCATCTGACTTGGATATTTCAAAGTCTGAGAACTCTCGTGTAGGTTAATAACGCTGCGACTGAATGTTAGCTAGCCTAGGAAACTTTCAAAGATCTGCGGTAGAGTGGTTGCGCTGTAATACGGAGCCTACATAAATCCTATCTCCTCCCCTTCTCCCTAACTTTCCGTATAATATAGATAGATCGGCGTTCCGAGATTATCTCGTCCTTGTCTGCTGGATTTGATCACGGATTAGCGTTCGCAGGTTAATCTGAAGTTTCGAAAGTTTCCCTCCCCCCCGTCATATAGCCTGTATATGGAGAATCAGGAGTAACATATGGAGAATTCTTCTGTCCGTTAGCAGTGACTAAATTAAGCTTAAAACTAAAGCTACTGCAGGTCAAAGAGACACTTCAATGGAATTTACCCCCCCCCGCCATCTGGCGTGGATATTTCAAAGTCCGAGAACTCTAGTGTAGGTTAATAACGCTGCAACTGAATGTCAGCTCTAGTTAGCCTAGGAAACTTTCAAAGATTTGCGGTAGAGTGGTTGCGCTGTAATACGGAATCTACATAAATCCTACTTCCCCCCCTTTCACCCTAAATTTCCTTATCATATAGATAGTTCGACGATCCGAGATTGTCTGGTCCTTGTCTACTGGATTTGGTCACGGATTAGCGTTCGCTTGTTAAAATGAGGTTTCGAAAGTTCCCCTCCCCCTCGTCATATAATCTGTATTGTTCGGCGTATGGAGAATTCTTCTATCCGTTCGCAGTGACTAAGTTAAGTTTAAATTAAAGCTTCTGCAGGTCAATGAGACAGTTCAGAGGTATTTAACCTCCCCCTCCCCCAACCTTTCAGAACAAATTGCAACTATAATAAGAAAAACCACCAGTTACAAAATAACCTATAAAACTAACACCAACACCTTTTTTCATTTTTATTCAATGCTAAAGACAAAACACAAGATATCATGAAATCCGGCATTTACCGTTTGAATTATTCTTTTTGTAACTCGGTTTATATTGGGCAAACACTTAGAAATTTCGACATAAGATACAAAGAACACGTACGCTCTTATAGACTTAAACATCCAGAAAAATCGAATTATGCCAAACACATTTTGGAACAGAACCACCCAATGACACCTCAAAACAACATTAAATTCTTACATTTTTGCAACAACAAACACAAATTAGACATTTTAGAAGCTTTTGATACAAACATAAACGCACAGTAGCTTTAATGAATGAACAAGCTGAGCTTAGTAATTCTCCTTTATTAGAAGTGTTAGATATTTAGTTTTTGTATGTATTGTATCTAGTTACCTATTTTCTGTATGTATTTATCCTTAGCAACGTGTTTGTTTATCAATCTTATCTACCTTTGATAATGACATAAAGTGTCGAAACAATATTGTCAGGTTAAGATATTAATAAAACTTGTGAAACTTCAACTAATCTTTGTATTTATATTATATTTCATAATTACAGTTTTTTTTATTTACAAAAAACGAAAATTTGTAACAATATGTATGTCGCAGGCAGATAGTCAAATCCGGCAAATAACTATCTGCCTAGTCCAGGGGCGTGCTGGGTATGTGAGACCAGGCCAGGAAAAAACTTTGGGTTCAGGCCAATTTAATAGCTATTTTCAGTAAAATTCTTATTATTATACTCCCAAAATTATTGCCAAAATGCGTGCTATCTATTTTTAAATTGATTAGATGTTTTCGACTTTACAATACCTATTATTGTATACTGATTAATTAGATACTGAATATTTAATTTTTGGTCATAGATTTATGATTCGATTTAAATGTTAAGATGTTATAATAATGCAGAGAAATTATCACCCCGACTGGGAATCGAACCCAGGACTTTCTACTTGCCGAACAGAAGCTCCACCTCTGAGCTATCTAAGGTAATTACCAACCGAAAATGACAACTCTACTACATAAGTTGGAACTATTAAATATACCACATATGAATACTAATTAAATATTAATAATATATAATCCGAGTATATACGTAGTTCCAGTCCCAGTCGTGGTGTTAATTTTTCTACATTTTTATAACAGCTTAACATTAAAATTAAGCTTAATGTAATATTTACTTACACAAAAACCTTCACCCAAATTATTTATGATTCAAGTTCTGTATAACGTGGTTCGATAGTTAAAAACAATTTTCTTTGACCTGCTAATCATAGCAATCGTTATACCGAACTCGAATCATAAATCTGTGACGTAACATACATCTTAGAAAAACTAGATGTTAACCTACTAGACATTACATTTTTACGTAAATGTCGATAATTTTTTGCAAAAACTACCTACTTGAAATGTAGCTATAGCTACACAGTGCATAAAGCAGTAAGCACTAAAGACAAGTCTTACGTCATCAATCACCTTCATTTGATTAAAGATTAAAATTGTTAGTCAAACTTACAACGGCATTCATGTATCGCGTTTGGCTCCAAATATGAACTTTCAAATCAGATTTATGTTGGTCTAGGCTATATTGAGGAGCAGGTATTACTGCCCAATGTTTCTTACTTCCAGCGTATATAGCGAGAACAATTTCTGGAATAAGCATTTAGCACCACAAGGTAAATCTTCCGAATTCAAATAATTTCATGCCTCTTGCCACTCGACTAGCAGATAAAGATAGGTAATGTTTTTCGTTTTACAAACATTCCAAAGGAAATACATTTTACAACTGTGACATTCAATGGCGTTTTAGTAACTATATATATAGGACATTTGAAAACCTGAATGAAAATAATAACAGCATTGATTTCTTCCTCTGTTTGACGTATCAATAGATCAGTACCAATTGCATGAAGATACAGACAATTTCTCTTAACTAGACTCCAACATTGCTGACATAGAGCTGTTCTTTCCTGATTTCTATTTTAGGTTCATACGAAAAGTTATTTATTTTCCAATTGCATATTTGCACAACTTGCACAACACAAGCATATTGAAACCATAAATGCATTACTAACTTCTTTTTTATATTAAATAAATTATTTTCATGTCCAGTCGAGCGATTTTGACCGATTTATAGGCCTGTTTTTAGAGCGTAAATTGCTAAAATAGCTATCCTTGTTTACGCCGCCTCCATAGTGATCACAGTAACTATAAACCACTGCACCTACCTACTTGAAGTTTTGCACTTTTCAAATTATTTTTATTTTAAAATTAAATATTAATTGAAACGTAGACCGGACATAAACTAACGTATGCATTTCGAAGCATTAATTAGTGTTTTAGAGCCCTTTATCGTCTTAGCGCTAACTGACTCTGCGGGCTTTAAAACACACAATTGAGTCCTTAATACATAATAAACTATTACTTTACTTGGATTTTTCTTTAAAAGTAACCCGAGATGTCCGAAACAATATTAATTTCAGAAGATCCGACACCGACCCGAGCCCGACCCAAGCTCGAAATTAGGTTGTGTTACCCGGTATTAACTAGGACCATGGGACCGGGTCGAGCTTAGGCCCGAATGTCAGGCCCGATCCCGTGCAGGTCTCTAGTACAAACTATAAAAACATGTCAATAGCAGCCACGGCATTATAAGCGGGTATTATCATTTATAATTATAACGCCCCCGCGTAGCGTTATCCTTGCTATCGACGCAGACGTTACGTTCAAAATAAAATAAATATAAACAACGCCCTTGACAACACTAACAATTATAAATTGTAATTCATTTTTTTTTCTCACCGTACGTATACTCGTGTACGTATACGTAGTGAAAAATAAATACTGGAACAATTAAACATTAATTTTTTTTATTATCCCACCCCTCAGGCCACCGGGAAATGTCCCGGTATCCCGGTGGGCCAGCACGCCCCTGGCCTAGTCATTTACTAAGTGACGGGGCAGATAGTAAAACGAAAATAAATCTATATGATTTTGCTGTATGCCTAGGCATTTACTAAATGCAGTTTTTTTGAGCAGGCAGTTAGCAAATCACTTCATGTGATGTCGGCAAATAAAGTGATAACATCCACATTTCTTCGTAGAACATTATTTTTTACATGAGCACTTGTATAAGCTTTGTCCATTGTAAAGGGAGTACTTCGAAGTTGCTCCTCGCAAAAAACTGCTTATTTGTGGGAACATCTTAAATATTTATTAACTGCCTGTACTGAATAACGACATTTAAGCAAGGGCAAATATTTTCCAAGTGTTCATGTAAAAAAATGTTTTACAAAGAAATGTGCGAGTTATTACCTTATTTGCCGACAGCACATTAAGCCATTTACTAACTGCCTGTTATAAACAACGGCATTTAGTAAATGCCTAGGCATATAGCAAAATCATATAGATTTATTTTCGTTTTACTATCTACCTCGTCACTTAGTAAATGACTAGGCAGATAGCTATTTGCCGGATTTGACTATCTGCCTGCGACATGTATAAGCTGCTGATATTCAAAGTCTTAAAACCTATTAAATTTTCATTAATAGCGAGCGAAAACAACTAGCACCATCTCTGGAGATGTATTTAAAGTGTATGTCGTTAGTTGAGCAGTTTGCTACAGTATTTATTCTCTGAAGTAAATCACACAAGCTCACATTCAAATTTTAGCCTCTTAACTATAATAATTGCAAACTGTCCTATTTATAGGTAACAACTAATTGTTACCTATGGTTTTAATTGTTGTTGTAACAAAGAGCTTGTTCTCAGCTTCTCATTTAGCAGCAAATGTTGCGCTTTCCCTCTTACGGAACTCTTCACTGCTTATGTGGTGTCTACCTCCAACCATTTAATTTCATCAATAACAGGACAAAACATTTTTGCATCTAGCCGACTGGTATCTCTTGAAAATGGCTCTATTACAATTATTACATCTCATTGAATATATATGTTCCTATGATGGACCTAAAAAATAATAAAAGTCAAATATCTAAACATCTAACTATAATAATTGCAAACGATCCCCTTTGTAGTTAATAACTAAATCTGTTAACTTGCCTTACTGCGTTACCTATATTTTACCTTGGAGGAAGAAGATTCGTATAGACATAAGGGAACTTGCTTAATAACACTGTAAATGTAACAATAAATGCTTAAAATGCTACAAATACAAAACGCACATGGTCAAATGCTTGCGTTTTCAGCATACAGTTTCCGGCAATCACTCTTTTCTGACGTCCCAGACGATAAAGTTGCTTCAAAACTTTTGTCCAAAAACAGTGAAACAGTTTTTTTAATTTCCCAAAAGTATCATTTTTGGACATGCAGTGTTTCTAAAATGACGATTCAATTGATATCAATAGCTGCCCAAGGTGACGTTTTATACAAGCTAATAGATTGTAACGTTCTTTTTAAAATAATAACAAAAATGCTGTCTATTCATAAGAGAAATATTAATTGACATACACTTAATTAAAAACACTATAACTATAAACTATTTAACAAACTATTTAAATGATAGGTATTTACAAATTTCTTTGAGGACTATTTATATAAAAACTATTTATGTATTACAACAATTATTAACTAATTATTCAGAGTACATTTCACTATGCCGGTCAAACATCAACTGCCTCCTTCTACCCGCGATCTCAATTTATATCTTTCATAAGTTCTAGAACATAACCGATGAATCATACATGCAGCTGTTGATGAGTCACGTCGATAAGTCGCGTCGATGGCTCATGCATGCAGGTGTTATTGATGAGTCATACAGTTGATGACTCATACATCTAGAATGTTCGATGACGTCATATGTGGGTTTACTATTCGATACACTGCCCCCCTCTTCAAGTCTGTTCTGTCCCAGAACAGGTTTTATTCTCTGGTTTCTGTAGAAAGGGTCGTGACGGTATCGACAGTCTTCACCTCGACTACATGTTCCGAAGTCACAGACTAAGATCTTCACATCCGTATCTCTAAAAATAACTTCCAGCATGTTCCGAACGATTCTCCAATCCAAATGGTCCCGCCCACAGCCGAGTTTGGGAACTGCCAATTTGTTAATACCCTTGGTAAGCAACTCGATCCTCAAATCCCATAATGCCCTCCACAAGACGGCGTAACTCGGTTTCTGGTAGTAAAACTGCTTGGTTACCAAGTAGTAAATGGAGCGGTCATGATCAGGCAAGTGTAAGGCTTTTCCAACAGAGGGATTCTGATCTCGAAGTTCATCCAGCCGACCAAATTTATTTCTAAACGCTACTGCGACCCCCCAGGACATGCGGAGATCCTCGGAGACACAGTGGGCAATGGAATAATCACCAGGGACCCGGAAGAGGTCTTGTTGCATCTTGGTCGTGACTGCGGATCGGGCTTTTCTAGTTTCGGAAAACGCAGCCATAAATTCTCCAAAGGTTGGCTGATCATCTTCAGGCCTTACGGTATTGACAGCCACCTCAGCGTCATCTTCTCGATCCGGGACTGCGTTATTGTTTCCCTCACAGTACGCCAGACGATTGGAGTGTACCACATTTGGTTTCCCTCTTGCCAATTTCTGGATGCGATCAATCAAGTCATTTATTCGTTTCCTCACCTGGCATGGGCCCTCCCAATTTCGCTGTAACTTTGGAGAATAGCCACGGCGTCTTTGCGAGTTGTATAACCAGACAAGCTCTTTAGGTTGAAACCCTCCTTCTTGGGCTCTCACATCGTACGTAGTCTTCATCCGGTCACTCGCGATTCGACTATTGTTTCGGGTTCGGTCGTGAATATCCTCCAACTTCTTCTTTAAGTTGATGACATAATCATTCCCGGCTACCTCCTGCTCTATAGGTGGAGATCCAAATTCCAGATCACACGGTAACCGTAACTCGCGTCCAAACATCACAGACGCTGGTGACTGACCGGTTGTTTCGTGGACCGATGCACGATAAGCCATTAGGAACATATGCAGGTATTGATCCCAGTCTCGTTGATGATCGGAGACGACCTTGGCCAAATATTTGCCCATTGTCCGATTAATGCGTTCTACCATCCATCGGACTGAGGATGTAACGGTGTGGTCCGAGTCTTGCGAATGCCCAACAATCGACAGGCTTCTCCAAAGAGTACAGACTGAAAATTGCGGCCTTGATCCGAATGCAGCTCCATGGGCACTCCGAAACGACTGAAAAACTCTTTGACTAGTACGTCAGCAACTGTCGGGGCTTCCTGGTTTGGTAGGGCATATGCTTCTGGCCATTTGGTAAAATAGTCCATTGCCACTAAGATGTATTTATTCCCATCGTCGGTTTCGGGAAATGGTCCGGCAATATCTATAGCTATTCTTTCCAGAGGACTACCCACATTGTATTGCCTCATAGGTGCTCTTCGTTTCCCCAAGGGTTCGTTACCAGTGGCACATAGTTCGCATTTCCGGCACCACTCCTTCACGTCTTCTTTACAGTTGACCCAATAAAAACGCTCCCTAACTTTTTCCAGAGTCTTCTTCACACCGAAGTGTCCTCCTGAGGCACCGTCATGGAGATGTCGCAATACTGTAGCCACTCGGCTCCTTGGAACCACGAACTGAGACCTCATGGTGGTGCCATCTTCACTCTCTAACACTCGCTTCAGGAGATCGTTTTCCACCTTCAAGGACTCCCATTGGGCCCAATATGCTTTTAGGGTTCTGTTGAAAGGGCTGACGACTTCCCAGGCAGGCCTTTCTCCCACACGCTTCCATTCCAGTACCAATTTTAATTCGGGATCAGCCTCCTGTTGTCGTTGCAATTCTTCCGGCAACCAATTGTCGTTGACGATAGTAGTTCTTAATACTTGGCAAACCTTCTCTTCCAAACGAGAGCAATGACGGCAATCCGTTGGACAGGGTCTTCTTGAAAGAGCATCGGCATTTCGAGATGTCGCAATACTGTAGCCACTCGGCTCCTTGGAACCACGAACTGAGACCTCATGGTGGTGCCATCTTCACTCTCTAACACTCGCTTCAGGAGATCGTTTTCCACCTTCAAGGACTCCCATTGGGCCCAATATGCTTTTAGAGTTCTACGAACACGTTACTGTTACTACGGCTGTTACCGACAACTACTAAACTCCGTACAGCAACAGGTGAAGTGATATCAACACGCGGAGTGGTGAAGATGAAGATTGGCATTGGAAGTGAAGAACGTGATCATGAGGTGCTGGTAGCCGATATCGCTGATGACTTCATTTTGGGAATGGACCTCCTGAGAAAATTTGGTTTTACGTTGGATTTGAAGGAGGGTGTTTTGAAGGTCGGTAACGAAGAACTTCCGTTGCACCCACGAGAAGATCCTGTTGTAAGGGTTTTGCTGATAGAAGATGTGATATTGCCGGGTCAAAGAGAGATGGTTGTCAAGGCAGGTTTGGATGGAGATCTCCGGGTAGGATGTGTGCGAATGATGGAGCCTGTCTGTGCTAAGAAGATCCATAGTGGCATACCGGTGGGAAAAGCGCTGATCAAGGTTGGAAAGACAGTACCGGTGAGGCTTATGAACGTTAACGTGGATCCGGTGTTATTAAAGAAGAGCACCCTTGTGGGACAGTGTGTACCAGTATTCCGATTAGCTAGGTGTATGGCTGATGTTCCAAAACCAGTGCCCAACGACCATGGTGGAAAACTAGTGGGTACGGTTACTAGTTCATGCGAAGACCTTAACAAAACGAAAGTGACAGAGGTTCAAGGTTTGGTTCACCGATACCGAGATAGCTTCGCTCTTGACGATACCCAGAAGGGACGAACTAATATTGTGCGACATAAAATCAACACAAGGAACTCTAGGCCAGTCCGACAGCAACCAAGACGTCTACCTCTAGCAAGGCGAGCAGAAGCCGAGAAAATTATTATCGATATGGAAGAACAAGGGGTCATCGAGCCATCCAGCAGTCCGTGGGCATCACCGGTGGTCCTGGTCAGTAAGGACGGGTCAACGAGATTTTGTGTGGACTATCGGCAGCTCAATAACGTTGCCAAGAAAGACAGCTATCCCTTACCACGCATCGACGACACGTTAGATACCCTGTCTGGTTCACGATGGTTTTCGGCTTTGGACTTAAAGAGTGGTTATTGGCAAGTTGAAATGGAACCTGAAGACCGGGAGAAGACCGCGTTCACTATTGGTTCCGGACTATGGCAGTTTACGGTTATGCCTTTTGGTCTATTTAACGCTCCGGCCACCTTTGAGCGTCTAATGGAGACCATCCTGAGGGGGCTGTCGTGGAAGACTTGCCTGGTATACCTAGATGATGTGATTGTAGTCGGAAAATCATTCAACGAACATTTGAAAAATCTAGAGGAAGTGTTTCGAAGACTGCGTGCAATCAACCTGAAATTGAGTCCGAAAAAGTGCCACATATTCCGAAGGGAGGTGAAATATCTCGGGCATGTCGTATCACAAAATGGAGTGGCAGCCGATTCCCGATAAAATCCGTATACAGAAAGATAAACACCAAGTTCGTAGTTTTCTTGGGTTATGTACCTACTACAGGCGTTTCGTTCCTGGGTTTGCCAATATAGCGAAGCCCCTGACAAGGTTAACTGAAGATGGGGGCGAGTATGTTTGGAGCGGAGAGTGCGAAACAGCTTTTCAACAGTTGAAGCTTGCCTTGACAGCAGCACCGATATTGAGCTATCCACGGACAGAAGGGAAATTCACACTTGACACAGATGCAAGTAATCTGGCCATTGGGGGTGTACTTTCTCAGATACAGGATTGACAATAAAAGGTCATCGGCTATTTTAGTAAGGTTTTGTCGAAAGCCGAAAGGAATTATTGCGTCACCAGGAAAGAATTATTAGCCGTCGTGAAGTCCGTTAAGCACTTTTATAAATACTTGTATGGAAGGAAGTTTTTATTGAGGACCGACCATGGCGCGTTGAAATGTCTCCTGCAATTCCGTAATCCAGAAGGCCAAGTCGCAAGATGGATTGAACGACTACAAGGATATGAATTTGACACAGAACATCGAGCGAGCACCAGTCATCGAAATGCCGATGCTCTTTCAAGAAGACCCTGTCCAACGGATTGCCGTCATTGCTCTCGTTTGCAAGAGAAGGTTTGCCAAGTATTAAGAACTACTATCGTCAACGACAATTGGTTGCCGGAAGAATTGCAACGACAACAGGAGGCTGATCCCGAATTAAAATTGGTACTGGAATGGAAGCGTGTGGGAGAAAGGCCTGCCTGGGAAGTCGTCAGCCCTTTCAACAGAACCCTAAAAGCATATTGGGCCCAATGGGAGTCCTTGAAGGTGGAAAACGATCTCCTGAAGCGAGTGTTAGAGAGTGAAGATGGCACCACCATGAGGTCTCAGTTCGTGGTTCCAAGGAGCCGAGTGGCTACAGTATTGCGACATCTCCATGACGGTGCCTCAGGAGGACACTTCGGTGTGAAGAAGACTCTGGAGAAAGTTAGAGAGCGTTTTTATTGGGTCAACTGTAAAGAAGACGTGAAGGAGTGGTGCCGGAAATGCGAACTATGTGCCACTGGTAACGAACCCTTGGGGAAACGAAGAGCACCTATGAGGCAGTACAATGTGGGTAGTCCTCTGGAAAGAATAGCTATAGATATTGCCGGACCATTTCCCGAAACCGACGATGGGAATAAATACATCTTAGTGGCAATGGACTATTTTACCAAATGGCCAGAAGCATATGCCCTACCAAACCAGGAAGCCGCGACTGTTGCTGACGTACTAGTCAAAGAGTTTTTCAGTCGTTTCGGAGTGCCCATGGAGCTGCATTCTGCACTCTTTGGAGAAGTCTGTCGATTGTTGGGCATTCGCAAGACTCGGACCACACCGTTTATCAGGTACATATAATTATTAATATCAGGCGCGAATTCACGGTGGCGGGAATGGAGGAAATTTCCTCCCCAAGATTTTTTAAAAATCCGACAGTTTTTGTACATGTTACACACTATACTTTATCTACGATCACAAAAACGTAATAAAACACGAAAAGCTAGGAAAAATATTTAACCTTTAATATGATTTGAGATTGAGATGCTGGATTTTCGAAAGTAGACAATGCCCACAGTTTATGGAAGAGGTATTAGTTGTAAAAATTAAGAAATGCGTATAACTCAATGTAATAAGTGTTTATTATTTAAAATTGATTATGAACATGTAGAATTTGCATCTGGCCTGCTCTAGGGATGTTTTCCCTAAGAATTAACACATTCAACTCTTCACGCAACTAGTCAAAAGCATTCGCAAATACATTCTGGTAACTACCCATCATTCAAACATTTTATCAATCTACTCAATACAATAAAACACAACAAAACAAATCAGACACTTACGTTCAAAAAATCACTCTTTTAAACACACACACAAACTGCAACTTACACTTTCTCTTACAAATCAGCTTCAAAAACAACAACAAAATCTTTATAACAACAACAAAAATATCTCTCTCGCAATATCGAAGAACGAATAAATGATTCATTGCCATGGGGGGAGGGGGGCAAAGCCCCCTTTTAAACCAACGGTCCACCCTCTTTTTTGGGGTGGAGAAGGGCCAAATCATATATCTAAAAATGCATAAAAATTCTTGCCTTTCATTTAATCGTTTGAAGTTGATGTTTTACAAGCCAATGCATTTGGTATTTGTGTACATAATGGTTTTTCCACTTCCTACAGGACAACCATTGTTTTTTTTAAAGTTCATTTTGATGCTGTGGCACCGATACGAGCTACACCGTTTCTGTGGATTTTGATCTGTGCAGCGTGGAGCACTACATCATTCACCCTCATGATAAACAGCTGATTCATACTGGGCTGCAAATTAATCGACCTGCAGGATGTTATGGTCGCATAGCTCCACGATCTGGATTAGCAGACCATCATTTCTTAGACGTTGGTGCAGGTGTTATCGATGAAGACTACAGAGGCAACATTTACGTCTTGTTATTTAATCATTCACAATATTTTACAGTGCGTAAAGGCATTTGAATTTCTCAATTAATTTGCCAGAAGATTTATTATCTAGCAGCGTACGAGGCTTTCGAGTTAACTCCTACAGTTAGAAATACTAACGGCATTGGTTCCTCCGGTTTGGATGGTGCCGTGGAGTCTAGACCATTTAATCCGTACGAATTGAAAACATGGCTCTACAACAACAACCCTAACCCATTTTCGGGCTAGACCAGAATAAGTATATTATTGTTGCAAACAATATTTGTAATGCTATTTGTAATAGTAATACTTTCACTATTTTTAATAAATTATTTTTTTATTAAATATTTTTGACTTGTACGCAATAATTTATAATATACTGATATGATTTGATAATTTGATAAGCTTTTTCTTAGTATCCAAGATGCATTTCTTTACTAACTTACGTTCAACTTTACATCCCATGTTTTATATTGTACTGACTTGTAGTGTTGTAAATATTGTACTTGATTGAATAAAAGGAGATGTACTTGATACGATTTTCTTACTATTCAAACTTTATTTGACTACTTTTTTTACATCCTATTAATATATTTATTATAAGGTGGGTGCGATCTATGAAACAAGTGGTCTATAAAGAGGTGTGGCTTATAAAGGGTGTGGCTTGGGCAAGTAGAGATGGGGCGAATCAAGGGTGTGGTCTACCAAAGGGAGGGGCTAGGAGACAAGTGGAACAAGTAGAGAGGGGCGTGGCTTATAAAGGGTGTGGTTTGAGAAAGGGGAAAGTGAAAGGAGGTCAAATGAAAGTTCAAGGTTATGCGGCTCCGTAGTACTCATTCGTTCCCTACTCTTACTAATTTCCCAAGTTCAACCGTGGTAGATTTCTGTAATTCAGCCATCTTTAATAGGCCTCGTGACATCATATATGGCTTCATTTACATAACTTGTTATTAAATACACATGTCATCTTTATAATCTCCATCCTCAATGTCAAAATTTTGCGTAATGTCATTTTCAATAAACATTACTGATAACTTTTTAAATGACTTTGTCCAAGATTATTTTTTAAATAATTTTTTACACGTTTAAGAACGAAGGTAGATCGTTCTCCAGTTGCATTACATATCGGAAATGTTAAGATTTTTAAAAAATTGTTTTAAGAATGGGAAGTATTGACAATTGACAAATGACATTAAGGAATTTCACCCATTTGAAAGCATGGTACAGTTCCCCTTCCCCGAATGTAAGTCGGACGACCGCACAGAGTTTGTTAGACGGCATTGAAGGCAAGCCATTCGGAGCGACAGAGATGATACATTCCTTGCAGGTCTGCTGCGAAACTGTATATTCCGTTACAATAATTTTACCTATCACTCCGAATGCTTGCCTTTTTGCACGAAACTCTACTGCGTCGACCGCACACCTTTTTTACCCTTCTGTACACGATATGAACTGCTGTTCTCACATATTTCACTATTCTCGACCAAGTGAGTTCCCATGCCAATAATTTGTATTTGTCGCATGTCCACTGAGATCCTGGGCAAGGGTCCTCTGCGGGGCCCACTGACTTGTGGGGTCTGTAGCGACCGTTTCCACAGCTTGTGCGTAAGTCCGCTACTGTTCACCGAATGTCTATCAGAAACCATTAATTCAATAAATTAGTCAATATTTTTGACATGTTTCTCGTTTCACTTTTTGCGAGAAAGTGAATTTCCACGCCCATGATTTTTATTTGTCGCGAGTTACGGTTACCGTGTGATTTGGAATTTGGGTCTCCACCTATAGAGCAGGAGGTAGCCGGCAATGATTATGTCATCAACTTAAAGAAGAAGTTGGAGGATATTCACGACCGAACCCGAAACAATAGTCGAATCGCGAGTGACCGGATGAAGACTACGTACGATGTGAGAGCCCAAGAAGGAGGGTTTCAACCTAAAGAGCTTGTCTGGTTATACAACCCGCAAAGACGCCGTGGCTATTCTCCAAAGTTACAGCGAAATTTGGAGGGCCCATGCCAGGTGAGGAAACGAATAAATGACTTGATTGATCGCATCCAGAAATTGGCAAGAGGGAAACTAAAGGTGGTACACTCCAATCGTCTGGCGCACTGTGAGGGAAACAATAACGCAGTCCCGGATCGAGAAGATGACGCTGAGGTGGCTGTCAATACCGTAAGGCCTGAAGATGATCAGCCAACCTTTGGAGAATTTATGGCTGCGTTTTCCGAAACTAGAAAAGCCCGATCCGCAGTCACGACCAAGATGCAACAAGACCTCTTCCGGGTCCCTGGTGATTATTCCATTGCCCACTGTGTCTCCGAGGATCTCCGCATGTCCTGGGGGATCGCAGTAGTGTTTAGAAATAAATTTGGTCGGCTGGATGAACTTCGAGATCAGAATCCCTCTGTTGGAAAAGCCTTACACTTGCCTGATCATGACCGCTCCATTTACTACTTGGTAACCAAGCAGTTTTACTACCAGAAACCGAGTTACGCCGTCTTGTGGAGGGCATTATGGGATTTGAGGATCGAGTTGCTTACCAAGGGTATTAACAAATTGGCAGTTCCCAAACTCGGCTGTGGGCGGGACCAGTTGTATTGGAGAATCGTTCGGAACATGCTGGAAGTTATTTTTAGAGATACGGATGTGAAGATCTTAGTCTGTGGCTTCGATCCACAGCCCGCATCAAGGCCAACAAAGAGTGTAGACTGTTATTTCTACCGTAATGGAACATGTAATCGAGGCGAAGACTGTCGATACCGTCACGACCCTTTCTACAGAAACCAGAGAATAAAACCTGTTCTGGGACAGAACAGACTACGTCATCGATACGACGTCATCGAACATTCTAGATGTATGAGTCATCAACTGTATGACTCATCAATAACACCTGCATGTCTGACTCATCAATCACACCTGCATGTATGACTCATCGACGCGACTAATCGACGTGACTCATCAACAGCTGCATGTATGATTCATCGGTTATGTCCTAGAACTTATAAAAGATATAAATTAAGTCGCGGGTAGAAGAAGCTCAGTTAATGTTTGACCGGCATATTGAAATGTACTCTGAATAATTAGTTAATAGTGAATAAATAAATGTTAATAATTACTGTAATACATAAACAGTTTTTATATAAATAGTCCTCATATAAATTTGTAAATACCTATCATTTAAATAGTTTGTTAAATAGTTTATAGTTATAGTGTTTTTAATTAAGTGTATGTCAATTAATATTTCTCTTATGAATACACGATTTAAACAGCATTTTGGTTATTATTTTAAAAAAGAACGTTACAATATTATATTTTCTTCGGGCACAGGTGAAACTTTGAGTAAACTTTAGGTCACAAGGACCAGGTATTTACAGAAATAAATTCACTGACGTGTTTGTCCTATCAATGCACATGTTGTGCATATTCGATCTTGATTTGACAAACATCAATGGTGGTGATGATTCTCCTTTGTAAGATATAGATTAACACCCATAGTGTTAAAAAAGTTACAATAATTTACATCACTTGGCTTCACTAAACGTTCTCACCTTATTTAAATTTTATTAATATTTTCGCTTCAGATTCAGTTGTTGAGTTTATGCATTGAAATAGTCCAATAAAAATCATTACGTATTATAATTATTGTAAGTTGATCTCTTAAGCCAACGGCTGCAGGTTTTATTCCCATCCAAGCTAGTAACTTTTGTTTTCGCATCAAGGAATAAAATTGTAGGCTCCATGTCAATGCAGCAGTTGGCATCATAACAATCGCTAGTGGAGGGTAGAAGTCCTCCAGATTTGGTTTAATTCTAGTCTAGTTAGCTATAGGATCATAGCAATCGATGACATGAGGTACATGTTCTTGAACCATGCTTTATAGAAATTATCTGTAATAAAAAGTTGCCACAAACGTTTATTTTTCTATGGGGAATTGATCTTGTACTTTGCAGTCAAAGGGGAACTTGTAAACGTATTTTCTTAAAGATTATTAATT
Organism: Agrypnus murinus; assembly: GCA_929113105.1. Classification (NCBI taxonomy): domain Eukaryota; kingdom Metazoa; phylum Arthropoda; class Insecta; order Coleoptera; family Elateridae; genus Agrypnus; species Agrypnus murinus. The sequence goes on along the minus strand of OV816023.1, from coordinate 29,832,860 downwards.
TAGTCTTAATTAGTCATTGATGTGTATACTTGCAAACTTGTATTTTACAATTCGACATCCACCTATATGCTCTAAACATCTATTAGCTTGTATAAAACGTCACCTTCGACAGCTATTGCTTATCAATTAAATCGGTCATTTTAGAAACACTGCATGTCCAAAAATGATACTTTTGGGAAATTAAAAAAACTGTCTCTGTTTTTGGCCAAAAATTTTGAAGCAACTTTATCGTCTGGGACGTCAGAAAAGAGTGATCGCCGGAAACTGTATGCTGCAAACGCAAGCCTTTGACTATGTGCGTTTTGTTTTTGGAGCATTTTAAGCATTTATTGTTTCATTTACAGTAGTTCTCTTATGTCTATACGAATTTTCTTCCTCCAAGGTAAAATATAGGTAACACAGTAAGGCAAGGTAACAGATTTAGCTGTTAACTATAAAGGGGATCGTTTGCAATTATTATAGTTAGATATTTAGAGACGCGATAATTGACTTTTCTTATTTTTTAGGTCCATCATAGAAACATATATATTCAATGAGATGTAATAGAGTCATTTTCAAGAGATACCAGTCGGCTAGATGCAAAAATGTTTTGTTCTGTTATTGATGAAATTAAATGGTTGGAGGTAGACACCATATCACCAGTGAAGATTTCCGTAAGAGGGAAAGCGCAATATTTGCTGCTAAATGAGAAGCTGAGAACAAGCTCTTTGTTACAATTAAAACCATAGGTAACAATTAGTTGTTACCTATAAATTGGACAGTTTGCAATTATTATATGTACTTTGAAGTTGCCCCTCGCAAAAAAACTACTTATTTATTAACTACCTGTACTGAATAATGACAATTAAGCAAGGGCAAATATTTTCCAAGTGCTCATGTAAAAAAATGTTTTACAAAGAAATGTGAACGTTATTGCCTTATATGCCGACAGCAAAATCATATAGATTTATTTTCGTTTTAATATCTACCTCGTCACTTAGTAAATGACTAGGCAGATAGTTATTTGCCGGATTTGACTATCTGCCTGCGAAATGTATAAGCTGCTGACATTCAAAGTCTTATAGCAGGAGGTCTATAATTGTCTAGTATAAAGGAATACATAAAAAAGTAAAAGGGAATAATACGTTAGTGCGCCAATTGGCAGAAATAATTTGGAGGCCGCAAACTTCCACCTCCTGAAAGGATTAGTCTTTAAATAAATTACACACCCCATACCATGTGTTTATGTACAATTTTTAGTACGGGGTTCCAAAAATTTGCATTTGCATATACTTTACTTCAATTACTGTAACTTTACTATAATTAATGTAAGAGCTTGATCGAATCGAACACGTTTTCTTTATATACACCTATCAAATTTTCATTAATAGCGAGCGAAAACAACTAGCACCATCTCAGGAGATCAATTTAAAGTGTATGTCGTTAGTCGAGCAGTTTGCTACAGTATTTCTTCTCTGAAGTAAATCACACTAGCTCACATTCAAATTTTAGTTTCTTAACTATAATAATTGCAAACTGTCGCATTTATAGGTAACAACTAATTATTACCTATGGTTTTAATTGTTGTTGTAACAAAGAGCTTGTTGTTCTCAGCTTCTCGTTTAGCAGCAAATGTTGCGCTTTCCCTCTTACGGAACTCTTCACTGCTGATGTGGTGTCTACCTCCAACCATTTAATTTCATCAATAACAGGACAAAACATTTTTGCATCTAGCCGACTGGTATCTCTTGAAAATGGCTCTATTACAATTATTACATCTCATTGAATATATATGTTCCTATGATGGACCTAAAAAATAATAAAAGTCAAATATCTAAACATCTAACTATAATAATTGACATAAACGATCCCCTTTGTAGTTAATAACTAAATCTGTTAACTTGCCTTACTGCGTTACCTATATTTTACCTTGGAGGAAGAAGATTCGTATAGACATAAGGGAAATTGCTTAATAACACTGTAAATGTAACAATAAATGCTTAAAATGCTACAAATACAAAACGCACATGGTCAAATGCTTGCGTTTTCAGCATACAGTTTCCGGCAATCACTCTTTTCTGACGTCCCAGACGATAAAGTTGCTTCAAAACTTTTGTCCAAAAACAGTGAAACAGTTTTTTTAATTTCCCAAAAGTATCATTTTTGGACATGCAGTGTTTCTAAAATGACCGATTCAATTGATATCAATAGCTGGCCAAGGTGACGTTTTATACAAGCTAATAGATTGTAACGTTCTTTTTAAAATAATAACAAAAATGCTGTCTATTCATAAGAGAAATATTAATTGACATACACTTAATTAAAAACACTATAACTATAAACTATTTAACAAACTATTTAAATGATAGGTATTTACAAATTTATTTGAGGACTATTTATATAAAAACTATTTATGTATTACAACAATTATTAACTAATTATTCAGAGTACATTTCACTATGCCGGTCAAACATCAACTGCCTCCTTCTACCCGCGATCTCAATTTATATCTTTCATAAGTTCTAGAACATAACCGATGAATCATACATGCAGCTGTTGCTGAGTCACGTCGATAAGTCGCGTCGATGAGTCATACAGTTGATGACTCATACATCTAGAATGTTCGATGACGTCATATGTGGGTTTACTATTCGATACACTGCCCCCCTCTTCAAGTCTGTTCTGTCCCAGAACAGGTTTTATTCTCTGGTTTCTGTAGAAAGGGTCGTGACGGTATCGACAGTCTTCACCTCGACTACATGTTCCGAAGCCACAGACTAAGATCTTCACATCCGTATCTCTAAAAATAACTTCCAGCATGTTCCGAACGATTCTCCAATCCAAATGGTCCCGCCCACAGCCGATTTTGGGAACTGCCAATTTGTTAATACCCTTGGTAAGCAACTCGATCCTCAAATCCCATAATGCCCTCCACAAGACGGCGTAACTCGGTTTCTGGTAGTAAAACTGCTTGGTTACCAAGTAGTAAATGGAGCGGTCATGATCAGGCAAGTGTAAGGCTTTTCCAACAGAGGGATTCTGATCTCGAAGTTCATCCAGCCGACCAAATTTATTTCTAAACACTACTGCGACCCCCCAGGACATGCGGAGATCCTCGTAGACACAGTGGGCAATGGAATAATCACCAGGGACCCGGAAGAGGCCTTGTTGCATCTTGGTCGTGACTGCGGATCGGGCTTTTCTAGTTTCGGAAAACGCAGCCATAAATTCTCCAAAGATTGGCTGATCATCTTCAGGCCTTACGGTATTGACAGCCACCTCAGCGTCATCTTCTCGATCCGGGACTGCGTTATTGTTTCCCTCACAGTACGCCAGACGATTGGAGTGTACCACCTTTGGTTTCCCTCTTGCCAATTTCTGGATGCGATCAATCAAGTCATTTATTCGTTTCCTCACCTGGCATGGGCCCTCCCAATTTCGCTGTAACTTTGGAGAATAGCCACGGCGTCTTTGCGGGTTGTATAACCAGACAAGCTCTTTAGGTTGAAACCCTCCTTCTTGGGCTCTCACATCGTACGTAGTCTTCATCCGGTCACTCGCGATTCCACTATTGTTTCGGGTTCGGTCGTGAATATCCTCCAACTTCTTCTTTAAGTTGATGACATAATCATTCCCGGCTACCTCCTGCTCTATAGGTGGAGATCCAAATTCCAGATCACACGGTAACCGTAACTCGCGTCCAAACATCACAGACGCTGGTGACTGACCGGTTGTTTCGTGGACCGATGCACGATAAGCCATCAGGAACATATGCAGGTATTGATCCCAGTCTCGTTGATGATCGGAGACGACCTTGGCCAAATATTTGCCCATTGTCCGATTAATGCGTTCTACCATTCCATCGGACTGCCCAGTAAACACATGCACTTTAAATAAACCTTTATTCAACGTTGCTGCAGTTGAAAAAAGGTTAGACGTAGAAAATTGTTACGTTGATAATCGGTTGTTTTAAAACCGTACAGTATAAATGTTAGAATAACGTTTTTCTTTTTTCTTAATCAACCGCCGGCACTTTTAATACGTTCTTATTACGTTTAAACTTTACGTTACTGGTTTTGATTTTTTTATACATAAGATTATAGTTCTTGATCAATATTATTTAAACGTAGAAGTATGTAACAACGTATTATAAACTTTTTGTATCTACTTTAAATCATATTGGCTTTTTCGACGTAAAATAAACGTATTTATATAATTGTATTCTACTTCTATAAGATAGCAAAGTAAATTACATTGAAACAAAAACGTTATTTAACAACATTAGTATAACGTAAAGTGATGTTGTATTTGCGCAGTATAAATTTTTGTTACATTTGTCTATTCATTATACTTAAAATTATAGTTAACGACTAGCAAGTGTTATAACTTAAAAATCACGTTTTGAATTAAATAACGTTGTTGCAATATCTTCTACTATATACGTTAAATCGCATTTACTATCTCAACGTAAAGTAAACGTATTATACACAACTATATAGTTTATCCATATAAAATATAAACGTAAGTATAAAAAGTATACAAAAAGTATTTATACATTCATTACTAATCATATTTCAACGTCAAGTTATATGACGTATATGTATATTTGTAGAGTATAATTTTCTGTCACATTTACCTATACTGAGAACTAACGTTATTAACTGTTTTCATTACAAGTTAAAAATATTAAAATCGTTTGCAAAATGTAAGGTGTATAAAACGTTGCTATTTACGTAAAGTGTGTATTATATGTAACGTATATCTAACGTTATGTTGTTAACTGTAAACACTCTGAAATATACTATAGTATAATAACGTTATAACGTTATTGATTTCTCTGTATATGTGGTAATATAGTATAAGTTAAATATAACGTATTGTTTATTACGTCTACGCTAAAACTAGATAAGTATAATACTGGGAAATCTACAACATAACTAAAATGTTTGAGTTTGGATTGTGCATTTTAACATTTTAAAAACGTTGATAATACGTTGTTAAATATAATGTGAATTTAACGTTTCTTAATAGCATACCATTATACATTACTGATTAATACTATAAATATTTCTAAAGAATAATAGATTTGTCCAGTAGAAAATCTTATTTTGTTTTATTTGTTTTTGTTATTTTGCAAATGAGATTTTTACTGTACACGGAGTTTTTCAATAAGAAGTTAAGTGGTGTTTTTGTTTCGTGTGCTAACGTAAGAAGAAAACTTAGTTTATTTAGTTTTAAAATAAAAATTAATTAATAATTACACTTCAAAGTAATAAAATAATTAAATTAAATAACTGCCAACCGCGCGATAATATCATACTGCTGCTGCATTGCTGCATGACACACACACACAATTCCCCAAATGCTGACATGCTAAATCCTAATTCACATCTACTTGCAAACAAAAATTGTAATCTACACAGGTATAGATCGACGTTTTTTATTCGTTGATCTTTGCTAAAATAATATGGAAGAGTCCATTTAGGGTGTAGAAGTATAACGCATCGCATCATCCATAGAAAACAAAACATCTCATCTTGTGTTTGTACTGCTTATATCGTTGTAAGGTGTTGAAGAAACTATTTATTATTATACGATTATACCTACCTAATAGTTAATTATATTACAGTTTGAGTAGTGTGCATTGTGTTTATTGTTAATTGTATAATTGAAAGGTAAGTAAACCAATTCTACTTTCAGATGGTAGTTAACGGTATCGTTTATGATTTTAAGCCTTGTGTATACAAATCATTTCCAAAAGGTAGTTTCACGATATCATATCGATACCTACCACTACTAAATTAAATAGCTATTTGTGTATTTAGTGAATGGTATTTGAGAATATCAAATATCTAATAATGGATAGTTGAAAAGTAACCTAATGAGCTTTGGCGTTATCAAATCAAGATGGTTTCCAAAGTGTAGATATTTGGTATTCGCGAAACGTGAAAAACACGTTTCGTAAATCTTGAATTTAAACGATTATTGCGTATACTAATTAAATGATGTAATTTTAGGTTTACGATTGCGTAATGAAACTATGAACTTTTTTTCTGTTTAGATAAGCCTAGCTTCACCAGAAGTAAGTGTTCATGATAATTTGCAGTCCGAATCTTCACCAGTAAACATAAGCAATATTGGGCCTTTTTCTACTTTAACAACTGTTACCGAATCTCCGAGTCTATCATTTGCTTCAGCCGGAAATACTTCTGGTAGGTTTTTTACAATAATCCGCTTGAAGTTAATAAACAATATATACTTTTTATTTCCTTACAGATTTTGAAAATAATATGCAAATTTTGTCGAGGACTCAAACAGATATAGATCACCAAACTGTCATGATAAATGAATTAATAATATTTATTAAGTATTATGGCTACCAAGTTGGTTCCACCGACAAATTTACCAACTTTTCCTCTAAAGACTTTGGAAGAATTTCAGAAGTTTGAAGAAATCTTAAGTAAAGAAGATCCTGTTCGAGAATATATGGTAACTATTAATTTTATTTTGTTAATGTCATTTTGTCATTATTTTTTATTTAGCTTAGTTTATACAGACAGATTATTTATATTATTTGAACCTGTTTCTATACACGCCGTTTGGCAGCTTTGGGAGGAGCAGATCCTGAATCGTAGACGAATGATGAAATTTACAATTTCCAAGTTGGATTCTTATTTAATTGGAGAGGAACGGAAAAGTTGTCATTTAAAGCTACAAAACCAATGGAGATTATATATGGTAATTTTACAAAAAAAAATATATAATTATAAATTTGCTCATCCCTGTTTTGCAGATCTTGGTATGATGAATTTTTCCCAGAATGAAAAAAGATGTTTTTATTTTTTTTTAATTTAGCTTTAATTAGCTTTTTGCTTATTAATAATAAATGATGAATAAATCTAGGCTAAACAAAGAATACCTACAAATATACAATATCAGGTAGCCATTGCTTATTTACACCAGGCACCAAAAATGTAAGTTTTTAATTTAACTGTTTTTTATTTAGCCTTTCATTATTATTTAGTATTTTTGTTTTTCATTATGTAGTGGTTTTAATAATAAATGAAAAATAAATCTAGGCTAAACAAAAAAGTCCTGATCTTCATTTACTTATCTACATCAGTCACTAAAAATGTATATTTTGAAGTTAACTTTTTATTTTAACTTAATTAGTATTTCGTTTTTTATTATGTAGTGTTTTTAATAATAAATGGTAAATAAATCTAGGCTAAACAAAAAAGACCTAATCTACAATATCCGATAACCAGTGCTATAATTTACATCAGTGACAAATAATGTATATTTTGATATTAACTTCTTATTTGGTTTTTTATTTCATTAGTATTTTTATTTTTTAATTTGTGTTTTTTATTTTATTTTATTAATAATAAATGATATTGTTTATATAAACGTTTTTATATATTTACCAATTTCCACTTCCCTAGAAATTGAGTTAGTGTTTAATTTATATTTTAAAGCAACATTATATTTATGTGTTATTTTAATGTGTTATAGACGTTATTACTAACATTTTAAAAATAAAATTGTGTAAAAGTAACGTTTTCTTTTGTTTTCGTTCAACTGTGATTTTTACGGTGATATAACGTATATGAGACTGGTTGAACATACCGTTGATTCTAGCGACATCTCTTACCTAAATTCAACTGTAAAAAGCAACCAGATTTTAACGTTTATTTATATTCTAAAATAACGTTATATATAATGTTATTTTAATGTGTTATAGACGTTATTACTAACGTTTTAAAAATATTTCAAATTGTGTAAAAGTAACGTTTTCTTTTGTTTTCGTTCAACTGTGATTTTTACGGTGATATAACGTATATGAGACTAGTTGAACAGACCGTTGATTCTAGCGACATCTCTTACCTAAATTCAACTGTAAAAAGCAACCAGATTTTAACGTTTCTAAAATAACGTTATATATAATGTTACTTTAATGTGTTATATTGGTTACTACTAACGTTTAAAAAATGTTTTGTATTTGTACAAAAATAACGTTCTTTCATTCATTCAATTCAACGTTGATTTTTGCAGTGATATAACGTATATGGAACTGGTTGCACATACCGATGATTCGACCGACATCCCTTACTTAAATTCTACTGTGAAAGGTAACCATACTTCAACATGTGGTTACTCGATATTTTTAACGTTTTTTCTACGTGTATGTGTTTATTGGGTGCGGATGTAACGGTGTGGTCCGAGTCTTGCGAATGCCCAACAATCGACAGACTTCTCCAAAGAGTACAGACTGAAAATTGCGACCTTGATCCGAATGCAGCTCCATGGGCACTCCGAAACGACTGAAAAACTCTTTGACTAGTACGTCAGCAACTGTCGGGGCTTCCTGGTTTGGTAGGGCATATGCTTCTGGCCATTTGGTAAAATAGTCCATTGCCACTAAGATGTATTTATTCCCATCGTCGGTTTCGGGAAATGGTCCGGCAATATCTATAGCTATTCTTTCCAGAGGACTACCCACATTGTATTGCCTCATAGGTGCTCTTCGTTTCCCCAAGGGTTCGTTACCAGTGGCACATAGTTCGCATTTCCGGCACCACTCCTTCACGTCTTCTTTACAGTTGACCCAATAAAAACGCTCCCTAACTTTCTCCAGAGTCTTCTTCACACCGAAGTGTCCTCCTGAGGCACCGTCATGGAGATGTCGCAATACTGTAGCCACTCGGCTCCTTGGAACCACGAACTGATACCTCATGGTGGTGCCATCTTCACTCTCTAACACTCGCTTCAGGAGATCGTTTTCCACTTTCAAGGACTCCCATTGGGCCCAATATGCTTTTAGAGTTCTACGAACACGTTACTGTTACTACGGCTGTTACCGACAACTACTCAACTCCGTACAGCAACAGGTGAAGTGATATCAACACGCGGAGTGGTGAAGATGAAGATTGGCATTGGAAGTGAAGAACGTGATCATGAGGTGCTGGTAGCCGATATCACTGATGACTTCATCTTGGGAATGGACCTCCTGAGAAAATTTGGTTTTACGTTGGATTTGAAGGAGGGTGTTTTGAAGGTCGGTAACGAAGAACTTCCGTTGCACCCACGAGAAGATCCTGTTGTAAGGGTTTTGCTGATAGAAGATGTGATATTGCCGGGTCAAAGAGAGATGGTTGTCAAGGCAGGTTTGGATGGAGATCTCCGGGTAGGATGTGTGCGAATGATGGAGCCTGTCTGTGCTAAGAAGATCCATAGTGGCATACCGGTGGGAAAAGATCTGATCAAGGTTGGAAAGACAGTACCGGTGAGGCTTATGAACGTTAACGTGGATCCGGTGTTATTAAAAAAGAGCACCCGTGTGGGACAGTGTGTGCCAGTATTCCGAGTAGCTAGGTGTGTGGCTGATGTTCCAAAACCAGTGCCCAACGACCATGGTGGAAAACTAGTGGGTACGGTTACTAGTTCATGCGAAGACCTTAACAAAACGAAAGTGACAGAGGTTCAAGGTTTGGTTCACCATGGGCTGAGGCTGAGGCATGAGGCTTATGAACGTTAACGTGGATCCGGTGTTATTAAAGAAGAGCACCCTTGTGGGACAGTGTGTACCAGTATTCCGATTAGCTAGGTGTATGGCTGATGTTCCAAAACCAGTGCCCAACGACCATGGTGGAAAACTAGTGGGTACGGTTACTAGTTCATGCGAAGACCTTAACAAAACGAAAGTGACAGAGGTTCAAGGTTTGGTTCACCGATACCAAGATAGCTTCGCTCTTGACGATACCCAGAAGGGACGAACTAATATTGTGCGACATAAAATCAAAACAAGGAACTCTAGGCCAGTCCGACAGCAACCAAGACGTCTACCTCTAGCAAGGCGAGCAGAAGCCGAGAAAATTATTATCGATATGGAAGAACAAGGGGTCATCGAGCCATCCAGCAGTCCGTGGGCATCACCGGTGGTCCTGGTCAGTAAGAAGGACGGGTCAACGAGATTTTGTGTGGACTATCGGCAGCTCAATAACGTTGCCAAGAAAGACAGCTATCCCTTACCACGCATCGACGACACGTTAGATACCCTGTCTGGTTCACGATGGTTTTCAGCTTTGGACTTAAAGAGTGGTTATTGGCAAGTTGAAATGGAACCTGAAGACCGGGAGAAGACCGCGTTCACTATTGGTTCCGGACTATGGCAGTTTACGGTTATGCCTTTTGGTCTATTTAACGCTCCGGCCACCTTTGAGCGTCTAATGGAGACCATCCTGAGGGGGCTGTCGTGGAAGACTTGCCTGGTATACCTAGATGATGTGATTGTAGTCGGAAAATCATTCAACGAACATTTGAAAAATCTAGAGGAAGTGTTTCGAAGACTGCGTGCAGCCAACCTGAAATTGAGTCCGAAAAAGTGCCACATATTCCGAAGGGAGGTGAAATATCTCGGGCATGTCGTATAACAAAATGGAGTGGCAGCCGATTCCCGATAAAATCCGTATACAGAAAGATAAACACCAAGTTCGTAGTTTTCTTGGGTTATGTACCTACTACAGGCGTTTCGTTCCTGGGTTTGCCAATATAGCGAAGTAGGGAAAAAATGAGAGTTCTGGGACCACCCCCCACTCCTGACCTTGACCTTGAACCTATCTCGCTCTAACACATGGTGACCTTGAATCTATCTCTGTCATGTTAACGTGGCAACACCGCATTCTCAAGGTCAACAAAATGGCAACACCGCATTCGCAAGGTCAACAATATGGCAACACCGCATTCTCAAGGTCACCAATATGGCACCACCGCATTCTCAAGGTCAACAATATGGCAACACCGCATTCTCAAGGCCAATGATATAGCAACAATGCATTCAAGACCACTCTTCAAGGTCATCAAACACCATTCAAGGTCAAGCTTTAGATATATATAGCAGGTTGCATGTATGGGAAGAGTAAAGCGTTTGCAGTTGCAGTGTACAGTGCAGTGTTACAATGGAAAGCCTCGCTAAATCAATTGAGAATGCGAAAGCGCAAGCTCTAGAAAAGCAGTTGATGGTTCCAAACGAGCTTCCTAAGGATGCTAAATGGGCACCGCTAGTGAATCAATCAGTGTTTTATTTAAACAAATCAAAAAGTAAAGTTGTATTTGTTGGATTATGTGCTCATTTGGGATTCACTCCTGTAATAAAAGTAGCTGGAGTAAAGAATCAGTGCATGCTGTTTGATGAAACGGAGTGGAACGCGTTAATAACCAATGAAGGAGTCATTAATAAATACTTTAAAGCAGGAGAAGAGGTCGGGGTTCCTTTGAAAATGGGTACAAAAACTATCTCGTTTGAGCGTGTTAACAGAAATTACGATAAAACAAAAATCATAAAGATAACTGATGCAGGAGATGATGAATTGTATTTAGCGTGGGAGTCCTTATATGAGCTGTGGCAGTTAATACCGTTACTAACATATCGATTAAACCTTCTGAAGGGTTTGGAATTTTTCAATTTCTACCATAGCATAATAGATGGTGTTGTAGACATGCCGGGTGACTGCATAGTGAACATCACAAACATATTGGAACCATTAATGAAGATGCAAATCCCGAACGTGTTTGGAATGCTAGAAGTTGTGCATTATCTACCAGAAAAGGTAATAGTGGATGTGGAAGTCAAAAGGTGTATTGCGTAATGGAAGAATGAAGAGCGGAAAGGGTGGGGGCGGGTGAATATAAGAACACATGGTCTAGGTGTAACGTAGTGAAATACAATGGAGACGCGTAACAGTGAAGACGTATCAAGCAAAGCTATTGATAAACTGAATGCTGTGGTGAAACTACGGTGTGAATTAGAAGCGCTAGAGGAGGATGCGGTACACGAAGCTGTTCATGGTACGGGGATATTCAGTCCAGAATATTGTCAAGAGTTAGCACAACGATATAGAAAAGGCGTGCAGTTGTGTCAAGACTTCATTAGAGGTGTGATTTGTGATGAGTGTTTGGTAAAAAAGCTCATTGCGCAACATCTAAGGGACTTTGCATATGACTTAATAGAGGACGGATTAAATGGGTGGTTTAGTGACATTTGATGAAAGTAAAAACAAAATACATTACATGTTAACATGGGAGTATGCACATCGTCAAGCACGCAGAAGTCAATGGGAGATAATAGCAAGGGATAGGGTACGATTTCAGAGACGAATAAGCTATGTGGAAAATGTAATCGCTCCAGTTTTGAAAGAAGAGTATAGAGAGGGTATCTATAATACACGTTTTAAAAGTGGTGGGGGTATAGTTTAAATAGTCACATCAGTCGCTTACCGTCAGTTACAAAAATGGGTTCAATCAAAGTGGGTTGGCAACATTACTGGGTTCTTGAAACAACAGATAAGGGTGAAATTAAATTTTCGCGTTATAAAACGCACAATACCGGGTTGTTAATCGAAAGAGCTAAACTATCGAACACTGTGGTTGTACGTAGTGAAAACGATTATCGACACACTTCGTGTGCAGGTGTAGAAGTCCATTATTTGTTAAAAAATGGTAAACTTATAAATATACAAAATTCCACATGTACAGAACAGGGGTTGCTCATACATCGTCATACTATTAACTTGTTGCCTGATAAATGTGATTTCATTCTTATCAAATGTAAATGTGTTACACCGTATAGTGAATGGATTGCTGCAACTGAACGTGCACGTGACAACCTTGCTGCTGTCGGTTTTCCTTCGGGTTTGGTGTGTTATCTGGATTGGGAATTAAAGGGTAGTAATTGTTATATATTCAATTGTGAATAGTTATATAAGTTGGTAATAGACAATGAATAGTTGTAATCATATGATGTTATCTGGATTGGGTATTAAAGTTTAGTAATTGTTATATTTAATCGTGAATAGTTATATAAGTTTGTAATAGACAATGAATAGTTGTAATCATATGATGTTATCTGGATTGGGTATTAAAGTTTAGTAATTGTTATATTTAATCGTGAATAGTTATATAAGTTGTAATAGACAATGAATAAATAGTTGTAATCTTATTATGTTGTTTTAATAAAACCATTATGAATATTTAAAAACTTTATTCTGAAAAATCCATTACATGAGTTTTATATAAGTAGTATACATTACTTAATGCACAATAGCACAGTGAATGATGATGATAAAAGCATGATGGAAGCATAGCCTGTAGAGCTGGTTCCTCTGGTAACTCCACCACCGGTTGTGATACGAAACGTCGAATGTAGTTGCTCTTTTCAGATCCCTTCACGTAAATGGTATCCGCCTGCTGAGTTAAGCGTTGCAGAATTACAGGGAGCATAAAGGGAGGTGTGAATCCTTCATTCCAATCCAGACAATGATGATTATGCATTAACCAAGTAGCTTGTTGACGAAACGTGGGTGGTAAGTTGCGAAAGGCGAATGGAGGTTTGAAAACGTAGTGAGACACACGATGTCCATCAAACACGGCTAATTCCTTGGGTGCAAAGTCTTTTTCTGAAGTCTTGAAACCTTGCACATCGATAACTAGCATGATCGAAGCGTGCGACTATACTAATAAAGGTAACAGGTCCTTGGACGTATATAACGATTTCCTTTACAGTTGACGTACTTGCTTTGTCAATGCATTATACGTAAATACACGATCGTGCAAAATGAGACAGTAAGCAGTAGTGTTCGCTGGAATGCTTTTGTGAGTTTCGAAAGTAACTCGAAGAACGACAGCTTTCCCTAGCAAGGAATCTTTCTGTCGCGAACAGTCGACGACGATTAGAGGTGTAAGTGCCTTAAATCTATCAGGAGTCAGTAGAGGTTCGTTGGGTTTATCATAGTAGGATCGTTGAAAGTTAGCATACATTTCGTATAAAGTAGCATATCGATTTTCACCATAATTAATATTTAATTGATCGTAAGGATATCTTTCCGTATTTAAAAATACCGTCACGTTTTGAATATCACAGGCGTCGAATGTGCTCATATCTTTCTGCAACTGACCATCACGATCGGTTTGAAACCCTATGATAACGTAACGGGGAGTTTCCAGAGTGGTCGATGTTTTAATAGACCAACTGTGCTTATCCGTTTGCGGTACAGCGGGATAAATATGTGTTTCCCAGCTTCTAAATGCCACTTGAGTGTCAATATTTTTCCCAATATATTTCGTTAATGATAATTCTTCAGCCAATCCCGGTTGAATATGTGGAACTTTCCAATGTATTTTTTGCAAGTTAACCTTAAGCTTTTCATTAGCATCGGTGGATATTAGGGCATCGACATCGGAATTGCTTCTAATTAATACCAATTCTTGACGAATATTCATAATAATCTTTCCATAGTCTTCAAAAATCCCCAACAGTGTTGATAAAGGTATGCAGGCGCAAAAATTACCTTTACTATCTAGCAAGGTGCTGGTACCATCCGGAAACCAACCAGCGTTTTGTAACTTAACGCTTTCATTCGAATTGTGGGAAAGGTAAGCTTTCATGGTGGTTGTTAGACCAACTTTTGTTACCGAATCCACCACAACTCCATTCATTTCGTACCGAATCTCACTAAAAAGATATGCAATACCATTGTTTATAAATTTACCACTCGCTGATGGTTTACCATCTTCTTTCAGTACAGTACCTTCTACATATAGATAACTACGCGAAGGCAAAGTGGACATATCCTCTTGAATAGGTATTCGAATTTCATCATTATTCTCAAAACGAGTGGTATAAGGTTGGTGAGTGTGAAATTCAGCTCCAACAATCGAGTTATCGACGAGCACTTTTTCGTTTACATTTAGCACATTCATTTTGGGATAATAAAACCTAAGGTTTGCAAGAATAAGCGGTTACCCCTTGTCAATTGAGTAGCGACCGATGCCTGACTAACCATTTTCCGCTTCCAACACGATCTTTTATAGCCAGAGCGATCAGTGCAACATCGAGGAGTGTTATATTTGAACACCATCATCCACGCTCTTCAAATGAAGTCCTATCGTCACGGTTTCCCCTTGGAAATTAACCAAATCCCCGTCTTGATCCAATATTTTAAGGGTAATGTTTGAAATAGTATTGACATTAATTGGTAAATAGGGTGCAGTCTCAGGTGCTTCTATTATTTTGAATCCAGGAGGAACACTGGGGAAGAACTGATGTATCACATGGGCAGGTGTACCATTAATATAATTTCCTGTTATTATATTACATTCTATCATTAGCGAGTTAACCTTGATAATTTTAACTGGAAAATCAGATATGTGACGTTCCTTAGCTTTTAAGATTCTATTCTTAAACCCTAACAATGTTCCGATAGAGTGTTCAACTGTAAAGTCAATGTCGTGATCGGCTTTTATAATCGATCTTAGGGTATTATGATTCGGATCGATGTTAACAGACTCACCGTTTACTTGAGAATTAATGTATTGAGCTATATCAGCAAGCTCATATGATCCAGTAGGTATCTTTATTATTCTTTCTCCCATTTTAAACACGTTGTTTTTATCCGTTACGTTCGGAACAGTATTGAACGTTTCGAAATTTGTCAAACGCATAACCCATTGTTTTGTAGGATCCAAATATATGGGAGGGTTAAAAGGAGAAGTTAAAACAGACGTTGTAGCGGAGAAGATAAATGTTTGAGACATCTCAACATTCCCAGTAAGACTGAGGAAATGTTAAGGAGTGTTTTCATATAAAAAGTTCAGCGCTAAATGTCCACAATTGTACGAATTTAGCTTCTGAAAAGCATCATAGTTGTAACTAATAACGTTTAAGCTACCATCACTTTTAAAGTAATGAACGAGTTCTAGTGGGGGTTTTAACTGTCCAATACTATCAAAGTATAATATATGTCGACCACGTTTAACATACGATGTCCAATGCGTACCTTCCCCATCTGTATCATCCAAATTCACAATTCCACATTCGTTTTTACGGATACGTTTCGGTAACCCGTTTCGCATAAAAATACCTCTGAAGTATGGAATTTTTAACTCGTTTACGTACTTTGACAGATCGATATTGGTCAGTGGTCGGTGTGGTAGCTTTAAGGGTAGTTTTTTGGAGGTCGTAAATACAATCCTAATCCTTTTTTGTACGGTTTCAAATATAATCCTTTTCCTACAGGCGCTTGCTCCATCGCTATATTGTGTCGTTTCGTTTCTTCGAGCGCTGATTTCGCTGCTTTTGCTTCATTCACTGCTTTGGCAACCGCAGCTGCTCCAGTTCCTAACGAGCCTATAGCTCCGAGAGCGGCAAATAAAGGAATCAGCGGTAGGAAACCACCTTGCTTGGGAATAGGTATAATCCGACCTTTGGGAGCAATGATACGTTTACGTTTCAAGGCCGCTAGGGCAAGACGAGCAGATCGTTTTAAAGATAACTTTTTTACTTTACCACCAATACGTTTTCTAGCTAATTTGATGGCGTTGTTGAACGTTAAAGTACCCCTTCTTTTCACCTTAGATCGCCGTCGAACACCCATACCCAATTTTCTTTTTCCAGACATAATGCCGGCCACAGTAAGTGCAGCCGCTCTCTCTCCAAAACGAGCGTCCTTAGAACGAAACCTAGTCCACGCCTTATGTCCTAATATACTATCGGCTTTATGACGTTCACCAAGATCGTTAGTTTTTGAATAGACTATGTCGTGCTCTTTACAAGCTTCATCCAACGGGTTTATTCCTTTGTCTCCACGAGCAAGCCTTTGATGTAAACGGGTGCCAGGTCCGCAGTAGTTATACCCTGGTAAATGTAATTCTAACGGTAACTTATTAATGAGAGTGTTGATCACTCCCTTCCCCTTACGAGTTGATTGACGATTATCCGCTTTTCGCAGAGTACGTTTCATAACACATTACTCCTCCTATCACAGGTGAAGAGTGACTGTAAGTGACCCGTCTACATATATTTATATATATCACACACGTGTGCTCTTCCCTCACAACGTGTCCTACATGGAGCAGCTAAAGTTGGTGCATCAGAGACACAGATTACCGGTTGTAAATCGGGATAATTGTTCACCGACGCCACAAGTGTTTAAACATAGCGTATTGTTGGGTGCAGGATGCAAACGCGGTATAATAGTAGGCAGTTCCGGATGTGGTAAAACCAACCTAATGATAAGTTTACTAGAACATCCAAACGGTTTACGCTTCGAAAACGTATATGTTTATAGTAAATCTCTTTATCAACCGAAATACGCATATCTGCGCGACCTGTTTCGATCATTACCCATCGGTTATTTCGAATACGATTCTTCTGAAACTATATTACCGCCTAAGGATGCAAACCAAAACTCGGTTATTATCTTCGACGATGTAGT
The DNA here is from genome assembly GCA_929113105.1 of Agrypnus murinus. NCBI lineage: Eukaryota > Metazoa > Arthropoda > Insecta > Coleoptera > Elateridae > Agrypnus > Agrypnus murinus. The sequence continues at coordinate 29,815,611 of OV816023.1, read as the reverse complement.
TTGCGATAGTCAAAGCACCATACGTGATTACTTCTGCTTCGGGAGACATAAGCACATCGACTGTTTTTATTTATGTCAGACATATTCTGCGATACCTAAACAACTCGTAAGAGATAATTCAAATCTCATTGTCGTGTTTAAGCAGGATAATACTAACTTAAAACACATATTTAACGATCATGTTAGCGGATATATGACTCTCGAAGCGTTTAAACACTTGTGTTTACACTGTTGGAAGGAGAAATATGGCTTTTTAGTAATCGACAAAGATTATCCACTTAATGGAGGACGTTATCGAAAAGGTTTCGACTGTTACTTCACCATAAATACCGAAGACACGAACTAAACGTTTTAGTAAACATGGATAAGCGTGTAGCAGAAGACTTGGTTAAAGCACGACGTCATGTTAAACAGAAATACAAAAGTCTCAAGTCTGAAATTGCACGGTCAGAAGTGGAACTACAACGCCGCTATCAACCTATCACTCAACCATTGCGTGAGTTTATAACCGGAGTTAAAACGGAATTATTAACTCCGAAAGAAGAACCCTTAAAAACGGAAGTGTCTTCTCCCATACCTACCTCGACCCCAAAAAAATTTTATAAACGACTTCCACCCGCAAGACGAATACCTCACGAACCATCACCTATCACCCAAAGAATGCGCACTACTAGCGTTCCCTCACCTGATATCTCAGTTTTTGAAACAGAAGTCCTGGAAGAATCTGGGGTCCCAACATTGGATCAATTGAAAGAACAACTTGCTGCTGTTGGATTCAGTCCGGAATTCCAAACTTACATAGATGAGACCTTTTCTGGTAGAGCTAAAATGTATATGGAAAACATGTTCAAGGATACTAAGAACGAGTTCGATCATCATTATGGCGTACGATTCCATCCGGAATCTCACCAGTACCTAATCGGAGACGCCGTACTCACTTTTGACGAGAACGACTTTATTATTAAAAAACCCTCAGGCACAATTTTTAAATATACAGGCACTCCTGGTTTTTACGAATTAGTATTTAAAAAAGCACCTATTGGATACACCCAATCAGACTTGCAGAAGTATAAGGACCTTCTTACACGTACCAATGCTACCAGAAGAGGTTACATTGAGGGTGCACAGCTACACGGAACCGGAAAGAAATATTCAAGTATAATTAGACCCCTTCTAACTACTCCTGGAGCAAGATTTCGAAGCGAGTCTACACCTACTACACCGGTCACGCGATCGAAAACTCGCACATTACCAAAACGTGGCGGTGGTGATATGCGCGTTCTCAACTATAATGATAAACAGGTGGAATTTATACCTTGGAAAGATCCTAATAAACTAGTGGACAGATTGAGACTCCTTTTAAGTTCAAAGTCGGCTGGCCACACCGGTCACACTAATGAAATCATATATATTATCGATGAATTGAGAGCTGCTAAACTTATCGAATAAATCATCACACGCGTATCGATCCGTTTCATAATATTGCTAACGTTAGTGCAATCATGACGCTCAATAAATTCGGGAAACATCTTCACAAAACCCCTCGACACTCGTTCGAAAGTGTACCTATTAGACGATATACCAAATGTAAGGTACACAACAATGATGCTATATCCGTCTACAGCCGTCCCATTTTACTTCGAAGCTGTTATTAGTCAGCCATATCATCATATATCGTCAGTACCTCACGACGATGACTCTGGATAAGTTCGGTAAACATCTTCATAAAACTCCTGTCCGAGTTAAACTCGACGCTCGTGCAAAAGTATTCTTTTTAGAAGACGTGTCTAATTTACACTACGAGACAATGTTGTATATGATGGGAATATACAACCATGCAAACGGTTATGCACTTTTGAACTCCACCAACTTCGAGTATGTCGTTCCTCTAACAAAAGGTATCATTAAACAAATCAAATACTATCCCACAGATGCGCAAATCTTTTTAAACGATACGTTATACGATGCCGAATCACTCATCGGAGTGTCATTGAAGCAAGGGGATAAGTTTAAAGTGAAGAAGCCTGGATCAAAGGACATATTTATTTTTGAAGCTGTTATTAGTGTTCCAGCATTTTCTAAATGAGTATAAAACGTCAAATAATTGAAGAATTGCATAAACCTGCTCGTAAACGATTTCAAAGAAGACGCGTAATCGTAAAAGACCTGAACGATTTGTACATGGCCGATCTTGTGGAAATGATTCCTTATGCTAAAATAAATAAAGGTTTTCGATATATTTTAGTATTGTTGAATATGTTTAGCAAGCGTGTTTGGGCGTGTCCACTTAAACGAAAAACCGGTGAAGACGTCACGAAAGCAATGAAAAAATTATTAACATCAACAGGAGGTACTCCCGACAATTTACAAACGGATATGGGGAAGGAATTTTACAACCAGCATTTTCGTAAGCTAATGCAAACGTTCAACATCAACCATTACAGCACCTTTTCTAGTATGAAAGCAAGTCCGGTAGAACGTGTAAACCGAACTCTTAAAAACAAGATGTGGAAGGAATTTTCCATGCAAGGGTCATATAAGTGGTTGCAGTTATTACCAAAGGTTGTTAACCAATACAACGATACAGTACACCGCACCACCGGCTACAAACCCATCGAAGTGAACCACAGCAACGCCAAGATTCTTTTACAAACAGTTTACGATTTCCAGAAAACCATCGACCTGCGAAGTGCTAAATTCACAGTCGGTGATCACGTACGAATCAGCAAGCATCGGGAAGCGTTTGCGAAAGGTTATACTCCCACATGGAGTACCGAAATCTTTCAAATTAAAAAGGTTAATCGAACCAATCCCATAACGTATATCTTGGAAGACATGAACGGGGAAGAGATACGTGGAGGCTTCTACACGGAGGAATTACAGATGGTTAAACATCCTGAAGTATTTTTAGTAGAGAAGGTGTTAAAAAAAAAGGGAGATCAAGTTTTAGTGAAGTGGTTGGGCTTTGATAATACCCACAACTCGTATATAGCAGCACGTGATATAGTGCATTAAGTAGTATAGTGCATGCAGTGTGTTGCAATGTTAATATATAACTATCATTTTATGTAAGCAGTAAACAATAATAAATCACTTTTTGATATCAATAGTGTGTTTTATTTCTTCTACCTTTACAGAAACACAGAGTATGATGTATATAATTTATTCACATTAATCAATATCATAATAAATACATCAAATATATACGGTTATAAACTACAAAGCATAAATACTATTTACAATAATTCATAACAAAGAAAAGGCTGTTGTCAACGTAGCCGGGGGCCTCTGCGATAATACTAATCAGTACCGTCGGTTCTACCAACAAACGAGTTCCAAAATTACATTTCGGCTTGCAGTAATTCTAACAGACGATCCAAATTCTGATAACTATCACGCCCCGGATGAATATCGCGGTGTCCCCATGCTAAAGTGTTGTGCGACCCGGGAATAATGTAACGTTTGTTATCGGCTGGTGATAACGCTACTTTATTCCGAAGTTCTGTGTACATAGCATGTAAACGTGATTTGAATATAAACATTTTTCGGAAGAGCACAACACCATCTTCCACAACCTGACGGTAGTCCTCAACGGTGAGATCGCGCTTAATTACCGCCCTTTTTACCCCTTTCGCCTTTTTAATCGCCATTTCACCGTCGCGGTCAAGCACGTTTACACAATACGTTTTAGCACCTGCACCGTAGAAACTGCAGAGGGGCACTCCACAATATTCATCTTTCATTTTACCAACCACCGAGGCCGTGCGCGGTATACCGTGAATGTTGTCAGGTGGGAATTTTGAGGTGTCAAATTTATCTAAGTGTTGCTTCATATCAGCATAAAAATTTTCAGTACTAATTTCTATAATGAAAGAGTCAGTATCTGTGTACAGCAAGCGCACGTTATCACCATATAAAGGTTTGAGAAAATCATAAAAAAATTCATACATTATCGTTTTAGAAAGATCCAAAATAGTAAAACCCACGTACACCGGTTTATTGTATGTAACCGACACTTTTTGTAACTCTATAGCGACCAAATTTTCCGAGAAGACAGCAACGCTTTTGAATTGAGGCTTTGCTACTAACGTCTCAGCCCCATGCTTTTTACCATGACGTTCCCAATGACTAACCAAACGAACGTCCACCCTTTTATCGACATTTTCCATTGTCTTGCCAAATAAACTGTTAACCATTAATTTAAAGAAGTCCCTGTCCGCTTCGTTAGTTGCCTGATTACGTAACGTGGTATTCAAATCAATATAGGAACGCAACCAGGGTGCCTGATGAAATTTTAACACGCGATGAATTTTGGTTAATTCTAAACCATGCTTAAGACACTGTTGTAAATTTCTATAGTGGATAACGTAACGCGTTTTATCGAACAAGTTTGGAATTAATTTTGGGTGACGCGCGTTTCCCGTAGGCGGCACCAGAGGTTCGGGGCAGAAAGGAAAGTCATTATGTAAATCGTGCAACCGCGTTGGGTAGTGTAGATCTACTTCCAGCACGTAACCCATATCGGCGTCTTCCGCCACGGAATTTAGATCGAACTGTTCAATTTCGTACGGACTAAGCCATTCAAAGTCGCGCTGCGGCAGATACTGTCGCATACTGTAACCGTAGAGATTGGTAGCATCGAGATACATAATAAAAGAATGGGGCTTGGACGCGTCATAATTTGGAAGAAACGTATTATTCGCGAAACACTTCCTGCCAACACAGGTACTGACACCTCCCCGAATACCTTTCTTAAAGAAATGGAGCATGTCCAGATCCGTGAGCAGCTCCAGTTCTACAGACGTGCGTTTCAACATAGCATCCCAACTTAAACCCGGTGCAGTAAAATACTGCGCCGGATCTAACTTGTAATTTTCAAGACATACACGTCTAAAGTTTTCAAAGACATCAGTCAAAAGTAAGACATCGGTTTTCAAATAGAGATCCGAATAGTCGCCCAAAGTCGTGCAACCAAACGTATTCCACACCTCCACAGCGCGAGCATACCGCGATCGAGAGACGTGTTCCCCTGTCAAACGATCGAAAAAGTCCTCATACGTCGGCAACGTGTCCTGTGCGAGTTTGGAGAAGCTGTCGACGTACGAATAGGGAAACACACCTTTCTGTCGCAGTAAGTCGAAGCTAACCCCATCTCCAAAATACTTTTTGATAGTCAAACACTGGTCGGTAGTTAGATTTTGCGATAACTTATCCAAACTAGAATTTAAAAATCGTAAACTGTCCAGAAAGCGCATTTTAAGACATACCTGTATTCGTTGGGACCCGTCCCTAATTTCATCTACCAAAAGCTGTTTCGAAAACGAAACGTATTTCTCTTTATTGAGCGCAATCACTTCGATTGCTTCTTTTTCTAATGCCAATTGCTTTATGAATAGATGTGAATCATATCCCGTCAAATTATGGAAAAATATCGGTATGAAGTCGGGAATTTGATACATTAAATTGCACCCGGAGTGAGCCGCCCCGCGGTACTCGCCGCTGAGGTGACAGTGATCTTTCACCTTAACGTCGTTTTCACCAAAGGGTTTGTCACAAATATGACACACGGTTGCATTATCATAGTTGAAAGTTTGTCGACACGATAAAAGTCGCATGTCTTGAACATGTCTTAAATGATCCTTATACAACCTTCTAACATCTCCTTCTAAGCGCAGCATAAACTCACTTGCTGCATTCGGACCACGGTACAATTCAAATTTAGATAACGCGTCATCGTAGGAACACTTAATGTAATACGCAAACGAATGTGGTTCGTGTTCGTACGATGTCATGGTAAATTTTCCACTAGGATCCGGCTCAACCGTGTCCAAAGGTTTCAAAACACTTTCAAAATCCGCGTAAACGACAAAAGGTACTGTAAGTTGCTTTTGAAAATTTTCAAACTTCAATAGATTACCCGGCCGGTCGTGCCCCCATTTATTGCATACGGGTTCGATAGTTGGTAACTTGGTGTAAACATGATTGCAATCAAAACGGGTATGTTGTTTTAATCTACTTTCACTTGGAAAATACTGCAAGCAGCCGTCACAAAAGTGTTTTTCTCCATTGTGAGCCGACAACTGTGACGATACCAAACGCGAAAAGTTTTTTATCCAACAGTAATGACTATTACCCTCCATATCAGAAATTAATAATAAATTTACATGTACTTCTTTCTTTTGCTTAGAGTAATGCAGAGGCCCTACAACTTCTTGTTTCATTTCTCCGTCTTTAAATACAGCTTCCAAACCATACACGTTAATAGATAAGCGTGGATTACGCGCTTCAAATTTCGAAATAGCATCCAGTTTGACAGGAAAGGTGATACCTTCAAAATCAAACAGTTGTGCAAAATTTGGATACGACGTCGTCCTGTTGGCACGTCCCCTCGGCGGATACAAAGCGGACGCCAAGGCCCAACCAAAACAGCACTGATCGTTATTTTGCACGTTGATTACAGCCTTTTTATGTTGTATCGACGGCGGAAGTGGAACATAGGAGGAAGCACGGAGCGGGTTGTATTTATTGACGTTGACTTCTATAAATAACAGCTGCTCCAGTACCCAACCTGCAAGGACCCTACAATTAGCAATCGAATCGTAACCCGTAACTATTCATTACCTGAGTTCCGATCATTAAAGTCCGACATCTTCGTATCCAGCACCTCAACGAAATCATCATACAAATCGGTCAGATTCGAAGTCCCGGTCACAATCTCATTTTGCGTATTAAACGATTTAATTTCGTGCAAATTTTGACTTTCCAAAAAGTACATTCCGAATACTTCTAGATTGACTTTCACACTACGAAAGCGCTGAACGTTTCTTTCTAATAGTCTTAACACATTTTCGCGGGTCTCATCAGTAAATTCTCTGAGATTTATGTGATGATTTCTCACCGAGACTCGATAACTGGCTATACGCGACTTGAAAGCCGTCTCCAGGACCACCACTTCCTCCGACTGCACTGACGCGGTATTACGACGATTGTGGCGGTTGCTTCGTAGATGTCCAGCGTAGCCACGTCGTGGAACATCCAGCTCGCACACATCGCAATACACCGTCGCGGAGGTATTTCCTGAAACAATTGCACAGATCACTAACACTAAAGCCGTTAACAATGTGTACACGTACCTTGCGGGGAGGTTTTTTTCGCTTTCTTAGATGCAGGTCCTTCACCGGTATAACCTACAGCATCCGAAGCTCCCCCAGCTGTAATCAACAAAATACTCGTATCACATCATACAACTTCACAGGAATGGTTACTTACCGCTCGTGGATGGGTAGTCCAGCGGTCCACGGCAGCTTTCTCTTCGGTGACGGGCTAAGGCATCCCGTCGGGTGAAGGACGCGCCACAGCTACACACATGCATATTCTTTGTAATCAGTAAACGGGAACGCACTGGCAAACGATAAAGCTTTTACATCAACTTTTACCACTAACGTTCGCGATACTGATTTCCAGTCGGGACGACGAGGACGTGTTATGCAAACCCGACCGGGATAGGAAGAGGACTGGGTTATTGTTAGTGGGAGGTCACAGTTATACCAACCGTTAACGTCGTTGATGACGCAAAGCTGACAAGTTTTCCGCTTCGGTTAAAAGTGCGAGGCGTTCGCTCTCACAGGACCCCAACTCCTCCATCACTTGTCGTAGCTGCTGCGTCTTGATACTCTTGATTTTGATCTCATATCTTTCCACAGCAGCTAAGAGCTCCGCTTTGCGTTGGAGGAGAGCGATGCGTTCACTCTCACACCCTCGCAAACCGGACGCCACTTCTCTTAACCGTCGTGTAATCCTTGTCTGCTGTGCGTCATCAACGACAGCAAGCGGTAAAGACTGCTTCTCGCATGGTACACCATCTATGAAGACCATCGCCGAAGTTGTGAAGTCTCTGATGCTGCCGGACAACTGTATGGACGCTGTGTCATCAGAAACCTCCATAAGTGTCGCTGTGTCTATGTCCAAATGGTCATGCACCCCGTCATCACAGGGGGTACCCGGAATGATTAACTCCTCATCGTCATCGTCAGGATCGCTTGCAATTGATGTGGAACAGTCCGACTCCGTTTCATCAACAATTACATTTGCACTTGCAGCAATCTCCATGGGCAGGTTCACTTCATCATCGGTTGCAGATGGTGATGCATCCCCCAAAAGGGACCCCCGAATTGAGATATCATACTCGCTGCCCGGTGGGCTATTCAACAATTGGGAGTCCCACTCACCCGAACATGGTGATGCCGCAGGTGCTTCCTGGACCGTCACGATGGGGATTCCTCTCATGTGCAAACTTCCAACAGCGTAAAACACATTTGTCGAAGTCAACAGCTCTCGCAGTAAAGGTTGTGAACGCCCGGAAAGCATGTCGTACTTCGGCTTCTCCACATTAACGGCTGCCGCCTTTACTACCACATTTTGTAGTACTATGATCTTCTTTGCGGCAGCAACTGGAGATGGTGTACGCTCGATAGTTGGCACAAGTACCGGGCACGCAGCAACTGGAGAAGGTGTACGCGGAACATGTACCGAGCACGCTGCAACTGGAGATGGTGCACGCTCGATAGTTGGTACAAGTACCGGGCACGCAGCAACTGGAGATGGTGTACGCGGCACATGTACCGGGCACGCTTTCTTCATCGATAATTTTGACCAGAAGGACAATGTCACACAACGACACTTATTCACTTCACCAACACTGGTAACACTATTAGATGATGTATCCATGATGAACGAAGACAGACTGACGCTCCGCTTCGTCGCCCTCCGGTTTTGTCGAACCACCCCCCACTCCCTAACCTTGAACCCCACTTTCACCCCCACTCCTTCACCTTGAACCCCTCCATCACCCCCACCACTTTACCGTGCATTCGCGCAAATACTTACATTTCCTCACGGTCAGTGGTGTATAGACAGAAACCTTGCATTTCCTCACGGTCATTGGTGTATAGGTCGGTGTCTAGACAGAAACCTTACATTTTCTCAAGGGCATTGGTGTATAGGTACCTCAAGGTGTTCCACTTCCCACTCCCTCCGTGGGTGTTGTAACTTCGATATAATAGGGAGTGTTTTCCACACCAGGTAACACATCACAATGTCCGTCATCGCACCTCGCATACCACATTCCGTTGAAGGAGATACCGCGCCAGATGCGCAGAAATGGGATCGCTGGCTCAGCCTACGGGCTCAATCGTTACGCTGCATCGCTGCCTCCTTGGGTCCACATGTATCCATCGCCCGCCACCATCGAGAGCTGATGAATCCACAATCATCCATAGGTATAGGAATTGAACGCCTAGTGTTCGAACTATGGGTGATGTGGAAATGGTATTGGTATACAACCGATAACTCCGAAAGACATTATGATGAAGACCGTTTCGGTGACCTGGAGGACCTTGATTGTGCAAACCGAACCCTACGGTTTCAACAGGTGGCTACGGTATTGCAGGGGTGCTTTACAGTGGCAGATGTCCCGTACTGTCTGTGGTGGTCATACTACACGTGGAAAGAGAAGCGTCTATGCAAGGGCTGCATACGCAGTGTGTGTAGTAAGGCCACCCTACCACAGCAATACCACACAACGGTGTCGAGATCGATTTCCCACGTACCATCCCATTGGTGTGATGGCTGCATGAAACGGATGCTGTACAACACCTTCGACCCAATTGCGTGTTGCGAACGGTTGCATATCCTCGGTCCGGTATCCCAGTTTGGAGGCAACGATGCGGATGAGTGTACCTGCGATGATAATTGTCACGGCAGCCTTTACTTTCAAATATTGAATGCACGGTTGGCGATGGAGATGGATCAGCAGTGATGTGTAATTGTAGACATTATAGACATTATAGTTAGTAATTTTGTTAATATTATTTAGTACTTTTGTTAATATTATTTAGTTAGGACCAACACATTTTAAATAAAAAATAGCATGAAATAATTCTTTTTCCTTTACAATTGATGATTTGATTGTATACAATAAAAGAAATTGTAGATATTATAACCGTAAACAAAAAGTCACTAAAACCGTCTGACCCATTACTCACTATGTTGTTTTAATTCAACAGTTTGTAGCAACCAGACAATACTCTCTGAAAAATATCCAAAATTAAAAAAAAAAAAAAAAAAAAATTCCAAAAAAACCAAAATCCAAAAGTTTGTTGTAACCCGGAAATACTCTATGACCATTCAATTGTGGTCAACAGCATACCCGTGACGACCTTCATTTATCTCTACTTAGCAAATCGAGCAATCGAATTCTTGCCCTTCGTTAACCTTGAGAGCTAGAGCGCTGATTTTTCAATTTTCGTTCCCCCCCCGGCCCCAACCCCCCCCCTCAACCCACCACCCATCCCTCCCCATGCCTCCCCCCCCCCAGTTGTTTACCTCACCTTTACCTTGACACCCCTTAAAATTCATTTAAGGGGGTTACTATAGTATCAGCTTTGTTTTCTTTGTAGTATCATCTAGTTTTCAACTAACCTAACCTAACCTACCTTAACTTTTTTTAGTTTTTTTTTGATTTTTTTTTTGATTTTTTTTTTTTTTTTTTTTTTTTTTTTTTTTGATTTTTTTTTTGATTTTTTTTGATTTTTTTTGGGGATTTTTTGGGGGGATTTTTTGGGGATTGTTTACACTCGCGCTGCACCTGCAAAACACGGGGTAAATTAAAACGTAATTTTATTACAATATACTAATTCTAACTCACTTATGTGCATGCCTCACACTTTTGGTGAGTGGCGGCGTACCTCACCGCGTCATAGTCCCGAGGGACGGTTATGTAGGTCTCCCTACATACGCAACACAGCACCAGCGTGCTAAACCGCCCCCGTACTAGTACGGGTCGCGACATCGCCACTAAAACGTTCTCCGGCTATAAACATTAAAATAAAAATATATGTCTCATATCTATGTGTTTTATTCAAAAGTAATTTTGTTAAATTGTTTAGTTAGTTACCAGCACTTGCATCGTTTCCTCCTTTTATTTAAAAGTAATTTTGTTAAAAGTATTTTTGTTAAAAGTAATTTTGTTAAATTATTTAGTTACTTACCAGCACTTCCATGGTTTCCTCCTGGTCTTCCACCTCGTCCAGGTCTTCCACCTCGTCCTCCATCTCCTCAGTCTCCTCCAGGTCCTCTACCTGCGCAACGTCGTTCACAACGAGGATCTCCGTATCCTCGCTCCACAGACTTGATCCCCGAGACGCTGGTCGGTCGACCTCCGGCGACGAACTCTCTACTCCACTTTCTACTCCACTTTCATTGTTCATTTCGTTGTTCATTTCTCTAACTTGTTGTAAATGTAACTGAGTGGTGAAGCTTGGAAGTTATAGATATATCTGTGCCCCCACTTCTTTCTGTGTAAATACAATCTCGTTGACCTTGTTTCATCTGTTCTCAACAAAGACTGCGGAATTTCTTTGTTTGCACATTTCTGACTGTCTGGTGTAGTTCTTACCCTTGAGGTAGTGTTGACCTTTCGTGTACATTTTTTTGTAAACATAACAACGTCTGCGGAATTTCTTTTGTTCTGCCTGCACATTCGTGCCTGTCTGGCCACTCCTTTATGTGTAAATACAATCTCCTTGACCTTGTTTCGTCTGTTCTCAACAATGTCTGTGGAATTTCTTTGTTTGCACATTCCTGACTGTCTGGCCACTCCTTTCTGTGTAAATACAATCTCCTTGACCTTGTTTCACCTGTTCTCAACGATGTCTGTGGAATTTCTTTGTTTGCACATTCCTGACTGTCTGGTGTCGTTCTTACCTTGAGGTTGTGTTGATCTTTCCTCTGGATATTTTCATAGTTAAGTAAGAATCTAATTGAAATTAATATGGTATGACATTTTTAAATCTTAGTTTCACTTTTGATTTAATCGTTAAACTAATCTCTAGAAGAGACGGAGATCGGTCTTAAATGAAACGATATAATGAGATAAATACGTGGTTTATTTAACTAAATACATATGCAATTTACCCGCTTGTATTTGTTTACAGAGTACATTTATCTTTTACAATTTACAATCTTGTATTTGTTTACAGAGTACAATTATTTCAATAATACATTAGTTAAGCCTCGGCATACTTTTCACTAAATAATGCGCTGGCTGTTTCTGTGACTTTACAAAACAACACAACACTTTAACTCTCCGCTATTAAGATGGTGAAACGACGCCAATGTTCTGTTCGAAACTTATCCGGCTTATACTAGTCTATAAACAGCACTTTAACTCTCCGCTATTAGTATGGTGAAACGACACAAATGTTCCGTTCGCAACTTATCGGTATTATACTCCTCTATACGTCTCATGATGGGAATTTTTATATTTGTATCGTACCATTCGTCTAACGGTTCTTCCAATTGTTTCGGCGCTAGTAGTAAGTAAATGTATGTTCAAGACTAGATCTCCCCATGTTATTCTTATGGGAGTTTCGTTTTTAAGACAGGACAATTTTGTGAGGTTATGTGTGTCAAACTTACAATTGAGTGAGGTTATGTGTGTAAAACTTGTCGTCCTTCCCGCTAGATGTCAGCATGGGTGCGGGTTTAAGTGTTTAGGCGGGAAAAAGTCGAATGTGATGCTTGTCCGTGATTGGTCGGACTGAATTGCCGGTAAAATAGGTTGCAGCATGTGTCGCTAGATGTCTCTGTGGGCGTGGTTTTGGCGGGAAAAATCAAATCTCAGGCCTGTTCGTGATTGGTCCGAAGTTTTGGCGCTAAAGGAGGTTGCAGGTCGTGTCGCTTTGGAGCGCGTGAACGCGGCCGGGCGGGCCGGGTTAAATAGAAAAATTTGTCGCGGCGTTGCGTGGGCGGGTGCCCCAGTGGGCCGGTGCCCCGGTGGCCCGTTGAAAGGAGTTAATTTGAAAAATTTGGCGGTTGCCTCGCTGCTGATTAATAATAAGGCGGTGGGGTAAACATTTTATTAAAGGGGGGCTGAAAAAAATAATATACAATCATCGTTTAACTAGATGTAAATACAATATTAACAACATAAGCGTACTGTAGATTTTTCTTTAATACAAATAATGAATAGTGACCTATAAAATACAATAATAATAATAATATTTAAAGGAGAATGCTTCTTTTTCTTCTCTCTCGTGAATAGTACTGCTGGATGATCTCATCACTTAATTGTTGCATAGTTTGATGTTGGACTAAAAATAAAAACATTACATTTTATACAATAAATTAAAAAATATAAACTTACCTGCATTTGTTTTTTCCTTTATGAATAAAACAGAAGCCAATAAAATACAATAATGATATTATTTTAAAGGAGAATGCATCTTTCTGCTGGATGATGTATTTATTCGAAACATATGTGCATACATTCCTTTTCTAGAATGATCTCATCATCACTTAATTGCTGCATAGTTTTGAGAGCTAAAAAAACATTACATTAAAAATAAAATAACAATAACAACTTACCCGCATTTGTTTTTTCCTTTAATACGATAATAATATTAAAAGAAAAATGCATCTTTTCCTTCTAACAAAATATTATATATTCCGCCGGATGATGTCATCAGTGAATTATTGCACTAGCAAGAAAAAACATTCCTTTCACGAATTGATGTTCGACTTAGAAAAAACAATACATTCGGTGTAAAATAATAATCTCAATTTAGCTGCACTTGTTTTTCCCGTATTTTACACGTTATAATGAAATTTTTAAGATCGCAAACAATATTAAGCGGTTGTGTTGTTTTTAATGCTATTTTTATTGATTAAAAGACGCGAGTTCAAACCGCATTACATATGTGCACAGTTTACCGCTTGTTTTAAAACTGAAGCTGAAGCGCTATTAAAATGTGTACTGTAAAATATTTTCTTAATGTCATGTCATAATTAATTAATGCTTTTTAAGTGCAAACATTAACATAGGCGATAAATTTAAAATGTGCGTCATTGCCACATCTGGGATTCGTTTCTTGATATTCCCCGTTTGATTTACAAAACAACAGGGATGTACAAAATCTCGCATAAAAAGATTATTTACATGTCTTTGATTCCATTTATAATTGAATCGTTGTTTTGGACATCCTTTAGAATATTTATTTCTTTAGTGGGATATTTTAGTTTGTAAAAATTGTGTTATATGGAGTATTTTGTTCGAAGTGTTGGCCTTGTTAGGGGTGGAAAGCGCGCCATTTTATTAGTTATGCTTGAAGTTATTTTATGAGGGTGTTTTGCGTTTTCGATTTGTGTCAACAATTAAAATTAATTGCACCTTGCACTCGTATAAAAAGCTCGCTCTAAAGTGCCTCTGTTTTTAGTTGAAACAAGTGTTTGGTGCGGATAACATACTCATTTAGAAAAACCGTTCGATTCAGTTTGTGAAATTAACGTGTTATTATTTTTTAATTGAAAGGCTGAATTGTATTTAATCCGTCTTAACAATAATGGATATTTCCAATTTGCAAAATCAGGTTACATTGGTGGAAGATGATTTAGCACGTGCAACAACACCTGCTGATTTTCGAAGGTTATCAACCCTGATTGATGAAACTACGGAATTAACAATCCAACAGATAAGGAATTACTCAAATGCGGGGGGAATAGCTGATAAACGGAAACTAGAAACGATTTTGAACAGATGTAAATACTTGGATGCGAGGATAAAACAATCCCTTATTAAAACAGGCGAAGGAGTTAGTGGAGAGGGTGGGGAAAGCAGTGTTACGTATTATGACGTAAGTTTTTCATGTTTTTTTATTGAATATCCTCATTTTGATTGATTATAATTTGCATGTTTTAGCTGGAATCAGCGTTCAAAGGGCGTATTAAGACGGGTATAGTGATCAATAACAATATATTAGATCCAAAGGAGTTTCTCGAGGAAGCACAGCCCATTTTTGTGGATAAAATTGAAGCATCCCTCCAAAAGCGAATACCTAACATGAAAGCCAATGTCGTTCTTTGTGCCGATTATAAAATGAAGCTAGATGATACAGTACAGGTCAAGTACTTTAACACGTCCAACTTCATTATATCAAGATCCAGCGACCTTATTTCTATATTCAGGGACATGGAGATTTCTTTATTGTCACAGGTGCGTATATGAAGTTTTTTAAAAACTCACTTTTAATTAGTTTTTTTTCCTTTTTTTACAGATTGGATCCTTTGAAGAAGTGGGGTCAGGGGGAACTTTAAGTCGTATTAATTCGTTAGCTATAAATATTAACAAATATTCGCCTTTAAGAGCTTAGGCCAAAGGCGTAGGACAGCAGGCTCTAAAAAATAGATTAAGTTTCGAACATTATTTCAAAAGTTTATTTGATTCGGAAATTACATATGCCGTTAATAGAAGCATTCGTTCTGATAAACATAATCTTTATACATATTTTATTAGGAAAAAAGCTCTAGATTCATGTGATGATAAACGTTTTATATTAAAAAAATAAAATTGATACCCTTCCATGGGGTCATTTTAAAATAAATGAAGAAGAGGAGGAAGGTATTTTATAATTTTTTATTGCAAATAAAATCTTAGTTTATACATTTAGATAAGTAGACTATTATTTGTACATATATTTTCTAATTATTATTATTATTATATTGTAAGTATTTAGTGTAAATAAAATCTTAGTATATATAGATAAGTAGACTATTATTTATGCACATATTTTCTAATTATTATTATTATATTGTAAATAAAGTATATACATAAACAGACTATTTTTTATAATAAATCACTTTTCTTGATCCAGCTGTTGTGTGTGTTATCAAAACCCAACCATTTCACATATAATTGATCATTTTTTGTTCGTAATACACGTTCAATTAAAAAGCTTTTTGGGTGTTTAGTTTTCATCAATTCCGGTTCATAGAAGCAACCTTTGATTGGGGCACCTCTCACATCTTCTAACAGATAGGTTGTCGGTCTAGTTGATTGCACCCTGCTTATGCGAAATAATTCAGTGCTGAACTGGGGGTGATAACCTTTCGAAAAAACCCCTCTGTACTTAGAAATACGAACCATATCGTTTACTTTAAATTTAGGTTTTGGGGGGACCCCGTCATCATCATCATTCGAACGATTTAAAGGCGTGCGAAATGTCACATTGATGGGGGCTAGACCAATTGACCTATGCACGGTGCTGTTGTACTTATCGACAACATCTTGCAGTATATCCAACCATTTATAATTCCCGTTGAAACTGAACTCCTTGTAGAGATTAGATTTAAGTGTCCTAATCACCCTTTCCGCAAAAAATGCTTTCTTAGTGGAAAACGTTGAATAGTGGTTGATGGAATGTTCCGACATTAATTTCTTGAAATGAGTGTTAAAATATTCACCTCCGCGGTCAGTGGCCAAGTTATTAGGTTTTCGCAAGTTTTCATCCAATATGCTCCGCATAGCACCGGCAACTTCATTCCCGCTTTTAGATTTTAGAGGCCTTACCCACACATATTTAGAAAAAGCGTCTATTACCACCAGAACGTATTTATATCCCTTGTTGTAATGGGCATAAGAGTTAAAGACTGCTATATCGCTTTCCCAGAGGTCATCGAACCCTAGAACGATTGCTGAACGTCTGGGGAAATTTATTCTAGCCTGCCTGTGGATCTCGTTAACGATTGCTCTCTTTACATCGCTCATATTAGTACTAGTATTTTAAATATTTTACGTTTTTTGTTTTTTATGGTAACTTTCTAACGCATCCACACGTTCAGTCAATTTCGCAATGGTTTTGTTGAAATTTTCGGCAAGGGGGTTCACAAGTGAAACATAAAACGTCTCGAAACGCTGCCTTTCTGTTTTCATTAAATCGATCGATTCCTGCTGAGTGAGTAATTGCCCCTGTTTTTTAGCTTCGATAATTGGCTGTAATTGATTTACCCCGTTATTGATTTGCACTAACAACGGGTCTATTTTGTCGGTGTAGAATTTTTCTCTACGCTCCCAGGTTTTTACTTCTTCAGTTAATCGTTTTAACGGCACTGCATCGTTTTCTTCCAAAGGATGGCCTATATTCGAAAGTCGTCGTTGTTCGATGTCAAACCCGCCGGTGCTTGTTAATGGAAACAAAGGACGTTGCTGTTGTTTACCTCCCGAAGAAGAAGAACTTCGATGAACCACCCGTCCAAATTTATCCACGGGCATCATGAAAATGAATTAATTTTTACTCATCTTCAAGCTATATAACCATCTTCTCGCAATTCCTCAACAATACTAGCAATTTCATTTTGAACATTGGAATTTCCGGCATTCTGAGAAGCAATGAGCAATCTTAAACGTTGAACGAGCTCTGAGGGCGTATCCCAATACACATATTCGATGGGATTATCATTGACACGCTTCATACTGGAAAGTACACCTTTGCCCGTTGTTTGTCTCATTTCTTTTTCTTCTAATGATTCAATGATCGGTTTAATGATCTCCGTATATTTATAGCCAACATAACGTTTCGATAGCGGTATTTTATCGACATTGGTGGCGCGAAGTATACTTATGTAATTTCTAACGTCTTGCCTTGTATAGTTAGCGGGTCGTTTTAGAACTAAAAGTTCATACAACCCATGCGTTCCATCATACCTAACTCCTTTGACTTTAAAATATTTCTCTCTATTTCCAACGTCGAGGAAGGAATCTCCAAAATTCCATTTATCCAAATTAACGTCATACTTAACACCGTACGGGGAGTTATCTATACTTCGATCGTTTCGCAGCATAAGAGAAAGATATTTCCTAGGTAGCGGGTGATATTGTTCTAAAAAGTCCCGCGTTGACACATTTTCCCATGCCGGATATATATCCTCGTTACCAGACTCCACCCTTTTGTCCACCCCTCCTGCTTCGTCGCCTTCTTCTTCCACTTTTTCTTCCTCTTCGTCTTCACCCTTCATCTTGAACGATGTGTGTATTTTTTTAAGCAATTTTGATCTAGGGGAAACCGATGTGTGCATTTCTGTAAGCAATTTTGATGTAGGAGAGGAAGTACTTGGAGTAGCCGCTACTGTGCTAAAAACGGGTGTGGACCAGGTCAACGGCATTTTCATCGGAGCGCTTATTTTTCCTTTTTCGTTAATGGTTTTCAGGGAGCGAGCGATGTCTTCTATAGGATCCAGAAGGGGTTTGTGCGTTTTCGCAAAAGCGATTTCTTTAAGTTGCGCGCCCGATTGTAAGGCTTTAAATTTCCTTCGTATATCATTAGCAACTCGAATTAATGCTCTTTTACGAAGTTTATCGGCTGCGATGTTGTCCCCCATAATAATAAGGTTACAATATCGATCGCTACTTTAGTTCGACTAGATGAGCTAGCTAAATTACTTCGAATTTATAGCGGTTAGGGTCTAATAAAACCGTCGAAATTTATTCTGTAACGTCCGTTGTTGACGTCACAATCCTTGTTGATCATTAGAAATCCGTAGCGACTGTCTTTCCAGCACCGAGTGCACATGTCCCGAAATTTATTAAAAGGCATATCGATGCTCACATGATCTTCGTAAACGTGACGCATGTTTAAGTCGTCCTGTTTAAAAATCAATAACATGTTCGCGTTATCGCGCAGCAGATGTTTAGGAATTTTCGTGTAAGACTGACAGAGATAGAAACTGTCTATACCGTGATGTCGCCCCATGCTGAAGAAATGACGCATCGGATTCTGATTGTCCATGCTGACGTCGTCAAACACGAAAATCGAGTTAGGGCGCGCTTCATCGGGCATCATGACGGACTCGTTTTCGCTAAAAGTAAAATACCCCATGCCTTTTACACGCTTCAGCGCTTCTTTCAAAAACGTATACTTCGGTTGATGAAGAGACCGGGAATAAATATAAATATTGGCGAACTTCAACCCTTTGGGCTCCACCAACATGGAGAGCATCGCATTTGATTTGCCGGAACCGGAGGGTCCCACTATCAAGCACCTGATGGAGGATGGGAACAAACTGCTATGCTTAGCACCATCAACTTTTGCCCCAGAGTCCATGAGCAGCTCCTTTTCCAAATCGCGTACGGTTAACCTTTCACGTTGTTGCACGATTTTCATTCTTTTTTCCGCTATATCCGGCAAGTAATAAAAAATGAAGATTATGCTATAAATAAGCTTGTACGCATGATACGAAGTTATTCGTTCAAATGATCGTGCACGAAGGCGGAGGTGTCTTAAACAAGCTTATAGATAAACTACCCGTCGAACTACACCTTCCGGGGTATCAATTCTGCGGTCCCGGTACACGATTGGGGCAAAGGTTAGCACGCGGAGATCCCGGCGTAAATCCCTTGGACGCCGCTTGTAAGGAGCACGATATCGCTTATTCGAGTCATCAGGACGTGAAATCGAGACATCTTGCGGACGCAGTTCTCGAACAAGAAGCCTGGAAGCGGGTTAAAGCAAAGGATTCCAGTGTTTCGGAGAAAGCAAACGCTTGGCTCGTGACCAACGTCATGAAAGCTAAAAGAAAACTTGGAATGGGGTTTGGAAGAGGAGGTGGCGGCGGCGGTAATAAACAATCTAAAGTCGCTTTCGGTAGGATCGTGAAAACCGGACTTAACGCCGTAAAAGGTGCTCAAGCGGAAACTATCGCGAAAGCTGCGAAAATAGCTGTGGGTGCGGCGAGAAGAGCCGTTAAAGAAGCAGGAGGTAGAAGATGTGTGAGACAACCTCGAGTAATTCCTATTCCAGGTGGGGCGGTAAAACAAGGTGGTCTACTTCCCTTATTGCCGGCCATTTTTGGTGGACTCGCTGCGCTTGGCTCGCTGGCCGGGGGCGTAACTCAGGTGGTTAAAGCCGTGAAAGACGTAAAATCCGCTAAAGATCAATTGGCGGAAATGAAGGACCATAATAGGAGGATGGAGGGTATAGCGATCGGAAAAGGCGGAAGTATGATTATAAAACACCGATCGTCGAGTAAATCGGGCCTCGGTTTGTACTTGAGCAAGAAACCTAAAAGCGGCGGCAGAGGGCTCTATTTACGAAAAAAGCCGACAAAAAACTAATAAATTTGCCTCGACGTCCTCTCACCAACATTGACATCTACAAATATGCCGCAGGTATACCCCATTTTCGAGGCGTATTTATGCGCGATGGATTACCTTCGCGACCTTGGAAGAACGAAAGTGGAATAGTCAATTTGGATTCGACAATGGGGAAAGGAACGCATTGGGTGGCATACAGGAAACGCAACAACTTGATTGAATATTTCGACGGATTTGGAAATTTAAAGCCGCCGCGAGAACTTGTGAACTATTTCGGCAAAAATGCCGGAAACATGACCTATAACACGGAACGATATCAAAATTACAATTCCTACAACTGCGGACATCTGTGTTTGCAATTTCTGAGGAGATAAAAAGAGGGTATGTGACGCGTCCTCGTTTAATCATGTCCGAGACGTTCACTTTAACGGGTACAGGCAGTTACCTGAGTACTAACTATTATCCGCCGGTTGCCTTAAATGCCGACTACGAGTACACGTTAGGACTAATAGGTTACTGGACCTACAACGCTCTCCGAAACATCTATCCAGGCAATAATAAGATCTATTGGCGCAAACCGGGCGATAAAAAAAACAGACAGCTACTCATAGCGGAGGGGGCATATGAAATAAATTCGTTGAATGAGTACATATCAAAAAAATTGGCGCTAATCAATAATGAAACTCTCAAGCAGGAAGAAATATTTTCTCTGCAACCGAATACGAACACTTTAAAGTGTGAAATCAAAAGTAAATATGTCATTGATTTTCGCCCCGACGACTCTATCGGACGCATGCTCGGCTTCTCCCCCAAAGTTTTAGAAGCGGACGTATTACACGAATCGGATTTACCCGTTAAAATATCACCGGCCAGTAGTATACGAATAAATTGTAATATAACTGGAGGCGCACATTATAACGACACCCCGGTACATACAATATACGAATTCGCGCTGGACGTGGAGCCGGGGGAACAAGTGAACGAAAAACCTACAAACGTAATATATCTTCCAGTAGTAGTTGCGGATCAAATAGATAATATCACGTTATCACTCACGAATCAAAACGGAGAACGATTAAATTTCGGACACGAAGACGCTACTATACGATTGGAGCTTAAAAAGAAAGAACGAGAGAAAAAATGGGGTTAGACTTCACTACTAGTACTACTGGTAATAATAATAATAATATGATAATGAGAAAAACGGAGACGAATGAAGACATAATATCCCATTATAAAAGAGCGGCTCGCGCTCTACACGTCACTAATCGTTCGAACGTTAAACGATTAAAACCTCAAGACGTTCACTTTTTGAAATCTCTCGGATTTACAGTTCTGAAAGAAAGTGATGAGCAGTGAAAAAATAAACATATTCGACGACATCCGACTCGATGAGGATATTATCGAACAGAAATGGATCGCCCATACGCCCCCGACTCGAGCGGAAAACTTCAAATCTAGCGATGAAGTCACCATAACGGTGGAACAACGAGATTCGCTCGTCAGCATTTATGAGAGTTTCCTGTATGTGGAAGGACAACTTGAAGTTGCGGACCCCACAAAACAATGTAATCTAGTCAACAACGCTATTTCCCATCTGTTCGAAGAGGTCAAATTAAGCCTGAACGATACCATGATCGAGTCTATACGAAGACCGGGGATTACCTCCACCATGAGGGGTCTTGCAGCTTACAACAAGGACACCATTAAATCGCTCGAGATCGCCGGATGGGGTGCCGATCCCTTTACTCTCCCCATTTCCATCGAGAGTATGGATAAGAAGTTCTCATGCCTTATACCCTTATCATTGTGGTTTGGAATAGCCGAGGACTACAATAAGTTAATCGTATGGTCCAAAATGCAGTTAAGTTTGGTTCGTGCTCGTACAGACTCAAATTGTATTCAAAGCGCAGAAAGCGATGGAAACATTAGCCTCAGCAAAATAGAATGGCGAGTGCCACACTTCAGGTTGAGCGACGCCGCCAAGTTACGGCTCCTAAACAAAATCGACAAGGGCAAATTCATCACGATCCCTTTCCGAAAAAGAACCCTTAACATCATACCCGGGTTACGCAGCGGACGCGAGGATGTTATAGAATTGGGATCCGTGAAAGCCTTCGAGAGACCTCATCATGTAATCGTGGGATTTCAAGTGAACAAGGAAAATATTGCTAAAGAAAACGCGAGCACCTTCAATCACGCCAACATAAAAAATATCACGGTCTATATCGATTCGGTGGCTCACCCCAATAGACGCATGAACTTGGACTTTAATAAAAACTTATTTACGGAGGCGTACAGAAATTACTGCGACTTTCAGTCATCCTACTACGGAAACAACCCTCATTTTCCCCACCCTCTCATGAGATACAGCGAATTTCTTAAATCCCCGCTCTACGTCATCGATCTATCGAAACAGGACGAGAGTGTAAAGGCGGGGACGGTTAGTATTAAAATTGAGATCGAAGCGAGCACAGCGTTCGCTAACAACACGTACGCGTACGTTCTATTACTTCACGACACCATAGTATCGTACGAACCAGTTACGAGCACCGTTACCACCCTGTAAACGATGATAATAATAGATTTGCAGGGCTTCGAAGCACCCCATTTTGTTCCGAAAGAAATGGCCATTACTGACGGAGAACGAACAGCTCATTATGTCTTTAAACCGCCGTGTCCATTTCATGAATTGACACTTTCGCAACAGACCACCGTCAACTGGCTCACCAGGTATCATCACGGATTGCGATGGTCCTTCGGTAATACGGATTTGCGAGAAATCGAAAAAATCTTAAGTGTCGTCACGTCGCGAGACAGCACCATATATTGCAAGGGTAAAATTAAATCCGATTACCTGCGAAAACACACGACGTTGCCGGTGATAGACTTGGATGATCGAATGTCCGAAGAAGAGTTCCTTGAAAAGATGACTCCTCTACGTCACTGGAAACCACCATGTTTTTCACATATTCTCAATTATTGTCGGTGTGCTATTAATAATGTAAATCAAATATATTACGCACTGTCTCAAAATGACAAATTAATCAAACAAACAGAATAATTTCTCTTTATTATTATTATTAGCTATAATTATTGTATTATTTATGTGTACTTAACTAAGAATGAAATAAAAGATGATGATGTAATAAAATAATGTTTTATTTTTACATACAATTATCTACAAGGTAAAGTAAGTAAACAATCTAAAAATTATTAATACAACCATCAGTAGTATGACAAGGGCAAATACATTATTTGAAATTAACAAAACTTTAATAGTTCCATCCACCACACCTCCTCCTCCTCCTCCTACCGGTGACGAGGAATTTGTTCTATTCCACAACAGGGGTGTCCATTCTGATTCTTGCCAGCTTTCATTTTGATACAGATAACGTAATTTGATCCAAATAAAACGTTCTCGATGACGTTGATGAAAGGCCCCCAGTGCATAGGAAAATGCGAAGGTACTATTTACATATTCTGTTTGCATTCTATTCCACGCCTCCGGTATTGGAGATGATGATGATGGTGATGAGGTGTCGTCATTTTCGCTAAAATAGAACCCAACGTAGGCCTCTTTTGCTCCGACCGGATGAGCTACGTAAAGCACTTTACGGTCGGCAACAATCGACGACAACACCAAGGCCACCGTCGACAATAACATGATGCACGTGTTTTTCACTTGAGACGTACTCGATTACTACTGCTTTGTTGTCTCGGGAAACATCGGTATAAATTCCACTAGAGCGAACGAATTAGGAGCGAATTTTTGCTTCTTTATCCCCTCACCGGCCTCTTCCCCATCACCGCCATCGGTGACGTCATCTTGTGCAAGTTTCTGTCCTCGATAAGCCAAATAACACGTGCACATGTTTAACATCGCTATTTTTTCATTAGTTAAATAATCACTTATTCTTTTCGGCAAAAATAACACAAAATCTTCCAGTTCTACCAGCAACGAGCGACTATGCGTTTTCGTGTTAATGGCTCGGACGTCTAACATCAGATATTCCCGATCTACAGGTAGATCTTTCAATTTCTTTACCGGTTTCTGAACTGCCGATCCAATATTATTCAGACAGGAAAAAAATCTTGCTACGCCATCCATCACTGCCGATGCCGCCTCCACTGATGATGATGCAATCTCTGTCAAACTCGGTTCACTCATCGTCATTATCTTTGCCCTACTACAAAAAACGTCTTCACTCAACGAATTCACTAAGGCTAATAATATATAATTGAAAAGAAACTTCACTTCACACGCCCCCCTCCGCATCGTCGGCGTCAACATCCCCCGCCTCCTCCCCCGCATCCCCCTTCTCATCATCATCGATGGACGGTATTTTAAAAAACTTTCGCATCTCATCGGACAGATGATGCGCCAAATCTAATTTTTTTAATTCCTCATATAAAACTTCCAACGAGATTTCCGTTCGCAAACACGCTTCACACAACTCCATCCCCTTCAAATACGTTCCGTGAAGCTTCATACAATATTCGTAACCGTCATACATCTGTTGCCAGTCGTAAACCGCTTCGTGCATAGCGTCTTTAGCACCATCCTCGAACTGCCTCAATAAACATTCCACCCCGCTAACGGCGTCTCGCACCACGGGATAATCCTGAGCACTATACATCATCCACATGTCGATCTCACAAGCAATACTGCACTAGTTTCCCTTAGGAGGCTAGAGCACTAGTCCACCCCCCTACCCCTCGATCGAGGTCGCGCGCAAACCCGTTTCAAATTAACTCCTTTCAACGGGCCACCGGGGCACCGGCCCACTGGGGCACCCGCCCACGCAACGCCGCGACAAATTTTTCTATTTAACCCGGCCCGCCCGGCCGCGTTCACGCGCTCCAAAGCGACACGACCTGCAACCTCCTTTAGCGCCAAAACTTCGGACCAATCACGAACAGGCCTGAGATTTGATTTTTCCCGCCAAAACCACGCCCACAGAGACATCTAGCGACACATGCTGCAACCTATTTTACCGGCAATTCAGTCCGACCAATCACGGACAAGCATCACATTCGACTTTTTCCCGCCTAAACACTTAAACCCGCACCCATGCTGACATCTAGCGGGAAGGACGACAAGTTTTACACACATAACCTCACTCAATTGTAAGTTTGACACACATAACCTCACAAAATTGTCCTGTCTTAAAAACGAAACTCCCATAAGAATAACATGGGGAGATCTAGTCTTGAACATACATTTACTTACTACTGGCGCTGTCCCACTTTTTCCGTCAAACCATATCCTTTCCCCATTTAAGTCCATGGAATATGCAAACGTCACTAGCGCAAACACCAGATAACCAGCTTCAAGAACACTCTTCTCTTTGACGCGTTTAATGAATGCCTCTTTGTGGTGGTCTAAAGTTTTCTCGACGTTCCCACCATATAATTCTTCGTCTCGCATTTCATCCTCGTCGTCCTCGAAATCGAATGTTACTAAAACGGTTGCCTCTACCACGTTCATGATGCTGTACTGCTGAATTGTTCTTGTGTAGATGCTGTACTACTGAAGTGTTCTTGCGTATGCGTTTATATACACTGAGTTGACGGGTGGGATTCAAGGTCATGGTCTGAGTCGAGGGGTGGGATCCAAGGTCATGGTTTCAGTTGGCGGGTGGGAGCCAAGGTCATAGTCTTTAGTGGTAACGATAACGAGCGATACAATATGTTCCCATGCTTACACCAACTACTGCGATTAACAGGGTGCCCAAGGTCGCCACTGAAGCGTAACACGTTTCGCTGCTGACTTTACATTGTTCTACCGGACTATTCCCGAGGGTTTGCCACTCGCTATCCATGGTATATGTTGGGTACACGAATTTGACCCTGAATCGTACTTCTTGCGTTCTATTGCCGACCTCGTGTTTAAACATTCCCATGTGTTGCAACGTCACCGGTTGCATTCCATACCACACACTCGTATTGAAGTTGTATGAAATAAAAGCTGCTGTTGTGTCTGGAAGTTTTGCAACGTACACTACACCCTCGTACAAGGTTGCTAATAATATTACCGCCTTGATTGGTAACATCTTCCTTAGTGTTATATTCTATGTTGTATCTTCTTTTAACCGCAAACGTCTCTACCGCTTTCAACGTTTATGGGTGCTAACACGTTTGCAAACACGCAATGTGGTGACCATTTCAGGTGTTCTACGATTGGACTATCCGACGGTTCCCATTTGAAAATGTTCACTCGGCAATAAAAACATTCTACTCTATCTTCACGCCCCGTATACACAAATCCGGCCTCAGCTAAAGATTTTGGGGTTTGTATACCCTTCCAATTACGAAATGATAACACTCGTTCTGTCAGGCACGTATTCTGCAAGCTCGCTTCTACACACATTTTGCATTTTCAATACATGCGACCTGCTATATATATCTAAAGCTTGACCTTGAATGGTGTTTGATGACCTTGAAGAGTGGTCTTGAATGCATTGTTGCCATATCATTGGCCTTGAGAATGCGGTGTTGCCATATTGTTGACCTTGAGAATGCGGTGGTGCCATATTGGTGACCTTGAGAATGCGGTGTTGCCACGTTAACATGACAGAGATAGATTCAAGGTCACCATGTGTTAGAGCGAGATAGGTTCAAGGTCAAGGTCAGGAGTGGGGGGTGGTCCCAGAACTCTCATTTTTTCCCTACTTAGCGAAGCCCCTGACAAGGTTAACTGAAGATGGGGGCGAGTAAGTTTGGAGCGGAGAGTGCGAAACAGCTTTTCAACAGTTGAAGCTTGCCTTGACAGCAGCACCTATATTGAGCTATCCACGGACAGAAGGGTAATTTACACTTGACACAGATGCAAGTAATCTGGCCATTGGGGGTGTACTTTCTCAGATACAGGATTGACAATAAAAGGTCATCGGCTATTTTAGTAAGGTTTTGTCGAAAGCCGAAAGGAATTATTGCGTGACCAGGAAAGAATTATTAGCCGTCGTGAAGTCCGTTAAGCACTTTTATAAATACTTGTATGGAAGGAAGTTTTTATTGAGGACGGACCATGGCGCGTTGAAATGTCTCCTGCAATTCCGTAATCCAGAAGGCCAAGTCGCAAGATGGATTGAACGACTACAAGGATATGAATTTGACACAGAACATCGAGCAAGCACCAGTCATCGAAATGCCGATGCTCTTTCAAGAAGACCCTGTCCAACGGATTGCCGTAATTGCTCTCGTTTGGAAGAGAAGGTTTGCCAAGTATTAAGAACTACTATCGTCAACGACAATTGGTTGCCGGAAGAATTGCAACGACAACAGGAGGCTGATCCCGAATTAAAATTGGTACTGGAATGGAAGCGTGTGAGAGAAAGGCCTGCCTGGGAAGTCGTCAGCCCTTTCAACAGAACCCTAAAAGCATATTGGGCCCAATGGGAGTCCTTGAAGGTGGAAAACGATCTCCTGAAGCGAGTGTTAGAGAGTGAAGATGGCACCACCATGAGGTATCAGTTCGTGGTTCCAAGGAGCCGAGTGGCTACAGTATTGCGACATCTCCATGACGGTGCCTCAGGAGGACACTTCGGTGTGAAGAAGACTCTGGAGAAAGTTAGAGAGCGTTTTTATTGGGTCAACTGTAAAGAAGACGTGAAGGAGTGGTGCCGGAAATGCGAACTATGTGCCACTGGTAACGAACCCTTGGGGAAACGAAGAGCACCTATGAGGCAGTACAATGTGGGTAGTCCTCTGGAAAGAATAGCTATAGATATTGCCGGACCATTTCCCGAAACCGACGATGGGAATAAATACATCTTAGTGGCAATGGACTATTTTACCAAATGGCCAGAAGCATATGCCCTACCAAACCAGGAAGCCGCGACTGTTGCTGACGTACTAGTCAAAGAGTTTTTCAGTCGTTTCGGAGTGCCCATGGAGCTGCATTCGGATCAAGGCCGCAATTTTGAGTATGCACTCTTTGGAGAAGTCTGTCGATTGTTGGGCATTCGCAAGACTCGGACCACACCGTTTATCAGGTACATATAATTATTAATATCAGGCGCGAATTCACGGTGGCGGGAATGGAGGAAATTTCCTCCCCAAGATTTTTTAAAAATCCGACAGTTTTTGTACATGTTACACACTATACTTTATCTACGATCACAAAAACGTAATAAAACACGAAAAGCTAGGAAAAATATTTAACCTTTAATATGATTTGAGATTGAGATGCTGGATTTTCGAAAGTAGACAATGCCCACAGTTTATGGAAGAGGTATTAGTTGTAAAAATTAAGAAATGCGTATAACTCAATGTAATAAGTGTTTATTATTTAAAATTGATTATGAACATGTAGAATTTGCATCTGGCCTGCTCTAGGGATGTTTTCCCTAAGAATTAACACATTCAACTCTTCACGCAACTAGTCAAAAGCATTCGCAAATACATTCTGGTAACTACCCATCATTCAAACATTTTATCAATCTACTCAATACAATAAAACACAACAAAACAAATCAGACACTTACGTTCAAAAAATCACTCTTTTAAACACACACACAAACTGCAACTTACACTTTCTCTTACAAATCAGCTTCAAAAACAACAACAAAATCTTTATAACAACAACAAAAATATCTCTCTCGCAATATCGAAGAACGAATAAATGATTCATTGCCATGGGGGGAGGGGGGCAAAGCCCCCTTTTAAACCAACGGTCCACCCTCTTTTTTGGGGTGGAGAAGGGCCAAATCATATATCTAAAAATGCATAAAAATTCTTGCCTTTCATTTAATCGTTTGAAGTTGATGTTTTACAAGACAATGCATTTGGTATTTGTGTACATAATGGTTTTTCCACTTCCTACAGGACAACCATTGTTTTTTTTAAAGTTCATTTTGATGCTGTGGCACCGATACGAGCTACACCGTTTCTGTGGGTTTTGATCTGTGCAGCGTGGAGCACTACATCATTCACCCTCATGATAAACAGCTGATTCATACTGGGCTGCAAATTAATCGACCTGCAGGATGTTATGGTCGCATAGCTCCACGATCTGGATTAGCAGACCATCATTTCTTAGACGTTGGTGCAGGTGTTATCGATGAAGACTACAGAGGCAACATTTACGTCTTGTTATTTAATCATTCACAATATTTTACAGTGCGTAAAGGCATTTGAATTTCTCAATTAATTTGCCAGAAGATTTATTATCTAGCAGCGTACGAGGCTTTCGAGTTAACTCCTACAGTTAGAAATACTAACGGCATTGGTTCCTCCGGTTTGGATGGTGCCGTGGAGTCTAGACCATTTAATCCGTACGAATTGAAAACATGGCTCTACAACAACAACCCTAACCCATTTTCGGGCTAGACCAGAATAAGTATATTATTGTTGCAAACAATATTTGTAATGCTATTTGTAATAGTAATACTTTCACTATTTTTAATAAATTATTTTTTTATTAAATATTTTAAACTTGTACGCAATAATTTATAATATACTGATATGATTTGATAATTTGATAAGCTTTTTCTTAGTATCCAAGATGCATTTCTTTACTAACTTACCTACGTTCAACTTTACATCCCATGTTTTATATTGTACTGACTTGTAGTGTTGTAAATATTGTACTTGATTGAATAAAAGGAGATGTACTTGATACGATTTTCTTACTATTCAAACTTTATTTGACTACTTTTTTTACATCCTATTAATATATTTATTATAAGGTGGGTGCGATCTATGAAACAAGTGGTCTATAAAGAGGTGTGGCTTATAAAGGGTGTGGCTTGGGCAAGTAGAGATGGGGCGAATCAAGGGTGTGGTCTACCAAAGGGAGGGGCTAGGAGACAAGTGGAACAAGTAGAGAGGGGCGTGGCTTATAAAGGGTGTGGTTTGAGAAAGGGGAAAGTGAAAGGAGGTCAAATGAAAGTTCAAGGTTATGCGGCTCCGTAGTACTCATTCGTTCCCTACTCTTACTAATTTCCCAAGTTCAACCGTGGTAGATTTCTGTAATTCAGCCATCTTTAATAGGCCTCGTGACATCATATATGGCTTCATTTACATAACTTGTTATTAAATACACATGTCATCTTTATAATCTCCATCCTCAATGTCAAAATTTTGCGTAATGTCATTTTCAATAAACATTACTGATAACTTTTTAAATGACTTTGTCCAAGATTATTTTTTAAATAATTTTTTACACGTTTAAGAACGAAGGTAGATCGTTCTCCAGTTGCATTACATATCGGAAATGTTAAGATTTTTAAAAAATTGTTTTAAGAATGGGAAGTATTGACAATTGACAAATGACATTAAGGAATTTCACCCATTTGAAAGCATGGTACAGTTCCCCTTCCCCGAATGTAAGTCGGACGACCGCACAGAGTTTGTTAGACGGCATTGAAGGCCAGCCATTCGGAGCGACAGAGATGATACATTCCTTGCAGGTCTGCTGCGAAACTGTATATTCCGTTACAATAATTTTACCTATCACTCCGAATGCTTGCCTTTTTGCACGAAACTCTACTGCGTCGACCGTACACCTTTTTTACCCGTCTGTACACGATATGAACTGCTGTTCTCACATATTTCACTATTCTCGACCAAGTGAGTTCCCATGCCAATAATTTGTATTTGTCGCATGTCCACTAAGATCCTGGGCAAGGGTCCTCTGCGGGGCCCACTGACTTGTGGGGTCTGTAGCGACCGTTTCCACAGCTTGTGCGTAAATCCGCTACTGTTCACCGAATGTCTATCAGAAACCATTAATTCAATAAATTAGTCAATATTTTTGACATGTTTCTCGTTTCACTTTTTGCGAGAAAGTGAATTTCCACGCCCATGATTTTTATTTGTCGCGTGTCCAGAGCGATCCTTGGCAGGAGGCCTCTGCGGGGCCCCCTCACTTGTGGGGCCTGAAGCGGCCGCTTCCAACGCTTGTGCCTAAATCCGCCACTGTGTCGATTGTTGGGCATTCGCAAGACTCGGACCGCACCGTTACATTTATTTAACCGTTTATTTAACGTGCATGTGTTTACTGGGCAGTCCGATCGAATGGTAGAACGCATGAATCGGACAATGGGCAAATATTTGGCCAAGGTCGTCTCCGATCATCAACGAGACTGGGATCAATACCTGCATCTGTTCCTGATGGCTTATCGTGCATCGATCCACGAAACAACCGGTCAGTCACCAGCGTCTGTGATGTTTGGACGCGAGTTACGGTTACCGTGTGATTTGGAATTTGGGTCTCCACCTATAGAGCAGGAGGTAGCCGGCAATGATTATGTCATCAACTTAAAGAAGAAGTTGGAGGATATTCACGACCGAACCCGAAACAATAGTCGAATCGCGAGTGACCGGATGAAGACTACGTACGATGTGAGAGCCCAAGAAGGAGGGTTTCAACCTAAAGAGCTTGTCTGGTTATACAACCCGCAAAGACGCCGTGGCTATTCTCCAAAGTTACAGCGAAATTGGGAGGGCCCATGCCAGGTGAGGAAACGAATAAATGACTTGATTGATCGCATCCAGAAATTGGCAAGAGGGAAACCAAAGGTGGTACACTCCAATCGTCTGGCGCACTGTGAGGGAAACAATAACGCAGTCCCGGATCGAGAAGATGACGCTGAGGTGGCTGTCAATACCGTAAGGCCTGAAGATGATCAGCCAACCTTTGGAGAATTTATGGCTGCGTTTTCCGAAACTAGAAAAGCCCGATCCGCAGTCACGACCAAGATGCAACAAGACCTCTTCCGGGTCCCTGGTGATTATTCCATTGCCCACTGTGTCTCCGAGGATCTCCGCATGTCCTGGGGGATCGCAGTAGTGTTTAGAAATAAATTTGGTCGGCTGGATGAACTTCGAGATCAGAATCCCTCTGTTGGAAAAGCCTTACACTTGCCTGATCATGACCGCTCCATTTACTACTTGGTAACCAAGCAGTTTTACTACCAGAAACCGAGTTACGCCGTCTTGTGGAGGGCATTATGGGATTTGAGGATCGAGTTGCTTACCAAGGGTATTAACAAATTGGCAGTTCCCAAACTCGGCTGTGGGCGGGACCAGTTGGATTGGAGAATCGTTCGGAACATGCTGGAAGTTATTTTTAGAGATACGGATGTGAAGATCTTAGTCTGTGGCTTCGATCCACAGCCCGCATCAAGGCCAACAAAGAGTGTAGACTGTTATTTCTACCGTAATGGAACATGTAATCGAGGCGAAGACTGTCGATACCGTCACGACCCTTTCTACAGAAACCAGAGAATAAAACCTGTTCTGGGACAGAACAGACTACGTCATCGATACGACGTCATCGAACATTCTAGATGTATGAGTCATCAACTGTATGACTCATCAATAACACCTGCATGTCTGACTCATCAATCACACCTGCATGTATGACTCATCGACGCGACTAATCGACGTGACTCATCAACAGCTGCATGTATGATTCATCGGTTATGTCCTAGAACCTATAAAAGATATAAATTAAGTCGCGGGTAGAAGAAGCTCAGTTAATGTTTGACCGGCATATTGAAATGTACTCTGAATAATTAGTTAATAGTGAATAAATAAATGTTAATAATTACTGTAATACATAAACAGTTTTTATATAAATAGTCCTCATATAAATTTGTAAATACCTATCATTTAAATAGTTTGTTAAATAGTTTATAGTTATAGTGTTTTTAATTAAGTGTATGTCAATTAATATTTCTCTTATGAATACACGATTTAAACAGCATTTTGGTTATTATTTTAAAAAAGAACGTTACAATATTATATTTTCTTCGGGCACAGGTGAAACTTTGAGTAAACTTTAGGTCACAAGGACCAGGTATTTACAGAAATAAATTCACTGACGTGTTTGTCCTATCAATGCACATGTTGTGCATATTCGATCTTGATTTGACAAACATCAATGGTGGTGATGATTCTCCTTTGTAAGATATAGATTAACACCCATAGTGTTAAAAAAGTTACAATAATTTACATCACTTGGCTTCACTAAACGTTCTCACCTTATTTAAATTTTATTAATATTTTCGCTTCAGATTCAGTTGTTGAGTTTATGCATTGAAATAGTCCAATAAAAATCATTACGTATTATAATTATTGTAAGTTGATCTCTTAAGCCAACGGCTGCAGGTTTTATTCCCATCCAAGCTAGTAACTTTTGTTTTCGCATCAAGGAATAAAATTGTAGGCTCCATGTCAATGCAGCAGTTGGCATCATAACAATCGCTAGTGGAGGGTAGAAGTCCTCCAGATTTGGTTTAATTCTAGTCTAGTTAGCTATAGGATCATAGCAATCGATGACATGAGGTACATGTTCTTGAACCATGCTTTATAGAAATTATCTGTAATAAAAAGTTGCCACAAACGTTTATTTTTCTATGGGGAATTGATCTTGTACTTTGCAGTCAAAGGGGAACTTGTAAACGTATTTTCTTAAAGATTATTAATTTAGTCTTAATTAGTCATTGATGTGTATACTTGCAAACTTGTATTTTACAATTCGACATCCACCTATATGCTCTAAACATCTATTAGCTTGTATAAAACGTCACCTTCGACAGCTATTGCTTATCAATTAAATCGGTCATTTTAGAAACACTGCATGTCCAAAAATGATACTTTTGGGAAATTAAAAAAACTGTCTCTGTTTTTGGCCAAAAATTTTGAAGCAACTTTATCGTCTGGGACGTCAGAAAAGAGTGATCGCCGGAAACTGTATGCTGCAAACGCAAGCCTTTGACTATGTGCGTTTTGTTTTTGGAGCATTTTAAGCATTTATTGTTTCATTTACAGTAGTTCTCTTATGTCTATACGAATTTTCTTCCTCCAAGGTAAAATATAGGTAACACAGTAAGGCAAGGTAACAGATTTAGCTGTTAACTATAAAGGGGATCGTTTGCAATTATTATAGTTAGATATTTAGAGACGCGATAATTGACTTTTCTTATTTTTTAGGTCCATCATAGAAACATATATATTCAATGAGATGTAATAGAGTCATTTTCAAGAGATACCAGTCGGCTAGATGCAAAAATGTTTTGTTCTGTTATTGATGAAATTAAATGGTTGGAGGTAGACACCATATCACCAGTGAAGATTTCCGTAAGAGGGAAAGCGCAATATTTGCTGCTAAATGAGAAGCTGAGAACAAGCTCTTTGTTACAATTAAAACCATAGGTAACAATTAGTTGTTACCTATAAATTGGACAGTTTGCAATTATTATATGTACTTTGAAGTTGCCCCTCGCAAAAAAACTACTTATTTATTAACTACCTGTACTGAATAATGACAATTAAGCAAGGGCAAATATTTTCCAAGTGCTCATGTAAAAAAATGTTTTACAAAGAAATGTGAACGTTATTGCCTTATATGCCGACAGCAAAATCATATAGATTTATTTTCGTTTTAATATCTACCTCGTCACTTAGTAAATGACTAGGCAGATAGTTATTTGCCGGATTTGACTATCTGCCTGCGAAATGTATAAGCTGCTGACATTCAAAGTCTTATAGCAGGAGGTCTATAATTGTCTAGTATAAAGGAATACATAAAAAAGTAAAAGGGAATAATACGTTAGTGCGCCAATTGGCAGAAATAATTTGGAGGCCGCAAACTTCCACCTCCTGAAAGGATTAGTCTTTAAATAAATTACACACCCCATACCATGTGTTTATGTACAATTTTTAGTACGGGGTTCCAAAAATTTGCATTTGCATATACTTTACTTCAATTACTGTAACTTTACTATAATTAATGTAAGAGCTTGATCGAATCGAACACGTTTTCTTTATATACACCTATCAAATTTTCATTAATAGCGAGCGAAAACAACTAGCACCATCTCTGGAGATCTATCTAAAGTGTATGTCGTTAGTGGAGCAGTTTGCTACAGTATTTCTTCTCTGAAGTAAATCACACTAGCTCACATTCAAATTTTAGTTTCTTAACTATAATAATTGCAAACTGTCGCATTTATAGGTAACAACTAATTATTACCTATGGTTTTAATTGTTGTTGTAACAAAGAGCTTGTTGTTCTCAGCCTCTCGTTTAGCAGCAAATGTTGCGGTTTCCCTCTTAAGGAAATCTTCACTGCTGATGTGGTGTCTACCTCCAACCATTTAATTTCATCAATAGCATAACATACCATTTTTGCATCTAGCCGACTGGTATCTCTTGAAAATGGCTCTATCAGAACTATTACATCTCATTGAATATATATGTTCCTATGATGGACCTAAAAAATAATAAAAGTCAAATATCGCGTCTCTAAACATCTAACTATAATAATTGCAAACGATCCCCTTTGTAGTTAATAACTAAATCTGTTAACTTGCCTTACTGCGTTACCTATATTTTACCTTGGAAGAAGAAAATTCGTATAGACATAAGAGAACTTGCTTAATAACACTAAATTAAACAATAAATGCGTAAAATGCTACAAAAACAAAACGCACATAGTCAAAGGCTATAATATATTCAATTAATGACTGATGACCGCAGTCGAGGTTCTTGCGTTTTTGAAATTTGTAAATTTCACTGACTTTTTCAGACAAAAAAATTTCCCTGACAGTTCCAGGTTCTCCAGGTTTTCCAGGTGCGCAAGAACCCTGACACTGCTGGTCTCATTGATCTCATTACTACAAATCATTAATTACTTTTTTCTACTTCTATATAAGTAAGTTGTCAACTACAAACGATTTATTATGGAATGAAAAGGAAAACTGTTACATAATATGTATATTATACTACAGTTAGTGAGAACATTTTTGTTTATCTCATATTTGTGCTGGCGACATTGTCAATTATTTTGTCAAAATATTTGACAAGCACAAAAATCCAAACTGTTATTTGAAAAATCTCACAAATTGTCAACCAATTTAATGTGTGGTCGAAGAAAAGATATCGCTCTAGTTGTAAGGTAAATTATGTACTCATAAAATTACGAATTTCCAATTGTAATTTGCTACTTACAACTCTTGAAATGTAATATACTAGTTCTTTGTAACATTATTTAAGTCTTAGTTAATATTTATAATATAACTAGTGTAATAAACTACATCTTAAGAAAGAAACTTTGTTTTTTTGTCTGTACAAATGAGCTTATCACGCTTACTTAACTATTTTTTCTAAAATAGTTAATTATATCTTAATAACTTATACTGAGCTATATCTATACAAAATATGAGGACTACAATCGTTTAAAGTGATAGTAGAATTATTTACGTCTAGCTTGTATTAAACGGTCCAGTGTGCAATGCTTAGAACTGAATGGGCAGCAGTTTGAGTTTTTACGTTAACTTACTGTTCCTATTTATGTTTATTTTTATGGCATTCTACTCAGTCTAAGCTTATCTACCTTATATTCAACTTTGTTATAATAGATATGGCTTTTTGTTACCTATGTATTACAGTGGCGTGCGGTCCATGGAAGCAATGGAAGCAATGCTTGCCTTGAGAATTTATTAAAAATAAAAACAATGCTAACAAAAATACTTTTGTAAAATTATGGTTATCGTTTATTTAAATTGAAATATTTATCAAATTCAAGCTCAATATCAACTCTGTACAGCAAAAAGTATAATTATTTAGAGTACTATTTTAAATTAGTCTCATTAAACTTGCACGGAAAAGTAATACCGATTCAAATGTGATACATACACTTCATATAAGCACTGCTTACAAATGCTCTTCTCTTAACCTTGGCGTGAATCAGCGAGCGCGGGGTGTTATAATAGACGGATACTGTTTGGCTGGTTAACATTGTTTGGTCGTAATTTTTATTGTGCTTCGTTCCCAAATGTTTATTTATTATAATTTGGTTATTTGTTCGATTTAGTGTTACTTAAGTAATGTAAATCTGCGAATGAGACTGTATTTTGTCGCATTTTATTATTTTAATCTATAAGTTGTATTTTTTTAAAGACAAATAGTTCTATTTAGTTTGCCTGTATCCAAATTTAAAATTGCATTATCGTCACGACTGCAAATTCAACTGCTTCGGTGAAAGGTTCGAGTACCTTCGATATAGCCGAATCGGGACGATTTTTTGTTCAGTTTGTAAATTATTAATAAAGAATTTTTCGCATACAGTTTTGGAGAGAAATTACAAATTATTAAGAAAGTCAGATCAAAACCAGACCTTTCAAATTTAACAACAAAGATTAAAACCTGTACCGGTATTTTGCTAAGAAAGACCGGAAAATTGATACGTACTAGTAGTTTTTTTTAAAATAAAGAATGATAGTCAACAAATTCCATAAGTATAAAGTATAAAAGTGCTTCTTTGAAAAACTTTTAAGCTTAATAATTATAACACTGTTTTTTATTGTACCTAGCAGGGGCGGATCCAGAGAAGTATTTTGAGGGGGAAATCTTTGGAAAAATAGGTGTTTTA
Source organism: Agrypnus murinus (assembly GCA_929113105.1). Taxonomy (NCBI): domain Eukaryota; kingdom Metazoa; phylum Arthropoda; class Insecta; order Coleoptera; family Elateridae; genus Agrypnus; species Agrypnus murinus. The sequence continues at coordinate 29,778,304 of OV816023.1, read as the reverse complement.
ATAAATAATAATTAAACAAACATTATTTGTTTCTATTCTATGTAAACTTATTTTTTAATTGGGGGGGGGGGGATTATTTCCTCCCCGTTAATCCGCGCCTGTACCTAGGTGTATTATAATTAAAAACGTGGTTGCTTCCCTAGCCTAAATTCTCACCGCACGCCACTGATGTATTATGAGATTTCACACTTGCTTCAGTTGTTATTCCTTTAACTTTAAGTTACCAATACGTTCTGTTTTATTAACATTACATTATTAAAACATACAGTCCGTATTATAACATAAGATACCTATATGTCTCTCTTTCTAGTATATTAAGTTTACGCTTTATTCGCTTCCACTCATTACTGATATATATTATTTTGGCTCCTTCGGTATTTTTCTTTAATAAATTCATTTTATAATTCAGAATCCTTAATGAATAGACTCCGCCTAATAATTTGTAATATAACTCCATGTTAGGCTTTGATTACACTTTATGTTTTTCAAACTGGAACGATAACTGCAACTATAATCCGGTCAACTATAATTGATTAAATAGTTTATTAAATATTTCAAAATATTAAATCGTTGGATAAAAAAATAATATCAATAATTTTATATTTATTCTCATTTTTTTGATATTGAAGTGTATTGTTGGTTGTATACATGCCATTGACTCAAAATACTACCTCTGCCGTGAAATGCAATTGAATAACTCGGCTTTTGACATTTCGGGTTACGTGTGCGTAGTGTTAGACACAGCCGCCTACTATTCAAGCGGCCCCTCTAGTGCAAAATTGGAGAACAAATTTGTCGATATGACGGAGAAGTTACTGATTAATGTCTGTGTTTCCTAGTAATGAATGATTTGTTAAATTTGTATAAAAGGTTGTGTTTAATTATAAAAAATGGCGTCAAACGAACAGAAAGCGCAGCAGCTTATTGCCGAAGCGGAAAAGAAATTATCGGCTTCAAAAGGATTTTTTAGTTCCTTATTTGGGTAGGTGTAACATTGTCAAATATCAACCCTTTTTCATTTCCTCTTGTTTTTAGGGGTTCCACAAAAGTTGAAGATGCTGTCGAGTGTTATCAACGTGCGGCCAATTTATTTAAAATGGCCAAAAAGTGGTCAGAAGCTGGTAGTGCATTCTGTGAAGCGGCCAATCTTCATGCGAAGGCAAACTCTCGGCACGATGCAGCTTCCAACTATGTCGATGCTGCTAATGCTTATAAAAAAGCCGATATCAATGGTAAGCAATTTAATGGCTTTTGGTTGATTTTATTGAAGTTCTAGATTAAATTAATGAGATCAATAACAGATGTGACACAATGACATTTTATAATTATAAACAAATGAGCCTGGTTGGTATCGCCCAAGCTCAATCAGGACTAATAAGTTTTTGAGGTTAAGTTAAATTTATAGAACTTGAAAAAGTAAAGCTATCCATGATTATTTTTGTAACTTCTATTTAATTAGTCCAGTTATGTCAGAAAACATATGTGAGAAAAATTTACATCTATGATAATGTTACATTAGTCATCATCAATATTATTTCAAATTGCATCACGTTCTTTTGTTTTGTTTTGTTTTAACATAAACCAGCCCTGATTGTGAAATATTTGTTATTAAATTACACTGTGCGACACGCTTTTCTTGACATGGGATTTCTCTTCAGGAATGGCAAGATTAGGTGCCAAATAGCAATTCCCATCGGCATTTTGCTAGGTTAGTTAAAATAAGAGAGTTTTTCAATTTTAAAGATTGAGAACTATCAGGGTATCGGATTGGCTTGAAGAATTTGGAAAATTACCTAAAAATATAGTTTTCGAGGTGTTTTTGGGCTTGTTTGAAAGGAAATTGAAAGTAGATATATAAAAAAGATAGACAAAAACAAACATAAGTGAAATTCTTGCATCACCAGGGGTCGTTTTAAAAAGCATTTAAAGCGCTAATTTGAAAAGGGGATGGGGTAGAGAGGGGCAGAAGGCGTTTTAGTTCTCAGAAACTTTTTTTAGTTTTTTCTATTATAGTGCAAAATTTCAGCCTGATAGCAATATTTCTTCTTTAGTAAAATAATTTTTTGAATTGAAGGGGAATAAATTCATTTTTTTCATTTGTTTTAATTTCTCTTAACAACAAACAAATTATTATTTAGATTTCAGAATTCATTTTTTATCTTCAACGTTTTTTTATTTTTTATATTGCATGTCGTACTGCAAGCTCAAACATCTCTGTGTAATGTGCAGGATGAACACAGTATGAAAGTCAAAAATGGTGAAAAATGTACAAGATAAAAGTACGAAGCATTATAAACGTCTGGTTGCCCAACACAATCATTACGCTACTATTAACTAAAATGAAAGGGTGCATAAAACTGACTGTCCAATCCCAATTTCTTGATAACGATGCAAGAAATGATGATGTCACAAGAAGGTATCAATTTCACTGTTTTGAATTCGACATTTTACAGTGGTGTACAGAAAGATATTACTCACCTTACAGTTTCAAAATGCATAAATTTATACTTATAAAGATGCAAGTTTCGTGATATTCGCAAGCTTATGAAAAATTCGGATTTTGACAAATATCTGAATGAGGACCAGTCAATTGTTTGGAATGCCATTAAGGCCGTGATTCTTCATTTCTTGGGGAAGCATCGGGCAGAAAATTACCGTGACTTGATAGCTGATATGTTACAGGCATTTGAGAAATTGAAGATATCAATGTCTCTCAAAATACATTTCCTTAATAGTCACCTTGGCTACTTTGAGAAGCAGTTAGCTTCAGAGTCTGATGAACATGGAGAGTGATTCCATTAGGTTGCAATGCCTATGGAAATTCGGTACAGAGGCAAAAAATTGAATGCCATGTTAGGGGATTTGTGTTGGTGGCTAAAGAGAGACGCTGAGGATAGCGAAGAAGAAAGGAACGAAGACAAGAATGAAAACAGTGACAGCGAAGATGATGTCCACGCATCCAGCTCAGACATACAAATCAGGGAGGAGAGCGAAAATGAGAAGCCAGCACCCAAAAGGAAGCAAATAGATCAGTAGAGGTAAAGTTAACATTGTATTTGTTGAACAAAATTAAAACAAAATAAAGAACATGGATTCATACATCTGAATTTAATTCAAAAACTCATTTTTCTACGAAGAAACATTACTCTCAGTCCGGTATTTTGCGGTGTAATAGGGGACAATTGGAGAAAAGCTTTTATGAAAAAGGAACGCCCTCTGCCACCTCGCTACCCCATTCCCCTTTCAAATTAGCGCTTTAAATGCATTTTAAAACGACCCCTGGTGTTTCAAGGATTTCACATATGTTCGTTTTTGTATCTACTTTCAATTTCCTTTCAAACAAGCCCAAAAACACCTCGAAAACTATATTTTTAGGTAATTTTCCGAATTTTTCAAGCCAATCCGATACCCTGATAGTTCTCAAACTTTAAAATTAAAAAACTCTCTTATTTAACTAACCTAGCAAAATGCTGTTGGGGAATTGCTATTTGGCACCTAATCTTTCCATTCCTGAAGAGAAATCCCATGTCATGAACCAAAAGTTGAAATTTGTCGCACTGTGTTATGAATTGAACAAAAGAATTAACATTCAGAGAGTTAACGGTTCATTTTTTTATGGCCACGGGGAGATACGAAACAAAAATTTCACAATACTATACAGTGGAGAAGAAAAACAGGGACGTAATGGGGTGGGTTTCTATGTTAACAGAAGCAACATTGAAAACATCATACACTTTAAGCCTATAAATGGCAGGATAGCAATATTAAGAACCAGGGGGAAACACAAGAACACAACGATAATAGGTGCATATGCACCAACGGAAACTGTTGAGGCAGAGGAGAAAGAACAATTTTATGAGGAGATACAAGAATTAGTAGAAAACGTACCGAAGAAGGACGAAATAGTGATCCTAGCAGATTTCAATGCCCAAATTGGAATTGAAGAATACCTCAGTGGAATATGTGGAAAACATACAGCACACAAAATTACTAATGATAATGGACATAGGTTGGTAGCCTTAGCAGCTTCTTGTAACCTGATAGTTACATCAACGATATTTCAACACCCACGCAAGCATAAAGTGACATGGAAACATCCATCAGGAGGTATAGAAAATCAAATAGACCACATACTAGTCAGAAAAGAACAGAGAAGAACAATACAAGACGCAAGAACCTATCGTGGAGCAAATAGTGATACAGACCATTTTCTGGTAATTATGACTAAGGTTGAAGAGAAAGAGAAGAGGTACAACAGGGCACCAAAACAAGAAAAATGGGATCTAGAAAAACTACAATTAGAAAATACAAGAAAAGAATATAAAAAGCGCATTGTAGAACTTGATAACAATCACAATAGTGAAGACAGAAACAGTGTATGGGAGAAAATAAAAAATAATGTGACAAAAGCAGCAGAAGAGATAATCGGGTATAGAAACCCAACCAAAAAAAGGGAAAATTGGTACGATACAGGATGCAAAGAAATAACAGAAACAAAGAATAAGGCCCGATTAAAATGGCTTAAAACTAGGAAAGAAGAAGACAGAGAAACGTACAAGCAGCTCAGAAATGAAGCAAAGACCTGTTTCAAGCAAAAAAAAGAAGAATGGATGTGTAAGAAGTTAGACGAAATAGAGAAGGAAAATAGAAACAATAATGCAAGAAGATTTTACCAACAGATACAAAACCTGCAAGTTAAAACAACACTAAAAGTAAGGAGTATTAAAAACAAGGAGGGGAAAGTACTACATGAAGAAAAAGACATCAAGAAAAGATGGGAGGAACATTTCCATGAGCTACTACATGAAGAAGCTGAAATGGAAAAAACAGAGAATATAGTAGAAAGAAGAGAAGGAGAACACGAACAAGAAATATCACTACCAAGTGAAGAAGAAATTGCACATGCAATAATCAAACTGAAGAACAATAAAGCAGCAGGAAGTGACAGAATCGTGGGCGAGCTGTTGAAACATGGTGGCTCACATTTAAACACACAAATAAGTGAACTGATAACAGAAGTATGGATCACAGAACAGATGCCACAATAATGGAATATGGGAATTATCATTCCAATATTTAAAAAGGGGGGAAAAAGAAGCATGTGAAAACTACAGAGGCATAACCCTTCTGAACACTGCATATAAGATATTAGCACTGCTAATAAAGGAAAGAGTACAAAAATACACAGAAAAGATAATCGGCGACTACCAACATGGTTTCCGTCCTGGAAGAAGCACGACAGATGCAATACATATCCTGGAAAGAATACTCGAAAAAGCATATGCACACAATCTAGAAATACACATGCTTTTTATAGACTAAAAAGTGCATTTGACTCCGTGAATAGAAAGAAGATGATACAAGAACTCGAAAACATGGAAATACCGGATAAACTAACAAAGTTGATAAAGATGACTTTAAGAAGGACAGAGGCGGTAATTAAATTTAAGACAATAACAACGAACAGTGTAAACATCAATAAGGGCGTTAAACAGGGCGATAAAATATCAGCACTCTTATTTAACTTAGTTCTGGAAAGTATCATAAAGAAAGTCCAACTAACAGGAACACTTACAACGAAACTCACTCAAGTTGTGGCATATGCTGACGATATTGTTTTAATCAGTAGATCGAAAGAAGACCTAACAAGAAAATTCTATATTCTAGAAAATGAATCAAAAAAATACGGGTTACAAATAAACCAGAATAAAACAAAGTATCTAAAATACAATAAGCAACAGGAACAGATACAGACAATAAAGATCGGAAAATACAGTATTGAAGAAGTAGAAGCATTTAATTACTTAGGCTCAAGAATACAAAAGCCACACATACAAAACAGCAGAATCCATGAAAGAATACACAAAGGAAACAGAGTGCTATTTTTACACAATCGGATCTTTAAAAGTAAACAAATTAGTAAAACATCTAAAATAAAAATATTCAAAACACTAATACGATCAATCGTAACCTACTCAATGCAAAGCTGAGCGCTCACAATAGCAGAAGAAAAACAACTGAGATGTTTTGAGAGAAAAGTGATAAGGAAAATACTAGGGCCAGTAGTACTAGAAGATGGAACATACAGACGAAGAATGAATCATGAAATATTAACAGCGATTATTAACAATGAAACAAGAAGATATAGTTAAATATGTGAAATCGCAGTGTTTAAAATGGTTTGGACATGTAACAAGAAGCGGAAAAGAAAGGGTAATTAGAAAGGTACTAGAATGGGAACCAGACACAAATAAACACAAAGGGAGACCCAAAACGAACTGGGAAAAGAATATTTTAGAAGATATAAAGGAAATGGGAGTAAAAGATTGGAGAATAAAAATTAAGAACAGGAAAAGCTGGCAACAAATTGTAGAGCTGATTGTATATAGATGCTTATAGGGGTTAGAAAGAAACCTTGTCATTCATATAGTACTAATTTCCAGACAAAGAAACATTTTATTGAAGATTAATATGAAAAAAATCACAAACTATGTTTTCTTGTTTATTAACAGAGATAGCGTCAACTTTTCATATATACATAAGGCATTGATCAGGCCATTTAGTCAGCCACTCAGTCTTTTGCTTTCGTTCTCCAGTTCTTTATCTGTTTCTCCTCTAAGTTCTGCAGCACTGCTTCTCTTCATTTTCGCCTTGGTCTTCTTTTCTTTCTTGTTCCTTTTGGCACCACCCATGCTATGTCTTTTACCGTCCTTTGCCCTTCCATACGCTCTAGATGACCTAGCCACTGTAGTCTTCTTGATTTCGCTATTTCACTTATTATCGGTTCGTTATACAGTTCATAAATTTCCTTGTTGGTACGTCTTTCCCATCCTTCATTGTTTTTTCTGCTTCCGTATATCCTGCATCAGATTTTCCTGTCCCATGCTTCTATTTTGTTTTGCATTTTTTTTATTCATAACCCATGCTACCTAACCAAAGCTTACTTTTACTTTCCTAGATAAGTATTTTTATCATAACACCCCGTTCAAGACTCCAGCGCATCTTAGTCTCAGGTTTATTTCATACTCTTCTTCGGATTTATTATTTAACCCCCCTCCCTAATCCCTATTTCCTAACCCTCAAAGCACACTTGAAAAGAAATGCATCTTCATCTATGGCATGCAGTTAGATTCTTCATGAACCAAGGAGTTTAAAAACACTTAACACAAAAATCCTCCTTAACCCCTCCCCATCCCCCTACCCACAAAAGACTCTTGTAAGAAAATTCATCCTCATATATGGTATGCAATTAGATCCTCATGAACAAAGGAATTCAAAAACACCACCTAAAATATCAATCCCCCCAACTCCCCTCCCTAATCCCCATTCCTAACTTTTGAAAGTTGAAAGGAAATTAATTCTCATGTGTGGTATGCAGTTAGACTCTTCATGAACCAAGGAGTTTAAAAATACCTAAGACAACAACCCTCCTTTACCCCCCTATCCCTCCTACTCTTAAAAGACTGGAGAAGAAATCCATCCTTATAAATGGTATGCAATTAGACTATCATGAGCCAAGGAGTTGAAAAACACTACCTAAGACAACAATCCTCCCTACCCATTCCCCCTAGTCTTAAAGGACTCTTGAAAAGAAATCTATCCTTATATATGGTATGCAATTAGGCCCATTGTCCATTTATCCTTCTCCATTCCACTCGGTCTTTTGCTTTCGTTCTCCAGTTCTTTATCTGTTTCTCCTCTAAGTTCTGCAGCACTGCTTCTCTTCATTTTCGCCTTGGTCTTCCTTTCTTTCTTGTTCCTTTTGGCACCACCCATGCTATACCTTTTACCGTTCTTTGCCCTTCCATACGCTCTAGATGACCTAGCCACTGTAGTCTTCTTGATTTCACTTATTATCGGTTCATTATACAGTTAATAAATTTCCTTGTTGGTACGTCTTTCCCATCCTTCATTGTTTTTTCTGCTTCCGTATATCCTGCATCAGATTTTCCCGTCCCATGCTTCTATTTTGTTTTGCATTTTTTTAATTCATAACTAGTGATGTAAATGAAAAAAAACCAAAAGGTTTTTTTTCAGAAAAAACCGTTTTTTTCAAAAAAAACCATATGTGTCTGTTTTTCTCTGAATCTGTTTTTTTTTTCTGATATAGACATAATTTCGGATATTATGTCTATATCAATCTATATGTCTATATATTATGTTCATTTTTTTGTCTGAAGAGATTGTCAGCATTAATATAACAAGTGGTAAGATTATTATCAATGATATGTACGTGTGAAACCAAACTGCAGTTCAAGGAGCCTGTAGGAAGAGTTGAATGTGCTGCTCCAGTTTCACAATTAGAATCATTGATTATTAATCGTACTACGAATTATATTCGATGAGAGAAAATTTGAATCAAATTATGATCTTAGAAACAGAACAAAATAAGGTAATACGATCACTTGTTTTTTACTATTGCTGTGATAGCTTTGTAATTAAGCAAATTAATAAGTTTCAATGGCTGATTTAACATCATATGTCATATATAATACTACTAGTGGTCACAATTTTGCCAATAATTTTGAATGTCATAACACAAGTAGTTGATCGAGATGGAAACTGTGATGAGTGCAAAGCATAACTCGCACTTATCGTCTGAATCAACTACAAGTATAATCTAATATGATTGCCAAGATTACCAAAAAAATTGGGACCAAAAGTGAAATTCGTGTGAAAATTTAACAAATTATCTCTGTAATTACCACCAATGGTGATTATTGTTGTAATCAGCATGCTGTTAATTGGTTTGACTAAATTTATGACATTTGATTGTTTGATAATGTGTTGAATTGTCACTGTAATATCATTCAACGTTTTAAAAAAATAGCTACTAAATATGTAAAACTAAGTAAATATGTAACTAACTTTGCAGTAAAACTAAATGGCGGTAAATATATTGACTTATTTATTGTTTCCAGCCTTACTTTGTGGAACTCCATAATCATGAAATAAATAAAGATTAGTAAAAGTTTCACAGTTTTATTAAAATATAACCTGACAATATTGTTTCGACAGCTATGCTCTCATTATCAAGTATAATTATAAACAAACACGTCGCTAAGGTAGATACAAAAATATTTTTGTATCTGCCTTATTATTGTGCTTCCACGGTTTATGCTGCTTTTTCTTATGGTGACCTCAAGAGCTATATTGAACAGTAAGTAGATAGGGGGGTCGCCCTGTCTTAACCCTTTTCTAACCACGGACTCTCTCGATGTCTTCCCTTCGATACGAACTGCACTTGTTGTCCTTAATAACGTCATCTTCACCAGTTTGATTAGCTTATCAGGGACTCCAAGCTCTCTTAGGGCATTGAACAATTCCTCCCTATTTATTGAATCGTATACTTCTTTAAAATCAATGAACAGAAGATGCGTTGGTATTTCGTATTCATAGCATAGCATCAGGGTTTGTTTCAGGATAAATATTTGATATTCTCCAATTTGTTTGTCTACGTGAATGTCTAATCTTTGCTTTAGTAATGTTGCTAGCACTTTATACACTACGTCCAAAATCGCAATGCTTCTATAATTGTTCCAATCTGATAAATCGCCTTTTTTATGAATGGGTACTATTATTGCATTATGCCATTCCTCAGGCATCTTTTCTGATGTCCATATTTCTTCAACTAGGTGCAATATTTTTTCTCTCCATATTTTGTTTGGCTGAGTTTCCATTCTGGCGGCCTAAACTTTTATTATTTTTCAGCTTATTAATTATAGCTTCTACTTCTTCTTCAGTTGGTTTAAACTCGCTATCAGTTGACTCGTGTCTTTTCTATCCCTTTCCTCCAGTTGATCTTCCTGTGTATCTTCATTCAAAAGCCCTTCGAAATACTCTTTCCAACATTCTAATACATCTTTCTTTTCTCCTATTGTTTCCTTCTTTGTTCTTAGTGTACATTCTTCTTGGTTGATAACCTTTCTTGATTTCCCTCACATCTTTGTAGAAGTTTCGGATCTCCTTTCTCTTGTATCTGTCCTCGATTTTCTTCACTTCATTTTTTTTATTTCCCTTTTTTTGCCTCTGCAAATACTCCTTGCCTTCTTTTTTTGATTTTGATACCATTTTGTGTCTTGGCCGCTTCCTGTTTGCAAGTATATTCCCCTCAGTTCTTTTCTTCTGCTTATTTCTTCTCTGCATGTATTGTCCATCCATTCCTTTCCTTGCTTCTGTCAACATTTTGTTAGGGTTTTTTCTGTAGCCTCTTTTATAGTTCTTCTCTTCCCATTTTTTTGCTGTTGGCTTTTTCTTCTGACTGCTTACATTCTTCGAGACTTTTCTGAATATTTTTCCTATACTTTCGCACTACTTCCACTTTCTGAAGGTCATTCATGTTATATTTAGCTTCTGGTTTACTATACACTATGTTCTTCGTTTTCTGTTCTATTTGTTTTAGCTTAGCCATAACTAGAAAATGATCTGAGCTTTATATCGGCTCCACGGTAAGACCTTACCTTCGCAATGAGGTTTGCATGTTTATCCCTCACCAGTATGTGATCTATTTGGTTAGTTTCTTTTGTTCCTGAGATTTTCCATGTACGTTTATGTATTTCTTTCCGTGTGAACTTTGTGCTTACTATTTTTATTTCTTTTTCTATAGCAAAGCTTATCAATCTCAGCCCGTTATCATTACTTTCTTCATGCTTGCTCTGTTTGCCTGTTACTCCCCGGTATATCTCTTCTTTACCTACTTTTGGTCTTTATTAAGAATTCTGTCTATTATTGCTTCTAGGTCTTTATAAAATACATCTTTTACATCGTGTTCTTTTTATTCAGTTGGTGCATGAAAGTTTACTATACATGTATTAATCGGTTTGCCTTTGATTTTCAGGACACATCAGATATTGCTTCAAAATTCATTACTAAACCTTTAAGCTCTTCTCGTAAGAGAAAGTACCCTGAACCTTCTGCCTCCCCCTCCGCTAGTAAACATTACATAATCATCTACTTTTGTAACACTTGTTCCATTTAAGTGTGTTTCTTGAACTAAAATGTCCAAATTGTATTTATTCGCCTCCATTATCAGATTCTTTAGTGCTCCGTCTTCGTATATATCTTCTTCTTTGTCGCTGTGTTCACCGAGATTGATTATTTATTAATAGTTCCACTGCAACAGCAACAATGTGATCTTTTTCTCGATATGTTTCTATATAAGTTTTTAGCATCTTCAATACAATCTTTCCACACTGATGTAGGAAGATTTTGTATAGTTTTTTGGCAAAGCCACAAAATGCCTGCTATTTTAAATGTTTTATTTAATTTAACAACACTGTTTTTTACATACGCCCAAATTGGATCTATGACATTAAATTTGCAATGTGCCACAGCTAATCACAAAAGCTTCACATCACCCCCTTGTAGTTCTTTGGTTATCGTTTCCAGTAGATAGGCTTTCTCAAAATGGTAGGCTCTACTTATTTCCAAAAGTCTTGGTTTTGTTAAATCTTCGAAATGATTGATTCCATCAGGCAATATGACATTCCTTTTTGCCATCCAATCAATAATTCTTTGCTTCCTCTATGCGGATGTTGGATTTCTAAAGTTGGGATCCAGCATTCTATGGTATGGAGCTTGATCAATTACCATTACTGATTTTTATGGTATTACAGATAGCACAAAACGAAACCATTCCTTGTAATGCTCTTTGTTCATTTCATTATGGTAATCCAAAGTAGCAGCTTTCTTATTCCCAACAAAGCATTTTAAGCACCCTTCCAAAAATCCATTTTCGTTTCCAATATACAGAATGATAACTCTTTGTCCAGATCCAGATGGATGTTTTCTTCCGACTCTAAAACCATGGATTTCTTGTATGCACCCACGATACTGGTCAAAGTTTGCACTTACTTCTGGATTAATGCATTCAACCCATCCAAACTTTTTTTTTGAATGGTTTGTGCCACACCACGTCTCATCAGTGTGAAAGATATTCCAAGCAGTCTGTCGATAGTTCTTAATGGCATTCAAAAACTCTAATCGCTTTGCAGCTGCACTGTTTTGTTCTATTAGAATCGGCTTGCTGGTTAATTTTTTATAAGAAATTAAGTTCTTTCATCCATTTGTACAACGTTGATATGGAAAATTCTGGCAAATCTTCCATATTCCCTTTAAATCTCTGATAAGTTTCTTTAATCGTTGGAAATTTAAGTTCCAAATTAAAATTCAAAATCGTCCTTTGCAGACATCTTGCAGAATCTCTTCGAGTTTAATTTTCTTTCTACCCCTTATACGTACGTTAATATCCAAACAATCAGCTGTTCTTTGCACCACTTGATTAATATTAATCTTCTTCACACCATTTCTTCTTTCTTTTTCAAAGTAATTTCTAGTTTTTAATATTATTTGCTTGAGTGACTCATCACAAAGCGTTGGCATTTTGAATAACTGAATTATAATAGTTGATGCCGGTTTCTTTTTCACAATGATTGTAATTTTGGGTAGCATTCATATTTTTAATAAATAGTACATTGATTGAAGTTACAGAAACACATGACAAGATATTTTCGGCTTATTTGTATGTACATATTATTTATATACCTTCATCTAATTTCCTCAAAAATATTTTAGTAAAAACAAAATGCTACCACATTACCTTGATTCCGAAATAAATATTTTCAGCAATACTATTTGCAAGTACATACGTAAAATGATTTTTTAAAGATATCTTTTTAACCTTTATCTCATTTCCCCCGAAAATACTTTGCAGCAAATGCAAATTAAACAAAATAACAAAAACCCCAACCACAAAACTGGCAGGAGGAAAATTGCCATTATGGTATTTTATCTCACTCTTACTTGGTTGATTTAAAATTTATTTTCTTTTTTATATTTGCAAATTATATTTCTGGAGTTATTTTTCAACAAGGGTCATTTACATATTAAAAATATTGCATTAGTGAAAACATTTTGTTGCTATCTCTATTAATAAATTTAGTTCGTTATTTGCATATAAATCTTATATAATAATATAATTTTATATAAATATAAATCTTAATCAATCAATAAAATGTTTCTTTGTATGGAAATTATACCATATGAATGGCAAGGTTTCTTTCTAACCCCTACAAAAATTTCATATATATATTGCATATACTTTCTAAAAAAAAATTATTTAATTTACATGTAAAGGAATTGTCTGTAAAAATGGGTACCTTTTATTACAAATTGGTCGATAAAAACAAAAGTATAGTACTTAGAACCATAATATTTTACTGTTATATGTAGAAATAAATTTACTATTTGCTAGTTTTTAAAATATTTAATTTGGTTTGGTAGTTTCCGAGCAATACACCTTCAAAGTTAGAGGACTCTAGAAAAAAAAAAAATGGATAATAGGTACATTTTCTGTTATCTGTGTATTTGTATTATGCATATACTACTTTCATACTTTTATAGTGCATAAACTATCATAAATGAAGTTGATGGAATTATAAATTTGAAATAAACTGCTGAATATAAGAAAAAATAATTTTTTATTATGGAATTACTTTGAAATCTACTAGATGGTAGTCACCTCGCTAAACAATTACAGTTACTACATCTAGTCGGCCAGGGCAAGTTGGCATATCAGAGTACCATAATCGACGGGCAAATATTGGGGCAAAGGAAATGTGAAATCTAGTAATTCGTAAATTAAAATCGCATCTCACATATTTGGCATATTACAACTTGGGGCTGGCAGAATGAAAACTATGTAAAAAAACCTTTTAAACTAAACGTGGATTTAATTAAATTCAATGGGGATAATAATAATTGACACTTGGCCACACAGCATGGCCTTATGAAATATATACTTCATACTAATATACTTCAAATATGTATTGTAAATCTTATTAATATAATAAGTTATTTTATAACATTAGTTGAACAAAATATGCATACGAAAAAGCATAGGAGACAACTTCAGAGAATTAATTAACAAATACAGCCAGAAAAATCAAAATTGTTTGATTTTGGACAGAGGTTGGTAAAATTTGGTTGTGTACGGGCAGTGTGACCGTTCACATTAGTTATTAAAGCTTTGTTTCTTTTCCTGTGTTCGGCCGTACATGGCAGAGCAAAAATATTGTTGAGTACGGAGCTACTCTGACCGCACACTTGGGGTGTTAATGTTAAACGGTGCAGCTCTTAATATATATTTAGTTGCAAACTGAATTACATGTGTCTTTTCCAGAATTTTTCCACAAATTGTTATCAGTGAAGGTATAATTGACTTAAAACTTGCCGGCAAATGATACTACACTGAACAGGAAAGCTTTACCATAAAGGAGAGATGAAAAAAGAATTGTATGATAATTTATGTACTGCGCTTTTCATTAAATATAATTATTTTCTAAGGGGAACTTTTGGGGGAAGGTGATTAGACAATTAGTTAAAGCGATTTTCAAAACGAATATTTGGATGTTATGTAAAATTACTATCTGAAATTTTGAAAAAAAAAGTTGTGAGTCCCTGGAACAGAAAAATTGTCAAGACTGAGAAACGTATACTCCTTGCACGCTGTATATCGACTTTTTTTTACGATATAGATCTATACACTGAAACTGACACTCTCAAATTGATCTATACACGCTTGTTCAGAATTGAATTTAAATGTTTTGTAAGGTATAAATATTTTTTAATAATTCTTTATTTTGGGCGAGGAAACAGAGTGACGGAGCATCCTTCGTACCTTATGTCGCCGGTTACTATGATCATTTTGCCGACCTTACTAGAATATATTAATGCATATGTAGCTGAATCTGGGGGAATTCCACATCGCAGTAGGGATTTTTATCGTGCCAAGCATCATTCTTATTATTTATTATAGCTTTTTGACAGAATTTTTAGGCTCATAGATTTTTTACAATCTTTACCCATTCCTTCCTATCTTTTGCCTTCTGTTTTCAATTGCATATATTTTTTTTCATAACCCTTTCCAGTTCTTCACTCCACCCTTTTTCTGTTTCCATCTGATCGTTGATTGATTCGCTTATAGGAGCCTCTTTGAACAGTGCGTACATCTCTTCATTACTCCGTCTCACCCATACTTCATTCATTTTCTTACCACCTAGAATTCTTCTCAAGATTTTTCTCTCGCACCTACATATTTTTTAGCGCTCTTATTTAGTACCCATGCTTCACTCCTGAATAGCAGTATTGGTTTTATTATCATCTTGTATATCTCGAACTTAGACTTCCGTGTTATATGTTTTTATTTTAGTACTCCATTTAATACATAAAATGACTCTATAACTCCATTTAATGTTGCTTTTTATTAGCCGAACACCCAACTCTTTTTCTTGATTACGCGTGTTTGTCAGTAACACGCCTAGATATGTCACCTCTTTACCTCTTCAAATTTCACACTTTGTCATTCACTTATTTGCACCTTGAGTACTTCATTCGCTTTATCTTCCTTCCCTGTGCCACTTTTTGTAAATTTTGACTTTTCCCGATTGATTTCTAGCCCCGTTTTTTTGTCATTACCATTTAATCATGTGCTCTTTTAAAATGAAAAACAGCATAAACACCAGAATTCTGCGCTCATAGCAACTGGCTACTATTTCCTGCAATAAGACTATCGCGTCTTTGGTGCACCTGTTTTTTCTAAACCCATTTTGATACTCCTTCAGTGCCCTCTCTACATATGGTTGCATTCGGGTCTTTATCAAGGATGCCATCACTTTGTATGCAACATCTAACAGCGCGATACCTTGATATGGACCTACAGTCTGAAAAAGAAGGCATATTTTAATTTTTCTCCACTATGAGAGATTGAACCTGCGACCCTTATGAAGCAAACATATGTGTGCAACTACTAATCCACCAGAGTTGGCTACAATAATGTTTATTTGATATTTAATGAAAAAATACAGTTTCAATCCACAATTGTCCATTGTCATGGAGGTGAGCTATTGCCGTAACATTGCCCTTCTGTGCCTGCCCCTTCACTAGTGTTTGTCCCACTTGCAATGACTTGAGCAAAAACAAGCGTGTGTTACACGGCATGGTGTACCTTTGGCTCAACATATAAAATCAGTATAACAAAGTATATATTAGAAACCTTCTATCAATATGAATATGTTGTCTCTACTTTTGACTTTATTTTTCCCCCCCAAAATATCATTAAAAAACAAGGATCGTCTTATATTAAACCTTTTGATTTTTGGGTTTTTCATGCTTGGAAAGATGTAACAAACAAGCTCTTGAATCAGCCACCTGTACCAGCACATTGCTAGACAAATCGGCCACTTGCGCCAGCTCTCTCTAGTCTACTGGTATAAGACACTACACCTACCGCGGACACTTCGCCAAACCTGGCCACTATGCCGACTGGCCGCTTTGGACACTTTACCGTCTGCAAGAGGTGGACACTACGCTGACCACAACCGGTGGACACTTTGCTGACTGTGGATGCTAGGTTAACCTGACTTAACTTACAGTCATATTGTAGAAAACATCACAGAGATCAGATTTGTGAAAACGATATCAAAATCGATCAACAAGTAATCAGTTTTAGTTTTGGAAAGTTACGTTAACATCCCCATAAGAATTGTAACTATGGACTGTTCTTAAAGGTCGGCAAAGTGTCCGCAGGTTGTGGTGGACACTTTGCCCGCCATGGGGTGGGCAAAGCGTCCTTCACTTGCGGTCAGCGTAGTGTCCATAGTCGGTGAAGTGTTCAGTAGCAAAATTTATTTTAAGGGCTGGCATAGTGTCCATGGTCGGCAAAGTGTTCAAAACTGCCAGTTGGCATAGCATCTGCGGTCGGTGTTGTGTCTAGTCGGCAAAGTGTCCAGCCATCAGTCTGTCACCTGTTCAGTTTAACAAGTTTAGCATATCAGAATGCAATGTAAGACTATGGCGACAACAAAAAAAAATGAATTACAAAATGTACACTTTACAAGAAAAGCTTTTCAAGATTTTCTTTTTTTTTTTTGAAAAATTCCTGTCGTCTTATAATTGGGATCTTAAAAAAATGTGCTGTTTTCTGTTTTTTTTTTCGGTAAAAAATAGGGCTCATCATTGGGGTCGTCTCTTATTTGGGCTAATTAAAATTTGTGTAACATAGTGTAACATTATGTTGTTTTAATCCTAAACAGATTTAATATATACAGTTGGCCGATGAAAAATCAGGATATCTAGTAACCCTGATTACATTTGTAATGTAATTTTAATTGAATTTTGTACTAACCAAATTAAATTTCTTTTTCAGAGGCAGTAAATTGCTTTTTGAAAGCAATAGAGATCTACACAGACATGGGGCGCTTCACTATGGCCGCAAAGCATCATCAAACTATTGCTGAATTGTATGAAACAGATGCAGTCGATTTGGAACGTGCAGTTCAACATTATGAACAAGCAGCCGATTACTTTAGAGGTGAAGAAAGCAACTCTTCTGCCAATAAATGCCTACTAAAAGTTGCTCAATACGCAGCACAATTGGAAAACTACCAAAAAGCAATTCAAATATATGAACAAGTAGCATCCTCTTCACTGGAAAGTTCTTTATTAAAATACAGTGCAAAGGAGTACTTATTCAGAGCTGCCCTTTGTCACTTATGTGTAGATTTACTTAATGCCCAACATGCTTTAGAACGTTATACTCAAATGTATCCAGCATTCCAGGATTCTCGAGAATATAAATTATTGCAAACTTTAATGGAACATTTAGAAGAACAGAATGTAGAATCGTTTACTGAAGCTGTAAAAGATTACGATTCTATATCACGCTTAGATCAATGGTACACTACAATTCTTTTGCGTATTAAAAAACAGATCAACGAAAGTCCCGATTTGCGTTAATAATTTCTTGCCTTATTCGTTTATATATAAGCTGTATTTAATCAGCAAAATTTCTAGTTGCTAACATGTTCTGACTATTTAGAAAATTCACTAGAAACGTGGGTGTTTAAGTGCAAAAAAGTCACGTTATTATTAACACTTTTTTTATAATGCAGTGGTATAAATTGCCGTAATAAATCAGGTTAGATCTTTGTTATAGGTAGTGGTTTATAATATGTGCACTTGTCTAATTATATCATTCCACTGTAATACATTTGATGTAAATATATGTGTGTTATTATATCTTAAAACATTATTAAAGATATTAAATACTGTGTTAGTTACGTTTTATAATAATAATATATAAAATATGTTTTTATTTCTTCAAATGTATAGTTTTAATTATCCTTAAGTTTGTTGAAGTTTTTATTTATCGTTGTTACTTCTTATGGTTAAGGTAATATTGGTATTTATTGAACATGACAGTTGTAGTTACATTAGTTTACGGTCTTTAAAATAGTCCTTTTTTAAAAATGTGAAGTCGGCATTAATTTTGAATTTTAATTTCATTTGCTAAAAATATAATACTTGTCAGTAACTTTTCAAATAAAGTCATCTAACAGAATTTCTTGACCATTTTGGCTTGTGAACCTCTTATAATATTCAGTATTCTTTAGAGTTGCTTATTACTCGGAGAAGTTGATGCGTTGATAGGTTTCGATATGTAAATATAAATATGCATTGATATCTATCCCACTGCATTGAAGATATCTACATGTTTACGGTAGCGATACATCGACTCAGTTCTATTTTGTATTTGTAAATTATTAGTATTGTCAAATTTGTTTAGGAGCAAGGAAATTGAAAATTTCTGTACTCTCCTACCTTAAGAAAGTAACTACAAGCAATAAAAAGGATTCAAAGAATTAGTTTTAAAGGTATGTTTTTTCTTATGTATTTAAAGCAAGCAAATAAGTAATTTGTATTAAACTTTCTAACTTTACGCCAGTTGAAACAAACACCATACTTAATTCAACCAAACACTAAACTTCACTTATGGTAGGTACATTTTCTTTCACAAAAACTGTTCTACCTTATTACATCCAAATATTTTGATTTGTGGGTAAAATTAGCAAAGAACTGCCAACAGTAATCTAAAAAATATCTGATGAGTTCAACTATACTCACTAGGCTAGAATTGTTAGGTAGTCGCTTCTTTTTCGTTTGGTACCACTTTTAACAATGTTTTCCGGTTCAGTGAAAGTTTACATTATTGTCAACGGAGGTTCTTTATTATACAAGAAATACATGTGTACTACATAATTAGCATAGAAAATACACACAGGTTCTCCCAATCAATACAACAATGCTTTACATTGGACAAATCACATATGAATCATTAATAACTCATATTCAGGAATTGAGAAAGGTCGAAACCTGGATACGTTTTGACTCTGATTAATATACAGTAATCAGCAAAAAGTATGTACCATATAGAAAACTTTGTTTTCCGTTTTTGAAAAATCTCATTCTTGATAAAAGTGCACTCTAAAAAATTCCCCTTGAAGTTGCCTCCATTTCTTGGGGTAAATTTACTTCAAAGTGTAATTTTCATAGGAAGTGGGAAATTTCAATATTATATATGCATGGCATATAATACCGAATTTGTTGAACATATGCATTCTATACGCAATTAAACAATGATTCAATAATAATTACATAGAATGTACCCTATTTTTAAATATTTATATTTATTGGACTTGACCTTATAGTGAAATTGTGCTCTAGAACAAGCACAAGCTTTTATAAAGTATACTTTGTTACCTCCATTTTTTGGGGTAAATTTACTTCCAATGTAATTTTCATAGGAAGTGGAAATTTCAATATTAGGTCAATATTAGGTAAAGTTATAACTTTACGCAGGTGTTTTAATGTTAAAATGAAATGTAAGATTGCATTGAGATCGTAATTTTAATCTGTAAATTTATTTAAAAAGGAAACATGACAAAGCAAATTTAACCTAATATTGAAATTTCCCACTTCCTATGAAAATTACACTTTGAAGTAAATTTACCCCAAGAAATGGAGGCAACTTCAAGGGGAATTTTTTAGAGTGTGTGTCTGCATCTTCTAGAAAACTGAAAGCGGACCTTAAATATCAAAATTGCAGAAAATGTTATTAAGAAAACTTATTTGAAATAATATCTTTTTCTCAAATACCAATTATCTAGGCCCCACCTTGAAATTTCTATTTTTTTCGCTTTTTAATGTTTTTAAATTTTGCTGTATAAATGAACTATTTAATAATAATAATTATTATTATTAGTACTATCCATTACCTGAGAACCAGGGCCAAGTAGCTATGTAGCTTGTGCGGGGGGGGAGAAGTGATTATTATTATTATTATTATGCAGGCTCATCGTGCGGCTGTAGCCGCCTTAGTAGAGCACAAATCTCACATTTGTGTTACAGCTAAGGAAAATTACAGAAAATCTTAACCAGATCTGCCAGCTCCGGGATTCGATCCCGGTCCGATTGGGTGAGAGACTAGCACGCTCGCCACTATATTACTAAGGCTGTATATGTATTGCATACATATGCCGAGTATACATTATTCAAAACCCACCAAATGTAGAACAGACACTAAAGTTAATGCGTGAAAGCAATATCTGGCATTTATTTTACCACTTCATTATTTTTCTAAATTGTGGTGCAAACGATTTGTAATTTCTAAACTGCATCATAAATGATGATTTTCTTATTCGCAAATTTTCTTTGGGTTTGATTAGGTAAATTATAAAATATTGAAAATGAAAAAAAACTATTTTTTAAGTTCGGCACTATAATTAGAATTTGAGGATAAAATATAAGCAAGTTTTCTTAATAATATTTCTTGATGTTTTTAACTTTGACAGTAGTTTACTCTGAGCGATTTTAGGTTTTTGAACTTTTCTCTTATACCAAAATCGCTGAATCAAATTTTTTAATATTTTGTACTGTTTTAGAAGAAGCAGAAACTTTTATCAAGAATAGATTTTTTTCAAAAATCGAAAATGAAAAAGTGTCCCAAATGGTGCATACTTTTTGCCGGACACTGATATTGTGCACATTGACAGAAAATGAATTTGATACAGATTTCAAAAATGCGATCTTGTGAGCATTTTCTCAAAAGACACAAGGAATTCAAATTATTAATGTAGAAAATTCTGACTTAACTTGTATCCTCTGAGATAGTGGTCGTAAATTTTTAAAATTTAAAATCAAATTCTCTTTTTATGCAAGTGCGTACTTATTGGATTTGAGAGGAATTCAGTTTATGTCACTTGATGACAGAGCTGGGGTGATTACTGTTACAAAGTATTCAATTAACCATGTCCAAAAGTAATCCAATTATCAAGTAAATTGAATTACCTTAGAAGAAGTAATTGAACCACCAATTACTGTAATGGAGTAATCAAAAATCTCAAGAATTACTATCGAACACTTTTTTTTTTCGTACGCTTTCAAATGTTCGCATCTACATGCACAGTTGATTTAAAACTAAATTTACATACTACAGTAGTTAGTAGTTGTACTAAATGGTAATTCTCTTACCAAAAAGTAATCCAAATAATTGAAAGTAATCCGATTAAAATAATACAATTGCCAGAAAGTAATCTGATTGCTGTAAAAAAGTAGTGATTACGATTACTGTACTGAAATAGTAGTTCAATTTACTCTTTCATAGAAGGAATCCGATTACTTGCTGAAAAAAGTAATCTGATTAGAAATCCTATTACTCAATAATTAAGTACTACCCAGTTCTGAGATCACATTTTACATCCTCAATATAAAAGTTGTGGTAATTGAAAAGGAGAACATACATACAAAGTTTCATCAAAATCATTAATATTAGTAATCACAGTGAAAGGTCATTGAAATGACCTTTATCATGACCTCATTATGATTATGCTGAAACATATCTTTATTTACAGTATGCCCCTTATTTTTAATTCACGCATTATTTGTAGTTGTTTTTAGACAATTTCGTACTTTTTAAGTTAGAATACAGCACTTAACTAAAATGTGACCAGTGAATTAAAATAATGAAAAATGCTCCAGTACAGGTATATTCAAAATGAACTGTTTTTAAAATATAGGCTGGGTATTGTTTCATTAAATTTTTTACATTTTTTTAAGTACATAGTTATTAGTATAAATGATGAACTGATTATTAATCTTCATGGTCAGTGTGTTGTGATCGAGGTCATAGTTGTAGGATATGATGGTTGGTATCCTTGGTTAAACAAATTATACATTATTGAAATAATTACTTATGTATTTTACAAGCAATTTACCTAAAAGCATGCCTTATTTTGCGCTGTGCAAAACGTGAACAAGTGGAGCAACTATATTATGAGTCAGCTTCTGATGTGATAGCTTTTGCGAAGCTTAATCTTACTCGGAAACAAGTTTTCTGAAAAATATTGTTTAAGGTGTGATTTTTAATAAATTGTATGTAGATTCCAAAAATTATAAAATAATGCATTCTATTTTTAAAGGAAGCATCTCAATCCAATTTTAACTGATATAAGTAACATCAGCAAATGAAATTAAAATTATATACTTTATAAGCTTGCCAGTCAATAAACTACATGTATGGTTTGATATGTTGACATGTAAAATAAGTATAGACTTCCCCATCCTCACTAATAATAAGACCACTCCAGATTTGGAATATCCGCAGTATCAAAACGCCATTTGTTTTGTTAATCTATAGTAACAGAAAATGCCAGAACAGAGAAATCTTTCATGTCGTCAAAAATTTTTGTTTGTTGATGCTGTTTGCAGCTGTTGTTAATTTATATGTAAATAAAAACTCCTCACTTAATACATTTAGTCATCTTTGCGAATAGTAATACTGCTTATGAACTGCTTCCATTTTGCATTTTAATGTAGAATGTAAGATAATTAATTGTCGTTTGCTTGTATAAATAAAGCATTCGAATATTTTATTTAATTTTTAGGATACGATGATGCACGTCATTTCTCTGTATTTCAATTATAAAGTGATTCATAGAAAAACATTCATCATGCATGATTGCAGGTTTTAAAGATCAAAATAAAATTTAAAATTAACAGTTCTTTTATTTCATAACTTGTATTTTTAAGACTTTGGTAAATATCGTTATAAAAGAAATAAATCACACCTTCTCCTTCAACAGGGCAGAGCTGAAGGAAATTTTGAACAAAACTAAATATTTTCTTAAATTACCTTATTGAAGGTGAGATATTCAGATTACTTTACTGATCCAGATCAAATGGATGCAATTAGTGCAACGAGATATATTTTATTTTATTTGTATTTTCCCAAAAGCTACAATAAATATGCTGCAACATGACCAACATTAAAATTAACTAGTTATCGGGTGTATTCATAAATCACATTGAGTATCACTGATAATTTCATATAGATTTAACTGTGGTCTGACATATGGACCCGCTCTAGTACAATAGAAATTACAATTCATTGATCTACTGACCACTTCAGCTTTGTTGTAGTTATTCTCATCAGCTTGTTCTTTTTTAATCAATCCATTTAATTTGAATTGATCCAGAACATTATCACTACTTGTTTCAATACGTAAATAAGTTAACTAGATAATTTCCGAAATATAATTACCTTTAAAACAATGTTGTAAAGAACTATGATAAAAATCTTACTCACTGCTTGTAATTTGATAACGATTAACTTTTACACATTGGATAAGTTTCATAAAAATGGTCAAGTTTTATCTAGAATCTAGAACAAAACAGCCTTGGTAGTGTAATGTCTGGCGTGCCGGACTTTCACCCAAGCGGCCCGGGTTTGACTCCCGGCGCTGGCAGATCTGGTTAAGGTTTTCTGCAGTTTCCCTTAGCTGTGACACAAATGTGGGATTTGCGCTGTTCCATCTATAAGTCGGCTGCAGCCGCACATTGGGCCTACATAATAATAATAATCGCCCCCTCCCTCCCGCAAAGCTTATAGCTTCTGGGGCCTTGGTTAAGGTTATGGGTTGTAGTAATTATTATTATTATTATCTACTGTTAAAAGTTTAATCATTTTAAAGTAACCAAACAGACAGATTATTGAAAAACTCTGAAACTAAAGAAAAAAAATAGTCAAAGCGTTAACAAAGAAAGATCTAGAAACGAAAATTATTCTACAGTATGTGATTCTCACTGATGCATTTTTGAAAAACTCCCGGGAAACAGTAAATGTGTTCTTTATATGAGATCTGTTTTTCCAACCACTTATAGTTATACGGAAATCCATTAGATGTCGTCCTATTTGTTGAGTAGAAAGGATTGCCTATATTAATTTTTTAATTTAGTGTAAAATCAGATTTTTTTAATAAAATTGTTAAAAGTATTTAGTAACATAATATAAAGACATATACTATCATTTTTAGGATCTAACAAAAGTGCAAACTATCATTTATCTTATTGTATTAGCTGTACGTTAACATAAGATAACAATAAGACAGATTATTGAAAAGCTCCAACTAAAGTAAAAAGTAGTTAAAGCGTTAACAAAGATCTAGAAACAAAAATTATTCTACAGTATGTGATTCTCATTCATGCCTTTTTGAATAACTCACGGGAAAAAGTAAATGTGTTTTTTAAATAAGATCTGTTTTCCAACCGCTTATAGTTACACGGAAATCTATTAGATGTCTTCCTATTTGTTGAGTAGAAAGGATTGCCTATATTAATTTTATATTAGTAGTGTGTAAAATTATATAATGAACCGAAGACTTTAATCTTAATGGTATATAAATTAATAATTATATGGGTATAAACATAAACTATCAATTTTAGGATGTTTACGATCTAACGAAAATGCAAACTGTCATTTATCTCATTGTATTAGCTGTACGTTAACATAAGATCTACTAAATATCAATGCTGTCTTAATAAAATCATTTCTTACTCTTGAAGTACATGCATTGTGTTTTCATTCATTCATTCATGTGTCTCGGTACATTTTTTCTGTGGAGACAGCCAGCGCTACCTAGCGCTGGATGACCCAAACCCCATTGAACTACGCGATGTAAGAGAGAGAGGTGAGCATACGAGTTTGAATTCTTTTTTCGTATTTCAACAAAAGCAACAAGTGGCGTGCAATCACCACGCTTTGCTTATTCCACTTTGACCTTTGGAGGAAAGTGACATGAGTTTTGCAAAGTGAAGTGATACGAGTTTTGCAAAATACGTAAGATCAGCAGTGTTTTAAGAGTGCCTTAGTTACTAAAGCTTACCCATTTGGGTAAGCAGTTGGCACCTAGGAGTTTTAATGTTGAAGTGCTTTTTTGTAGTTGATTTGGTAGGCAACGGACAACCTATTCCACATTGTGCAGTAAGATTGAGATTATTAAATAAAATTTAAAGTAATAATTGTAAAATTCTATTTGGCTAATCTCTTT
The DNA here is from genome assembly GCA_929113105.1 of Agrypnus murinus. NCBI lineage: Eukaryota > Metazoa > Arthropoda > Insecta > Coleoptera > Elateridae > Agrypnus > Agrypnus murinus. The sequence goes on along the minus strand of OV816023.1, from coordinate 29,753,084 downwards.
TTTTAGTTACTATGGTTGACACTTCCATAGTAGGTAAGAGGGCTAAATCCATACATAATTAACCACGACGCAAGCATTCTATAACAGGTTTGATATTTTCATATTTTGAGTATGTTAACTGTAACCAAACCAATCCATTAAAATTAACAAAAAAAAACTACAGGGTATTATAGAACTTGGCACTGCTTTGAGAAATTTGAAGCTGACGATCAAGTTTCTAAAAATCTTTACAATTATAATCAATACTAGGTGCCAACTGCTTACCCTAATGGGTAAGCTTTACTAACTAACGCACTCTTAAAACACTGCTGTTTTTACTGATTGTTGCTTTTGTTGAAATACGAAAAAAGAATTCAAGCTCGGATTCTCACCTCTCTTTTGGTCATCCAGCGCTAGGTAGCGCTGGCTGTAAAAAATATACCGAGACACATGAATGAATGAATGAATGAAAACACAATGCTTGTACTTAAATATTTTTAGATTAGTAGTACCTCTTAGGTCATTGTCATTTGCGGATTTACGTGACATACCTACCGTAAAGCTTACTGCTACGGCCTCTTTGGACCAGGAATTGAGATACGCTCAATTAGCGCGTCACTCTCTTTATGTAAGTACTACCAGTAGCTCACTGGTGGGAGCGAGGTTGCTATCCACCCTCTATTAGCTCTCCAGGCTAGTGCTATTAACGTGCTCATCCGTCTAAGTCTGTCTCCCGAGAGTGTCCTTTCACTCCTAGTCCAGTGTGTGGACTTCGACTGCCCGGCCAAGTCTAACCTAAAATGTGGTTGCGCTTGGCCCTAGATCCTTTAATTTTTGTAACTCCTGCCTATCATAATAAAGGCTTGGTGTACCTCCAACAGGGCTCGGTCCGGATCTATCTAAAAGTAGAGACCCGGTATATACTACGTGGAGGTCGGATTGTCTTAGATGTGAGAGGCTAAGTGTGTAATACCCCTTAAAGGGGTATTACACACAGGGGATTCCTTGAGATAACCTTACTGGGAACAGCCAGATAGTTGTCGTGCATCAAATGCAGAGAATCAAACTCCACAGATTTCCAGTCCACAGTTGCGACTAGACCAGAGAAAGCACCTGGGATTCCAGTCTTGTTCTGGGACTTTCCCCTAACCAAGGGATGAAAGTCCTAAGACCAGTGAGTGACAATTTATAGTCAGTGACAAAATGCCTGTCTGCTTCTTAGGTGTCGAAAACTGCACAATCATGTATTACTGTCTTCTTTTGCTAATACAGCGACTACTACTATTTCTTGTAGTATTTCTTTGTCGCTTCTCCATGTTTTGTAGATATGAACAAACTTCTGAATATAATCTTTTCTTTCTGTTTTATTTCTCAAGTCATATAACAATATTCAGGCTCAACATACTTTGTCTTGTCGAGTTTTTAGAGTATGACCATAGAGTAATTGTATAACGCAGAATAAAATGTTAAAGTGATTTATAAACTAAGAATCATGGAAATCTGTTTAAGACACAAAAATTTTATGGAGATTACTGAGCTACTAAAGATTTAGGACAATTAGATACTTAATCTAATTATTTACGTCCCAAATTCTTATAGAGCGGTATAGAGACTCCAAAAACAAATGGCTTGGAAAGTCTGAGACTTAAAGTTACTCTTTGGAATATCAAATGACTTGACAAGTTTGAGATTTAGCCTTTATGACGTTGGAACCCTAAACAAGGGTCCTGCAACAAGTTAATACTCCTAGGAACTTTGTAAATAGACTCAAACCTTAGTAACACGACGATTCTAGATTGAATGATTCTACACATTTTGGAGACTAAATCTTTTGCAACTTTGTAGAGCCTTAGAGAAGGCCTAAGAGTTTCTTCGAATTTTAACCTAAGAAACCTTAAGAAGAAACCCTTAGAAAATTTAAACTAAGAAACCTAGCAACTTGAAAAGTTGAAGATTTCGTTTCTTAAGACTTGAAGTTCGTAATACCGTAGATTCCGAGAAAATTATAACGAATGTTGCTCTTATAGGAAGGTTGTCGTTATATTTACTGTAAGAATTTGTGAGTATAGTAATTATTTATTCACAGTAAATAAAAGACTGTGTTTAGGCTTTGATCTATTTATTTATTCTTGTTTATAAGTTATTGTGGCAAACATGTTTATATGTTGAGTACCTTCTTGTTTATAAGAAAGTAGTACACCACCTTCTTAGCCCCCCCCCCCCCCAGAATAAAAATCTTTTAATACTTAAAACTCGTATTATTCTTATGCAGCGGCGATTACTATGTACCCTTTTGGATGTTCTGTTAGCGAACGGCAAAGGTTATATCCGCGTATGTGGCTGCGAAGCTAACGGATAATATGCTTGTCGCCCGCTAATTATAATTATTTAATAATAAATTTGTTGCTTAGTAACGGGAATTTAAGTTGTAAAACTTAATATAACTCGACCTTAAAATGATTGAAACTATACAACACAATGTTAAAGTTTGACCGTAGGAACAGCGGCAGTTCGTTCGTACCCTTTTGGATGTTCTATTATCGGGCGACAAGCATATTATCCGTTAGCTTCGCAGCTAACTAAGAAACTAAAAACATCTTTCTAATGATCTACTATCTTCTACTATAGTCTATAAAGTAATAATTAGTTTTGTCTTCTTGAATTATAACGGTTTTAATTAAATTAATTTTCTTGTGTTAGGAATTTTTTTGTTTGTAATGTAAATAAATAACTTTTTTTGAAATAAATCGATTTTTAAACAAATAAATTATAATTTTATGAATAATTCCCTATGCTGTATTATATAGAATTGGCAGGTTAATTGCGGCGATCTTGTATATGTCATTACCCTTCTTATAGAGGTCCCCTAAGCTATCTTGGTCGGCCCCAGTGATCGCAGTCCGGTCCTGATTTGCATCATTTCGTTTTGAAATCTACATCATTTCAGTGATCCATTTTATTAGAAAGAACGAAAGAAAAACTTTCTTATTTCTCCAATTAATAACGTATTATTACAAATGTTGTTGTTTGTATGTTTTATTATAAATTATGATTCAAACAAAAATAAAAGAGCAACCGCTCAGTTACAGAAAAAAGGTCGGTAAAACGGATTCCTACTTATTGATAATTAAAAGAAATTGTTCAATATATTTTGTTTTTATTTTAGAATGAAATCTTCCAAATTTACGATATTTGTAGACATCAAAGAAACTAAAAACATCTTTCTAAAGAATTAATTAAATATTTTTTATATTAATGGAAACAGGCTGTTTTGGACTTAAGAACATAATGACAACATGGTAGTATACAATCGCGCTTTGCTGTGTTGCCATCGCATTTGCTGCATGTGTCAGGTGCATCACAGTTGCCATTTTTTATTTCATGGCGTTACATGCAAGTGTAGGCAAGTGCATAATAATAGCATTATTTTGCAATTACTTCTGTTAGTGTGTTTAATATAGTGAACAATTTGTGTTGTTAAGTACTTTATTCTTACCTTTTCTTTAAGGATGTTCAAAATGAAGGGCGTAATTGTATTTTTAATGGGTAAATATTTCAAGCTTAATGGCTTTGCTTAACTGCTTTCTGTAATGTTTGTTTATTAAAGTTGTGTTGATGAGATAGGGTCATAAACAAATAGAATTGATACTCTGCATTCTAATTTGTTGGAATAGACAGAGTTCTTTATTAAAAGACTGTTAAGCTACATATATAAAGATAAGTTTTTGATTATATCTAGAAATGTTTTTAATATAACAATATAATTAATAATAAACAATAGATAATTAAAAGACGTTGAAATTCAAATTTAAATTTTGGACGGAGTTGTTTGAAAATGTTTACGACTTGTTTTCTAAAATTTGAATTCAAATGTTTTTAATATTGTGTTACGATAATTCATTTTAATTTGAATTTTTATTTCAGTTTTGATGTTGGTGGCGGAACAAGTAGCAGCAAAATATGGAAAATATGATAATTCAAAAACTGCTGATGATGAGCTCTTAAACTGTTAGTATATTATCATTATCAATATTTACTTTCCTACCTACTTTCAGAGATTTACTTAAAATTGTTTATAGCAAAAACTGGCAGTAGCAGAGGCATTGGAATTTCCGCTTGGGGTTTGGTATTCCTTATACTAGCCGGTATTCTCCTCGGAGTGGCAGCCTACTATGTTGCTATATTTTACCCACTACTGTGTAAAAAGGAGCGTAAATATGATAGAATCGAATTAGCTGCCATGTGATTAATTTGACTCTTAAAATTTCAACCATGGGGTATATAAATTAATTTCTTGTAAGAATTGATTCTGATTATTGTAAGTATAATATGTGATATATAAATGCATTCCCTCATGGTAGATTAAGAGCATTGCCACATGTGGATTAAGGATGTTTAGATGAAAAACAATTTTTCTAATTTCTAATAGGATTAAATAAGGAGAAATGTGCCTTTGTTAAAACTGATAAAACATTGCTTAAGTAAATATTTGTAATTTTTGTAAGGTATGATTTGGAAAGTTTGCGATATCTACAATGTTATTTTTTTATTGTATGACTATACATATCTAAGAAGTTTTTTGAATCATTTATTGAAAATATACATAAATCATGTTTCTATGAGTAATACAGTCATAACAAGAAATGTGTGTGATTTTATTAAGTAGGTAACTGATAAGTAAGTACTGCAAATGATAATGAATACTCAACATTCAACAGCAAAGGAATGAATTTTCTTATATAAAATTAATAATTTAAATATTAAAAAAAATTACAACAATCTTTTAACTTTTATAGCAAACAGCTTTCTTATTAGAACAAATTGCATGTTAGAAATAGGTATTAGTAGTAACTTTTTTTTAAGATTCTGACGAGATTTAAGCAGTGTTCTTGATACCATAAATAACTTCATAGCAGTTGTGGTATATTGATTTATTAATTATCTATGGTATCACAAGCGCTAGTCATCGGCTTCATATGAAAAGAAGTGCATAAGTCCAAAAACAATGTTTACAAAAAATGTAACACTTTTCATGTTGCTGTCAATGCTTGTGCACTTGTGTCTGATTTTATTTTTGCTATTTAAGCGACATCTACTAATTATTTTTGGAATTTCTCACATTTATTTTATAGTTAACCAAATGACGTTAAAATTTCAATTTTTTCAATTTTGGCACTGACACACTTTTCATATGAAGTCAACGTAGTGTGGAAAAGGTTCATAATTTATGAAATTTATACTGCCATTTCTGAAAATATTTTAAAGTTATATTTTGAAATGCCTCGATAGTTTATTTAACTTTTAAGGACAATCTGTCTGTGCATTCAACAACTATTGCAGCCTGAAAGCTACATATCATTCTTGTTCAATAGAGATTATTCTTTATATAGTTATTAATTAGTGATGCACCAAAGCGAATTTTGGCCGAATCACCGGATAATTGGCCAGTAACATTTACCAAAGTGCCAAATATTCGGCCGAAGTAAAATAAAAGTTTGAGTTTTGATCAATTTTATTGAATACAAAATTATATCAGCAAAATGAAAACATTGGTGTCTGAGAAATACGTTTCCATGTAATTTACTTTATTAATGTAAATGAATTTTGTTGTTAAAATGCATTCAAATAAGTCAGATTGCAATAGAAAAAAAATCGCTTTGCTGAATACTGAATCTTTCTTGCTGCTTTGACCAAATCGAATCTATTAAAAATTGTTAAAATTACTTTACATCAAATGCTATATAGTGAGGAATTCATCCAATTAGGAGAATAGAAACACTAACTGCAAGCGTGCACACTGGACGTGCTGGAATAAACAGGGTATACACCTGGCGCTGTCATGTCCTTTTCCTCCCAGTTGGATTAACTCCTCTGTATATAATTATATATGTTGAATGCATAGTAGATTATGCATGTACAAGCCATCAAATAACATAACCATGTAATCTTATAAATGTATATTTTTAAACAATAATTACATATCGAAAAGGCAGTAGATACTGACTGATATTAAAACACATTGTTACTCAACAATTGGGAATCCATTGTACATTATACATTAGGTTGTCACTTATTTTCAGTCTTTTAATTTTATGCAGAGCACCAGTCAAAAGATTTTCTTTGTGTCTAAATGTAATTCTACAAAATTGTTAAGTGTCCTAGGTGATTATTATAGTTTGCTTAAAGTTATCTTAAAACAGGCTTTGTCAACTACAGAAATATTTTGTGTTAGGTAAACTAGCGAGTTGTAGCACTAGCCTACTGTATAATTAAACACAGATACCACTTTCATTCTTAGTGGTTACTGATGAAGATATATGAGAGCTTCCATTAATACAGATTAGGCATGATGAATAATGATGGAGCTAAATGTTGGATTAATCAGTTTCTAAAATGTCAAGGAAATTGAAAAGGTCCAGATCAGATCGGTTTCAACTTTCATGACAATTGTAAAATAACATTACCTTAAATATACCATAATTTTGCTCACAAAATTCAAAAATGGCTTTGTTATGGGTCCATGAAATGCTCAAAATTGTTTTTGTTTATATCATTTGATACATCTGTAAATGTATTGCCTAAGTTTTTGAATGAAACTGTTCCAAGTACAGCAAAGTACTATTGCACAAGCTGCATATGGACCAATATCTGTAATTAGCTAATTGTGTGCGGACATATCAAACGACTTATTGAGTTTTATCAAATTTGCTATAATGATTGATATTAATTGTTAGAACTTGCTAGGGATTACTTTTAGACATAATTGAACAAAATTCTATAAATAAGTGGCTCCTACTGTGCATACATTCTTTTCTATTAAGTATTTCATATGTGTTTCTACTAATTATACTTCATACAATTTACATTTTATTTAATAAGGAAATTTGAAGACTGTATAAATGATTAATGAAGCGATTGTTCTGATGTAAGTCTGATTTACTATTTATTGTATGTTGACAAAATTTGCTTCAAATTTGTTGTGAACTGAATTTACAGTACAAATTAGCTCTACATTACAAAAAAAAATGTATGTTTATTAGGTAACATTAAGAAAACAATTAAGTTAAGCATAAAAAATAATAAGGTGACCTTACAGATTGGACGTTACCGATTTCAGTAATTGTTATTTTGTTAGTGAAAGTATAGCCGAAACAAGGAAATGTGGGTCTCGGTATTTCATCTAATGCAGCTTATTTTGAGAGCTAAAAATTACACTCCATATAAACCTGAAAAATTAATGAATGACAAGCACTCGGAGGCTTAGTGGTCCAGTTTACCACTGGATTTTGTTAATACATCTAGTTCAATAAAACTATTTATTTCTATTACTATGTTGGGAATAATAATTTCGATCTTTCAAAATTTGACAGTTAATTATTCAGGTGGTAAATGCATATATAAATATCCACATTTCCTTTTCCAAATTATCACCTACTGTAATTTGTATACTATTTTCATTAATTTATGCATGGAGGATTTCAACACCTCTCTATTCTTTTTCCAAGAATGGTCTTTATAATTTTTCCTATTCAATATATTGTGAACTTGATAATTTAGTCATGGTATAAGATAATCCTTTACATGCATTCGCAGATCACAGAAGTGGTCCTTTTTTTTATTAACTATACATAACTGACGCAATAAGAGCAAATTCTGATGTATGGGATAAAAATTCACTTTGCCTAGGCCAAGGAAAGTGTGTGTCTGAAAATTCAGACTAAAATTATTGTCGGCATGTGTTCAGGCACTCGGAGTTATCCAATTAAGCAATTATCAAAGCCAAAGGGTATCTATTAGTGTGCTAATTAATATTTAAATTGGCCACTTTTTGAACAAATTTGTGTTTCATCTCCAGGAGTCATTCAAGTTCCTATATCTTTATATTTTTTTTCAACAATTTTTCATTCAGACTTTCTCTATTTTACTAGTACTGAATCTATCAACTGAATCTATGTGTAATCTGCATAAAATCTTTTAATATTTTGTTTGTTATTTATTACTATGTTGCTTAATTACTCTCAAATAAATCTTCAGTATTTCCAAGATACTACTAAGCAATTAGGGTTAATCTTTTGTGTACTCATTCAACCTATTTTACTATTTTCTTTAAAATGAATAAACTTATTTACACTGACTGACAAAGGCATTTTTGTATATATACTTCAGGTCATTTCTCTTCAAATTTGATTAGTTTCTTTACGTTTTTAAAGTGATCTTAAACTTTCTGGCAGCAAATTATGTCTGGTATATGCATGAGTCCATCCTGTTGAAATCATGTGATTGCATTGCGGCAATAGTATGTTTACAATTCCACAATATTGAATAGAGACCTACCTGATATAGTCGACATTTCTGTATGTTTCAATCACAAAATGTTAGGACCTTGTCAATGGATATTCATGACAGATGGAATCACGGGAGCTATATCATAGATTATCATTAATTGTACAGAAGATGCATCATTAACACATCAAGCATTGAAGCAAATAATATATAATTGACATCCTGAAACTGTGTTATACATTTTCTATCAAGAATGCATCCAGCATGAAAATTCTCAACATTTAAAGTCTAAAATCTTCCATGAGTCATCCTGTATTATGTTGACGTTAATCAAATTGAAAGAGTCTGTACAATTACTGATAAGCAAGCCAAAATATCTTTTTAAAATACCACAAACTGCCAATCTTCATTGCTACTAATGTAAGAAGTAACACTAAATGTTTTTGACGCTTTATTGCCCATGTTGTAATGCACTGATTTACATAATGATCTCATATCTACTATGGTTATTTTAAAAACTATCTTTATCTCGATAGAGGACAATAAACTAGTTCACAAATAATGTGCCCCATTTTCATACAGGTTAACTGTTCTCCAAATAAGCTCTTTAAAACTAAATTACCTTTTATCAGTAACTATAAGCTTATTTTCTTTGGGGTTCATTCCAATAATCTCAGGAAATGTAAAAAAAAAATCAAAATCATTAATCAGATGGTTATGTTAGTTGGTGGTAGTTTAGCAAGTTACCATCGAGTAATTTTTTACACAAATGCATACTTGGAATGTTCTTGTGGTGCTATATAGTAAGTGCCAAAACAAAAATTATATTTGCTCAAATAAGAGACTGCAATTATTTTAATGTAAAAATTCTTGAATATAATGTGATAGTCTATGTCAGTTGGTAAGGATTACTTTAAATAGAAGTAGTTTTAACTGAAACAATTTTTAATTTTAGATTTTACTATAAAAAGGATTTTTAATATACATAATATAGTAACTAAGAAAAAGATTTACGGTTAACAGACACTTTAAAGTCTAATATTATAAAACTTCAATATCGCAATTAACTGATAATATAATACAAAGCTAATTTTCTTGGAAAACAGATTCTGAAAATTAGAAAAATCAAATTTTAGAAATTAGTGAGCGAAAACATGTTATGTTCTCTAATTTTCTTCAAACTTTCGTTAAGTCGGGATTAAGGTAGTTGCTGGTCATTTACCAAAAAAATCACTTTTCTTAGCCTGTTGGGCATTGCTTGCACCAGCTTTTTAGTTGTATCTTAAGAAATAAGTTTCCATTCTTTTTGAATATTGTCGCTTTGTTATGTTATATTTTTGAATTAGGTCATATCAAATTATTAAGTAAAGTACGAGATAGAAGATTGTTATTACTACTTACAATAACGCAAGTAATATTGTTTGGTTTGTAATAGGAATTAATAAATGCTACTTCAAAATAACGCGTTTCTTTAACATTAGTATCTAATAATAGATGGTGTACAAGTGGGAGTGACTGTATGTTTGGTCATCAATAATTGAACAAAGGAACTATCAGCAATCTAGCTTTCAAAAATCATAGTATTGTGAACCTTATATGGAGCTCTTGGTGTAAATAAAATCAGTGTAGGGTAATCATGGGAACTAATTGTGTACTTACCATAACTTCAACTATAAATATAATTGTAACCTTTTTATGTTTAAATCTTTATGTTTATGTTTAAATAAATTTCAAATAATACTACGTAACTGCTAAACATTATCATCTTGAATGCTAATGGCATTACTATTACTGGTAGTAGTTTCCTCTTTATCTGTCGAACTATCCTCTTCTACTTCGTTTTCCTTGGTAATAATGTTTGCTTCGTTTAACAGGAATTTGCTATGATTTTGAGCTTGTGAACCGGAAACAGCGACAGACACACCAATGCTACCTGATTCAGATGCATGGTTTGTTACCAACTTCAAATTATGGTAGATGTAAACAATTTTTAAATATTTTAATTAAATAATCTTATTTTATTTATTTTACAGAAATTTCCATTTTTACAAAAATATATAAAGCATAATAAAAAACAACAATAGAATATAGAAATACCAAAAAGATAATATTAAATAAAAATGTGACAAATAATTAATAATATTACTTAAAAATATAACCACACATCTCGTGGCAGAAAAAACTAGATATAAATTGACAAAAATAACATGCGATAATAATAATACTAATAATTTATTATCTAATATAGCATAATTATAATTGATTAATTAACATGCCTTAGGTCCTGCTAATACCTTTAACAGCTCTACTAAACTGACTGAATCTTACAAAAGGACTTAGATTAATCTGATTAAGTAATTTATACATGCATGTTAAATGCAGTATCAATAAGGTCAATCAACTTGGGAAATTCGAGATCTTGAAAGAAAATAGTAACAGCTGTTGTAGTAAAATAGATGATCACAAGATGGTCGTGTGTTGTATTTGTAAAAAATATTTTCTTTATTTTTGTGCTAATTAGGGTTGCAACTTTTCCGGAAATATTGGAATTGTTCAAAAGTTCGGTGATCTTTTCAAGAAAATTTGTAAAAGTTAATTTTTTTTAGTAATATTATGATTTAAATTATGTATCTAAATATAATTTATCAATTTAGAGATGCTGCGTATGATTCATAATATAGCACGATGCGCACAAGCTTGCTTATATATTGGAGAGTAGGGTTCTTGAACTTTTAAGTCGAATATCAATTTATAGATCAATTATTACCTACAAATAAGCGGATCGTAGTATTATATATATATATATATATATATATATATATATCCCATGGCTAAACGTATAACTTTCTTCCATTGTTCCCTCTAGTTTACTCTTCTCTCCCAATCAGTGATTCCAAGTTCTTCCAAGTCCTCTATGACACATTGGTACCAGCTTCTTTTAGGTCTTCCTTTTCGATTTTTTCCTTGCGGCTCTTCCATTAATACTTTTTTTGGAGTTCGGTTGTTTTCCATCCTTAACACATGGCCCAACCATTTGATTCTTTCTTGCTTTATCCTTGTGATAAGACTGAGATTATTGAACAGATCCTCGAGTTCTTGGTTTGTTCGTCTTCTCCATTGATCATTTTGCTTAACCCCTCCATATATCAATCGCAGTATTTTCCTTTCCCACACCTCAATCTTTTGAATATCCTTTAATCTTAATTTCCATGAAGCGCTAGCATAGGTAACCACTGGCCGTATAATTGTTGTATACATGCGAATTTTGGTTGCATATGATACGTTTTTAGCTTTTAATATTTTTCTTAGTGTTCCTACTCTTCTCGTCCCCATCATCAGTCTTCTTTCAATTTCTCGGCTTTGGTTTTCATAGCTATTTAATTCAATTCCTAGGTATGTGTAACTTTCCACCTTTTCAAACTTATATTTTTCTTCTCCTACTCTCCCATAACCATATATTTAGATTTATCTGCATTCACTTTAGCCCCCATACAGTCTGCCGCTACTATAAATTTAACCATCTTTTGTTTTAATTCCTCTTTTGTTCTTGATAAAATTGCAACATCGTCTGCGAAAGCTTTGCCTTGGTGTGAATTTTTCAGAATTGTTTTTGAACTTATCAATCTGCATTTCCTAATAATTTTCTCAAGTACTAAGTTGAAAATTGTCGCTGAAAGTGGGTCACCTTGTTTTAGGCCAAGATTAGTGCGAAATTCTTCTGAGTTCTTCCCATTAATCTGTACTTGAGAGCTGGTATATTTTAATGTCATTATTATTAGTTGTATTAATTTTGCTGGCCAGTTTAAATTGTTTAAAGCTTTTATTATTTCAGATCTTTTTAAACGGTCATAAGCTTGCATAAAGTCTATGAAGGCTATGTGAATTTAAATTTTTTTCTTTTCGCATTTTTCTTGAATTATTTTCAGAGTGTGTATATGGTCTAACATAAACCTATTCTGTTGGAAACCACACTGGTATTCTCCCAGTACTTTTTCCGAAAATACCCGCAATCTTCTTTCTATTGTTTTTGCCATTATTTTGTAGGTTACGTTCTGCAGGGATATTGGTCGATAATTCTCACATTTATGTATACTTCCTTTTTTAAAAATAGGTATTATTATGCTTTTTGACCATTCTTTAGGCATTTCATGACCTTCCCATATCATCATTATTAACTTATGTATTCTTTCAATTAGTTTTCTCCCACCGTACTTGATTAATTCAGCGGGAATCCTATCACATCCTGCACTCTTGTGATTTTTCTGAGATAGTATGATCTTTTCAATTTCTTCGAAAGTTGGTGGGCTAACTTCATCTTCTTCAATTTGACTCTGTTGTAGTTCGTTATCTTGGGTTGTTAGTGATTCTCTATAATGTTCAGCCCATCTTTTTAAGATTTCACCATCTTCTACTAATTCACCTTCTTTGTTGTAGACGAGCATTGTTCTTGATTGATGAGCTTTACCCAAATCAGCCGTTTTCTTATAAAATTTCTTATACTTCCGTATAAGTTTTTGAAGTATTTAAACTCGTAGATATCTGGGATAACGAGGACATCAACTTTGATGATCTTTTAAACGATGAAAATGAACCCGATGCAGCCAGTTATATTTCATATTTGGAGCTTAAAGACAGGCATGAAGTTGAAAATAGTATTGATCAAACCTGACGGTCAGCCAAATTGTGATGAAACCAAAACAAAAGAGAAAATATTAGAGTCAGATATAGTAGAAACCAGGAATGTGCAGTGTTGTGAAGCGGACATCTGGCATAATGAAGACTTCAGTTTTTCTAACATTCTCTCAGATAATGACAGTGAAGATGGTTCTACAGAAAATCTTGCTGAACCTATGGAAAAAGTTGAGAATACAAAAGAAGTACCTGTCTACATCCATCCTACAAGAATTAGACATACATGAAGATACTGTTGCTTGTGTAATAATAATATAACAGTACATACAAGCAGTATTTTACAAACAAATTCTAATACATCTCATGCAAGGAAGATTTCTCAAAATAAGCAAAAAATTCCAAAGAAAGAAAAAATGGAACATATAAATAAAGATGACAGTATCAGTGAAAGAATGATTACACGAAATCAAATTAAAAGGAAAAGCATTGAAGCAGATGCCATCTGCAAAGAAAATAAGATGATACCTGTGAAGCAACCACAACTTGGACTACTTTGCTGAGAAAGTTGTAAACCAGAAAATACAATAGCAAAGAGTATTTCACAGATAAATTCTAATACATCTCACGTAAGGGATATTTCTCAAAATAAGCAAGAAATTCCAAAGAAAGAGAAAATGGAACATATAAATAAAGATGACAGTACCAGTGAAAGAATGATTACACGAAATCAAATTAAAAGAGAGAACATTGACGCAGATGCCATCTGCAAAGGAAATAAGATGATACCTGCGAAGCAACCACAATTTGGACTACTTTGCAGAGAAGAATGTAGACTAAAATATGTGAAAACAGAAAGCTGTCTTAAAATAGCACAGGATATTACGCAAATAAATTTTAATACATTTCATTCAAGGGAGATTTCTCAAAATAAGCCAGAAACTGCAAATAAAGAAAACATGGAAGATATAAAAAATAACAGTGAGAGAATGATCACAAGAAATCAAATTAAAAAAGAGAGCGTTGAGGCAATTGCTATCTGCAAAGAAAATAAGATGATACCTGTGAAGCAACCACAACTTGGGCTACTTTGCAGAGAAAACTGTAGGTATAACTGTGACTCTCAAATTCCTGTACATAAAAGAGAAAGGATTTTTGCTGATTTTCATAAGCTTGATAAAGACTTAAGAAATTCCTTAATTTATAACGGTTTAACCTTCCAAAATGTAGCTCACCATCGCAAATCTGCCAAGCAGCCTAAAACAGCTATATTTAAATATAAAATTATAAGAAATAAAAACAACCATCCCAGTCTGCAAACTTGCCTTTTCTGCCCTGTATGGAGTTGGAAAAAAGAGAATTGGATTAGTCCAAAGACAGATGAAGAAAGATATACAATTACCAGAAACAGAGTAATAAGCAAAAATGCCAAATCAGAAGAATTTAAAACAAAAGATGGAGTAAGATAAGAGGTAGTTTAAGTCCCTTGTTATTTATTATCTTTATGGACGAACTAATTCAAGAAGCACAACAAAGAATAAAATCTTTATGTATTGGATATCAAGTTCTAGAAAGGATATATTCCAATACATCTCATGCAAGGAAGATTTCTCAAAATAAGCAAGAAATTCCAAAGAAAGAAAAAATGGAACATATAAATAAAGATGACAGTACCATTGAAGGAATGATTACACAAGGAATTCTGCAAAGGAAATAAGATGATACCTTAAAAGCAACCACAACTTGGACTACTTTGCAGAGATGAATGTAGACTAAAATATGTGAAAACAGAAAGCTGTCTTAAAATAGCACAGTAATAATTTAATATTTAAGTAATATTCTTAATTATTTGTCATATTTTTATTTAATATTATTATCTTTTTGATATTTTTATATTCTATTGTTGTTTTTTATTATCCTTTATATATTTTTGTAAAAATGGAAATTTCCGTAAAATAAATAAAATAAAGTTTATTTAATTAAAATATTTAAAAATTGTTTACATCGACCATAATTTGAAGTTGGTAACAAACCATGCATCTGAATCAGGTAGCATTGGTGTGTCTGTTGCTGTTTCCGGTTCACAAGCTCAAAATCATATCAAATTCCTGCTAAACGAAGCAAACAATATGACCAAGGAAAACGAAGGAGAAGAGGATAGTTCGACAGATAAAGAGGAAACTACTACCAGTAATAGTAATGCCGTTAGCATTCAAGATGATAATGTTCAGCAGTTACGTAGTATTATTTGAAATTTATTTAAACATAAACATAAAGATTTAAACATAAAAAGGTTACAATTATATTTTTAGTTGAAGTTATGGTAAGTACACAATTAGTTCCCATGATTATAAATTTATGAATTATTGAAAAGCTCACAATATAAATAGATACCCAATTATATACCTATCCACTTCTTATCCTAAAAAATTGTAAAAGAAGAAGTAAACAGCCTAAGCAAGCTTGTATATATATCATCTGTTCCCCTTTCTACCCATAGGATGTAAGGGTGTAGTCTAAGTTAACAAGTTGTTTCACTTCGCTACACTTCACTTAAGTTGTTATAAACTTATTCCAATCCTTTCTATTTTTTGCCAGTTGTTTTGCTTCTAACCACTATGCCTTTTTTCTTGAGGATTTTTCCTATTTTGCTGTCCCACGTCTGTTTTGTTCTCCCTCTTCTTTTTACCTTGTGCTTTGGATTCCCACACCTTCTTAACCTGTGTTGTGCTCTTCATTCTTTGCAAATGACCCCACCAACCAAGCTGTCTTCGTTCAATATATTCTATATTCTATTTTTCTCTTATTTATTCATTTCTAATCCTATCCATCTTCGTAACCCTTTGACTCTTCTTAAGTATTTCATTTCAGCCACTCTTATTTGACTCTTTTCTTGTTCTGATAGTATCCACGACTCAGCCATACGTAAGAATTGGTCTATAGACAGCTTTATAAACTTTCATCTTTGTTTGTTCCATTACTTCTTTCTTATTTATGAGGCCTTTGTTTAGTGCATAATAAACGCTGTTAGCGTTCTCTATTTTATTATTCAATTTAATCCCTTGTTTTCCTGATTCTTCTACCGTAACTCCCAAATATTGAAAATTGTTGACTTGTTCTATCTTTTCTTCATCAGATGTGACTTCTATTTCTTTCTTTACTCCAGAAATTACCATAACTTTTGTTTTAGCTTTATTCATTTTCATTCCACTCTTTCTTAACACTTCATTCCACACCTTCAGGTTTTCTTTCAGATCATTCTCGCTCCTTGCTATTATTGCTGTCGTCTGGGAAGGCGCATTCAGAGACATATTGTTGTGGTATATTTCCCTTTCTAATTTTTTTTATATTAAAATTATTAATTAATTATCTGAATTTAAAATGGCCAGCTCAAAACATAAGACTTGAATTTTCTCGGATTATTTTGGGGTTTATTAATTCTAGGGCACCTTTCTTATTCTTGACTAACATGAAAAGTCTAACCTTTAAATATATTAAAATAATTAATAATTTGTTAGAAAAGTTTGTTTAATATGAGCTAAAATCACTATTCTATCTCTATATAGTCCATTTAGTTTATCAAATTTTTAACAACTTCTGATTATTTTTGTCACTTTACCTTAATGTTCCTTGAACTGTATTGGTGACTGTCAGTATACCAAACACTCACTTTCTTTTCCAAGTGTCTTCTTTTCTGCTTTATCTATTTTTCTTTTATTAGACCATCAACCATTAAACTCCCTTTTTTTATGAAATAATTATCATTTTTCATACCAATTTTTATTTATCAATTATTTCCAGCATATTAACATTCCATTTATTTTATTATTGATATTTTAATGTTTTATATAGTAATACATTAAAGTTAGTTTTGTAATAAAATTAATCTATTTACTAGTAAAGATATTATTGGTTTCTATTTTAATAACATTTTTTTCTACAAATTAGCTTTTTATCTGCCATTTGATTTTCATTCATTCATTTATTAACAAAAACATAGTAAGATTACTTGATTATAACAAAATTTCAATCTTCTATGATACCTAATTGAATAATAATAATAAACTCATCAACAATAAGAACATATCCTTCGATATAAACCCAAATAAAAGATGCCAAAATTTCTTTTATTTTGTAATAAGAAAAACCATAACAAATTAATTGTAATAACAAAATTATAAACATTAAATAATTAATAACTAAATACCACAGTTACATAACTGTGAACCATAACAATATATCCTTTCTAGATTTCTATATCCAATACATAAGGTTTTATTCTTTGCTGTGCTTCTTGAATTAGTTCGTCTATAAAGATAATAAATAACAGGGTACTTAAACTACCTACTTATCTTACTCCATCTTTTGTTTTAAATTCTTCTGATTTGGCATTTTTGCTTATTACTCTGTTTCTGGTAATTGTATATCTTTCTTCATCTGTCTTTGGACTAATCCAATTCTCTTTTTTCCAACTCCATACAGGGCAGAAAAGGCAAGTTTGCAGACTGGGATGGTTGTTTTATTTCTTATAATTTTATATTTAAATATAGCTGTTTTATGCTGCTTGGCATATTTGCTATGGTGAGCTACATTTTGGAAGGTTAAACCGTTATAAAGTAAGGAATTTCTTAAGTCTTTATCAAGCTTATGAAAATCAGCAAAAATCCTTTTTCTTTTATGTACAAGAATTTGAGTGTCACAGTTATACCTACAGTTTTCTCTGCAAAGTATCCCAAGTTGTGGTTGCTTCGCAGGTATCATCTTATTTTCTTTGCAGATAGCAATTGCCTCAACGCTCTCTTTTTTAATTTGATTTCTTGTGATCATTCTCTAACTGTTATTTTTTTTATCTTCCATGTTTTCTTTATTTGCAGTTTTTGGCTTATTTTGAGAAATCTCCCTTGAATGAAATGTATTAAAATTTATTTGCGTAATACCCTGTGCTATTTTAAGACAGCTTTCTGTTTTCACATATTTTAGTCTACATTCTTCTCTGCAAAGTAGTCCAAGTTGTGGTTGCTTCGCAGGTATCATCTTATTTCCTTTGCAGATGGCATCTGCGTCAATGTTCTCTCTTTTAATTTGATTTCGTGTAATCATTCTTTCACTGGTACTGTCATCTTTATTTATATGCTCCATTTTCTCTTTCTTTGGAATTTCTTGCTTATTTTGAGAAATCTCCCTTACGTGGGATGTATTAGAATTTATCTGTGAAATACTCTTTGCTATTGTATTTTCTGGTTTACAACTTTCTCTGCAAAGTAGTCCAAGTTGTGGTTGCTTCACAGGTATCATCTTATTTTCTTTGCAGATGGCATCTGCTTCAATGCTTTTCCTTTTAATTTGATTTCGTGTAATCATTCTTTCACTGATACTGTCATCTTTATTTATATGTTCCATTTTTTCTTTCTTTGGAATTTCTTGCTTATTTTGAGAAATCTTCCTTGCATGAGATGTATTAGAATTTGTTTGTAAAATACTGCTTGTATGTACTGTTATATTATTATTACACAAGCAACAGTATCTTCATGTATGTCTAATTCTTGTAGGATGGATGTAGACAGTTACTTCTTTTGTATTCTCAACTTTTTCCATAGGTTCAGCAAGATTTTCTGTAGAACCATCTTCACTGTCAGTATCTGAGAGAATGCTAGAAAAACTGATGTCTTCATTATGCCAGACGTCTGCTTCACAACACTGCACATTCCTGGTTTCTACTATATCTGACTCTAATATTTTCTCTTTTGTTTTGGTTTCATCACAATTTGGCTGACCGTCAGGTTTGATCAATACTATTTTCAACTTCATGCCGTTCCTTAAGCTCCAAATATGAAATATAACTGGCTGCATCGGGTTCATTTTCATCGTTTAAAAGATCATCAAAGTTGATGTCCTCGTTATCCCAGATATCTACGAGTTTAAATACTTCAAAAACTTATACGGAAGTTCATCCAAGAATACAATATTAAAACTACGATCGGCTTATTTGTAGGTAATAATTGGATCTATAAATTGATGTTCGACTTAGAAGTTCAAGAACCCTACTCTCCAATATATAAGCAAGCTTCTGCGCATCGTGCTATATTATGAATCATACACAGCATCTCTAAATTGATAAATTATTTTTAGGTACATAATTTAGATCATAATATTATTAAAAAAAATTAACTTTTACAAATTTTCTTGAAAAGATGACCGAACTTTTGAACAATTCCAACATTTCCGGAAAAGTTGCAACCTTAATCAGCACAAGAATAAAGAAAATATTATTTACAACTACAGCACACTACCATCTTGTGATCATCTATTTTACTACAACAGCTGTTACTAGGGCTGTGCGATTATCAAAATCAATAATTGAAAATCGATTGATCGATCAAATCGGTTGATCAATTAATCGATTTTTCCATTGATCGATTAATCGAATGATCAATCGATCATTTAATCGATTTATCGAATTAATCGATTGATAGATTAATCGTTTATTTAAAAATATAATCGAAGGTCCGATTAATCACTTGTGACAATTCGTGTCTTCTATATTGTAGTATAAAGCCTTTTCTGAATTAACATAAATAGTAACGTCTACTGAAATCTTGTTAAAGTATATTTTTAAAGTATATTTATCGATAGATCGATTAATTGATTTAATCGATTATTTAAAAAAAATTAATCAAAGGTCCGATTAATCGATTATTATGCACAGCCCTAGCTGTTACTATTTTCTTTCAAGATCTCGAATTTCCCAAGTTGATTGACCTTATTGATACTGCATTTAACATGCATGTATAAATTACTTAATCAGATTAATCTAGGTCCTTTTGTAAGATTCAGTCAGTTTAGTAGAGCTGTTAAAAGTATTAGCAGGACCTAAGGCATGTTAATTAATCAATTATAATTATGCTATATTAGATAATAAATTATTAGTATTATTATTATCGCATGTTATTTTTGTCAATTTATATCTAGTTTTTTCTGCCACGAGATGTGTGGTTATATTTTTAAGTAATATTCTTAATTATTTGTCACATTTTTATTTAATATTATTATCTTTTTGGTATTTCTATATTCTATTGTTGTTTTTTATTATGCTCTATATATTTTTGTAAAAATGGAAATTTCTGTAAAATAAATAAAATAAAGATTATTTAATTAAAATATTTAAAAATTGTTTACATTGACCATAATTTGAAGTTGGTAACAAACCATGCATCTGAATCAGGTAGCATTGGTGTGTCTGTCGCTGTTTCTGGTTCACAAGCTCAAAATCATACCAAATTCCTGCTAAACGAAGCAAACAATATGACCAAGGGAAAACAAAGCAGAAGAGGATAGTTCGACAGATAAAGGGGAAACTACTACCAGTAGTAGTAATGCCGTTAGCATTCAAGATGATAATGTTCAGCAGTTACGTAGTATTATTTGAAATTTATTTAAACATAAAAATTTAAAACCAGTTGAGAATGCGCAGAGCTAGCATTGCCATTACGAACAAAAACAACTGTATACTTAATAAACTAATTTATTTTTGAAAACTAATGTTGACATAACATATTAGTTGTCATCAAAACTAAAATTCCAAAGTCCTAAAATTTTTCGAATTTTTTTTGTTGCTAAAAATGTTTATTTTTTCGTAAATTTTTAAAAAATACAAAATTTTTTATTTTTCAAAAATTTACCGAAATCTTCGGTGGTCATTTTGGCCACTTTCCCGAAGAGATACAAAAAAATGTTTCAACCAAAAGTTTCTTAGAATTCGATGTACTATAAGATTCCAAAAAGAAAAATTCAAAAAAGTCAACAGGGAAAAAGGCGACAGACAGACTTCACGAATTGAGAGACGAACTTTTTGTTCGTCGATAAACTTAAAAAGGTTACAATTATATTTTTAGTTGAAGTTTTGGTAAGTACATAGTTAGTTCCCATGATTATAAATTTATGAATTATTGAAAACCTCACAATATATATAGATACCCAATTATATACCTATCCACTTCTTATCCTAAAAAATTGTAAAAGAAGAAGTAAACTGCCTAAGCAAGCTTGTATACAGGGTGTCCCACAATGCTGTTTACACGCAATATCTCTCTTATTTGAAAAGATAAAGAAGTCAACCAAAAACTATTGTGAATGACACAAAATGGACTGTCAGAAAACATCCTTAAACGCTGGTTGCATAGCAACGTTTAAAAGATCATGCCAACTTGATTAATTTTTCAAATTGCACCCTCTGTTTTTTTTTCACGGAAATGTATTCTCCACTTGATTCTGCATACAGAAGTATGCCTTACTTAATTATCTAATGTGCATTTAGGGGTTGAAAAAAATATTTTTTATAAATTGTACACTTCATATTCACTAACTAAATTATTTATTCAAAAAATATGATTAGAGCCGTGTATATAAGGGAACTACTGAGGCACTTTAAAGCCCGTGTAGAGTCCACAGGAGGGCATTTTGAGCATTTGCTTTAAGTTTAAGATAAATTTGATTTATAAAAAATAATTTTTTCAGCCCCTAAATGCGCATTAGATAATTAAGTAAGGCATACTACCGTATGCAGAATGAAGTTAAGAATACATTTCCGTGAAGAAAAACAGAGGGTGCAATTTGAAAAATTAAACAAGTTGGCATGATCTCTTAAACGTTGCTATGCAACCAGCGTTTAAGGATGTTTCCTGAAGGTCCATTTTAAGTCATTCACATTCGTTTTTAGTTGATTTCTTTATTTTTTCAAATAAGGGAGATATTGCGTGTAAACAGCATTGTGGGACACCCTGTATATATAATCTGTTCCCCTTTCTACCCATAGGGTGTAAGGGTGTAGTCTAAGTTAACAAATCGTTTCACTTCACTACACTTCACTTAGGTTGTTATAAACTTATTCCAATCCTTTCTATTTTTTGCCAGTTGTTTTGCTTCTAACCACTTTATGCCTTTTTTCTTAAAGATTTTTCCTATTGTGCTGTCCCATGTCTGTTTTGGCCTCCCTCTCTTCTTTTTACCTTGTGTTTTGGATTCCCACACCTTCTTAACTTATGTTGTGCTCTTCATTCTTTGCAAATGACCCCACCAACCAAGCTGTCTTCGTTTAATATATTTTTCTATAGATTCTATTTTTAGTTCTTCTCTTATTTGTTC
Source organism: Agrypnus murinus (assembly GCA_929113105.1). Classification (NCBI taxonomy): domain Eukaryota; kingdom Metazoa; phylum Arthropoda; class Insecta; order Coleoptera; family Elateridae; genus Agrypnus; species Agrypnus murinus. The sequence goes on along the minus strand of OV816023.1, from coordinate 29,731,052 downwards.
ATTTCTAATCCTAACCATCTTCCTAACCCCCTTCACCCTTCTTAGGTATTTCATTTCAGCCGCTCCTATTTTACTATTTTCTTGTTCTGATAGTATCCACGACTCACAGCCATACGTAAGAATTGGTCTATAGACAGCTTTATAAACTTTCATCTTTGTTTGTTCCGTTACTTCTTTCTTATTTATGAGGCCTTTGTTTAGTGGATAATAAACTCTGTTAGCCTTCTCTATTCTATTATTCAATTCAATCCCTTGTTTTCCTGATTCTTCTACCGTAACTCCCAAATATTGAAAATTGTTGACTTGTTCTATCTTTTCTCCATCAGATGTGACTTCTATTTCTTTCTTTACTCCAGAAATTACCATAACTTTTGTTTTAGCTTTATTCATTTTCATTACACTCTTAGCACTTCATTCCACACCTTCAGGTTTTCTTTCAGATCATTCTCGCTCCCTACTATTATTGCTATGTCATCTGCGAAGACGCATTCAGAGACATATATCCTTTCTAGATTTCTATATTCAATACATAAAGGTTTTATTCTTTGCTGTACTTCTTGAATTAGTTCGTCTATAAAGATAATAAATAACAGGGGACTTAAACTACCTACTTATCTTACTCCATCTTTTGTTTTAAATTCTTCTGATTTGGCATTTTTGCTTATTACTCTGTTTCTGGTAATTGTATATCTTCATCTGTCTTTGGACTAATCCAATTCTCTTTTTTCCAACTCCATACAGGGAAGAAAAGGCAAGTTTGCAGACTGGGATGGTTGTTTTATTTCTTATAATTTTATATTTAAATATAGCTGTTTTATGCTGCTTGGCATATTTGCTATGGTGAGCTACATTTTGGAAGGTTAAACCGTTATAAAGTAAGGAATTTCTTAAGTCTTGATCAAGCTTATGAAAATCAGCAAAAATCCTTTTTCTTTTATGTACAGGAATTTGAGTGTCACAGTTATACCTACAGTTTTCTCTGCAAAGTAGCCCAAGCTGTGGCTGCTTCACAGGTATCATCTTATTTTCTTTGCAGATAGCAATTGCCTCAACACTCACTTTTTTAATTTGATTTCTTGTGATCATTCTCTCACTGTTATTTTTTATATCTTCCATGTTTTCTTTATTTGCAGTTTCTGGCTTATTTTGAGAAATCTCCCTTGAATGAAATGTATTAAAATTTATTTGCGTAATATCCTGTGCTATTTTAAGACAGCTTTCTGCTTTCACATATTTTAGTCTACATTCTTCTCTGCAAAGTAGTCCAAGTTGTGGTTGCTTCGCAGGTATCATCTTATTTCCTTTGCAGATGGCATCTGCATCAATGTTCTCTCTTTTAATTTGATTTCGTGTAATCATTCTTTCACTGGTACTGTCATCTTTATTTATATGTTCCATTTTTTCTTTCGAATTTCTTGCTTATTTTGAGAAATCTCCCTTACATGAGATGTATTAGAATTTATCTGTGAAATACTCTTTGCTATTGTATTTTCTGGTTTACAACTTTCTCTGCAAAGTAGTCCAAGTTGTGGTTGCTTCACAGGTATCATCTTATTTTCTTTGCAGATGGCATCTGCTTCAATGCTCTTCCTTTTAATTTGATTTCGTGTAATCATTCACTGATACTGTCATCTTTATTTATGTTCCATTTTTTCTTTCTTTGGAATTTCTTGCTTATTTTGAGAAATCTTCCTTGCATGAGATGTATTAGAATTTGTTTGTAAAATACTGCTTGTATGTGCTGTTGAATTATTATTACACAAGCAACAGTATCTTCGTGTATGTCTAATTCTTGTAGGATGGAAGTAGACAGGTACTTCTTTTGTATTCTCAACTTTTTCCATAGGTTCAGCAAGATTTTCTGTAGAGCCGTCTTCACTGTCATTATCTGAGAGAACGTTAGAAAAACTGATGTCTTCATTATGCCAGACGTCCGCTTCACAACACTGCACATTCCTGATTTCTACTATATCCGACTCTAATATTTTCTCTTTTGTTTTGGTTTCATCACAATTTGGCTGACCGTCAGGTTTGATATCTTGATCAATACTATTTTCAACTTCATGCCGTTCCTTAAGCTTCAAATATGAAATATAACTGGCTGCATTGGGTTCATCTTCATCGTTGAAAAGATCATCAAAGTTGATGTCCTCGTTATCCCAGATATCTACGAGTTTAAATACTTCAAAAACTTATACGGAAGTTCATCCAAGAATACAATATTAAAACTACGATCTGCTTATTTGTAGGTAATAATTGGATCTATAAATTGATGTTCGACTTAGAAGTTCAAGAACCCTACTCTCCAATATATAAGCAAGCTTGTGCGCATCGTGCTATATTATGAATCATACGCAGCAGCTCTAAATTGATAAATTATATTTAGGTACATAATTTAGATCATAATATTACTAGAAAAAATTAACTTTTACAAATTTTCTTGAAAAGATGACCGAACTTTTGAACAATTCCAACATTTCCGAAAAAGTTGCAACCCTAATCAGCACAAGAATAAAACAAATATTTTTTACAAATACAACACACGACCATCTTGTGATCATCTATTTTACTACACCAGCTGTTACTATTTTCTTTCAAGATCTTGAATTTCCCAAGTTGATTGACCTTATTGATACTGCTTTCACCTTTTATGGTCAACATTGTTCATACAAATGAATTATAATACAATATTATAATTTATATCGAATAAAATAAATAAAATCATAATGTTTCACGTTCATATGTAAATAGACACGCCAAACCTTTAATTTACCGGAACTTCTGGTTTTACTGTAAATTCCTAATTTATCTTGTAAAACTGTAGTTTTACTTGCACTGAAGTTTCACACGTATTTGCCGTACAGATAAATGAAAAGTAACTGCAAAAAAGACGCAGAGGTCGTTTACGAAAATAGTTGAAGACTTCGAATATTCCACAGGCTATACTGAATTCAAGCAGCACAAAACGGAAGATTGGCAGTCTTGGGGAGGTCTTTGCAGTCTTATGTTCAGTCAAGGGACAACAGTTAAAATTATATTACAAGTTGTTTCTTATCATAAAATATCATTTAATATTGTATAATACCAATATGTTTGTAAATCAGGCTTATAATAATAAAAAACTGAAATTAATAAACATTGCATAAGCATTGTTTAATAAGTACTTACATAAAAAAATAACGACAACACATACTGTTACACAAAATTTGTAATTTATTTAAAGTATTATAACGGAATAATTCTTGTAGAAATAAAACAAATTATAATCGAAACAGTCTTTAATTATACGTTTTACTGTAAAAAAATTTTGGATATACAAAACAAAATATAGGTAAAATCACATATGTTTACAAATACAGGTATAGAAAAATTGTTAATACAATTATAATTTCTAAAAACTAAATCAATTTGACTCAAAGTTCATCTTTAGCATCTAAATCTACATCCGAAAGGTCGATGTCTTCTTCCTCAGGTAATTCACCATCCTTTCCATCCCACGGTTCTGTCTTTACTAACTTTGGAAGTTCAGCACCTTTTATGGGGGCAGTATTGCCTCGGCCATAAGAGAGATCCCTATTATAATTAAACTTATTTATATTTTACTTCATGTAGTTACTCAACAGTGTTACCTTAGGAATTCGTTGATACCATCTTTGGAGAAAGCTCCCCTCAACAAGGAATATTTCATTTTTTTGGCATTAACAACTGCCATTGCTGGATATCCGAATCCACCAATGTCTAATGCATTTTCTAAAGAAGTTTGTGCTCCAGCTTCACTCCAAGTCCATCTAGAAGTTGATAATTTTAATATAGAGGGTTGAAGTAAAAAGGATTTAAAATATTTCTTACCCCCACATCTTCTTTTTGTATTTTTCTCCCATAACTTTAAGGATATTTAGGTAAGCATTGCGGCAATCTGCCTGGCAGTCTAAAATATGTGGAAGGACTGATATGACACATAAAGATTTTTGTTCACAATTTTCTTTGAATGATTCATTGTCGAGAATCTAAAAATGTTCAAAAAAATAGTAACGAATGTTTATAGAAGATGTGATTTACTGCAAAAATACCTGTGTAACCTCAGGTGCGGGGATATTTTCTGCTAATTTTTCTAAAGCCCAATTGACTATATCACCAGAAGTACGGCCTCCATCATAATCACTAACAGAATCTGAATCTTTTTTACCAGCTGTGAAGTATTTAATAGTAGGGTAACCTTGGATACCATATTTGGAAGCCTTTAGTGTGTGTACTGTAGCATCTACTGCTCCTAATTTAACTTTTCCTTTCAGTTCTGAAGCAGCTTGTTCCCAATGAGGTGCTAAATTTTTACAGTGACCACACCATGGAGCAAAGAATTCTACCAACCACATATCATCAGACTGCAAAACTAATCTGTCGAAGTTATCATCAGTTAATTCAATTACATCTTGAGGATCGGAACTCTAAAATAGCAACAATCGCAATAAGTATTTTAATAAATAAATAAGATAAACAAAAATCAATACCTTAGAACCTCCTGATCCTCCAGTCTTACCACCAAGATTACCATTAACTTTATTGCGTATCGCTGATAATGCAGCATCAACGAAACCTTGAGCAGTTCTTTGTCCATTATAATCATCGGGTTTGTTCTTATTTGTACCAAACACCTTGATTGTAGGGAAGCCACGAACACCATATCGCCCACCCAAAGAATTGTGTTCGTCGGCATTTACAGCACCTACTTTAACTACACCCTTTTAAACAAAGGCAATTATTAAAAGAAAATCCTGTCTACTATATTTATTTCAATATAATAATAATAATAATTGCTACAACCCATAACCTGGAAACCAGGCCCCAGAAACTATAAGCTTGTGCGGGAGGGAGGGGGCGATTATTATTATTACGTAGGCCCTATGTGCGGCTGCAGCCGACTTACAGATGGAACAGCGCAAATCCCACATTTGTGTCACAGCTAAGGAAAACTGCAGAAAACCTTAACCAGATCTGGCGGCACCGGGAATCGACCCGGGCCACCTGGATGAAAGTCCGGCACGCTAGACATTACACTACCAAGGCTGTTATTTACCTTTAAAGCATTTGCTGCTTTTTGATATTCAGGAACAAGCTGTTGACAATGGCCACACCAGGGAGCAAAAAACTCGACAATCCAAATTTCATCACTATTAATGACCAATTTATCGAAATTCGCAGGAGTAAGTTCAATTACATTTGAACTCGAGGGATATAAAGCCCAACAATTTGAGATCAAAAATACTAGTCCTAAAAAAATCATCATAAAATAAACTATTTAAATATCAAATATATCAAAAATATATATTTAAATAACACTGTTTTTAAAGGCACCACAAAAAGAATATTTTAATTTAGATTAAGTATTATAGATTCTTACCGAGTAAACGTAACATATTTGTACTCTCTTTACAAATCTAAACTAAAATAACTAGAAATTCAAATGAAAACTCGCATAAACCGGCCTTATACAAAATCCGCCAACATCAGAATTCGTGGTACAATCTCATTGGAGAAAAACACATGCCATCGTAATAGATAATTAGAAACAAAAGCGTTTGATTTAATACATATGCTGCCATCTATTAGGGTAGGTTACAAACTCGAAGCAGATAATTTCATCAGAGACGTACTGAAACGGTTACTCCTGCAGGAATTCTTACCAGAGACGGATTAACCACAGGAAGAATCGAATCAAAATCAATTATGAATCATAATTGATTCATAATTTAGGATATTTTGTGTATAGATACAAAACAGCAAATTGTAGAACCCGACTCATTTATTTTAATACAAGATCTATCAATTTTATAAGCGCTTATTCTATTCTGATACATTTGATTGGATAACGTTCGTTTATCCGTTTGTGTAAAGTAATATTACTAGCAACTACAACTAACCTATGAATATTTGTTTGTACACTCAATTATCACACAAAGTTTACGTAATGTAGGTGCATGATTTGTCGTGTATAAATGCATACAAGCAGTGCCGTAACGAGGGCGTGGCGAAGAAGGCGCCCGCCACAGGCGCAACTGGGTTTGGGGCACAAAATGGCATCACCACCGAGGATTTAAGGTTAATAAGGCAGTTTGTTGCTAAACCACTATGCCACATTTGTAATCTTATATTTCAAAAAGGAATTTTTCCCCAACAGCTAAAAAATGCCATAATCGTTCCTATATATACGAGGATGGTCTGAAAAGTTTCCGACCTTAACGTGAAAATGGCAGCACTCGTCAATAAAAGCTAGGGAATGTAGTTGTGCATCTTTTGACAGGTACTCACCAAAATTTCAGCCATTTTTGACGCGCAGTTGTTATTTGACAATCGTTTGAGTGAGTCGATGTGAGTGTTTTTGTGAAAATGGAAAAAATCGAGTATCGAGGTGTCATTAAATATTTGTTTTTGAAAGGCAATACGCCTACGCAAATCAAAGATGAGTTGGACTCTGTGTATGGGGACTCGTAAATCAGGTCCAATAGAAGATGTAAATAATTACAGACCAATTTCATTACTAACAACGATCTCAAAACTTGTAGAAAAACTTATGAAAACAAGACTTATCTCATTTATGGAAAAACACAAAATTCTTTCACAAAACCAGTTTGGTTTTCAACATGGAAAATCGACAGAAGACGCGATTAAATTCCTAACGTCAAAAATTTATTCCAACTTCGATTGTGGTAAACCTTCAGCAGCGGTATTTTTAGATTTAGCAAAAGCATTCGACTCGGTAAACCACCAACTTTTATTAAAAAAACCTGAAAAGATACTGTAACGTTCTTTTTAAAATAATAACAAAAGTGCTGTTTAAATCGTCTATTAATAAGAAATATTTATTTACAAACACTAATGAATACAGTATAAATTAACGCTATGATTATAAACCACTAAAACTATAATGAATTTCTAATACAATATTTATCTTTACATTTACTATTTATTTCGTGATACACAGTTAATGACTCGCTGTTGACTGATCCTCTTTTATCCGCGAAGTCGATTTTATACCCTCATATAATCGTACCAGAAGCCGCTGGAACCTACTATGTATTTCTGGAAGGCGCTAGATAAACCGCGTCTGGTTTACATGCTTGGTGCGATGCGTCGTTCTCTCGAATGCTGTAGAATATTCCATTTGTTGTGTGAAGAAGAGGTTCTTTCTTTTTCTCTCTTGTTACACTGCCCCCCTCTTCAATTCTGTTCTGTCCCAGAACAGGTTTTATGCTCTGGTTCCTGTAGAACGGGTCATGACGATATCGACAGTCTTCACCTCGACTACACGTTCCATTACGGTAGAAGTAACAGTCTACACTCTTCGTTGGCCTTAATGCAGGCTGTGGGTCAAAACTGCAGACGAAGATCTTGACGTCCGTACCTCTAAAGACAACTTCCAGCATGTTTCTAACGATTCTCCAATCCAACTGGTCCCGCCCACAGCCGAGTTTGGAAACTGCCAATTTGTTAATTCCCCTGGTAAGCAACTCGATCCTCAAATTCCATAATGCCCTCCACAAGTCGACGTAACTCGGTTTCTGGTAGTAAAACTGCTTGGTTACCAAGTAGTAAATGGATCGGTCATGATCAGGCAAGCGTAAGGATTTACCAACAGAGGGATTTTGTTCTCGAAGTTCATTCAGCCGACCAAATTTATTTCTAAACACTACTGCGATCCCCCTGGACATACGGAGATCCTCGGAGACACAGTGAGCAATAGAATAATCACCAGGGACCCGGAAGAGATCTTGTTGCATCTCAGTCGTGACTCCGAATCGCGCTTTTCTAGTTCCAGAAAACGCAGCCATAAATTCTCTGAAGGTTGGCTGATCATCTCCAGGCCTTACGGTATTGATAGCCACCTCAGCCTCATCTTCCCGATCCGGGACTGCGTCATTATTTCCCTCATAGTGCGCCAGACGATTGGAGTGTACCACCTTTGGTTTCCCTCTTGGCAATTTCTGGATGCGATAAATCAAGTCATTTATTCGCTTCTTCACCTGGTATGGACCCTCCCAATTCCGCTGTAACTTTGGAGAATAGCCACGACGTCTTTGCAGGTTGCATAACCAGACAAGCTCTCCAGGTTGAAACCCTCCTTCTTGGGCTCTCACATCGTACGTAGCCTTCATCCGGTCACTCGCGATTCGACTATTGTTTCGGGTTCGGTCGTGAATATCCTCCAACTTCTTCTTTAAGTTGATGACATAATCATTCCCGGCTACCTCCTGCTCTATAGGTGGAGACCCAAATTCCAGATCACACGGTAACCGTAACTCGCGTCCAAACATCACAGACGCTGGTGACTGACCGGTTGTTTCGTGGACCGATGCACGATAAGCCATCAGGAACAGATGCAGGTATTGGTCCCAGTCTCGTTGATGATTGGAGACGACCTTGGCCAAATATTTGCCCATTGTCCGATTCATGCGTTCTACCATTCCATCGGACTTCGGATGTAACGGTGTGGTCCGAGTCTTGCGAATGCCCAACAATCGACAGACTTCTCTAAATAGTACAGACTCAAAGTTGCGGCCTTGATCCGAATGCAGCTCCATGGGCACTCCGAAGCGACTGAAAAACTCTTTGACTAGTACGTCAGCAACAGTCGCAGCTTCCTGGTTTGGTAGGGCATATGCTTCTGGCCATTTGGTAAAGTAGTCCATTGCCACTAATATGTATTTATTCTCATCGTCGGTTTCGGGAAATGGTCCGGCAATATCTATAGCTATTCTTTCCAGAGGACTACCCACATTGTACTGCCTCATAGGTGCTCTTCGTTTCCCCAAGGGTCCGTTACCAGTGGCACATAGTTCACATTTCCGGCACCACTCCTTCACGTCTTCTTTACAGTTGACCCAATAAAAACGCTCCCTAACTTTCTCCAAAGTCTTTGTCACACCGAAGTGTCCTCCTGAGGCACCGTCATGGAGATGTCGCAACACTGTAGCCACTCGGCTTCTTGGAACCACGAACTGAGACCTAATGGTGGTGCCATCTTCACTCTCCAGTACTCGCTTCAGGAGATCGTCTTCCACCTTCAAGGACTCCCATTGGGCCCAATATGCTTTGAGCGTTCTGTTGAAAGGGCTGACGGCCTCCCAGGCAGGCCTTTCTCACACGCGCTTCCATTCCAGTACCATTTTTAGTTCGGGATCAGCCTTCTGCTGTCGTTGCAATTCTTCCGGCAACCAATTGTCGTTGACGATGGTAGTTCTTAATACTTGGCAAACCCTCTCTTCCAAGCGAGAGCAATGACGGCAATCCGTTGGACAGGGTCTTCTTGAAAGAGCATCGGCATTTCGATGACTATTGCCCGCTCGATATTCTGTGTCAAAGTCGTATCCTTGTAATCGCTCGATCCACCTTGCGACCTGGCCTTCAGGATTACGGAATTGTAGAAGCCATTTCAACGCTGCATGGTCCGTCCTCAATAAAAACTTCCGTCCGTACAAGTATTTGTAGAAGTGCTCAACGGACTTCACGACGGCCAATAGTTCTTTTCTGGTCACACAATAATTCCTTTCGGCTTTCGACAAAACCTTACTAAAATAGCCGATGACCTTTTCTTGTCCATCCTGTATCTGAGAAAGTACACCCCCAATGGCCAGATTACTTGCATCTGTGTCAAGTATGAATTTCCCTTCTGTCCGTGGATAGCTCAATATTGGTGCTGTTGTCAGGGCACGCTTCAACTGTTGGAAAGCTGTTTCACACTCTCCGCTCCAAACATACTCGCGCCCATCTTCAGTTAACCTTGTCAGAGGTTTCGCTATATTGGCAAACCCAGGAACGAAACGCCTGTAGTAGGTACATAACCCAGGAAAACTACGAACTTGGTGTTTATCTTTCGGTGTTGGCCACTCTTGAACTGCACGAATCTTATCGGGGTCGGCTGCCACTCCATTTTGTGATGCGACGTGCCCGAGATATTTCACTTCCTTTCTGAATATGTGGCACTTTTTCGGACTCAGTTTCAGATTGGCTCCACGTAGTCTTCGGAACACTTCCTCTAGATTTTTCAAATGTTCGTTGAATGATTTTCCGACTACAATCACATCATCTAGGTATACCAGGCAGGTCTTCCACGACAGCCCTCTCAGGATGGTCTCCATTAGACGCTCAAAGGTGGCCGGAGCGTTACATAGACCGAAAGGCATAACTGTAAACTGCCATAGTCCGGAACCAATAGTGAACGCGGTCTTCTCCCGGTCTTCAGGTTCCATTTCAACTTGCCAATAACCACTCTTCAAGTCCAAAGTCGAAAACCATCGTGAACCAGACAGGGTATCTAACGTGTCGTCGATGAGTGGTAAGGGATAGCTGTCTTTCTTGGTCACGTTATTGAGCTGGCGATAGTCCACACAAAATCTCGTTGACCCGTCCTTCTTACTGACCAGGACCACCGGTGATGCCCATGGACTGTTGGATGGCTCGATGACCCCTTGTTCTTCCATATCGGTAATAATCTTTTCGGCTTCTGCTCGCCTTGCTAGAGGTAGACGCCTCGGCTGCTGACGGACAGGCATAGAGTTGCCTGTATTGATTTTATGTTTTACTATATTTGTTCGTCCCTTCTGGCTATCGTCAAGAGCGAAGATATCTTGGTATCGGTGAACCAAACCCTGTACCTCTTTCACCTCCGTTCTGTTAAGGTCTTCGCACGAACTGGTAACCATACCCACTAATTTTCCACCATGGTCTTTGGGCGCTGGTTTTGGAACATCAGCCATACACCTGGCTACTCGGAATACTGGCACACACTGTCCCACAAGGGTACTCTTCTTCAATGTCACCGGATCCACATTAACGTTCATAAGCCTCACCGGTACTGTCTTTCCAACCTTGATCAGCGCTTTTCCCACCAGTATGCCACTATGGATCTTCTTATCACAAACAGGCTCCATCATTCGCACACATCCTACCCGAAGATCTCCATCCAAACCTGCCTCGACAACCATCTCGCTTTGACCCGGCAATATCACATCTTCAGTCAGCAAAACCCTTACAACCGGATCTTCTCGTGGGTGCAACGGAAGTTCTTCGTTACCGACCTTCAAAACACCCTCCTTCAAATCCAACGTAAAACCAAATTTTCTCAGGAGGTCCATTCCCAAGATGAAGTCATCAGTGATATCGGCTACCAGCACCTCATGATCACGTTCTTCACTTCCAATGCCAATCTTCATCTTCACCACTCCGCGTGTTGGTATCGAGTGTTTTTTTTAATTTGACGTCGAAGGCGGCTATGGGTAGTTGATTGTGAACGGATCTTGATCGTATTAATAAATGTCATTGCCAAAACGTTCAAATTACTCACGTGTTTAAATAATTCACAATCGACGTTTCACAGCCTACGTTGACGTCAAATTTAAAAAAACACTCGATATCACTTCACCTGTTGCTGTACGGGGTTGAGTAGTTGTTGGTAACAGCTTCATACTTGTTCGTAGAACGTCAGGGCGTATAATTGATGTTGTCGCCCCCGTATCAATGAGTAGGGAGACAGTTCGATCAACAATCTTCCCATCTACGAACAAACTGCTGGTACTGTTCTTTGATGTTACGGCATGGATGGTGATCTCCGGGGTTTCTTCACTCATGGTCAACGTTCGCCCCCTCTTGCCAACCCCCTTTAACTTTTCCGACGGTTGTACTTCCCTTATTTTGGGTTTAGGGCAGCGGCGTCGTATGTGCCCTTGTTCACCGCAGTTCCAGCAACGGGGTCCTCGAACTTCTTGAGGATTCTTTTTACTGTTCTCTTCCTTCTGAAGAACTCTCATTAATAATTCTTCTAGACGATCTTTAGAACCTTCATCTTCTTCCACAACGGTCCGAACACGCCCGTGACCTCGGGACGCTTGTTTTGCAGCTTCAAATTCTAAGGCGTGAGCGAGCGCATCATCAGTTGTTCTTGGTCGTGCCAGCCTCAATGATTGTTGTGTTTCCCCGTTTCTTAACCCATCAATGAAGGTCTGCACAACGAGTTGTCCCAGAAATGAATCGGTTGCCGTAGGGTACGCCAATCGGACAAGCCGCGCAACATCGGCTTCAAACTCCTGCAGGCTTTCTCCATTCTTCTGGATACGATTCTTCACTTGCGCGTGATACACCTGTTGTAGATGCGCGTCTCCATATATCATCTCCAATCTAGAAACTAACAACTGGTAATCATTTTCCTGTCCTGCTGGGATTGTTTGCAGGACGTTCAACGCGTCTCCACGCAAAGCCACAGTTAAAGAAACGGCCTTTTCCTTGCGTGTCCATCCGTTGGCCCCAGCGGCCGCCTCAAATTGTTTGTAGTAGGTGGACCAAGGTATCTTTCCATCGAACGTGGGTGGTTTTACTTTTATCCCTACGGCAGGACCCTCTTCTTCTTTAAATTGCTTCTTTACTTCATTAAACGGCCACTCACAAGTTGAGGGAAACCGTAGTTGATTCATTCTATCTTCCAACATATCGGTAATGTCGTCTTTCTTAGCTGTTGATGGTAATTGCATTTGGGCTATTTTCTCTTCTACCATCTTTATTACCCTATCTTGTTCCGCCAATCTACCTTCCAATAGTCCTAACGCGCTGGCATTCTCCAAAAATTCTTCGAAAACTTTATCTTCCAACGCTTTGACATTTTCCAACAATTCTCCTTTAAGCCTTCTAGAACTTTCTTCGGATTTTTCTAGTAATTCTTCTTTAAGCGTTCTAGCGTTTTCCAGTAAATCTTCTTTAAGCATTTTAATATTTTCTTCGGACTGTCTAGAATTTTCCAAAACTTTTTCTTCCAGTGCTTTAGTATTTTCCATTAGTTTTCTAGCATTCTTTTCGGACTTTCTAGAATTCTCTTCCATTTTACTTAATAACAAATTAGTATCAATTGCGGGTCCAGGTATTTCGAAGAGGAAACTTTCAGGGTCTTCTTGCTGTTCCAAAAGCCATTCTCTTAGCCGATTTATTAACACGTTTTTAAGGCCCGTTGTGTCTAAATCTCGTTCTTCAAGTTCGTGTTTTAAGTCTATTACTTTGAGATCTTTTAACAATTTCATCGCCATTTTAATTATTAGTTGTAATTGTTTTTAACACTAACAGTTTATTCTCACAGCACTTTGTTTATTACGCGATTTTATTTATTTTAAAACCCGACACCTGTACACCACTGTAACGTTCTTTTTAAAATAATAAAAAAAGTGCTGTTTAAATCGTCTATTAATAAGAAATATTTATTTACAAACACTAATGAATACACTATAAATTAACGCTATGATTATAAACCACTAAAACTATAATGAATTTCTAATACAATATTTATCTTTACATTTACTATTTATTTCGTGATACACAGTTAATGACTCGCTGTTGACTGATCCTCTATTATCCGCGAAGTCGATTTTATACCCTCATATAATCGTACCAGAAGCCGCTGGAACCTACTATGTATTTCTGGAAGGCGCTAGATAAACCGCGTCTGGTTTACATGCTTGGTGCGATGCGTCATTCTCTCGAATGCTGTAGAATATTCCATTTGTTGTGTGAAGAAGAGGTTCTTTCTTTTTCTCTCTTGTTACAATACGAATAAGAGGACATGCACACAAGCTGTTTGAATCATATCTTACAAATAGAACCCAACAAGTTAAAATTAATGATGTCATAAGCTCAAAATTACCTTGCAGATACGGTGTACCTCAAGGCAGTGTGCTTGGAGCGGTTCTATTTGTAATTTATCTTAATGATCTTCTAAAAATTGAAATAAACTGTGATATAATATCTTATGCAGACGACACGGTGTTATATTTTGTGGGACGTTCATGGGAAAATGTGCATAAAATGATTACAAGTGAAATGATAAAGGTAGGGCGCTGGTTTGACAATAACCTATTGACCTTAAATCTCAAAAAAACTAAATTAGTAATGTTCTCTCCAAATCGTGTAAACTTATCTCACTTTGCATCAGTTAATATAGAAGGCCTAAATTGTAAATTGGAAATTAACAAATCAGCAAAATACCTTGGGATACAAATAGACTCACATTTACGATGGGAGCAACACGTTAATGAAATTACTAGGAAGATGCGAAAATTACTTTATCTATTCAAAGTAATTACAAATTTTTTAAATACAATTCAATTAAAAACTATCTATTTTGCTCTGGCACAGTCATTGTTGCAATATGGAATAACGGGTTGGGGAGGAGTTTATAAAACTACACTAAAACCCTTAACGACTGCTCAAAATATCTTATTAAAAATTATTTTTAAAAACCTTATCTGTATCCCACAAAAGAATTATTTCAAGAAACCAAATTGCATAATATCAGAAATCTGTTCATAAAAAGCACCATAGTACAGTACCACAAAAATGCAAAAAATTACGTGAAACACTCTTACGATACTAGAACAGTTTAAAAAAAATGGTAAAAACTAATAAAGCCCAGAAAACAGTACTAGAGCTGCATCGTATCTAGCTCCAAGATTCTACAATATGCTACCAAAAAATATAATTGAGATACAAAACGCACAAAAATTTAAAAAACAACTTAATATATGAAATAAATAAAGATTATTAAAAGTTTCACAGTTTTATTAAAATATACCTGACAATATTGTTTCGACAGCTGTGCTGTCATTATCAAAGGTAATATAATTATAAACAAACACTTAATATATATTATAAAAAAAAACTTAATATATATTTATTAGCAAACCAATCAGAATTTATAGAACTTCTAGAATGAAAATGTTAAATCAAAATTATAAAAAAAATAAATAAATAGATCACTGTAATACCTACGGCCAGCAAGTAAATTAGCAAAAAGTAGGAAAGTGCATAATCAACACACAAGTATTTCTTAGGTTGATTACTACACTTTTCCATCACTTACATATACGTATTTTATTTCCTATAGTTCGAATCAATATCTTTATGTTCTTTTAACTTTGAATTCAGACTTTAAACTTAAATTAATATTTAAGCTCATACTAAAAATTACCAATAATAAATTTAGATACTATTCGTTTCTATTTTTACTATTGTGGTTTTGAGTAAATTTTTGGTTAATCAATGTATCTATAAAAAAATAATTAAGTTTTAGTCTTTAAAATGCAGATGTAAACACATGCAAATTATGTTATTCTTTTTCTTCCTTTATTAAATAAATAAAAAAAAACAAAGGATACCGACCAGGTTGACAGTTGCACTTGTTTTTATTTTACTTGTCCATTTTACTCTACATGAATCAACACCGACTCTCTCTCTGGCCGTTTTTCGTCTCCTGACCCATTAGACAGAGACACGTATTATTACGAGCACATAACAATCCTTCTCTTTCTTACACTCAGCCCGCGTTCACATGAGGCGAAAAGATCAGCCAATCAGAACGTCAGGCGAAATCAGGTGACGTTGATACGACGTTCTGAATGGCTGAGAAAGTTACGTCGTATCGTTACGCTGCTTTTTCTCGGCTCATGTGAATGCAGAGTTGCAGACTCATACAAGAACGATCTATACTGGGTAGTATGTAGGCAAGGCGCTACCGTCTTTGTTGGTATTTTCTCAATTATAAGATCAACTTACGAGAAGAAACATTAAATTATGACGATATAATAGGTGTGTTTGCAAATAAAAGAGCAAGAAAAATTACTTTATAAAATATGCTGAACTGTTTTATGTTTTTATTGTATTATTTTAACATATACCTATGTTTTGTATTTCTTTTATTTTGTCGTCATTGAATATGAATAAAAATTTGTTCTTAATTAGGTTATAGAGTATTTATTCATACAAATACCTTGACATATACATTATTGTATATACAGGCAACTCATTTTGATGAGGATAAATGTATTTTTCTATTTTGCGTATATAATAAAGCTGTTAAAGCATCCAAAACAGTGCGTTAATAACTCTTTTGCGTCCTTTAATAACCCAACTTTTTCATAGTTGGTAGCATTGAAAAAAACAGAAAATTGACAAAAACTTCACTTAAAAAAAATTGTATTTTTAAATGTCACATTAGTGTTGTCAACTACCACAAAATTCCCTAAATTTTGAAATTGCGATTTTTTTTATTTAAAAAGGGAATAAAAGGCGCAAAATAGCATAAAAAACTCGTTTCATAAGTCATTATTGCACTCGTCCTTTAGAAAACTCGCCGCAAGCGCTTCGTTTTCTAAATTTGGACTCGTGCAATAAATCTTGCCTTATGAAACTCGTTCTTTAATATACTATTAATATATTGCATTTAGTAAAATTTAACTTGTTACATTAAAATTATTAATTTTTTGTCATTATTGGGTTACGGAGTGGCGCAAGTCAGACACTTGCCACAGGCGCTTCAATACCCTCGTTACGGCACTGCATACAAGTATGAGATACAAAATTGACAACCACACGTTGCAACAACTTGTTGCCAACAAGTTATTGCCAATTATTACATTTACGTTGTTGGCACAAATATGTTTGTTAGTTTAGTTCTAAAACAAATGTTACTGTAAGTGTGCGTGCGCAGAATTGAACTGAGAGTCTTCAATAGTTTTAGAAGCCCCTAGACGTTTTAAGTTTATAAAGATACGGTGCTCAACATGGCAACGAAACAAAGAGCAGCTTGTATTATAATTGCGTTAATTATTATTACACGAAAAAGACGAAAATAATATGGTGTAAAACTGTATTCTTTACTTTTTATTTGCCATGAGCAAGGCAATTCCCTGTATATTATAATAAATTTTTCAAGGAATTGTTTAGAATAATTCCGCAAATTATTCGTTTTCCAATCACTTTCAATAGCAGTAACGAAACTAAAGAGCCTTTCTATGCTACCTTTTTTTGTCTTCATTGTTTTAATGCGCTCGCGCAACATAAACAACGAATAGAAAATCAAACTCGCCAGATTCTTCGAAAAATGATTGTGTGATTTGTTTGTACAAACATATCTACAGACTACACGCTATTTTTGGTATGCACCAACAGATTTATGCAGACATCTCCAGTCAGATGTTGTAACATGTAGGACCATTTTATGTTGGTCAGTACAATTATTAGGAAACATAAAAGTCAAATATTTAAGAGTTGCTCTAACTTGTTGCCAGACGCTGTTCGCTCAAACAAATTACAAAAACATGATTACACGTTTAGAGGCGACTAATGAATGTGCATACAAATTACTAAAACATCTAAGTCATCTTTCCTGTAACGTCTAGTGCAGTAATGCGAACCTTTTTCATAAGTGGGTCAAATTTTGTTACTTATTTTTTTAATACTAACCCGTAGGTCACTAAGTCAGTGGCGTCACTTGGAAGGGGGGGGGGGTAAAAAGGGCACCAGTAATTTGAAAACACCGAAAATTTGTTAACAGAAAAACTTGACGGTTGGTCCTTTTTTTTGTTCTCACTTTTAAAATCCTTTAAAAAGGTTTACGTTTCCTTTTTGTTTTACAACTTTTACTTTTGCAAATGAAGAGCAAAATTCAATATTAGATATTTATACTGAGATATTATATTCTGAAATGAATAATATTTAAGAAAGCCCAACGTTCTGGGCAAACAATTAAACTATGAGATGAAATTTCATTTTTCATTTGATTTTGGCTAGCATTAATAAAAATGAAAATATAAAGCTTTTCTTTTATATAATAAATATATATATATATATATATATATATATATATATATATATATATATATATATATATATATATATATATATATATATATATATTATATAATATATATATATATATATATATATATATATATATATATATATATATATATATATATATATATATATATATATATATGTTACATTTTAAATTTCCGCGGATATTATATGATACTTCACTACTTTTCCGGGTTTCACTCCGCGTATTCACTATTCGGCTCCTAGAGGAACCAGACAATGGTTGACGAGGTAGACTGGAGTCTACATCGTGTAACCACGCGAAGCAGAAGGAAGTTAGAAGTGACCTGAAGATGGCAAGTGTGATCTTGCCGAAACGTCGTCAACCATTGTCTGGTTCCTCTAGGAGCCGAATAGTGAATACGCGGAGTGAAACCCGGAAAAGTAGTGAAGTATCATATATATGTATATATATATATATATATATATATATATATATATATATATATATATATATATATACATATATTCCGAATAAATATCCGAGTAAATAACCGAATAAATATCGGAATAAATATCCAAATAAATATCCGAATAATTATCCGAATAAATATCCAAATAAATATCCAAATAAATATCTAAATAAATATCTATTGTTATCGGGAAGCCGATTATTTGTCTGGACACATAGTATCAGGGATGATTACGTGTGATAATCTGTTTGATGATTATTATTAAGTTGATTAGTTATGATCTAATTCTTTTTAAGCTTGTTGAAATGTATCCCATAAAGCTGGTGCTATTAGCACGATGTTTATATTTGTAATTTACTGGTTAGTTTCTAGAAATAGTAGTTTTATGGTTTTGTTCTAAATGCTGTAGTTACGTCAGTGAATGATGTCATGAGAAACATGTATCAATGACAAGGGAAAATTATTTATATATTGAGGCTTGTTGAGTGTTGACGCAATGTGATTTCTGTCCAGTGCTGTGAATGTCAACGTGAAGAAATTCAAGCAAACGGGGGTAAACGCGGGAGTAACTATGTCTCTCTTAAACTACGACTCTCTTAAGAGACACAGTCGAGTGTAGACGTGTTCCTAGTGAGCTCCGCTATAAATTCAATTAACTTAGTTAACACTGTAAATCTAGTGAAATAAAAAATAGTAGTGTTAGTGTCCAACAGTGTTTTTAACCAGACGAACAAAATCTAACCATTAAAATCGAAATTAAAGTGATTAAAACTAATTTAAAGAAATCAACAAGCAATAATAGTAAGGCTTTCATTAAACCTCGTATATGTCCATAAATATTTATTAAAACAAAATTAAAACTTAATAAAGGGCTTAGTCGAAGTTCAATTTAAACAAATTAATTTTCAATTAAACATCACATTAATCAAGGAAAAATTAAACAACGAACGCAGTTAGTGTTATAAAATTCCCTTCTAAATTTTAAAATGTAAAGGAATTCTCTCTTTTACCCATATAAACATCTTTATCTGTCTGACAAAATAAACTTTTATCGGAGTTTATGGTTACAATTGTTAACAATACATAAATTAATTGTCATTGAATCACTACCCGTTCAACGGAAAAATCCCAGTCAGGGGTAAAAAGTAAATGAAAAGCCTTCAAACATTGGGACAAGGACCTACTTAGAAAATTAGAAAAATATCTTCTTAGAAACGGCCTTTCGACCACCGAAATCCGCAGGTACGGGGCTAACAAATTAGATAACAGTATTTCAGGTAATGGTCTCCGACAAGGAAATCGAGATGCAGCCAGCAGTAGTTGGATAGACAAGCCTCCGAACTTCTGGAGTGGAGCAGACTTCATCAAAGCTGCACAACTTCGAGGTAATATCCTGCCCACCAGAGGAAATATGTATAATAGAGGGGAAGCTGTCAGATGTAGAGCGGGATGCAACAAGACGGAGTCCGTGTCCCACGTCCTCCAGGGGTGCCCAGCTACACATTGGCAGCAGATCCGCCGACACGATTACATAATCCACAAAACAGCGGAGGAAATAAGAAAACTCGGATGAACAGTTGAAATCGAACCTAACATCTGGGGCGACGACAGAGTGAGAAAAATACCCGATCTTTTAATTAAAAAGGACAACACACTCATCATTTCAGATTTAGCTATTCATTGGGAGGGCCCAATGCCTCTCCAGCAGAGAATAAAATTCAAATCTATTCCACTATTCCATTCCTGAACTCACTCCGTCGACGTCATCCAGATTGCAACATATATATTCACCCATTAATTATTGGGGCAAGGGGTACCTGGCATCAGGGTAATAATTTACTTTTTAACAGAACAGGACTCAGAAAAAGTCTTAGTCACATTCTGGTGAGAGACGTCATCAAAGGCGGAATCATCATACACGCAGAATTTAATAAAATCATATGGAGACGTACGAACAGACAATAACAGTCTCATTGTTGTACTTGCTGCCAGGTTTCCTTATTAACTATCAATACTCATTCTATTTGTATTTGCAGAAGATTAACTCCGTCCACCATGGGTGCTACAAGATATCAGGCTTTCCTATCTAAGGATGTAACAACCCTATCCATGGGAATGGCTACACCACTAGAGACCACTTCCACTTCGAGCCATAAAGAAAACACATATTGTTTTTCGGCATAAAATAAAATCCAATGTTATTGTTTTCTTACTTAAATTTGTTGAAATGAATGAATAGGTTGTACTTATATTAAATAATCGCATCCTGATCACAACACTGTTCTTATCCAAACTTACTCATTTTGTAAATTTGAAAAACAAATGCAGAATTAGAACCTTCAGTGGTGCTAACCCTCAAAAACATTTACAAAGTTTCCCTAACAGATTTATTAGAAAACTAACTAGAAAGTTATACGTGCAATACTGTTCTTAAAATGCCAGACTTATTTAATCAGTAAATTTGAAAAACGAATTTAGAATTAGAACCTTCTGTGGTGCTACGCCTCAAAAACATTAATAAAGTTTCCCTAACAGATTTATTAGAAAACTAACTAAAAAGTTATAAGTGCAAGACTGTTCTTAAAATGCCAGAAATATTTAGTTAGTAAACTTAACAAAGTTTTCCTAACAAATTTATTTGAAAACTAACCAATAAGTTATAAGTGCAATACTGTTCTTAAAATGCAAAACCAATTTACTCTGTAAACTTGAAAAACAAATGCAGAATTAGAATCTTCAGTGCTGCTAACTCTCTAAAAACTTAACAAAGTTACCCTAAGAAATTTATTTGAAACCTAAGTAATAAGCTATTAGTGCAGTACTGTTCATAAAATACCAAACTAATTTATTCTGCAAATTTGAAAAACAAATGCAGAATTAGAACCTTCAGTATTGCTAACTCTCAAAAAACATAACAAAGTTAACCTTAACAAATTTATTAGAAAAATAGCTAATAAGTTATAAGTGCAATAATGTTCTTAAAAAGCCAAACTTAAATATTTTATAAATTTGAAAAACAAATGCATAGTTAGAATCTTCAGTCTTGCTAACTCTCAAAAAACTTAACAAAGTTTCCATAACAAATTTATTAGAAAACCAACTAATAAGTTATAGGTGCAATACTGTTCTTAAAACTCCAAAGTTATTTACTCTGTAAATTTAAAAAACAAATGCAGAACTAGAATCTTCAGTGTTGCTAACTCTCAAAAAACTTAACAGAGCTTCTCTAACAAATTTTATTTAAAAGCTAATAAGTTATTATTTTCTAAATTATTACAAAATGACGCAAATAGAAAAACCAGTATAAAGTAAAATGTGTCTTATGAAACTAATACTTTAATATACTATTTTCTATTTGCGTGTCTAATTGAGGCCATTAGGACACGCAACACGAGTGCAATACTGTTCTTAAAATGCCAAACTTTCTTACTCTGTTAATGTGAAAAACAAATGCAGAATTAGAATCTTCAGTGTTGCTAACTATCTAGAAACTTAACAAAGTTTCCCTAACAAATTTATTTGAAAACTAACTAATAAGTTATAAGTGGAATGTAATCTGGTTCATCTCAAAAAAAGAGATAAATAATTATAATGTGCATGGGGTTGGGGGTGGGATATTATATCAATATTTTATGAAGAAAATATGCAGTGGGTCAGTACTAAATATAGAAGATCATTTATATATTTCGTACGACTTAAAATTAGAGTAAAGCTTTCTATATTTGGAGAAAAAATTACGTTGCTTATTAAAAGCTGTTAATAGTATAATAGATATTCGAGATAAATCATTTCTACGAGCGGATGCGAAGAAGTAGAATTAATTAGTTCTGCATTTAAGTTGTATATGTCCCTGGGAGGGGGGTTCAATCCCACGAGCCCCTCCCCTGGCTACGTCCCGTGCCTGGTCCGCGTTTACTGTTCATACACAATCTTCCGGACACATCGGTGCATAGCTGCATCAGTTCTTCACTAATATGCTTAATGATAGTTGTTAAGTTAGTTTTTATGCATTTTAATTAACAACTATCATTAAGAACATTAATAAGAAATTAATGGAAGCAGGTGTGTTTCCAGGATATTTAACAACAGTTACCTACTAATTCATTGATAATAATGCTACTGGTTGCTAGATGACGCGCAGTTTCTACCATACAAATTCTTAGAAATATTTAAAATTGAACTTGGAGTTATAATATATTTTAAGCTGTTTATGTAACAATTATTAATAAATATTGTGACAGAAAATGTATTAAATTTAATTCAACAATTATCATTAACAACATTAATAAGTGCAAGACTACTAACTGCTGTTCAATTTCCTGGACACAAACCTGCATCAGTTCATTTTTTTATTAATATTGTTAATTAAATCTTGATTATGAATGTAGGTTAATTATTATGCATGTTATAAAAAAACAACTTAAAATAAATTTTAATTAAATAAAGTTTAATTTTAAATATTTTCTTAAAATTAGTGATGGGAACTTGGGTGTCGAGTGTCGTGATACTGTTCGTGGTCGTGACACTTGAAGTGTCGCGACAATTCGTGTCGAACAGTATCGCTCTTATTAGAGTGTAATTCGAAGTTGCTTGATCATTCTTACAAAGAAATTAAAGGCAGATTTGTTGAACTGACCAACAAGCATTGAATGAGACGTACATATAAAAATATTTTGTTGTGGGTTTTTTTCTTTTGTATTAGTATAATATTGACGGTGATAATTTTATCTTGGGTTTTCCGCAAAATAAATTAAAATCAATAATTGAAGTTGAATAAGTTCTTCATGTACCTAATTATTATTTCAGCTTATATTTATACCTTATAATGTATTTTGAAGAAAGACTACTGTCGAAACACGTGTAAATAAATACAATGATCATTAATTTTAATTAATTTAATTTATTTTGCTGAAAACACAAAATAAAAGTATGTATCATCTTCAATCTTAACAAAAACGCGTTCTCTAAAGACCAACGTCGTCAGAGAAATTACATTTTTAAATAGTTTTTATAATAAATCCAACGAATCAAGTCTATTCATTACAGTTATTTATAGAATTTGTTTCTTTTCTTTTAAATTTCTGTTTCATAATATGTATTTGCTTTTATAAATAATTTAATCTCTTTTAATGTACTTAATGCATAAATATATAAAACATAACAGAATTTACTCATATAATTGTTTTTTAATCCATAGTTTGCTTATGATTTATGTAGCTATGAATCTTGACTGCTTCTCGTTTCAATTGGATTACATTTACACTAGCGCGTGCATGATGTAAAGGCGAAGTGTCGTTAAAGTATCATGAAGAGTCGGCACTTCTGACGTCATAATGGTTTCGACTCTCAAGTGTCGTGACACGCGGGTAGTGTCGAGAACCCATCACTACTTAAAATATATAAAAAGAAACTGCCAAAAATAACCAATAGCGTTATTAATAAAGATTTTTGTGTGCGCCGTTAATGTACTTGGTTTGACACCAATATACCATCTTCTGCTATCCTAATACAAGATTTACAATTTTTTGATGGAGGGAATTAACCTTTTATCACCATCAACCTTTTCTGCTATCCTACTACACGATTACAAAGTTGTTATGAAGAATACAATTGCTGTGTGTTTATTTGTGATTAAGCCATTTTTTATAATTCTATTTTGCCTAAACACTAGTAAACAGTTTACTAACGTTCAGTGGCGTAGCTAGAGTTGGTGTCACTCGAGGTAATATTGATGATCTCACCCTCCCCCTATTTCAATCGAATATAAAAATTTATATTATAGAAGTCTACAAATGTTTTTATTAAAAACAAAAATTTAAAAAATTTATTTTGTTTATTTAGTATTTTTAATGTAATGTGAGTAAAAAAGGCGTACTTGAAATTAAAAACACCGTGCCATATGTTGATAATCATATGGAAAATTTGTAGCTATGCTGATAGTCGTTTTCCGGTAGCTCGCATATATGCTACGGGGCGGGGGAAGTGCTCGTGGGACTGAAGCCTGGGTACGTTGTGCTTACTAAGCGCTTCTGCCGCAAAATTTACCCATACTTCAAGATGCCAATGTTAAAGGACTTTTCTTTGGCTTGCGGAATGTTCCCAGTACATGGAGTCGTTTCATCGTTGAAGTATTAAAAGGGTTGTATAATCAATTTTATTACCTCGACTACATTTTTATTTTCTCTACAAATAAAGCAGACCATCCACTGCATTTGAAAAGTGTATTTCAACGCCTAAATCACTACGGCTTACTATTAAATTGTATCTTTGGAGTCAAAGAACTAACTTTTCTCGGCCACACAGTAAATATAGTGATGGTATAAAGTAGTGGCGTGTTTTAACGCTACTCGTAACACCCAACACCCAAGCGCCGGGGAATAAAAGGGTGTCTAACACTTCTCAAGACTTCAAGCATTTTGTAATCGGAAGTACTAACGATAAACTTGGTGCATTTATCATGTCACCCAAATGGTGGTACTTTCAAAAATCGCTTGAATTTCCAAACCAGTAGAAGTGATAGAAACGGCAAGATATAAAAATCTGTACTTAAAATAAAGATGGATATACTTCATATTTCAATGCTTCTTGTAAGCAGGTCTCATAAAGTCTAAGCATTGTAATACTTCGAGAAGTGTATGCGTTAATACACCCTTATAACCCACCACTAGTGTGAAGTCATAATTTCAAAAGTAGAGGCTATTAATAACTTTCCAATTCCTAGAATCCAGAAAGAATTACGTCATTTCATTGGCATGGTATCTTACTATCATCGATTTCTACTTGACACTGCCATGCTGTTATTACCACTACAAAATTCAGTCATTCCAGGAAAAGCTTCGGTAAAATTAGTGACTCTAACCAAAAATGCTCAGTAAGTTTTAACAATTTAAAATCAACCCTTGCCAAAGAAACTTGTGTCCACCCAATTGTGGGTGCCCCAATTTAGGTAATGTCCGACAGTTCTTCAAACGCAATTGCCGCGGTTTTACAACAATATCAAGATAATATGTGGAAGCCATTAGCTTTCTGTAGGAGGGAGCTAACTCGTATTACCCTCTTTTTATGATAGCGTAATAGATTACGATACTATCGCTAGAGTTCAAAACGACGATGAAGAATTAAGGCGTCTTCGTTAACAACATAACTTTATACTTGTGCAAATTCCTACAAGAAATGGTTCATTATTATGAGTGGATAAAGGACAAGATTTTTCACGCCCTTACATTCCAAAACACTTTCGGTTTAGTGAATTCAAAAACTTTCACAACACTTCACACCCCGGAATACGTGCTTTGCAAAGACTCATTACAAATCGGCTTTTGTGGACTTCAATGAATGTTAAAAAGTGACAAATACAAAGTAATATAACAATCATGTATACGAAGTCCCCAGTACGACTTTCGATTTAGCCACATTCATCTGGACATAGTCCACTTGTCCTCTTGCATGAACTATAAATATCTAGCAACTATCGTAGACGGCTTTACACACTGGTCAGAATGTATTCTAATTGAAGGCGCGCCTGTAGAAAGCATTATTACTGTATTCATGGACCATTGGATCGGCAGTACCATCTACTATGGTAACAAACAACGCATCCCAATTCCTCTCACGAACTTGGACATCGTTCCTTCGCCTCTATAGGAACTAAATAATCTTGGACAAGTCTCCAACAGTAGGTATTGCGCCACCTGGGCCAGACAGAAATTGACATGCCATGTGGCATGCCAATGGCATGGCTCCT
Source organism: Agrypnus murinus (assembly GCA_929113105.1). NCBI lineage: Eukaryota > Metazoa > Arthropoda > Insecta > Coleoptera > Elateridae > Agrypnus > Agrypnus murinus. The sequence continues at coordinate 29,705,210 of OV816023.1, read as the reverse complement.
CCCCCTGCTTTCTGATTGGCTATCCCCTCTCCTCTAGCTCCTCCCCTTGCTTCTGATTGGTCGACGCCATCTTGGATGACACGCCTACTATTCTGTGATTGGCTGAAGGCGGCCATTTTGAAAACGCCTACTATTCTCTGATTGGATGACGGCCATTTTGGAACTTCGGGCGCCATTTTAGCACGCCCTATGAATCCATGACTGGAAACTGTATTACCGGCAACATGCATGCTTCTAAGAGATGGCACTATGAAGGAATACCGACAAACTATGTACTTTTACTACTAGGCGGCGCGTCATGAAGAAATCTGTATTACCGATCATCATTTTATATTAATAAATTTCACCGTTTTCTCAAATAATTATCGTCGTCGTCGTCGTCATTAATAAGATAATAATTACACATAGTAATAATTAATTCAGCATTAAAAATTTGAAATTCAGGAGGGCGCGTCATGAAAAAATCTGTATTATCCTACGCATTGATGCTATTAGAGGTCGCATTAAAGAGCCTTTTCTCTCACTCTCTTGCTCTTTCCTATTAGAGGACGCATTAAAGAGCCCTCTCTCTCTCTCTCCTATTAGAGGACGCATTAAAGAGCCCTCTCTCTCTTTCTCCTATTAGAGGACGCATTAAAGAGCCCTCTCTCTCTTTCTCCTATTAGAGGACGCATTAAAGAGCCCTCTCTCTCTTTCTCCTATTAGAGGACGCATTAAAGAGCCCTCTCTCTCTCTCTCTCTCTCTCTCTCTCTCCTATTAGAGGTCGCATTAAAGAGCCCTCTCTCCTATTATAGTAATAATTATTTAAGATAACTGATCCAGCATTAAAAATTTGAAATTAAGCGCTGTATTATCCTACGTATTGATGCTATTGGTATCATATATCAAAATTTTAAATTTGTCATTTTTGCATCTGTCATTTTGAATTTGTCATTTTTGCATATGTCATTTAAATCTGTCATTTTAAATCTGTCATTCTTAAAGCAACCATCTTACCAGATTTGAATTTTAGCGCTAACTCTGGGATTGGATCCTTTCACTAAGCTGAAACGTTTCCACCACTACCTTTTCTAGAAGAAATAATAAAGCCATATAGGAATTAAAAAAAAAATATGTTTATTAATATAGTGTTAAGGCTACATTTAATTTATAATAAAAAATGTTGATAGAATGCTGGTGCTTGAGGGCTTCAGGACTGACCTCTGTTTTCTATTTGTGGTTCCAGGGGCTGTAACAACAACGACAACAATAGAACATTAAAAAGGGGTTTATTGTATAAACTTGATGTTTACTCGTATCTTATTTAATTCCACAAACAGGCAGTCATCATAACAGTTTGTTTTCCCCATGTACATCAAACCTAGAGAAATCGTTTTAGCTTCAATCTGCTGGTTAAGCTCTGTAACCCTTTGATCTGTTAACTTATCGCTGATTCGCTTTGGTAGAAATGTAACATGCTTTTCAGCAACAATAATCACACTTTGACGCTTATCACGGCAAACGACTCTTTTGAATTGTAGTATCTCTGCAATTTCTTTTATTTTGTAATCACATAACTTCTTGATTGGCTTCTGGCTAACGGGAGATTTGTTATGTGTATTTTAACATACCTAGTTCAAGCAAACAATAACAATATTACTATCACCGTAACCAATGTCAAGAACAAACTAAAACGGCAGGAGGGTTTGACTAAGCTTTTATAAACTTCGAACCTGCGCGAATGAACACGATTTTAGATAAAATCTTAATTTATTACCCTTCGGAACAAAAAGGGTATTGTTAAAAAAGGGATCGACACCTGCACTGTCAAAAGTAACACGAGTAGATAAAAATCTAAATTTATTACCGTCGGAGCAAAAGGATATCATTAAAAAAAGGTAGACACCTGTACAGTCAAGTAACACGAGTAGATAAAATCTTAATTTATTACCCTTCAGAACAAAAAGGGTATTGTTAAAAAAAAGGGATCGACACCTGTACTGTCAAGTAACACGATTAGATACAAATTTAAATTTATTACCCTCGGTGTCGTTTTTATAATTTACTACAACATTAAAAATTTTAAATTCAACTTTTAGATGTAACTATTGATAACCATTTAATTTATTACACACACACACAGACCCTGAGCAAAGAAACTCGTTAACGAACAAAAGAACACCTGCGTTGTCAATGTAGGTAGCACTTATCTATGTGACCGATCTTCTAAATAAAGGTTGACTGTGTTAGAGCATTAAAAGTATTTTTTGTCATACTTTAGACATTTAATTAAAAATATACCTATTTAAAGAAATGGTTTTTTCGATTTATCATAATCACATTTAACAGAAAAAGTTTCAATGGATTATAATATTAATATACTGTAATAGCAAAATAATCAAACATTTCATCACTCTTTGTATTATTAAGTACCTGTAAATCTCGCACGTTGACGGGTTTGATTTCTAAAGCTATTTCCAGGTAAAAAGACCTTTCTGTCTCTTAGAGCATTTAAAAGAACACACTTTAAATTTTTATAGAATTTTCTTTAAATAAAAAGGCACACAATTAAATCAAACCTCAACTGTTTGCCACGTTCATTTATGAGTTGAAAGTTATAAACACATCCTTAAAAGGGAATCATTTCGAATTTTGACAACAAACAAAAGTGGCCTAGTTAGCCCTGTCGGATAAGAAATCTGGGTGTGACAAAAATAAAACATATAAAGATATTTTACAAACATTTATTGCATAATACAAGTATATAGATCATATGTTGTTTTCTATGACTATTGTAGTTCTACAGCTCTCTGAGTCGTCGTTATATGCCCTCGAAGAAATACTAATACGTATAAAGTCCGCGGGATGACTCGTTGGCCCTGTAACCTTTCCTAATTCTTCGTTACTTTCATAGTTGGCACGATAATCAGCCGGCTGCGTAGTTGCATCTTCTGACCCAACGATGTCAGTATTTGCCCCTGTTCCTGTCTTCACAACAGATGCGCTATGGTGTACGTTTTCCGCATGCCTTTTTAAGCTGTCTGTGCGTGAAAAACATTTGAAGCAGTTAGAACACCGGACTTTGATTGATTCGTGGACGCTTTTAATATGCCTTTTCAAGTGGTCACGACGTGAAAAAGTTTTGAAACAGCTAGAGCATTGGATTCTGTTTATTTCATGGACGGCTCTCTTGTGTATCTTGTAGACATCAGAGTTTAAAAAAGTTTTGACACAGCTAGAACACTAGATTCTGCCTGATTCGTGCGTGGTTTTTACGTGTCTCTTGCAGGTGAATGGCCTCGCGAAAGACTTGAAGCAAACCGGACACTGTATGTTGCAACCCCTTTGACCAGAGTCATTCTTCTTCTTCTTCTTCTTACATACGTCGTTCACGTGCTGATTCATTTCGACTAATGAAGGAACAGGAACACTACCCCGCCTATTTATACTGATCGACCTGCGCAATCGGTTGTTCTCGGTTATAATCGTAAGCGCTCGGGGCAATATGTATGCGTGAGGATGAATCGTAGGTTCTATCCTAAGTGTATGTAACCCGGAACCGATGTCCGTACAATCTAAATTATCAAACTAACCATATAAACATGAATATTTACTACACTTGCTTTAATTCTTAAATGACTTCTATAGTTATCAAGGCGTGTAAAATACTTTAAACAAATAGAACACCGAACTTTATACCCCTGGTGTATCTTCAAATGGCGAGCAAACCCTGAGCGTAAAACACTCATACAACATACGTCACACTTGCGTCGTTGGTTCATATCGACTAATAATTGATCATGAACTCCTATTTATATAACATGTTCTTCAGGTCACTCTTAATTAACCTAGCACTACGTCTATCATCACCCTTGTCAATCTTACTTTATCATCACTAATTAACCCTGGATAGACGTCCTTAAGCAGGAATTCACCCTTGGCACGGGTCAATGCTTCGATAAATAGCTGAGAAACCCAGGTTATGAGTAATAATAATAATAATAATAATGTTTATGCGTCTGTTTCTCTAATCTACTAACTTTATCAATAGATCTCTTCGGTAGAGCTATGGAGAGCATGACGTCATCAGATGACAGTTACAAGCATTCAAGGATACATAGTTTAGAACCAGTGTATGATTCTCGTACACGAGAATTTGCAGACATTCAGGGTAGACATAATAGCGCTACATACAAATTTCTTTTTTCTTTATACTCCAAATACCATCAGTATGAGATTCCCAGTAATCAAAGATGGCTGCCAACAAATCACAGCGTAGTAGGCGTGATCCAAGATAGGTTAGGTTAGAACACGTGATGTTTCATTTACTAGCACGGCTAAGGGCGAAGGGTGAAGCGACTAGTATGACTAAGGGTGCAGGGTGAAGAGACTAGCATGGCTAAGGTTGAAGGGAGTATGGTGACTATATATATATATAAAAGGTAGATCGTTATCAGCGAGAGAGTACACGAATAAAGCCGAATCTTTCCGATGGCGAACATCCTAGGTTACAAAGTAGAGCTGATCAGCCTGTCAATCTTCCTTTATCATCACTAATTAACCTTGGCTAGCCGTCCTTAAGCAGGAATTCACCCTTGGCACGGGTCAATGCTTCGATAAATAGCTGAGAAACCCAGGTTATGAGTAATAATAATAATAATAATAATGTTTATGCGTCTGTTTCTCTAATCTACTAACTTTATCAATAGATCTCTTCGGTAGAGCTATGGAGAGCATGACGTCATCAGATGACAGTTACAAGCATTCAAGGATACATAGTTTAGAACCAGTGTATGATTCTCGTACACGAGAATTTGCAGACATTCAGGGTAGACATAATAGCGCTACATACAAATTTCTTTTTTCTTTATACTCCAAATACCATCAGTATGAGATTCCCAGTAATCAAAGATGGCTGCCAACAAATCACAGCGTAGTAGGTGTGATCCAAGATAGGTTAGGTTAGAACACGTGATGTTTCATTTACTAGCACGACTAAGGGCGAAGGGTGAAGCGACTAGTATGACTAAGGGTGCAGGGTGAAGAGACTAGCATGGCTAAGGTTGAAGGGAGAAGGGTGACTATATATATATAAAAGGTAGATCGTTATCAGCGAGAGAGTACACGAATAAAGCCGAATCTTTCCGATGGCGAACATCCTAGGTTACAAAGTAGAGCTGATCAGTCTGTCAATCTTCCTTTATCATCACTAATTAACCTTGTCTAGCCGTCCTTAAGCAGGAATTCACCCTTGGCAAGGGTCAATGCTTCGATAAATAGCTGAGAAACCCAGGTTATGAGTAATAATAATAATAATAATATTGTTTATGCGTCTGTTTCTCTAATCTACTAACTTTATCAATAGATCTCTTCGGTAGAGCTATGGAGAGCATGACGTCATCAGATGACAGTTACAAGCATTCAGGGATACATAGTTTAGAACCAGTGCCTGATTCTCGTAGCCATTCTTAAACTTTTAATAGCAAGCTAATTTAAAACAAATATAGAGTTTAAAATTGTTACTAATTCCCTTTGACAGATTATTATTATAAACAACAAACTAAGCTAAAATTGTTTGAAATATAACAGTAACAGGTAAGAAATCATATAGCGACAAATGGACAGATAAATCTTTTACCATTCACGAACTGTCTCTCTCTTAACCCTTAATTAAAAATAAAAAGCTTTGATGCTACGTGATGGTAAAAATTGACGCAAAATAAACAGTAACCTCTGAATGCAATGCAGGTTATTAAATATTATAAATTATTTGCTTTTGACAAAGTTAAAGAAAGATCAGTTTCAATGCACATTAATAATGCCTTTTAATCGGGCAAAATAAACAGTAACCTCTGTATGCAATGCAAGCTATTAAATATTATAAATTATTTGCTTTGATAAAGTTAAAGAAAAGATCAGTTTAAATGCAAATTAATAAAACCTTTTAATCAGTATTACACTTTTTTAACAACAATCTAATTTATTCAATGAAAATAAACTCTATGAAAAGAAAATTAAATTGTTTTATTTATTTGAAATTGAATGCATTCTCAAAGGAATCTAATAAACTAAACCAAATCGATTTTTATTATTGAGTATGAACTTTGTATATTTATTTATAAACTCGACAAAAATCTCGAAGCAGGTAGGCCTCGTTACAGATCAGAGTGGACCTTTTTTAAAAAGAATGCAAGACACACCCTCAGGGAGTTTGTTTCCCGCTTTTTTTTTGCATTTATTTGTTACACTTATAATCTCTAGTTTTACTGAGGAAATGAACGCAAACTAATTATTGTTACCTATACATGTAAGTAGGGTCTGATTGTCATATAAACTAAATACTTAATAAGAAGTACGTCCTTGAATTTTGTATCAACGAAGTCAGGTATAGATTTTATAAGACTTCTGTCCTGTAAAAATACTAATGCTACTACTATAGCGCGACAACGGTAAGCTTTTTTTTTGCATTTATTTGTTACACTTATAATCTCTAGTTTTACTGAGGAAATGAACGCAAACTAATTATTGTTATGATGACGAGACTTATTTCATGATTAAGTTTTATTATTACCAAGATGGATATGATATAATTTTGCTATTTCCCCTTTTGTACGTATCTGAAATTTTCATCTCAAAATGCAATAGTTATTCAATAATAAATACATTACAAAACGTAACAGAATTTAATGTCACTTATAAAGTTTCATGCATCAGAGTTCGTAAATGAGATAGAAAAAAACTTAAAAATTTTTAATGTTGGCGTAAATTATTATATGTAATTAATTTTAACTAATTACCTATACATGTAAGTAGGGTCGGATTGTCATATAAACTAAATACTTAATAAGAAGTACGTCCGTGAATTTTGTATCAACGAAGTCAGGTATAGATTTTATAAGACTTCTGAATTGATTAAATGTGGTCCCTAGTTTAATAAATATTTCAAATATATCTCTTTTAATTATTATGCGTCTTTCGTATTTTAGAAATAGGATAACTACGGTCATTCGTTTGAACAAACCAACATAAATAAATTTGTTTATAAATAAAAAATTTATTCAATGAAAATAAACTCTATGAAAAGAAAATTAAATTGTTTTATTTATTTGAAATTGAATGCATTCTCAAAGGAATCTAATAAACTAAACCAAATAGATTTTTATTATTGAGTATGAACTTTGTACATTTATTTATAAACTCGACAAAAATCTCGAAGCAGGTAGGCCTCGTTACAGACCAGAGTGGACCTTTTTTTAAAAAGAATGCAAGACACACCCTCAGGGAGTTTGTTTCCCTTTGTCGTCGTCGAGATTCATATACTTGAAAATAAGTTCTGTTTTAGAACGGAATGTTATAGAATATAGCCGTGTGTTAATAATGCCTGGTTTTTTAATTTTAAAAGATAATACAGCTTGAGGAAAATATCACAACCTACTTTTTACAAGAAATTCGTTAAATATCCGATTCAGCAGGAATAGTTTTATATTTTTAATTTCCCTAGTTTGATTATCGATTAAAGTAAAAAATTCATTCTCTGTTTTTTTTATAAATTCGTTAGGAAATAAGTTAAAACCTAACCGTCGTCGACTATACTCTTTTGTTTTTACTGTACAAGGGTTTAAATGTTCAAGGGTTAGTACCTGCCTGCCATCATGTCTCAGGTAGTCAGTTAGACCTTTTTGGGGTATAGTGATGCATTTTAATCTGATAATTATCTCGATTTCAAGTCTCGGCAAAGGGTCGGTTAGAATCTTGTTTTCACCCCTTGAAATGTCTAAAGGAATGTATATAGCCTAAGGCATATTATATTTTTAAACGACCAATGAAATGGTTCCTTTTGTCTCGTAGGGAGCTAAATATTTGAAATAAGATTTTCACGTCAGTCCATTTCTATACGCTGTATGCGTGTGTGGTATATAACAGAGGCTTGAAAGATTAATAATAACTGTTTTTAAATTTAAAAAAAGTGTCAGTTTATACTGAATATTCCAGCTTCTTCTTCTTCCTGGTGAGGTGAGGTGGTTAAAAGTGGTAAATATTTATTGTTTTTCCGTTTTTAATTTAAATGTGATACGCCAGAGGAGGGTAAGTCTATACATTTTCTGCATTAGAATTAGGTTTTTCTCTTTTTATGTAGTTAATTTGTCCGTTGATACATGTTAGTGTTAGAAACCATTCCGATTCCTGAACGTGATTCAATAGTCTGTGTGTATTTATTTTAACGTAATTTTCTTAACATTGAGATCCGAAACCCCTT